>OY982925.1:637500-1262500 GCA_963891755.1 Pyrrhia umbra
GCTGACGGCTCGAGTTATGAAAATTTTCATCTGGCCGAAAACCGAAACTAACACCGGAAACGTATGTAACTATTATAACTATAACCGAAAAACATAATAAGACGCTTATCCGAACACTTCGGCTTTGGCCGAATCCAACGCCTCCCGGTCAGCTGACGGCTCGAGTTATGAAAATTGTCATCTGGCCGAAAACCGAAACTAACACCGGAAACGTATGTAACTATTATAACTATAACCGAAAAACATAATAAGACGCTTATCCGAACACTTCGGCTTTGGCCGAATCCGACGCCTCCCGGTCAGCTGACGGCTCGAGTTATGAAAATTGTCATCTGGCCGAAAACCGAAACTAACACCGGAAACGTATGTAACTATATTAATATAACCGAAAAACATAATAAGACGCTTATCCGAACACTTCGGCTTTGGCCGAATCCGACGCCTCCCGGTCAGCTGACGGCTCGAGTTATGAAAATTGTCATCTGGCCGAAAACCGAAACTAACACCGGAAACGTATGTAACTATTATAACTATAACCGAAAAACATAATAAGACGCTTATCCGAACACATCGACTCAGAGCATATCCGACGCCTCAGGGTCAGCTGACGGCTCGAGTTATGAAAATTTTCATCTGGCCGAAAACCGAAACTAACACCGGAAACGTATGTAACAATTATAACTATAACCGAAAAACATAATAAGACGCTTATCCGAACACATCGACTCAGAGCGAATCCGACGCCTCCGGGTCAGCTGACGGCTCGAGTTATGAAAATTATCATCTGGCCGAAAACCGAAACTAACCCCGGAAACGTATGTAACTATTATAACTATAACCGAAAAACATAATAAGACGCTTATCCGAGCACTTCGGCTTTGGCCGAATCCGACGCCTCCCGGTCAGCTGACGGCTCGAGTTATGAAAATTTTCATCCGGCCGAAAACCGAAACTAACACCGGAAACGTATGTAACTATTATAACTATAACCGAAAAACATAATAAGACGCTTATCCGAACACATCGACTCAGAGCATATCCGACGCCTCAGGGTCAGCTGACGGCTCGAGTTATGAAAATTTTCATCTGGCCGAAAACCGAAACTAACACCGGAAACGTATGTTACTATTATAACTATAACCGAAAAACATAATAAGACGCTTATCCGAACACATCGACTCAGAGCATATCCGACGCCTCAGGGTCAGCTGACGGCTCGAGTTATGAAAATTTTCATCTGGCCGAAAACCGAAACTAACACCGGAAACGTATGTAACTATTATAACTATAACCGAAAAACATAATAAGACGCTTATCCGAGCACTTCAGCTTTGGCCGAATCCGACGCCTCCCGGTCAGCTGACGGCTCGAGTTATGAAAATTTTCATCCGGCCGAAAACCGAAACTAACACCGGAAACGTATGTAACTATTATAACTATAACCGAAAAACATAATAAGACGCTTATCCGAACACATCGACTCAGAGCATATCCGACGCCTCAGGGTCAGCTGACGGCTCGAGTTATGAAAATTTTCATCTGGCCGAAAACCGAAACTAACACCGGAAACGTATGTAACTATTATAACTATAACCGAAAAACATAATAAGACGCTTATCCGAACACTTCGGCTTTGGCCGAATCCAACGCCTCCCGGTCAGCTGACGGCTCGAGTTATGAAAATTGTCATCTGGCCGAAAACCGAAACTAACACCGGAAACGTATGTAACTATTATAACTATAACCGAAAAACATAATAAGACGCTTATCCGAACACATCGACTCAGAGCGAATCCGACGCCTCCGGGTCAGCTGACGGCTCGAGTTATGAAAATTATCATCTGGCCGAAAACCGAAACTAACCCCGGAAACGTATGTAACTATTATAACTATAACCGAAAAACATAATAAGACGCTTATCCGAACACATCGACTCAGAGCGAATCCGACGCCTCCGGGTCAGCTGACGGCTCGAGTTATGAAAATTTTCATCCAGCCGAAAACCGAAACTAACACCGGAATCGTATGTTACTATTATAACTATAACCGAAAAACATAATAAGACGCTTATCCGAGCACTTCGGCTTTGGCCGAATCCGACGCCTCCCGGTCAGCTGACGGCTCGAGTTATGAAAATTTTCATCCGGCCGAAAACTTAAACTAACACCGGAAACGTATGTAACTATTATAACTATAACCGAAAAACATAATAAGACGCTTATCCGAACACATCGACTCAGAGCATATCCGACGCCTCAGGGTCAGCTGACGGCTCGAGTTATGAAAATTTTCATCTGGCCGAAAACCGAAACTAACACCGGAAACGTATGTAACTATTATAACTATAACCGAAAAACATAATAAGACGCTTATCCGAACACATCGACTCAGAGCATATCCGACGCCTCAGGGTCAGCTGACGGCTCGAGTTATGAAAATTTTCATCTGGCCGAAAACCGAAACTAACACCGGAAACGTATGTAACTATTATAACTATAACCGAAAAACATAATAAGACGCTTATCCGAACACATCGACTCAGAGCATATCCGACGCCTCAGGGTCAGCTGACGGCTCGAGTTATGAAAATAATCATCTGGCCGAAAACCGAAACTAACCCCGGAAACGTATGTAACTATTATAACTATAACCGAAAAACATAATAAGACGCTTATCCGAACACTTCGGCTTTGGCCGAATCCAACGCCTCGCGGTCAGCTGATGGCTCGAGTTATGAAAATTTTCATCCGGCCGAAAACCGAAACTAACACCGGAAACGTATGTAACTATTATAACTATAACCGAAAAACATAATAAGACGCTTATCCGAACACATCGACTCAGAGCATATCCGACGCCTCAGGGTCAGCTGACGGCTCGAGTTATGAAAATTTTCATCTGGCCGAAAACCGAAACTAACACCGGAAACGTATGTAACTATTATAACTATAACCGAAAAACATAATAAGACGCTTATCCGAACACATCGACTCAGAGCGAATCCGACGCCTCCGGGTCAGCTGACGGCTCGAGTTATGAAAATTATCATCTGGCCGAAAACCGAAACTAACCCCGGAAACGTATGTAACTATTATAACTATAACCGAAAAACATAATAAGACGCTTATCCGAACACTTCGGCTTTGGCCGAATCCGACGCCTCCCGGTCAGCTGACGGCTCGAGTTATGAAAATTTTCATCTGGCCGAAAACCGAAACTAACACCGGAAACGTATGTAACTATTATAACTATAACCGAAAAACATAATAAGACGCTTATCCGAACACTTCGACTCAGAGCATATCCGACGCCTCAGGGTCAGCTGACGGCTCGAGTTATGAAAATTTTCATCTGGCCGAAAACCGAAACTAACACCGGAAACGTATGTAACTATTATAACTATAACCGAAAAACATAATAAGACGCTTATCCGAACACATCGACTCAGAGCATATCCGACGCCTCAGGGTCAGCTGACGGCTCGAGTTATGAAAATTTTCATCTGGCCGAAAACCGAAACTAACACCGGAAACGTATGTAACTATTATAACTATAACCGAAAAACATAATAAGACGCTTATCCGAACACTTCGGCTTTGGCCGAATCCAACGCCTCCCGGTCAGCTGACGGCTCGAGTTATGAAAATTGTCATCTGGCCGAAAACCGAAACTAACCCCGGAAACGTATGTAACTATTATAACTATAACCGAAAAACATAATAAGACGCTTATCCGAACACATCGACTCAGAGCGAATCCGACGCCTCCGGGTCAGCTGACGGCTCGAGTTATGAAAATTTTCATCCGGCCGAAAACCGAAACTAACACCGGAAACGTATGTAACTATTATAACTATAACCGAAAAACATAATAAGACGCTTATCCGAACACATCGACTCAGAGCATATCCGACGCCTCAGGGTCAGCTGACGGCTCGAGTTATGAAAATTTTCATCTGGCCGAAAACCGAAACTAACACCGGAAACGTATGTAACTATTATAACTATAACCGAAAAACATAATAAGACGCTTATCCGAACACATCGACTCAGAGCGAATCCGACGCCTCCGGGTCAGCTGACGGCTCGAGTTATGAAAATTATCATCTGGCCGAAAACCGAAACTAACCCCGGAAACGTATGTAACTATTATAACTATAACCGAAAAACATAATAAGACGCTTATCCGAACACTTCGGCTTTGGCCGAATCCGACGCCTCCCGGTCAGCTGACGGCTCGAGTTATGAAAATTTTCATCTGGCCGAAAACCGAAACTAACACCGGAAACGTATGTAACTATTATAACTATAACCGAAAAACATAATAAGACGCTTATCCGAACACTTCGACTCAGAGCATATCCGACGCCTCAGGGTCAGCTGACGGCTCGAGTTATGAAAATTTTCATCTGGCCGAAAACCGAAACTAACACCGGAAACGTATGTAACTATTATAACTATAACCGAAAAACATAATAAGACGCTTATCCGAACACATCGACTCAGAGCATATCCGACGCCTCAGGGTCAGCTGACGGCTCGAGTTATGAAAATTTTCATCTGGCCGAAAACCGAAACTAACACCGGAATCGTATGTAACTATTATAACTATAACCGAAAAACATAATAAGACGCTTATCCGAACACATCGACTCAGAGCGAATCCGACGCCTCCGGGTCAGCTGACGGCTCGAGTTATGAAAATTATCATCTGGCCGAAAACCGAAACTAACCCCGGAAACGTATGTAACTATTATAACTATAACCGAAAAAATAATAAGACGCTTATCCGAACACATCGACTCAGAGCATATCCGACGCCTCAGGGTCAGCTGACGGCTCGAGTTATGAAAATTTTCATCTGGCCGAAAACCGAAACTAACACCGGAAACGTATGTAACTATTATAACTATAACCGAAAAACATAATAAGACGCTTATCCGAACACATCGACTCAGAGCGAATCCGACGCCTCCGGGTCAGCTGACGGCTCGAGTTATGAAAATTTTCATCCAGCCGAAAACCGAAACTAACACCGGAATCGTATGTAACTATTATAACTATAACCGAAAAACATAATAAGACGCTTATCCGAGCACTTCGGCTTTGGCCGAATCCGACGCCTCCCGGTCAGCTGACGGCTCGAGTTATGAAAATTTTCATCCGGCCGAAAACCGAAACTAACACCGGAAACGTATGTA
The DNA here is from genome assembly GCA_963891755.1 of Pyrrhia umbra. NCBI lineage: Eukaryota > Metazoa > Arthropoda > Insecta > Lepidoptera > Noctuidae > Pyrrhia > Pyrrhia umbra. The sequence continues at coordinate 642,701 of OY982925.1, forward strand.
ACTATTATAACTATAACCGAAAAACATAATAAGACGCTTATCCGAACACATCGACTCAGAGCATATCCGACGCCTCAGGGTCAGCTGACGGCTCGAGTTATGAAAATTTTCATCTGGCCGAAAACCGAAACTAACACCGGAAACGTATGTAACTATTATAACTATAACCGAAAAACATAATAAGACGCTTATCCGAACACATCGACTCAGAGCATATCCGACGCCTCAGGGTCAGCTGACGGCTCGAGTTATGAAAATTTTCATCCGGCCGAAAACCGAAACTAACACCGGAAACGTATGTAACTATTATAACTATAACCGAAAAACATAATAAGACGCTTATCCGAACACATCGACTCAGAGCGAATCCGACGCCTCCGGGTCAGCTGACGGCTCGAGTTATGAAAATTATCATCTGGCCGAAAACCGAAACTAACCCCGGAAACGTATGTAACTATTATAACTATAACCGAAAAACATAATAAGACGCTTATCCGAACACTTCGACTCAGAGCATATCCGACGTCTCAGGGTCAGCTGACGGCTCGAGTTATGAAAATTTTCATCTGGCCGAAAACCGAAACTAACACCGGAAACGTATGTAACTATTATAACTATAACCGAAAAACATAATAAGACGCTTATCCGAACACTTCGGCTTTGGCCGAATCCGACGCCTCCGGGTCAGCTGACGGCTCGAGTTATGAAAATTATCATCTGGCCGAAAACCGAAACTAACCCCGGAAACGTATGTAACTATTATAACTATAACCGAAAAACATAATAAGACGCTTATCCGAACACTTCGGCTTTGGCCGAATCCAACGCCTCCCGGTCAGCTGATGGCTCGAGTTATGAAAATTTTCATCCGGCCGAAAACCGAAACTAACACCGGAAACGTATGTAACTATTATAACTATAACCGAAAAACATAATAAGACGCTTATCCGAACACATCGACTCAGAGCATATCCGACGCCTCAGGGTGAGCTGACGGCTCGAGTTATGAAAATTTTCATCTGGCCGAAAACCGAAACTAACACCGGAAACGTATGTAACTATTATAACTATAACCGAAAAACATAATAAGACGCTTATCCGAACACTTCGGCTTTGGCCGAATCCAACGCCTCCCGGTCAGCTGACGGCTCGAGTTATGAAAATTGTCATCTGGCCGAAAACCGAAACTAACCCCGGAAACGTATGTAACTATTATAACTATAACCGAAAAACATAATAAGACGCTTATCCGAACACATCGACTCAGAGCGAATCCGACGCCTCCGGGTCAGCTGACGGCTCGAGTTATGAAAATTGTCATCTGGCCGAAAACCGAAACTAACACCGGAATCGTATGTAACTATTATAACTATAACCGCAAAACATAATAAGACGCTTATCCGAACACTTCGACTCAGAGCATATCCGACGCCTCAGGGTCAGCTGACGGCTCGAGTTATGAAAATTTTCATCTGGCCGAAAACCGAAACTAACACCGGAATCGTATGTAACTATTATAACTATAACCGAAAAACATAATAAGACGCTTATCCGAACACATCGACTCAGAGCGAATCCGACGCCTCCGGGTCAGCTGACGGCTCGAGTTATGAAAATTATCATCTGGCCGAAAACCGAAACTAACCCCGGAAACGTATGTAACTATTATAACTATAACCGAAAAACATAATAAGACGCTTATCCGAACACTTCGGCTTTGGCCGAATCCGACGCCTCCCGGTCAGCTGACGGCTCGAGTTATGAAAATTTTCATCTGGCCGAAAACCGAAACTAACACCGGAAACGTATGTAACTATTATAACTATAACCGAAAAACATAATAAGACGCTTATCCGAACACTTCGACTCAGAGCATATCCGACGCCTCAGGGTCAGCTGACGGCTCGAGTTATGAAAATTTTCATCTGGCCGAAAACCGAAACTAACACCGGAAACGTATGTAACTATTATAACTATAACCGAAAAACATAATAAGACGCTTATCCGAACACATCGACTCAGAGCATATCCGACGCCTCAGGGTCAGCTGACGGCTCGAGTTATGAAAATTTTCATCTGGCCGAAAACCGAAACTAACACCGGAATCGTATGTAACTATTATAACTATAACCGAAAAACATAATAAGACGCTTATCCGAACACATCGACTCAGAGCGAATCCGACGCCTCCGGGTCAGCTGACGGCTCGAGTTATGAAAATTATCATCTGGCCGAAAACCGAAACTAACCCCGGAAACGTATGTAACTATTATAACTATAACCGAAAAAATAATAAGACGCTTATCCGAACACATCGACTCAGTGCATATCCGACGCCTCAGGGTCAGCTGACGGCTCGAGTTATGAAAATTTTCATCTGGCCGAAAACCGAAACTAACACCGGAAACGTATGTAACTATTATAACTATAACCGAAAAACATAATAAGACGCTTATCCGAACACATCGACTCAGAGCGAATCCGACGCCTCCGGGTCAGCTGACGGCTCGAGTTATGAAAATTTTCATCCGGCCGAAAACCGAAACTAACACCGGAATCGTATGTAACTATTATAACTATAACCGAAAAACATAATAAGACGCTTATCCGAACACATCGACTCAGAGCGAATCCGACGCCTCCGGGTCAGCTGACGGCTCGAGTTATGAAAATTATCATCTGGCCGAAAATCGAAACTAACCCCGGAAACGTATGTAACTATTATAACTATAACCGAAAAACATAATAAGACGCTTATCCGAACACATCGACTCAGAGCGAATCCGACGCCTCCGGGTCAGCTGACGGCTCGAGTTATGAAAATTTTCATCTGGCCGAAAACCGAAACTAACACCGGAAACGTATGTAACTATTATAACTATAACCGAAAAACATAATAAGACGCTTATCCGAGCACTTCGGCTTTGGCCGAATCCGACGCCTCCCGGTCAGCTGACGGCTCGAGTTATGAAAATTTTCATCCGGCCGAAAACCGAAACTAACACCGGAAACGTATGTAACTATTATAACTATAACCGAAAAACATAATAAGACGCTAATCCGAACACATCGACTCAGAGCATATCCGACGCCTCAGGGTCAGCTGACGGCTCGAGTTATGAAAATTTTCATCTGGCCGAAAACCGAAACTAACACCGGAAACGTATGTAACTATTATAACTATAACCGAAAAAATAATAAGACGCTTATCCGAACACTTCGGCTTTGGCCGAATCCGACGCCTCCCGGTCAGCTGACGGCTCGAGTTATGAAAATTTTCATCTGGCCGAAAACCGAAACTAACACCGGAAACGTATGTAACTATTATACCTATAACCGAAAAACATAATAAGACGCTTATCCGAACACTTCGGCTTTGGCCGAATCCGACGCCTCCCGGTCAGCTGACGGCTCGAGTTATGAAAATTTTCATCTGGCCGAAAACCGAAACTAACACCAGAAACGTATGTAACTATTATAACTATAACCGAAAAACATAATAAGACGCTTATCCGAACACTTCGGCTTTGGCCGAATCCGACGCCTCCCGGTCAGCTGACGGCTCGAGTTATGAAAATTTTCATCTGGCCGAAAACCGAAACTAACACCGGAAACGTATGTAACTATTATAACTATAACCGAAAAACATAATAAGACGCTTATCCGAACACTTCGGCTTTGGCCGAATCCGACGCCTCCCGGTCAGCTGACGGCTCGAGTTATGAAAATTGTCATCTGGCCGAAAACCGAAACTAACACCGGAAACGTATGTAACTATTATAACTATAACCGAAAAATATAATAAGACGCTTATCCGAACACTTCGGCTTTGGCCGAATCCGACGCCTCCGGGTCAGCTGACGGCTCGAGTTATGAAAATTTTCATCTGGCCGAAAACCGAAACTAACACCGGAAACGTATGTAACTATTATAACTATAACCGAAAAACATAATAAGACGCTTATCCGAACACATCGACTCAGAGCGAATCCGACGCCTCCGGGTCAGCTGACGGCTCGAGTTATGAAAATTTTCATCTGGCCGAAAACCGAAACTAACACCGGAAACGTATGTAACTATTATAACTATAACCGAAAAAATAATAAGACGCTTATCCGAACACTTCGGCTTTGGCCGAATCCGACGCCTCCCGGTCAGCTGACGGCTCGAGTTATGAAAATTTTCATCTGGCCGAAAACCGAAACTAACACCGGAAACGTATGTAACTATTATAACTATAACCGAAAAACATAATAAGAAGCTTATCCGAACACTTCGGCTTTGGCCGAATCCGACGCCTCCCGGTCAGCTGACGGCTCGAGTTATGAAAATTTTCATCTGGCCGAAAACCGAAACTAACACCGGAAACGTATGTAACTATTATAACTATAACCGAAAAAATAATAAGACGCTTATCCGAACACATCGACTCAGAGCATATCCGACGCCTCAGGGTCAGCTGACGGCTCGAGTTATGAAAATTTTCATCTGGCCGAAAACCGAAACTAACACCGGAAACGTATGTAACTATTATAACTATAACCGAAAAACATAATAAGACGCTTATCCGAACACATCGACTCAGAGCGAATCCGACGCCTCCGGGTCAGCTGACGGCTCGAGTTATGAAAATTTTCATCCAGCCGAAAACCGAAACTAACACCGGAATCGTATGTAACTATTATAACTATAACCGAAAAACATAATAAGACGCTTATCCGAGCACTTCGGCTTTGGCCGAATCCGACGCCTCCCGGTCAGCTGACGGCTCGAGTTATGAAAATTTTCATCCGGCCGAAAACCGAAACTAACACCGGAAACGTATGTAACTATTATAACTATAACCGAAAAACATAATAAGACGCTTATCCGAACACATCGACTCAGAGCATATCCGACGCCTCAGGGTCAGCTGACGGCTCGAGTTATGAAAATTTTCATCTGGCCGAAAACCGAAACTAACACCGGAAACGTATGTAACTATTATAACTATAACCGAAAAACATAATAAGACGCTTATCCGAACACATCGACTCAGAGCATATCCGACGCCTCAGGGTCAGCTGACGGCTCGAGTTATGAAAATTTTCATCTGGCCGAAAACCGAAACTAACACCGGAAACGTATGTAACTATTATAACTATAACCGAAAAACATAATAAGACGCTTATCCGAACACATCGACTCAGAGCATATCCGACGCCTCAGGGTCAGCTGACGGCTCGAGTTATGAAAATTTTCATCCGGCCGAAAACCGAAACTAACACCGGAAACGTATGTAACTATTATAACTATAACCGAAAAACATAATAAGACGCTTATCCGAACACATCGACTCAGAGCGAATCCGACGCCTCCGGGTCAGCTGACGGCTCGAGTTATGAAAATTATCATCTGGCCGAAAACCGAAACTAACCCCGGAAACGTATGTAACTATTATAACTATAACCGAAAAACATAATAAGACGCTTATCCGAACACTTCGACTCAGAGCATATCCGACGTCTCAGGGTCAGCTGACGGCTCGAGTTATGAAAATTTTCATCTGGCCGAAAACCGAAACTAACACCGGAAACGTATGTAACTATTATAACTATAACCGAAAAACATAATAAGACGCTTATCCGAACACTTCGGCTTTGGCCGAATCCGACGCCTCCGGGTCAGCTGACGGCTCGAGTTATGAAAATTATCATCTGGCCGAAAACCGAAACTAACCCCGGAAACGTATGTAACTATTATAACTATAACCGAAAAACATAATAAGACGCTTATCCGAACACTTCGGCTTTGGCCGAATCCAACGCCTCCCGGTCAGCTGATGGCTCGAGTTATGAAAATTTTCATCCGGCCGAAAACCGAAACTAACACCGGAAACGTATGTAACTATTATAACTATAACCGAAAAACATAATAAGACGCTTATCCGAACACATCGACTCAGAGCATATCCGACGCCTCAGGGTGAGCTGACGGCTCGAGTTATGAAAATTTTCATCTGGCCGAAAACCGAAACTAACACCGGAAACGTATGTAACTATTATAACTATAACCGAAAAACATAATAAGACGCTTATCCGAACACTTCGGCTTTGGCCGAATCCAACGCCTCCCGGTCAGCTGACGGCTCGAGTTATGAAAATTGTCATCTGGCCGAAAACCGAAACTAACCCCGGAAACGTATGTAACTATTATAACTATAACCGAAAAACATAATAAGACGCTTATCCGAACACATCGACTCAGAGCGAATCCGACGCCTCCGGGTCAGCTGACGGCTCGAGTTATGAAAATTGTCATCTGGCCGAAAACCGAAACTAACACCGGAATCGTATGTAACTATTATAACTATAACCGCAAAACATAATAAGACGCTTATCCGAACACTTCGACTCAGAGCATATCCGACGCCTCAGGGTCAGCTGACGGCTCGAGTTATGAAAATTTTCATCTGGCCGAAAACCGAAACTAACACCGGAATCGTATGTAACTATTATAACTATAACCGAAAAACATAATAAGACGCTTATCCGAACACATCGACTCAGAGCGAATCCGACGCCTCCGGGTCAGCTGACGGCTCGAGTTATGAAAATTATCATCTGGCCGAAAACCGAAACTAACCCCGGAAACGTATGTAACTATTATAACTATAACCGAAAAACATAATAAGACGCTTATCCGAACACTTCGGCTTTGGCCGAATCCGACGCCTCCCGGTCAGCTGACGGCTCGAGTTATGAAAATTTTCATCTGGCCGAAAACCGAAACTAACACCGGAAACGTATGTAACTATTATAACTATAACCGAAAAACATAATAAGACGCTTATCCGAACACTTCGACTCAGAGCATATCCGACGCCTCAGGGTCAGCTGACGGCTCGAGTTATGAAAATTTTCATCTGGCCGAAAACCGAAACTAACACCGGAAACGTATGTAACTATTATAACTATAACCGAAAAACATAATAAGACGCTTATCCGAACACATCGACTCAGAGCATATCCGACGCCTCAGGGTCAGCTGACGGCTCGAGTTATGAAAATTTTCATCTGGCCGAAAACCGAAACTAACACCGGAATCGTATGTAACTATTATAACTATAACCGAAAAACATAATAAGACGCTTATCCGAACACATCGACTCAGAGCGAATCCGACGCCTCCGGGTCAGCTGACGGCTCGAGTTATGAAAATTATCATCTGGCCGAAAACCGAAACTAACCCCGGAAACGTATGTAACTATTATAACTATAACCGAAAAAATAATAAGACGCTTATCCGAACACATCGACTCAGTGCATATCCGACGCCTCAGGGTCAGCTGACGGCTCGAGTTATGAAAATTTTCATCTGGCCGAAAACCGAAACTAACACCGGAAACGTATGTAACTATTATAACTATAACCGAAAAACATAATAAGACGCTTATCCGAACACATCGACTCAGAGCGAATCCGACGCCTCCGGGTCAGCTGACGGCTCGAGTTATGAAAATTTTCATCCGGCCGAAAACCGAAACTAACACCGGAATCGTATGTAACTATTATAACTATAACCGAAAAACATAATAAGACGCTTATCCGAACACATCGACTCAGAGCGAATCCGACGCCTCCGGGTCAGCTGACGGCTCGAGTTATGAAAATTATCATCTGGCCGAAAATCGAAACTAACCCCGGAAACGTATGTAACTATTATAACTATAACCGAAAAACATAATAAGACGCTTATCCGAACACATCGACTCAGAGCGAATCCGACGCCTCCGGGTCAGCTGACGGCTCGAGTTATGAAAATTTTCATCTGGCCGAAAACCGAAACTAACACCGGAAACGTATGTAACTATTATAACTATAACCGAAAAACATAATAAGACGCTTATCCGAGCACTTCGGCTTTGGCCGAATCCGACGCCTCCCGGTCAGCTGACGGCTCGAGTTATGAAAATTTTCATCCGGCCGAAAACCGAAACTAACACCGGAAACGTATGTAACTATTATAACTATAACCGAAAAACATAATAAGACGCTAATCCGAACACATCGACTCAGAGCATATCCGACGCCTCAGGGTCAGCTGACGGCTCGAGTTATGAAAATTTTCATCTGGCCGAAAACCGAAACTAACACCGGAAACGTATGTAACTATTATAACTATAACCGAAAAAATAATAAGACGCTTATCCGAACACTTCGGCTTTGGCCGAATCCGACGCCTCCCGGTCAGCTGACGGCTCGAGTTATGAAAATTTTCATCTGGCCGAAAACCGAAACTAACACCGGAAACGTATGTAACTATTATACCTATAACCGAAAAACATAATAAGACGCTTATCCGAACACTTCGGCTTTGGCCGAATCCGACGCCTCCCGGTCAGCTGACGGCTCGAGTTATGAAAATTTTCATCTGGCCGAAAACCGAAACTAACACCAGAAACGTATGTAACTATTATAACTATAACCGAAAAACATAATAAGACGCTTATCCGAACACTTCGGCTTTGGCCGAATCCGACGCCTCCCGGTCAGCTGACGGCTCGAGTTATGAAAATTTTCATCTGGCCGAAAACCGAAACTAACACCGGAAACGTATGTAACTATTATAACTATAACCGAAAAACATAATAAGACGCTTATCCGAACACTTCGGCTTTGGCCGAATCCGACGCCTCCCGGTCAGCTGACGGCTCGAGTTATGAAAATTGTCATCTGGCCGAAAACCGAAACTAACACCGGAAACGTATGTAACTATTATAACTATAACCGAAAAATATAATAAGACGCTTATCCGAACACTTCGGCTTTGGCCGAATCCGACGCCTCCGGGTCAGCTGACGGCTCGAGTTATGAAAATTTTCATCTGGCCGAAAACCGAAACTAACACCGGAAACGTATGTAACTATTATAACTATAACCGAAAAACATAATAAGACGCTTATCCGAACACATCGACTCAGAGCGAATCCGACGCCTCCGGGTCAGCTGACGGCTCGAGTTATGAAAATTTTCATCTGGCCGAAAACCGAAACTAACACCGGAAACGTATGTAACTATTATAACTATAACCGAAAAAATAATAAGACGCTTATCCGAACACTTCGGCTTTGGCCGAATCCGACGCCTCCCGGTCAGCTGACGGCTCGAGTTATGAAAATTTTCATCTGGCCGAAAACCGAAACTAACACCGGAAACGTATGTAACTATTATAACTATAACCGAAAAACATAATAAGAAGCTTATCCGAACACTTCGGCTTTGGCCGAATCCGACGCCTCCCGGTCAGCTGACGGCTCGAGTTATGAAAATTTTCATCTGGCCGAAAACCGAAACTAACACCGGAAACGTATGTAACTATTATAACTATAACCGAAAAACATAATAAGACGCTTATCCGAACACTTCGGCTTTGGCCGAATCCGACGCCTCCCGGTCAGCTGACGGCTCGAGTTATGAAAATTGTCATCTGGCCGAAAACCGAAACTAACACCGGAAACGTATGTAACTATTATAAATATAACCGAAAAACATAATAAGACGCTTATCCGAACACTTCGGCTTTGGCCGAATCCGACGCCTCCGGGTCAGCTGACGGCTCGAGTTATGAAAATTTTCATCTGGCCGAAAACCGAAACTAACACCGGAAACGTATGTAACTATTATAACTATAACCGAAAAACATAATAAGACGCTTATCCGAACACATCGACTCAGAGCGAATCCGACGCCTCCGGGTCAGCTGACGGCTCGAGTTATGAAAATTTTCATCTGGCCGAAAACCGAAACTAACACCGGAAACGTATGTAACTATTATAACTATAACCGAAAAACATAATAAGACGCTTATCCGAACACTTCGGCTTTGGCCGAATCCGACGCCTCCCGGTCAGCTGACGGCTCGAGTTATGAAAATTGTCATCTGGCCGAAAACCGAAACTAACACCGGAAACGTATGTAACTATTATAAATATAACCGAAAAACATAATAAGACGCTTATCCGAACACTTCGGCTTTGGCCGAATCCGACGCCTCCCGGTCAGCTGACGGCTCGAGTTATGAAAATTGTCATCTGGCCGAAAACCGAAACTAACACCGGAAACGTATGTAACTATTATAACTATAACCGAAAAACATAATAAGACGCTTATCCGAACACTTCGGCTTTGGCCGAATCCGACGCCTCCCGGTCAGCTGACGGCTCGAGTTATGAAAATTGTCATCTGGCCGAAAACCGAAACTAACACCGGAAACGTATGTAACTATTATAACTATAACCGAAAAACATAATAAGACGCTTATCCGAACACTTCGGCTTTGGCCGAATCCGACGCCTCCCGGTCAGCTGACGGCTCGAGTTATGAAAATTTTCATCTGGCCGAAAACCGAAACTAACACCGGAAACGTATGTAACTATTATAACTATAACCGAAAAACATAATAAGACGCTTATCCGAACACTTCGGCTTTGGCCGAATCCGACGCCTCCCGGTCAGCTGACGGCTCGAGTTATGAAAATTGTCATCTGGCCGAAAACCGAAACTAACACCGGAAACGTATGTAACTATTATAAATATAACCGAAAAACATAATAAGACGCTTATCCGAACACTTCGGCTTTGGCCGAATCCGACGCCTCCCGGTCAGCTGACGGCTCGAGTTATGAAAATTGTCATCTGGCCGAAAACCGAAACTAACACCGGAAACGTATGTAACTATTATAACTATAACCGAAAAACATAATAAGACGCTTATCCGAACACTTCGGCTTTGGCCGAATCCGACGCCTCCCGGTCAGCTGACGGCTCGAGTTATGAAAATTTTCATCCGGCCGAAAACCGAAACTAACACCGGAAACGTATGTAACTATTATAACTATAACCGAAAAACATAATAAGACGCTTATCCGAACACATCGACTCAGAGCATATCCGACGCCTCAGGGTCAGCTGACGGCTCGAGTTATGAAAATTTTCATCTGGCCGAAAACCGAAACTAACACCGGAAACGTATGTAACTATTATAACTATAACCGAAAAACATAATAAGACGCTTATCCGAACACATCTTACTTAGAACATCTCTCAGATAGGGAAAATGATTATATACATGTGTTAAATAATCACATGCAATTTTTAGTTAGTCACTATAGTGATAAGTTCATATTTTTTGACATCAACAGTTTTGTTGGAAAATTAAAAATGACTAGGCATTCTGTATACTTGCCTATACCATGTAAACGACATATAGCTACTTTGTTAGCATATACTTTGAACTCTGTCATAAGTAGTATGACGAAGATTTCTTTTGCGCCCACTGCTGTAATAAATAATTCTAGTACATATACATATGATAACTGTAATTTAAACTGACTATTCCGACAACAGAGGAGCCCATAAAAGGCTTAATACTTTCACATCAAAATATAAATCGCTTCTCTGGCAAAATTTTAGATATCGAATTATTTATTGATAAATATAATATAGACATATTATGCCTGACAGAAACATGGCTAAAGCCAGATAAAATGTCGTTTAACATAGATAACTTAAAAGTAGCCAGTTCGTTCCAGAGAGTATCGGCAGAAGGTGGGGGTTCACTCATCATGGTTAAAAATCACTTAAAGTGTAAAGACCGAACTGATATTCGCGACCTCTCTGTTGAACGAGTATGTGAGTTCGCATGTGCGGAGATAGATCAGTATGTAGTTTTGTGTGCCTATAGGCCACCTTCCTCTAGTACAGTACAATTTATTTCTATTATGGAGGATGCACTTTGTAGGATTAAAATAAACAAAAAAATATTAGTATGTGGCGATTTTAATATCGATATTTTAGGAGATAGCCAAGACAAAAAGAATCTACTTTCTCTATTTAGATCATTCAATCTAATTCACTTGTTTTCTGAACCTACTAGGATAACACCGACCTCTGCCACATGCATAGATAATATATTTATAAACTTTAAAACACTCGAAAAGAGCATTGTTAGTGGCGTACGTTCCGATCACAAATGTCAGATTGTAAAACTTAAACACGATGTCCCGGACAGGAAAAAAATAATACAGTGTAGGATTCTGTCAAAAAGTAATTTAAATAGATTTAATTTGCAATTAGAATCTGAGTTGTTGACATTGAAACCTCAGTCAAATGATCCTAACGTAATGTATTGCACCCTATTGCATGCAATAAGCAAAGAATTTGAAAAAGCTTGCAAAGTAAAAAATATTATTTTAAAACCTAAAATTTCTTTTAGTGTCTGGGCTACCTCAGGCATAAGACGTAGTAGAGATGTTTTATACGAACTATATGACAAAAGGTCCTACTCATCTAATAATGATTTCCACAATTACGTCAGAAGTTATTCAAAAATATTTAAAAAAGTTTGTATGCAAGCCAAAGCAGGTTATATTAGTAATCAAATAAAAAAATCTGATAATAAAGTAAAAACGACCTGGAAAATTATTAACTCGCAAACTGGTAGGAGTAGGTATTCAGACAACTCCATTGTTCTTGAAATAGACGGACAAGTGGTGTCAGATGAGTCCGCAGTTGCGAATTTTTTCGAACGATTTTTTACAAATATTCCCTTAGAGACAACAAAAAATCTAAAATCGTCTCCTACGACTGCTGAGAAACTCCTGAAAGGGAATGTTGATTTGCCTGACCGGCCTAATTTTGAATTTAGCTTCGTTTCTGATGAAGATATAACTAAAGCTTTTAAAACAATAGCGGTTAAAAGAACTGAAGATTTATGGGGATTGTCCATGAAGGCTGTCGAGTCAATTATTGTTAACATTGCCCCAATTTTGGCGTCAATCTTTAATTCCTGTGTGACGGACGGTGTCTTTCCCGATCTGATGAAAAACAGTAAAGTGGTGCCTATCTTCAAAGCGGGTTGCCAGAAAAATCCATATAATTATAGACCAATATCTGTGCTTCCAACTTTAAGCAAAATATTCGAAAAAATAGTATTAACTCAAATGTTAGCATACTGTAACTTAAATAAGATTTTACACCCAAATCAGTTTGGATTTACAAGGGGCAAATCTACAGAAGATGCTGGCTCCACCCTAGTTAAAACCATAATGGGAGCCTGGGAAGAGACGCGAGATGCTCTGGGGGTATTTTGCGATCTTTCCAAAGCATTTGACTGCGTAGATCACCGCACACTTCTTCTGAAATTAAAATATTACGGATTTCGAGGTAGATCTATTGATCTTGTAAATTCATATTTGTCAAACCGGGGACAAAAAGTTACAATTAATAAAGCCACTTCTTGCGGCTCAGTGGTTAAAATGGGAGTGCCGCAGGGTTCAATTCTGGGACCCTTCCTTTTCCTGATATATATAAATGACCTCCCGTTTGCTGTGAAGCACACAATGTCAAATATAGTTTTATTTGCCGACGACACGTCACTAATATTTAAAGTTAATAGAAAAGATAGGGATCTTGTAGAACCCAATAAAACGCTTAACGTTATATCTGACTGGTTCTCTGCTAATAATCTCCTTTTGAATGCAGAGAAAACAAAATGTATCAAATTTTGTTTGCCTAACGTCCCATATACACCTTCCAATGTAATAGTTGACGGTAAAGCGTCAAGTCTGGTTCCCTCAACTGTTTTCTTAGGTATCACAGTAGACTCTGGGCTGAAATGGGGTCCTCATATAGAGGCACTCGCAAGCAAGCTTAGTTCTGCTGCCTTTGCCGTTAAGAGAATCAGACAGTTGACCGATGTTGCTACAGCTAGATTAGTGTATTTTGCCTATTTTCACAGTATCATGTCTTACGGCATTCTTCTGTGGGGATCGGCTGCTGATGTCGAGACTATCTTTATATTACAGAAAAGAGCTGTACGAGCAATATATAATTTACGCTCAAGAGAGTCCCTCCGCGAATTATTTAAGGAGATAAATATACTCACATTACCCTCCTTATACATATTTATCAACATTATGCATGTTCGCAAAAACCTGACTCATTATGATAAAAAAAGTGACATCCATAGCATGAATACACGAAATAAACACAAGCTCGTGGTACCTGCTTTTCGACTTAGAAAAACAAGCAAGTCTTTTATGGGGAATAGTGTTAGGTTCTACAACAAAATCCCATCTAGCATTATCGACCTCCCGGACACTAAGTTCAAAGCGATTGTAAAACGCACCCTAATATCGAAGGCGTATTATAACATAAATCAGTACATTGAGGACAAAGACGCCTGGCATACACCGCATACAACTTCACTCTGTGCTTTGCGAACCCCTGGCACTTTATTATCTCAAGGTTATAAATAATAATATTTACTTGTGTATATTTTTCTTTATATCTACGACTTAACTGTGACGTTTTTGCCTCAGTTATCAATTTATAATTTTTATGTAATATTTTGACATATACTAAGTACTTTTGTACTTTGATATCTACAATGCTCATTCATATATACAATTATATACCTCTATATATATTTTTTTTTATCTCTCATTTGCTCATTGTAAAATGTGGGTATCATGTAACCATTAATGTATAATAACTTTGTACTGGTCTGTTGTTTGGCAACAGAAGTCTGTCATGCTCACTCAAGTGTTCTGCTGATGGTGGCGATGTGTATCGGGTCGTTAAGTTCCCTTCAATATGGTTGAGCTAAGTGAGGCTGATGCGCTCGTCATGCTCGTGAACGGGTGCCGTCAGTCGGGACTGGTCAGCTTCAAACTGCCATGGCAATCAGATTGGACTCTCTCTTACTTTTGCTGTTTTAGTACCTATTCTTTTTATTATTTTTTTACTTTTAATACAAATACATTGACCTACATGATCCTCACATTACTCTGCCTTTTGTAACCTAAACATCTATTTTAAAAAGAGTATCCATGGAGTTTCTTGCCGGTTCTTCTCCATAGGACCCACTTTTTGGAACCGTGCACCTAGCTTCTATTGTTGACGTTTTATAAGTACCTGTAAATTGGTCTATATGAAATAAAAACCTTTTGACTTTGACTTTGACTTTGACATCGACTCAGAGCGAATCCGACGCCTCCGGGTCAGCTGACGGCTCGAGTTATGAAAATTATCATCTGGCCGAAAACCGAAACTAACCCCGGAAACGTATGTAACTATTATAACTATAACCGAAAAACATAATAAGACGCTTATCCGAACACTTCGACTCAGAGCATATCCGACGCCTCAGGGTCGGCTGACGGCTCGAGTTATGAAAATTTTCATCTGGCCGAAAACCGAAACTAACACCGGAAACGTATGTAACTATTATAACTATAACCGAAAAACATAATAAGACGCTTATCCGAACACTTCGGCTTTGGCCGAATCCGACGCCTCCCGGTCAGCTGACGGCTCGAGTTATGAAAATTTTCATCTGGCCGAAAACCGAAACTAACACCGGAAACGTATGTAACTATAATAACTATAACCGAAAAACATAATAAGACGCTTATCCGAACACTTCGGCTTTGGCCGAATCCGACGCCTCCCGGTCAGCTGACGGCTCGAGTTATGAAAATTTTCATCTGGCCGAAAACCGAAACTAACACCGGAAACGTATGTAACTATTATAACTATAACCGAAAAACATAATAAGACGCTTATCCGAACACTTCGACTCAGAGCATATCCGACGCCTCAGGGTCAGCTGACGGCTCGAGTTATGAAAATTTTCATCTGGCCGAAAACCGAAACTAACACCGGAAACGTATGTAACTATTATAACTATAACCGAAAAACATAATAAGACGCTTATCCGAACACTTCTGCTTTGGCCGAATCCGACGCCTCCCGGTCAGCTGACGGCTCGAGTTATGAAAATTTTCATCTGGCCGAAAACCGAAACTAACACCGGAAACGTATGTAACTATAATAACTATAACCGAAAAACATAATAAGACGCTTATCCGAACTCGGCTTTGGCCGAATCCGACGCCTCCCGGTCAGCTGACGGCTCGAGTTATGAAAATTTTCATCTGGCCGAAAACCGAAACTAACACCGAAAACGTATGTAACTATTATAACTATAACCGAAAAACATAATAAGACGCTTATCCGAACACTTCGACTCAGAGCATATCCGACGCCTCAGGGTCAGCTGACGGCTCGAGTTATGAAAATTTTCATCTGGCCGAAAACCGAAACTAACACCGGAAACGTATGTAACTATTATAACTATAACCGAAAAACATAATAAGACGCTTATCCGAACACTTCTGCTTTGGCCGAATCCGACGCCTCCCGGTCAGCTGACGGCTCGAGTTATGAAAATTTTCATCTGGCCGAAAACCGAAACTAACACCGGAAACGTATGTAACTATTATAACTATAACCGAAAAACATAATAAGACGCTTATCCGAACACTTCGACTCAGAGCATATCCGACGCCTCAGGGTCAGCTGACGGCTCGAGTTATGAAAATTTTCATCTGGCCGAAAACCGAAACTAACACCGGAAACGTATGTAACTATTATAACTATAACCGAAAAACATAATAAGACGCTTATCCGAACACATCGACTCAGAGCGAATCCGACGCCTCCGGGTCAGCTGACGGCTCGAGTTATGAAAATTATCATCTGGCCGAAAACCGAAACTAACCCCGGAAACGTATGTAACTATTATAAATATAACCGAAAAAATAATAAGACGCTTATCCGAACACATCGACTCAGAGCATATCCGACGCCTCAGGGTCAGCTGACGGCTCGAGTTATGAAAATTTTCATCTGGCCGAAAACCGAAACTAACACCGGAAACGTATGTAACTATTATAACTATAACCGAAAAACATAATAAGACGCTTATCCGAACACATCGACTCAGAGCGAATCCGACGCCTCCGGGTCAGCTGACGGCTCGAGTTATGAAAATTTTCATCTGGCCGAAAACCGAAACTAACACCGGAAACGTATGTAACTATTATAACTATAACCGAAAAAATAATAAGACGCTTATCCGAACACTTCGGCTTTGGCCGAATCCGACGCCTCCCGGTCAGCTGACGGCTCGAGTTATGAAAATTTTCATCTGGCCGAAAACCGAAACTAACACCGGAAACGTATGTAACTATTATACCTATAACCGAAAAACATAATAAGACGCTTATCCGAACACTTCGGCTTTGGCCGAATCCGACGCCTCCCGGTCAGCTGACGGCTCGAGTTATGAAAATTTTCATCTGGCCGAAAACCGAAACTAACACCGGAAACGTATGTAACTATTATAACTATAACCGAAAAACATAATAAGACGCTTATCCGAACACTTCGGCTTTGGCCGAATCCGACGCCTCCCGGTCAGCTGACGGCTCGAGTTATGAAAATTGTCATCTGGCCGAAAACCGAAACTAACACCGGAAACGTATGTAACTATTATAACTATAACCGAAAAACATAATAAGACGCTTATCCGAACACTTCGACTCAGAGCATATCCGACGCCTCAGGGTCGGCTGACGGCTCGAGTTATGAAAATTTTCATCTGGCCGAAAACCGAAACTAACACCGGAATCGTATGTAACTATTATAACTATAACCGAAAAACATAATAAGACGCTTATCCGAACACATCGACTCAGAGCGAATCCGACGCCTCCGGGTCAGCTGACGGCTCGAGTTATGAAAATTATCATCTGGCCGAAAACCGAAACTAACCCCGGAAACGTATGTAACTATTATAACTATAACCGAAAAAATAATAAGACGCTTATCCGAACACATCGACTCAGAGCATATCCGACGCCTCAGGGTCAGCTGACGGCTCGAGTTATGAAAATTTTCATCTGGCCGAAAACCGAAACTAACACCGGAAACGTATGTAACTATTATAACTATAACCGAAAAACATAATAAGACGCTTATCCGTCCACATCGACTCAGAGCGAATCCGACGCCTCCGGGTCAGCTGACGGCTCGAGTTATGAAAATTATCATCTGGCCGAAAACCGAAACTAACCCCGGAAACGTATGTAACTATTATAACTATAACCGAAAAACATAATAAGACGCTTATCCGAACACATCGACTCAGAGCGAATCCGACGCCTCCGGGTCAGCTGACGGCTCGAGTTATGAAAATTTTCATCCGGCCGAAAACCGAAACTAACACCGGAATCGTATGTAACTATTATAACTATAACCGAAAAACATAATAAGACGCTTATCCGAACACATCGACTCAGAGCGAATCCGACGCCTCCGGGTCAGCTGACGGCTCGAGTTATGAAAATTATCATCTGGCCGAAAATCGAAACTAACCCCGGAAACGTATGTAACTATTATAACTATAACCGAAAAACATAATAAGACGCTTATCCGAACACATCGACTCAGAGCGAATCCGACGCCTCCGGGTCAGCTGACGGCTCGAGTTATGAAAATTTTCATCTGGCCGAAAACCGAAACTAACACCGGAAACGTATGTAACTATTATAACTATAACCGAAAAACATAATAAGACGCTTATCCGAGCACTTCGGCTTTGGCCGAATCCGACGCCTCCCGGTCAGCTGACGGCTCGAGTTATGAAAATTTTCATCCGGCCGAAAACCGAAACTAACACCGGAAACGTATGTAACTATTATAACTATAACCGAAAAACATAATAAGACGCTTATCCGAACACTTCGACTCAGAGCATATCCGACGCCTCAGGGTCAGCTGACGGCTCGAGTTATGAAAATTTTCATCTGGCCGAAAACCGAAACTAACACCGGAAACGTATGTAACTATTATAACTATAACCGAAAAACATAATAAGACGCTTATCCGAACACATCGACTCAGAGCGAATCCGACGCCTCCGGGTCAGCTGACGGCTCGAGTTATGAAAATTATCATCTGGCCGAAAACCGAAACTAACCCCGGAAACGTATGTAACTATTATAAATATAACCGAAAAAATAATAAGACGCTTATCCGAACACATCGACTCAGAGCATATCCGACGCCTCAGGGTCAGCTGACGGCTCGAGTTATGAAAATTTTCATCTGGCCGAAAACCGAAACTAACACCGGAAACGTATGTAACTATTATAACTATAACCGAAAAACATAATAAGACGCTTATCCGAACACATCGACTCAGAGCGAATCCGACGCCTCCGGGTCAGCTGACGGCTCGAGTTATGAAAATTTTCATCTGGCCGAAAACCGAAACTAACACCGGAAACGTATGTAACTATTATAACTATAACCGAAAAAATAATAAGACGCTTATCCGAACACTTCGGCTTTGGCCGAATCCGACGCCTCCCGGTCAGCTGACGGCTCGAGTTATGAAAATTTTCATCTGGCCGAAAACCGAAACTAACACCGGAAACGTATGTAACTATTATACCTATAACCGAAAAACATAATAAGACGCTTATCCGAACACTTCGGCTTTGGCCGAATCCGACGCCTCCCGGTCAGCTGACGGCTCGAGTTATGAAAATTTTCATCTGGCCGAAAACCGAAACTAACACCGGAAACGTATGTAACTATTATAACTATAACCGAAAAACATAATAAGACGCTTATCCGAACACTTCGGCTTTGGCCGAATCCGACGCCTCCCGGTCAGCTGACGGCTCGAGTTATGAAAATTGTCATCTGGCCGAAAACCGAAACTAACACCGGAAACGTATGTAACTATTATAACTATAACCGAAAAACATAATAAGACGCTTATCCGAACACTTCGACTCAGAGCATATCCGACGCCTCAGGGTCGGCTGACGGCTCGAGTTATGAAAATTTTCATCTGGCCGAAAACCGAAACTAACACCGGAATCGTATGTAACTATTATAACTATAACCGAAAAACATAATAAGACGCTTATCCGAACACATCGACTCAGAGCGAATCCGACGCCTCCGGGTCAGCTGACGGCTCGAGTTATGAAAATTATCATCTGGCCGAAAACCGAAACTAACCCCGGAAACGTATGTAACTATTATAACTATAACCGAAAAAATAATAAGACGCTTATCCGAACACATCGACTCAGAGCATATCCGACGCCTCAGGGTCAGCTGACGGCTCGAGTTATGAAAATTTTCATCTGGCCGAAAACCGAAACTAACACCGGAAACGTATGTAACTATTATAACTATAACCGAAAAACATAATAAGACGCTTATCCGAACACATCGACTCAGAGCGAATCCGACGCCTCCGGGTCAGCTGACGGCTCGAGTTATGAAAATTATCATCTGGCCGAAAACCGAAACTAACCCCGGAAACGTATGTAACTATTATAACTATAACCGAAAAACATAATAAGACGCTTATCCGAACACATCGACTCAGAGCGAATCCGACGCCTCCGGGTCAGCTGACGGCTCGAGTTATGAAAATTTTCATCCGGCCGAAAACCGAAACTAACACCGGAATCGTATGTAACTATTATAACTATAACCGAAAAACATAATAAGACGCTTATCCGAACACATCGACTCAGAGCGAATCCGACGCCTCCGGGTCAGCTGACGGCTCGAGTTATGAAAATTATCATCTGGCCGAAAATCGAAACTAACCCCGGAAACGTATGTAACTATTATAACTATAACCGAAAAACATAATAAGACGCTTATCCGAACACATCGACTCAGAGCGAATCCGACGCCTCCGGGTCAGCTGACGGCTCGAGTTATGAAAATTTTCATCTGGCCGAAAACCGAAACTAACACCGGAAACGTATGTAACTATTATAACTATAACCGAAAAACATAATAAGACGCTTATCCGAGCACTTCGGCTTTGGCCGAATCCGACGCCTCCCGGTCAGCTGACGGCTCGAGTTATGAAAATTTTCATCCGGCCGAAAACCGAAACTAACACCGGAAACGTATGTAACTATTATAACTATAACCGAAAAACATAATAAGACGCTTATCCGAGCACTTCGGCTTTGGCCGAATCCGACGCCTCCCGGTCAGCTGACGGCTCGAGTTATGAAAATTTTCATCCGGCCGAAAACCGAAACTAACACCGGAAACGTATGTAACTATTATAACTATAACCGAAAAACATAATAAGACGCTTATCCGAACACATCGACTCAGAGCGAATCCGACGCCTCCGGGTCAGCTGACGGCTCGAGTTATGAAAATTGTCATCTGGCCGAAAACCGAAACTAACACCGGAAACGTATGTAACTATTATAACTATAACCGAAAAACATAATAAGACGCTTATCCGAACACTTCGACTCAGAGCATATCCGACGCCTCAGGGTCGGCTGACGGCTCGAGTTATGAAAATTTTCATCTGGCCGAAAACCGAAACTAACACCGGAATCGTATGTAACTATTATAACTATAACCGAAAAACATAATAAGACGCTTATCCGAACACATCGACTCAGAGCGAATCCGACGCCTCCGGGTCAGCTGACGGCTCGAGTTATGAAAATTATCATCTGGCCGAAAACCGAAACTAACCCCGGAAACGTATGTAACTATTATAACTATAACCGAAAAAATAATAAGACGCTTATCCGAACACATCGACTCAGAGCATATCCGACGCCTCAGGGTCAGCTGACGGCTCGAGTTATGAAAATTTTCATCTGGCCGAAAACCGAAACTAACACCGGAAACGTATGTAACTATTATAACTATAACCGA
The DNA here is from genome assembly GCA_963891755.1 of Pyrrhia umbra. Taxonomy (NCBI): domain Eukaryota; kingdom Metazoa; phylum Arthropoda; class Insecta; order Lepidoptera; family Noctuidae; genus Pyrrhia; species Pyrrhia umbra. Next base: position 664,318 of record OY982925.1, read on the forward strand.
AAAACATAATAAGACGCTTATCCGTCCACATCGACTCAGAGCGAATCCGACGCCTCCGGGTCAGCTGACGGCTCGAGTTATGAAAATTATCATCTGGCCGAAAACCGAAACTAACCCCGGAAACGTATGTAACTATTATAACTATAACCGAAAAACATAATAAGACGCTTATCCGAACACATCGACTCAGAGCGAATCCGACGCCTCCGGGTCAGCTGACGGCTCGAGTTATGAAAATTTTCATCCGGCCGAAAACCGAAACTAACACCGGAATCGTATGTAACTATTATAACTATAACCGAAAAACATAATAAGACGCTTATCCGAACACATCGACTCAGAGCGAATCCGACGCCTCCGGGTCAGCTGACGGCTCGAGTTATGAAAATTATCATCTGGCCGAAAATCGAAACTAACCCCGGAAACGTATGTAACTATTATAACTATAACCGAAAAACATAATAAGACGCTTATCCGAACACATCGACTCAGAGCGAATCCGACGCCTCCGGGTCAGCTGACGGCTCGAGTTATGAAAATTTTCATCTGGCCGAAAACCGAAACTAACACCGGAAACGTATGTAACTATTATAACTATAACCGAAAAACATAATAAGACGCTTATCCGAGCACTTCGGCTTTGGCCGAATCCGACGCCTCCCGGTCAGCTGACGGCTCGAGTTATGAAAATTTTCATCCGGCCGAAAACCGAAACTAACACCGGAAACGTATGTAACTATTATAACTATAACCGAAAAACATAATAAGACGCTTATCCGAACACTTCGACTCAGAGCATATCCGACGCCTCAGGGTCAGCTGACGGCTCGAGTTATGAAAATTTTCATCTGGCCGAAAACCGAAACTAACACCGGAAACGTATGTAACTATTATAACTATAACCGAAAAACATAATAAGACGCTTATCCGAACACATCGACTCAGAGCGAATCCGACGCCTCCGGGTCAGCTGACGGCTCGAGTTATGAAAATTATCATCTGGCCGAAAACCGAAACTAACCCCGGAAACGTATGTAACTATTATAAATATAACCGAAAAAATAATAAGACGCTTATCCGAACACATCGACTCAGAGCATATCCGACGCCTCAGGGTCAGCTGACGGCTCGAGTTATGAAAATTTTCATCTGGCCGAAAACCGAAACTAACACCGGAAACGTATGTAACTATTATAACTATAACCGAAAAACATAATAAGACGCTTATCCGAACACATCGACTCAGAGCGAATCCGACGCCTCCGGGTCAGCTGACGGCTCGAGTTATGAAAATTTTCATCTGGCCGAAAACCGAAACTAACACCGGAAACGTATGTAACTATTATAACTATAACCGAAAAAATAATAAGACGCTTATCCGAACACTTCGGCTTTGGCCGAATCCGACGCCTCCCGGTCAGCTGACGGCTCGAGTTATGAAAATTTTCATCTGGCCGAAAACCGAAACTAACACCGGAAACGTATGTAACTATTATACCTATAACCGAAAAACATAATAAGACGCTTATCCGAACACTTCGGCTTTGGCCGAATCCGACGCCTCCCGGTCAGCTGACGGCTCGAGTTATGAAAATTTTCATCTGGCCGAAAACCGAAACTAACACCGGAAACGTATGTAACTATTATAACTATAACCGAAAAACATAATAAGACGCTTATCCGAACACTTCGGCTTTGGCCGAATCCGACGCCTCCCGGTCAGCTGACGGCTCGAGTTATGAAAATTGTCATCTGGCCGAAAACCGAAACTAACACCGGAAACGTATGTAACTATTATAACTATAACCGAAAAACATAATAAGACGCTTATCCGAACACTTCGACTCAGAGCATATCCGACGCCTCAGGGTCGGCTGACGGCTCGAGTTATGAAAATTTTCATCTGGCCGAAAACCGAAACTAACACCGGAATCGTATGTAACTATTATAACTATAACCGAAAAACATAATAAGACGCTTATCCGAACACATCGACTCAGAGCGAATCCGACGCCTCCGGGTCAGCTGACGGCTCGAGTTATGAAAATTATCATCTGGCCGAAAACCGAAACTAACCCCGGAAACGTATGTAACTATTATAACTATAACCGAAAAAATAATAAGACGCTTATCCGAACACATCGACTCAGAGCATATCCGACGCCTCAGGGTCAGCTGACGGCTCGAGTTATGAAAATTTTCATCTGGCCGAAAACCGAAACTAACACCGGAAACGTATGTAACTATTATAACTATAACCGAAAAACATAATAAGACGCTTATCCGAACACATCGACTCAGAGCGAATCCGACGCCTCCGGGTCAGCTGACGGCTCGAGTTATGAAAATTATCATCTGGCCGAAAACCGAAACTAACCCCGGAAACGTATGTAACTATTATAACTATAACCGAAAAACATAATAAGACGCTTATCCGAACACATCGACTCAGAGCGAATCCGACGCCTCCGGGTCAGCTGACGGCTCGAGTTATGAAAATTTTCATCCGGCCGAAAACCGAAACTAACACCGGAATCGTATGTAACTATTATAACTATAACCGAAAAACATAATAAGACGCTTATCCGAACACATCGACTCAGAGCGAATCCGACGCCTCCGGGTCAGCTGACGGCTCGAGTTATGAAAATTATCATCTGGCCGAAAATCGAAACTAACCCCGGAAACGTATGTAACTATTATAACTATAACCGAAAAACATAATAAGACGCTTATCCGAACACATCGACTCAGAGCGAATCCGACGCCTCCGGGTCAGCTGACGGCTCGAGTTATGAAAATTTTCATCTGGCCGAAAACCGAAACTAACACCGGAAACGTATGTAACTATTATAACTATAACCGAAAAACATAATAAGACGCTTATCCGAGCACTTCGGCTTTGGCCGAATCCGACGCCTCCCGGTCAGCTGACGGCTCGAGTTATGAAAATTTTCATCCGGCCGAAAACCGAAACTAACACCGGAAACGTATGTAACTATTATAACTATAACCGAAAAACATAATAAGACGCTTATCCGAACACATCGACTCAGAGCATATCCGACGCCTCAGGGTCAGCTGACGGCTCGAGTTATGAAAATTTTCATCTGGCCGAAAACCGAAACTAACACCGGAAACGTATGTAACTATTATAACTATAACCGAAAAACATAATAAGACGGTTATCCGAACACTTCGACTCAGAGCGAATCCGACGCCTCCGGGTCAGCTGACGGCTCGAGTTATGAAAATTTTCATCTGGCCGAAAACCGAAACTAACACCGGAAACGTATGTAACTATTATAACTATAACCGAAAAAATAATAAGACGCTTATCCGAACACTTCGGCTTTGGCCGAATCCGACGCCTCCCGGTCAGCTGACGGCTCGAGTTATGAAAATTTTCATCTGGCCGAAAACCGAAACTAACACCGGAAACGTATGTAACTATTATACCTATAACCGAAAAACATAATAAGACGCTTATCCGAACACTTCGGCTTTGGCCGAATCCGACGCCTCCCGGTCAGCTGACGGCTCGAGTTATGAAAATTTTCATCTGGCCGAAAACCGAAACTAACACCAGAAACGTATGTAACTATTATAACTATAACCGAAAAACATAATAAGACGCTTATCCGAACACTTCGGCTTTGGCCGAATCCGACGCCTCCCGGTCAGCTGACGGCTCGAGTTATGAAAATTTTCATCTGGCCGAAAACCGAAACTAACACCGGAAACGTATGTAACTATTATAACTATAACCGAAAAACATAATAAGACGCTTATCCGAACACTTCGGCTTTGGCCGAATCCGACGCCTCCCGGTCAGCTGACGGCTCGAGTTATGAAAATTGTCATCTGGCCGAAAACCGAAACTAACACCGGAAACGTATGTAACTATTATAACTATAACCGAAAAATATAATAAGACGCTTATCCGAACACTTCGGCTTTGGCCGAATCCGACGCCTCCGGGTCAGCTGACGGCTCGAGTTATGAAAATTTTCATCCGGCCGAAAACCGAAACTAACACCGGAATCGTATGTAACTATTATAACTATAACCGAAAAACATAATAAGACGCTTATCCGAACACATCGACTCAGAGCGAATCCGACGCCTCCGGGTCAGCTGACGGCTCGAGTTATGAAAATTATCATCTGGCCGAAAATCGAAACTAACCCCGGAAACGTATGTAACTATTATAACTATAACCGAAAAACATAATAAGACGCTTATCCGAACACATCGACTCAGAGCGAATCCGACGCCTCCGGGTCAGCTGACGGCTCGAGTTATGAAAATTTTCATCTGGCCGAAAACCGAAACTAACACCGGAAACGTATGTAACTATTATAACTATAACCGAAAAACATAATAAGACGCTTATCCGAGCACTTCGGCTTTGGCCGAATCCGACGCCTCCCGGTCAGCTGACGGCTCGAGTTATGAAAATTTTCATCCGGCCGAAAACCGAAACTAACACCGGAAACGTATGTAACTATTATAACTATAACCGAAAAACATAATAAGACGCTTATCCGAACACTTCGACTCAGAGCATATCCGACGCCTCAGGGTCAGCTGACGGCTCGAGTTATGAAAATTTTCATCTGGCCGAAAACCGAAACTAACACCGGAAACGTATGTAACTATTATAACTATAACCGAAAAACATAATAAGACGCTTATCCGAACACATCGACTCAGAGCGAATCCGACGCCTCCGGGTCAGCTGACGGCTCGAGTTATGAAAATTATCATCTGGCCGAAAACCGAAACTAACCCCGGAAACGTATGTAACTATTATAAATATAACCGAAAAAATAATAAGACGCTTATCCGAACACATCGACTCAGAGCATATCCGACGCCTCAGGGTCAGCTGACGGCTCGAGTTATGAAAATTTTCATCTGGCCGAAAACCGAAACTAACACCGGAAACGTATGTAACTATTATAACTATAACCGAAAAACATAATAAGACGCTTATCCGAACACATCGACTCAGAGCGAATCCGACGCCTCCGGGTCAGCTGACGGCTCGAGTTATGAAAATTTTCATCTGGCCGAAAACCGAAACTAACACCGGAAACGTATGTAACTATTATAACTATAACCGAAAAAATAATAAGACGCTTATCCGAACACTTCGGCTTTGGCCGAATCCGACGCCTCCCGGTCAGCTGACGGCTCGAGTTATGAAAATTTTCATCTGGCCGAAAACCGAAACTAACACCGGAAACGTATGTAACTATTATACCTATAACCGAAAAACATAATAAGACGCTTATCCGAACACTTCGGCTTTGGCCGAATCCGACGCCTCCCGGTCAGCTGACGGCTCGAGTTATGAAAATTTTCATCTGGCCGAAAACCGAAACTAACACCGGAAACGTATGTAACTATTATAACTATAACCGAAAAACATAATAAGACGCTTATCCGAACACTTCGGCTTTGGCCGAATCCGACGCCTCCCGGTCAGCTGACGGCTCGAGTTATGAAAATTGTCATCTGGCCGAAAACCGAAACTAACACCGGAAACGTATGTAACTATTATAACTATAACCGAAAAACATAATAAGACGCTTATCCGAACACTTCGACTCAGAGCATATCCGACGCCTCAGGGTCGGCTGACGGCTCGAGTTATGAAAATTTTCATCTGGCCGAAAACCGAAACTAACACCGGAATCGTATGTAACTATTATAACTATAACCGAAAAACATAATAAGACGCTTATCCGAACACATCGACTCAGAGCGAATCCGACGCCTCCGGGTCAGCTGACGGCTCGAGTTATGAAAATTATCATCTGGCCGAAAACCGAAACTAACCCCGGAAACGTATGTAACTATTATAACTATAACCGAAAAAATAATAAGACGCTTATCCGAACACATCGACTCAGAGCATATCCGACGCCTCAGGGTCAGCTGACGGCTCGAGTTATGAAAATTTTCATCTGGCCGAAAACCGAAACTAACACCGGAAACGTATGTAACTATTATAACTATAACCGAAAAACATAATAAGACGCTTATCCGAACACATCGACTCAGAGCGAATCCGACGCCTCCGGGTCAGCTGACGGCTCGAGTTATGAAAATTATCATCTGGCCGAAAACCGAAACTAACCCCGGAAACGTATGTAACTATTATAACTATAACCGAAAAACATAATAAGACGCTTATCCGAACACATCGACTCAGAGCGAATCCGACGCCTCCGGGTCAGCTGACGGCTCGAGTTATGAAAATTTTCATCCGGCCGAAAACCGAAACTAACACCGGAATCGTATGTAACTATTATAACTATAACCGAAAAACATAATAAGACGCTTATCCGAACACATCGACTCAGAGCGAATCCGACGCCTCCGGGTCAGCTGACGGCTCGAGTTATGAAAATTATCATCTGGCCGAAAATCGAAACTAACCCCGGAAACGTATGTAACTATTATAACTATAACCGAAAAACATAATAAGACGCTTATCCGAACACATCGACTCAGAGCGAATCCGACGCCTCCGGGTCAGCTGACGGCTCGAGTTATGAAAATTTTCATCTGGCCGAAAACCGAAACTAACACCGGAAACGTATGTAACTATTATAACTATAACCGAAAAACATAATAAGACGCTTATCCGAGCACTTCGGCTTTGGCCGAATCCGACGCCTCCCGGTCAGCTGACGGCTCGAGTTATGAAAATTTTCATCCGGCCGAAAACCGAAACTAACACCGGAAACGTATGTAACTATTATAACTATAACCGAAAAACATAATAAGACGCTTATCCGAACACATCGACTCAGAGCATATCCGACGCCTCAGGGTCAGCTGACGGCTCGAGTTATGAAAATTTTCATCTGGCCGAAAACCGAAACTAACACCGGAAACGTATGTAACTATTATAACTATAACCGAAAAACATAATAAGACGGTTATCCGAACACTTCGACTCAGAGCGAATCCGACGCCTCCGGGTCAGCTGACGGCTCGAGTTATGAAAATTTTCATCTGGCCGAAAACCGAAACTAACACCGGAAACGTATGTAACTATTATAACTATAACCGAAAAAATAATAAGACGCTTATCCGAACACTTCGGCTTTGGCCGAATCCGACGCCTCCCGGTCAGCTGACGGCTCGAGTTATGAAAATTTTCATCTGGCCGAAAACCGAAACTAACACCGGAAACGTATGTAACTATTATACCTATAACCGAAAAACATAATAAGACGCTTATCCGAACACTTCGGCTTTGGCCGAATCCGACGCCTCCCGGTCAGCTGACGGCTCGAGTTATGAAAATTTTCATCTGGCCGAAAACCGAAACTAACACCAGAAACGTATGTAACTATTATAACTATAACCGAAAAACATAATAAGACGCTTATCCGAACACTTCGGCTTTGGCCGAATCCGACGCCTCCCGGTCAGCTGACGGCTCGAGTTATGAAAATTTTCATCTGGCCGAAAACCGAAACTAACACCGGAAACGTATGTAACTATTATAACTATAACCGAAAAACATAATAAGACGCTTATCCGAACACTTCGGCTTTGGCCGAATCCGACGCCTCCCGGTCAGCTGACGGCTCGAGTTATGAAAATTGTCATCTGGCCGAAAACCGAAACTAACACCGGAAACGTATGTAACTATTATAACTATAACCGAAAAATATAATAAGACGCTTATCCGAACACTTCGGCTTTGGCCGAATCCGACGCCTCCGGGTCAGCTGACGGCTCGAGTTATGAAAATTTTCATCTGGCCGAAAACCGAAACTAACACCGGAAACGTATGTAACTATTATAACTATAACCGAAAAACATAATAAGACGCTTATCCGAACACATCGACTCAGAGCGAATCCGACGCCTCCGGGTCAGCTGACGGCTCGAGTTATGAAAATTTTCATCTGGCCGAAAACCGAAACTAACACCGGAAACGTATGTAACTATTATAACTATAACCGAAAAAATAATAAGACGCTTATCCGAACACTTCGGCTTTGGCCGAATCCGACGCCTCCCGGTCAGCTGACGGCTCGAGTTATGAAAATTTTCATCTGGCCGAAAACCGAAACTAACACCGGAAACGTATGTAACTATTATAACTATAACCGAAAAACATAATAAGAAGCTTATCCGAACACTTCGGCTTTGGCCGAATCCGACGCCTCCCGGTCAGCTGACGGCTCGAGTTATGAAAATTTTCATCTGGCCGAAAACCGAAACTAACACCGGAAACGTATGTAACTATTATAACTATAACCGAAAAACATAATAAGACGCTTATCCGAACACTTCGGCTTTGGCCGAATCCGACGCCTCCCGGTCAGCTGACGGCTCGAGTTATGAAAATTGTCATCTGGCCGAAAACCGAAACTAACACCGGAAACGTATGTAACTATTATAAATATAACCGAAAAACATAATAAGACGCTTATCCGAACACTTCGGCTTTGGCCGAATCCGACGCCTCCGGGTCAGCTGACGGCTCGAGTTATGAAAATTTTCATCTGGCCGAAAACCGAAACTAACACCGGAAACGTATGTAACTATTATAACTATAACCGAAAAACATAATAAGACGCTTATCCGAACACATCGACTCAGAGCGAATCCGACGCCTCCGGGTCAGCTGACGGCTCGAGTTATGAAAATTTTCATCTGGCCGAAAACCGAAACTAACACCGGAAACGTATGTAACTATTATAACTATAACCGAAAAACATAATAAGACGCTTATCCGAACACATCGACTCAGAGCGAATCCGACGCCTCCGGGTCAGCTGACGGCTCGAGTTATGAAAATTATCATCTGGCCGAAAACCGAAACTAACCCCGGAAACGTATGTAACTATTATAAATATAACCGAAAAAATAATAAGACGCTTATCCGAACACATCGACTCAGAGCATATCCGACGCCTCAGGGTCAGCTGACGGCTCGAGTTATGAAAATTTTCATCTGGCCGAAAACCGAAACTAACACCGGAAACGTATGTAACTATTATAACTATAACCGAAAAACATAATAAGACGCTTATCCGAACACTTCGGCTTTGGCCGAATCCGACGCCTCCCGGTCAGCTGACGGCTCGAGTTATGAAAATTGTCATCTGGCCGAAAACCGAAACTAACACCGGAAACGTATGTAACTATTATAACTATAACCGAAAAACATAATAAGACGCTTATCCGAACACTTCGGCTTTGGCCGAATCCGACGCCTCCCGGTCAGCTGACGGCTCGAGTTATGAAAATTTTCATCTGGCCGAAAACCGAAACTAACACCGGAAACGTATGTAACTATTATAACTATAACCGAAAAACATAATAAGACGCTTATCCGAACACTTCGGCTTTGGCCGAATCCGACGCCTCCCGGTCAGCTGACGGCTCGAGTTATGAAAATTGTCATCTGGCCGAAAACCGAAACTAACACCGGAAACGTATGTAACTATTATAAATATAACCGAAAAACATAATAAGACGCTTATCCGAACACTTCGGCTTTGGCCGAATCCGACGCCTCCCGGTCAGCTGACGGCTCGAGTTATGAAAATTGTCATCTGGCCGAAAACCGAAACTAACACCGGAAACGTATGTAACTATTATAACTATAACCGAAAAACATAATAAGACGCTTATCCGAACACTTCGGCTTTGGCCGAATCCGACGCCTCCCGGTCAGCTGACGGCTCGAGTTATGAAAATTTTCATCCGGCCGAAAACCGAAACTAACACCGGAAACGTATGTAACTATTATAACTATAACCGAAAAACATAATAAGACGCTTATCCGAACACATCGACTCAGAGCATATCCGACGCCTCAGGGTCAGCTGACGGCTCGAGTTATGAAAATTATCATCTGGCCGAAAACCGAAACTAACCCCGGAAACGTATGTAACTATTATAACTATAACCGAAAAACATAATAAGACGCTTATCCGAACACTTCGACTCAGAGCATATCCGACGCCTCAGGGTCGGCTGACGGCTCGAGTTATGAAAATTTTCATCTGGCCGAAAACCGAAACTAACACCGGAAACGTATGTAACTATTATAACTATAACCGAAAAACATAATAAGACGCTTATCCGAACACTTCGGCTTTGGCCGAATCCGACGCCTCCCGGTCAGCTGACGGCTCGAGTTATGAAAATTTTCATCTGGCCGAAAACCGAAACTAACACCGGAAACGTATGTAACTATTATAACTATAACCGAAAAACATAATAAGACGCTTATCCGAACACTTCGACTCAGAGCATATCCGACGCCTCAGGGTCAGCTGACGGCTCGAGTTATGAAAATTTTCATCTGGCCGAAAACCGAAACTAACACCGGAAACGTATGTAACTATAATAACTATAACCGAAAAACATAATAAGACGCTTATCCGAACACTTCGGCTTTGGCCGAATCCGACGCCTCCCGGTCAGCTGACGGCTCGAGTTATGAAAATTTTCATCTGGCCGAAAACCGAAACTAACACCGGAAACGTATGTAACTATTATAACTATAACCGAAAAACATAATAAGACGCTTATCCGAACACTTCGACTCAGAGCATATCCGACGCCTCAGGGTCAGCTGACGGCTCGAGTTATGAAAATTTTCATCTGGCCGAAAACCGAAACTAACACCGGAAACGTATGTAACTATTATAACTATAACCGAAAAACATAATAAGACGCTTATCCGAACACTTCTGCTTTGGCCGAATCCGACGCCTCCCGGTCAGCTGACGGCTCGAGTTATGAAAATTTTCATCTGGCCGAAAACCGAAACTAACACCGGAAACGTATGTAACTATAACCGAAAAACATAATAAGACGCTTATCCGAACTCGGCTTTGGCCGAATCCGACGCCTCCCGGTCAGCTGACGGCTCGAGTTATGAAAATTTTCATCTGGCCGAAAACCGAAACTAACACCGGAAACGTATGTAACTATTATAACTATAACCGAAAAACATAATAAGACGCTTATCCGAACACTTCGACTCAGAGCATATCCGACGCCTCAGGGTCAGCTGACGGCTCGAGTTATGAAAATTTTCATCTGGCCGAAAACCGAAACTAACACCGGAAACGTATGTAACTATTATAACTATAACCGAAAAACATAATAAGACGCTTATCCGAACACTTCTGCTTTGGCCGAATCCGACGCCTCCCGGTCAGCTGACGGCTCGAGTTATGAAAATTTTCATCTGGCCGAAAACCGAAACTAACACCGGAAACGTATGTAACTATTATAACTATAACCGAAAAACATAATAAGACGCTTATCCGAACACTTCGACTCAGAGCATATCCGACGCCTCAGGGTCAGCTGACGGCTCGAGTTATGAAAATTTTCATCTGGCCGAAAACCGAAACTAACACCGGAAACGTATGTAACTATTATAACTATAACCGAAAAACATAATAAGACGCTTATCCGAACACATCGACTCAGAGCGAATCCGACGCCTCCGGGTCAGCTGACGGCTCGAGTTATGAAAATTATCATCTGGCCGAAAACCGAAACTAACCCCGGAAACGTATGTAACTATTATAAATATAACCGAAAAAATAATAAGACGCTTATCCGAACACATCGACTCAGAGCATATCCGACGCCTCAGGGTCAGCTGACGGCTCGAGTTATGAAAATTTTCATCTGGCCGAAAACCGAAACTAACACCGGAAACGTATGTAACTATTATAACTATAACCGAAAAACATAATAAGACGCTTATCCGAACACATCGACTCAGAGCGAATCCGACGCCTCCGGGTCAGCTGACGGCTCGAGTTATGAAAATTGTCATCTGGCCGAAAACCGAAACTAACACCGGAAACGTATGTAACTATTATAACTATAACCGAAAAAATAATAAGACGCTTATCCGAACACTTCGGCTTTGGCCGAATCCGACGCCTCCCGGTCAGCTGACGGCTCGAGTTATGAAAATTTTCATCTGGCCGAAAACCGAAACTAACACCGGAAACGTATGTAACTATTATACCTATAACCGAAAAACATAATAAGACGCTTATCCGAACACTTCGGCTTTGGCCGAATCCGACGCCTCCCGGTCAGCTGACGGCTCGAGTTATGAAAATTTTCATCTGGCCGAAAACCGAAACTAACACCGGAAACGTATGTAACTATTATAACTATAACCGAAAAACATAATAAGACGCTTATCCGAACACTTCGGCTTTGGCCGAATCCGACGCCTCCCGGTCAGCTGACGGCTCGAGTTATGAAAATTGTCATCTGGCCGAAAACCGAAACTAACACCGGAAACGTATGTAACTATTATAACTATAACCGAAAAACATAATAAGACGCTTATCCGAACACTTCGGCTTTGGCCGAATCCGACGCCTCCCGGTCAGCTGACGGCTCGAGTTATGAAAATTGTCATCTGGCCGAAAACCGAAACTAACACCGGAAACGTATGTAACTAATATAACTATAACCGAAAAATATAATAAGACGCTTATCCGAACACTTCGGCTTTGGCCGAATCCGACGCCTCCGGGTCAGCTGACGGCTCGAGTTATGAAAATTTTCATCTGGCCGAAAACCGAAACTAACACCGGAAACGTATGTAACTATTATAACTATAACCGAAAAACATAATAAGACGCTTATCCGAACACATCGACTCAGAGCGAATCCGACGCCTCCGGGTCAGCTGACGGCTCGAGTTATGAAAATTTTCATCTGGCCGAAAACCGAAACTAACACCGGAAACGTATGTAACTATTATAACTATAACCGAAAAAATAATAAGACGCTTATCCGAACACTTCGGCTTTGGCCGAATCCGACGCCTCCCGGTCAGCTGACGGCTCGAGTTATGAAAATTTTCATCTGGCCGAAAACCGAAACTAACACCGGAAACGTATGTAACTATTATAACTATAACCGAAAAACATAATAAGACGCTTATCCGAACACATCGACTCAGAGCGAATCCGACGCCTCCGGGTCAGCTGACGGCTCGAGTTATGAAAATTGTCATCTGGCCGAAAACCGAAACTAACACCGGAAACGTATGTAACTATTATAACTATAACCGAAAAAATAATAAGACGCTTATCCGAACACTTCGGCTTTGGCCGAATCCGACGCCTCCCGGTCAGCTGACGGCTCGAGTTATGAAAATTTTCATCTGGCCGAAAACCGAAACTAACACCGGAAACGTATGTAACTATTATACCTATAACCGAAAAACATAATAAGACGCTTATCCGAACACTTCGGCTTTGGCCGAATCCGACGCCTCCCGGTCAGCTGACGGCTCGAGTTATGAAAATTTTCATCTGGCCGAAAACCGAAACTAACACCGGAAACGTATGTAACTATTATAACTATAACCGAAAAACATAATAAGACGCTTATCCGAACACTTCGGCTTTGGCCGAATCCGACGCCTCCCGGTCAGCTGACGGCTCGAGTTATGAAAATTGTCATCTGGCCGAAAACCGAAACTAACACCGGAAACGTATGTAACTATTATAACTATAACCGAAAAACATAATAAGACGCTTATCCGAACACTTCGGCTTTGGCCGAATCCGACGCCTCCCGGTCAGCTGACGGCTCGAGTTATGAAAATTGTCATCTGGCCGAAAACCGAAACTAACACCGGAAACGTATGTAACTAATATAACTATAACCGAAAAATATAATAAGACGCTTATCCGAACACTTCGGCTTTGGCCGAATCCGACGCCTCCGGGTCAGCTGACGGCTCGAGTTATGAAAATTTTCATCTGGCCGAAAACCGAAACTAACACCGGAAACGTATGTAACTATTATAACTATAACCGAAAAACATAATAAGACGCTTATCCGAACACATCGACTCAGAGCGAATCCGACGCCTCCGGGTCAGCTGACGGCTCGAGTTATGAAAATTTTCATCTGGCCGAAAACCGAAACTAACACCGGAAACGTATGTAACTATTATAACTATAACCGAAAAAATAATAAGACGCTTATCCGAACACTTCGGCTTTGGCCGAATCCGACGCCTCCCGGTCAGCTGACGGCTCGAGTTATGAAAATTTTCATCTGGCCGAAAACCGAAACTAACACCGGAAACGTATGTAACTATTATACCTATAACCGAAAAACATAATAAGACGCTTATCCGAACACTTCGGCTTTGGCCGAATCCGACGCCTCCCGGTCAGCTGACGGCTCGAGTTACGAAAATTTTCATCTGGCCGAAAACCGAAACTAACACCGGAAACGTATGTAACTATTATAACTATAACCGAAAAACATAATAAGACGCTTATCCGAACACTTCGGCTTTGGCCGAATCCGACGCCTCCCGGTCAGCTGACGGCTCGAGTTATGAAAATTGTCATCTGGCCGAAAACCGAAACTAACACCGGAAACGTATGTAACTATAATAACTACAACCGAAAAACATAATAAGACGCTTATCCGAACACTTCGGCTTTGGCCGAATCCGACGCCTCCCGGTCAGCTGACGGCTCGAGTTATGAAAATTGTCATCTGGCCGAAAACCGAAACTAACACCGGAAACGTATGTAACTATTATAAATATAACCGAAAAACATAATAAGACGCTTATCCGAACACTTCGGCTTTGGCCGAATCCGACGCCTCCCGGTCAGCTGACGGCTCGAGTTATGAAAATTGTCATCTGGCCGAAAACCGAAACTAACACCGGAAACGTATGTAACTATTATAACTATAACCGAAAAATATAATAAGACGCTTATCCGAACACTTCGGCTTTGGCCGAATCCGACGCCTCCGGGTCAGCTGACGGCTCGAGTTATGAAAATTTTCATCTGGCCGAAAACCGAAACTAACACCGGAAACGTATGTAACTATTATAACTATAACCGAAAAACATAATAAGACGCTTATCCGAACACATCGACTCAGAGCGAATCCGACGCCTCCGGGTCAGCTGACGGCTCGAGTTATGAAAATTTTCATCTGGCCGAAAACCGAAACTAACACCGGAAACGTATGTAACTATTATAACTATAACCGAAAAAATAATAAGACGCTTATCCGAACACTTCGGCTTTGGCCGAATCCGACGCCTCCCGGTCAGCTGACGGCTCGAGTTATGAAAATTTTCATCTGGCCGAAAACCGAAACTAACACCGGAAACGTATGTAACTATTATACCTATAACCGAAAAACATAATAAGACGCTTATCCGAACACTTCGGCTTTGGCCGAATCCGACGCCTCCCGGTCAGCTGACGGCTCGAGTTACGAAAATTTTCATCTGGCCGAAAACCGAAACTAACACCGGAAACGTATGTAACTATTATAACTATAACCGAAAAACATAATAAGAAGCTTATCCGAACACTTCGGCTTTGGCCGAATCCGACGCCTCCCGGTCAGCTGACGGCTCGAGTTATGAAAATTGTCATCTGGCCGAAAACCGAAACTAACACCGGAAACGTATGTAACTATTATAAATATAACCGAAAAACATCGCTGGCCCCGGGCAATAAAGCGGTAATATACAAAATCGAATTTTACAGGAAAAATAAAAGAAGCAAATTTGTTTATAGTGCAGCGTACAGTGATCCAACACAGGCGTTCAAAATGTCAAATGAAAGCTAATTTTTTTACCAATATAACCTTTCAAAAATAATTGTTATGGTATAAATATTTAATGAAATAACTGAAAAAAATTATAATACAAATTATAGACGATACTGTTTCAATTGCAACATCATTAATGACTTTATAAACACACCGACCACTGATATTCAAGAATGTAAGAAAATAATACGACGTAATTTCCACTTTAGATCTCGAGCGTACCAGCCGATTACCACCTTCTTCACGGAAATTTTGTAGCCAAATCTTAGCTGTATCATCCACTATCGCTATTTTATTTTAATACGTTTATTTCCAAAAAACGCGTTTAAATTTATTACTGTTATACTTTGTTTAGAAATTAAGTGTAAAGATGTTCACCGGTTTTTTGTGTAATGTTTCTTAGAGTAACGCAATAATACATAACTTAGTCGTAAGAGAATTTTCCATGCAATAAAGCTGTTATTGTAATTTACTCTAGAGAAATATTATTTTAAAAATCTGAAAAAAATAAGAGTGATAGATTGATACTCAGGGAAGCTAAAAATCAAATAACATTAAAAAGGGCGTAACCGGTGTTTACCGCTATATTGCCCGGGGCCAGCGACATAATAAGACGCTTATCCGAACACTTCGGCTTTGGCCGAATCCGACGCCTCCCGGTCAGCTGACGGCTCGAGTTATGAAAATTGTCATCTGGCCGAAAACCGAAACTAACACCGGAAACGTATCAAATCAAATCAAAATCAAATCAAATCAAATCATTTATTCAAAATTAAAAAGGTAAAATACAGTAAACATCTAATAAATAATAAAGGTACATAATAATGTTAGGTGCCTGTACTAGGATAAACCTGTGTTACAGGCGGTAGTAACGCTTACATGGTTCTGTTGGTAGCAAATAATTATAAACAATATTTAACATTAGTAATTAAAAAGATAAAATAGTGGAAAATGGTTTTTATAAATGATGATAATACACTTATTTAACAATGGTTTCTAAAATCATTTGTTAGATCAAATATTAATTATATTATACATGATTACACTTATGTAGTTTACAAAGTGCTGAGTTACATAAAAATTTCAATAACATGTGGTAGGTAATTATTTGTGTCTATTTATTGAACCTTAAAGTGGGTTAAAGTTGATTTAGCATAAATAGCTCTAATGTTTATACATACAGCAGTAATGTGCTTAGACAGCAAGATATGTAAAATTATTGTTGCTATATTCACTAGATACTACTAAGTTATAACAGGAATAAATGATACTTTAGCCGCTCTCATAATCAATGGAGTTGATGTATCTATATTCAGCAATTTTCCTTGCAGGGCACTCGGCATCTCCAGTTCTGTGATTGCTAGGCTTTTTAAAACGTGAGCATGTTGCACATTTCGGTATGTCAGCCTTCTTTGGGCACTCGGACATCGAGTGACCTACATCGCCACAGTGTCCACACGTAGAATTAGCTTCTCTACAAGTTTTTGCTGCATGTCCGTATTGTTGGCACTTATAACACCTAGTTACTAGGGTAAAGTCCCTAACAGGGCAGGACGTCCAATTTATGAAAAGCCTTGCTTGAGAGATTAGGGCTTTACGTATATTGGCTGGAACTTCAACTACGTAGTTACAGGTTGGAACATCTTTCTTCCCAGATTTATGGCTTAATTTAACTATGGTCAAAAATGATTCCAAGGACATAGTAGGAATCTTATCGGCAATATTCTGTTCGAAGATGCACCTAAAAACCTCATTTTCCGCTAACGAAGTTGGCACTCCTACAATGACGATCCGGGGTTTACGCTTGTTGGGCTCGCCGGTAATAAGTCCGGCTAAAGAGAGCTGGACTGCTTCCTTAACTTTTTCAGCGTCATGTTTTGTCTCAGTGCTGATAATGACGCCTCCATTCTTAGTCTTGCGGACTCCACGAACTTGCAGCTTCATTTCTTCCGGCTGTATGATTTTTTGCACGAGATGTTTCGTTTCGTCGCTAGATTTGAATTTGTCATTGGGATAAATGGCTATAGAGCTTAACTTGGTAGGTCGAATATAGTCATTAGGTCCCTTTTTTACCATGTCAGCAAAAGAAACATTTCCCGCATTACCCGAATCCTTTACTGTTTGCTTGAGCTCGATAATGTGTTCCGTCAGATCGCGCTTTTCCTTAAGGTCTTCAACCATGTTGAACGTGTGAATGGCCTTCTGCTTCAGCGACTGATAAAGAACTGCCATTTGTGAGGTCCCAGATCCTATTTTACGGCACAGGTTTGATATCTTCATTTTCTGGTCTGAGTTGAGTTTTCCTTCCGCGGCAATGGTACACACTTCATTTAAGTGCAGCTCAATGGTTGACATCCATTTTTGGATCTCGGGCGTGGATACTAATTCGACTGTGTTGTCGGACTCGATAACTGGGTGTTGCGTTGGCGTCTTAACCGGCGAGGGGAAGTGTGCACTTCCACTTGGATTAAAGAGTCTGTTTTCCATCTTGTGTTATATCACTACACAAATATTAATCATTATTTATAAAATTACACTATAGGTACAGTAAGCAAGTTCAATAATGCATTACAGCAGTAATGCACTAAGGAGGTCACAATTATTTATTTTCAATTTATTAAATATTGTCAATGAGCACGTCTGTACTGCAACGAGTACAAAATAACAATGATGTAACTATTATAACTATAACCGAAAAATATAATAAGACGCTTATCCGAACACTTCGGCTTTGGCCGAATCCGACGCCTCCGGGTCAGCCGACGGCTCGAGTTATGAAAATTTTCATCTGGCCGAAAACCGAAACTAACACCGGAAACGTATGTAACTATTATAACTATAACCGAAAAACATAATAAGACGCTTATCCGAACACTTCGGCTTTGGCCGAATCCGACGCCTCCCGGTCAGCTGACGGCTCGAGTTATGAAAATTTTCATCCGGCCGAAAACCGAAACTAACACCGGAAACGTATGTAACTATTATAACTATAACCGAAAAACATAATAAGACGCTTATCCGAACACATCGACTCAGAGCGAATCCGACGCCTCCGGGTCAGCTGACGGCTCGAGTTATGAAAATTTTCATCTGGCCGAAAACCGAAACTAACACCGGAAACGTATGTAACTATTATAACTATAACCGAAAAACATAATAAGACGCTTATCCGAACACTTCGGCTTTGGCCGAATCCGACGCCTCCCGGTCAGCTGACGGCTCGAGTTATGAAAATTTTCATCCGGCCGAAAACCGAAACTAACACCGGAAACGTATGTAACTATTATAACTATAACCGAAAAACATAATAAGACGCTTATCCGAACACATCGACTCAGAGCGAATCCGACGCCTCCGGGTCAGCTGACGGCTCGAGTTATGAAAATTTTCATCTGGCCGAAAACCGAAACTAACACCGGAAACGTATGTAACTATTATAACTATAACCGAAAAACATAATAAGACGCTTATCCGAACACTTCGGCTTTGGCCGAATCCGACGCCTCCCGGTCAGCTGACGGCTCGAGTTATGAAAATTTTCATCTGGCCGAAAACCGAAACTAACACCGGAAACGTATGTAACTATTATAACTATAACCGAAAAACATAATAAGACGCTTATCCGAACACTTCGGCTTTGGCCGAATCCGACGCCTCCCGGTCAGCTGACGGCTCGAGTTATGAAAATTTTCATCTGGCCGAAAACCGAAACTAACACCGGAAACGTATGTAACTATTATAACTATAACCGAAAAACATAATAAGACGCTTATCCGAACACTTCGGCTTTGGCCGAATCCGACGCCTCCCGGTCAGCTGACGGCTCGAGTTATGAAAATTTTCATCTGGCCGAAAACCGAAACTAACACCGGAAACGTATGTAACTATTATAACTATAACCGAAAAACATAATAAGATGCTTATCCGAACACATCGACTCAGAGCGAATCCGACGCCTCCGGGTCAGCTGACGGCTCGAGTTATGAAAATTTTCATCTGGCCGAAAACCGAAACTAACACCGGAAACGTATGTAACTATTATAACTATAACCGAAAAACATAATAAGACGCTTATCCGAACACATCGACTCAGAGCGAATCCGACGCCTCCGGGTCAGCTGACGGCTCGAGTTATGAAAATTTTCATCTGGCCGAAAACCGAAACTAACACCGGAAACGTATGTAACTATTATAACTATAACCGAAAAACATAATAAGACGCTTATCCGAACACTTCGGCTTTGGCCGAATCCGACGCCTCCCGGTCAGCTGACGGCTCGAGCTATGAAAATTTTCATCCGGCCGAAAACCGAAACTAACACCGGAAACGTATGTAACTATTATAACTATAACCGAAAAACATAATAAGACGCTTATCCGAACACATCGACTCAGAGCGAATCCGACGCCTCCCGGTCAGCTGACGGCTCGAGTTATGAAAATTTTCATCTGGCCGAAAACCGAAACTAACACCGGAAACGTATGTAACTATTATAACTATAACCGAAAAACATAATAAGACGCTTATCCGAACACTTCGACTCAGAGCATATCCGACGCCTCAGGGTCAGCTGACGGCTCGAGTTATGAAAATTTTCATCTGGCCGAAAACCGAAACTAACACCGGAAACGTATGTAACTATAATAACTATAACCGAAAAACATAATAAGACGCTTATCCGAACACTTCGGCTTTGGCCGAATCCGACGCCTCCCGGTCAGCTGACGGCTCGAGTTATGAAAATTTTCATCTGGCCGAAAACCGAAACTAACACCGGAAACGTATGTAACTATTATAACTATAACCGAAAAACATAATAAGACGCTTATCCGAACACTTCGACTCAGAGCATATCCGACGCCTCAGGGTCAGCTGACGGCTCGAGTTATGAAAATTTTCATCTGGCCGAAAACCGAAACTAACACCGGAAACGTATGTAACTATTATAACTATAACCGAAAAACATAATAAGACGCTTATCTGAACACTTCTGCTTTGGCCGAATCCGACGCCTCCCGGTCAGCTGACGGCTCGAGTTATGAAAATTTTCATCTGGCCGAAAACCGAAACTAACACCGGAAACGTATGTAACTATAATAACTATAACCGAAAAACATAATAAGACGCTTATCCGAACTCGGCTTTGGCCGAATCCGACGCCTCCCGGTCAGCTGACGGCTCGAGTTATGAAAATTTTCATCTGGCCGAAAACCGAAACTAACACCGGAAACGTATGTAACTATTATAACTATAACCGAAAAACATAATAAGACGCTTATCCGAACACTTCGACTCAGAGCATATCCGACGCCTCAGGGTCAGCTGACGGCTCGAGTTATGAAAATTTTCATCTGGCCGAAAACCGAAACTAACACCGGAAACGTATGTAACTATTATAACTATAACCGAAAAACATAATAAGACGCTTATCCGAACACTTCTGCTTTGGCCGAATCCGACGCCTCCCGGTCAGCTGACGGCTCGAGTTATGAAAATTTTCATCTGGCCGAAAACCGAAACTAACACCGGAAACGTATGTAACTATTATAACTATAACCGAAAAACATAATAAGACGCTTATCCGAACACTTCGACTCAGAGCATATCCGACGCCTCAGGGTCAGCTGACGGCTCGAGTTATGAAAATTTTCATCTGGCCGAAAACCGAAACTAACACCGGAAACGTATGTAACTATTATAACTATAACCGAAAAACATAATAAGACGCTTATCCGAACACATCGACTCAGAGCGAATCCGACGCCTCCGGGTCAGCTGACGGCTCGAGTTATGAAAATTATCATCTGGCCGAAAACCGAAACTAACCCCGGAAACGTATGTAACTATTATAAATATAACCGAAAAAATAATAAGACGCTTATCCGAACACATCGACTCAGAGCATATCCGACGCCTCAGGGTCAGCTGACGGCTCGAGTTATGAAAATTTTCATCTGGCCGAAAACCGAAACTAACACCGGAAACGTATGTAACTATTATAACTATAACCGAAAAACATAATAAGACGCTTATCCGAACACATCGACTCAGAGCGAATCCGACGCCTCCGGGTCAGCTGACGGCTCGAGTTATGAAAATTGTCATCTGGCCGAAAACCGAAACTAACACCGGAAACGTATGTAACTATTATAACTATAACCGAAAAAATAATAAGACGCTTATCCGAACACTTCGGCTTTGGCCGAATCCGACGCCTCCCGGTCAGCTGACGGCTCGAGTTATGAAAATTTTCATCTGGCCGAAAACCGAAACTAACACCGGAAACGTATGTAACTATTATACCTATAACCGAAAAACATAATAAGACGCTTATCCGAACACTTCGGCTTTGGCCGAATCCGACGCCTCCCGGTCAGCTGACGGCTCGAGTTATGAAAATTTTCATCTGGCCGAAAACCGAAACTAACACCGGAAACGTATGTAACTATTATAACTATAACCGAAAAACATAATAAGACGCTTATCCGAACACTTCGGCTTTGGCCGAATCCGACGCCTCCCGGTCAGCTGACGGCTCGAGTTATGAAAATTGTCATCTGGCCGAAAACCGAAACTAACACCGGAAACGTATGTAACTATTATAACTATAACCGAAAAACATAATAAGACGCTTATCCGAACACTTCGGCTTTGGCCGAATCCGACGCCTCCCGGTCAGCTGACGGCTCGAGTTATGAAAATTGTCATCTGGCCGAAAACCGAAACTAACACCGGAAACGTATGTAACTAATATAACTATAACCGAAAAATATAATAAGACGCTTATCCGAACACTTCGGCTTTGGCCGAATCCGACGCCTCCGGGTCAGCTGACGGCTCGAGTTATGAAAATTTTCATCTGGCCGAAAACCGAAACTAACACCGGAAACGTATGTAACTATTATAACTATAACCGAAAAACATAATAAGACGCTTATCCGAACACATCGACTCAGAGCGAATCCGACGCCTCCGGGTCAGCTGACGGCTCGAGTTATGAAAATTTTCATCTGGCCGAAAACCGAAACTAACACCGGAAACGTATGTAACTATTATAACTATAACCGAAAAAATAATAAGACGCTTATCCGAACACTTCGGCTTTGGCCGAATCCGACGCCTCCCGGTCAGCTGACGGCTCGAGTTATGAAAATTTTCATCTGGCCGAAAACCGAAACTAACACCGGAAACGTATGTAACTATTATACCTATAACCGAAAAACATAATAAGACGCTTATCCGAACACTTCGGCTTTGGCCGAATCCGACGCCTCCCGGTCAGCTGACGGCTCGAGTTACGAAAATTTTCATCTGGCCGAAAACCGAAACTAACACCGGAAACGTATGTAACTATTATAACTATAACCGAAAAACATAATAAGACGCTTATCCGAACACTTCGGCTTTGGCCGAATCCGACGCCTCCCGGTCAGCTGACGGCTCGAGTTATGAAAATTGTCATCTGGCCGAAAACCGAAACTAACACCGGAAACGTATGTAACTATAATAACTACAACCGAAAAACATAATAAGACGCTTATCCGAACACTTCGGCTTTGGCCGAATCCGACGCCTCCCGGTCAGCTGACGGCTCGAGTTATGAAAATTGTCATCTGGCCGAAAACCGAAACTAACACCGGAAACGTATGTAACTATTATAAATATAACCGAAAAACATAATAAGACGCTTATCCGAACACTTCGGCTTTGGCCGAATCCGACGCCTCCCGGTCAGCTGACGGCTCGAGTTATGAAAATTGTCATCTGGCCGAAAACCGAAACTAACACCGGAAACGTATGTAACTATTATAACTATAACCGAAAAATATAATAAGACGCTTATCCGAACACTTCGGCTTTGGCCGAATCCGACGCCTCCGGGTCAGCTGACGGCTCGAGTTATGAAAATTTTCATCTGGCCGAAAACCGAAACTAACACCGGAAACGTATGTAACTATTATAACTATAACCGAAAAACATAATAAGACGCTTATCCGAACACATCGACTCAGAGCGAATCCGACGCCTCCGGGTCAGCTGACGGCTCGAGTTATGAAAATTTTCATCTGGCCGAAAACCGAAACTAACACCGGAAACGTATGTAACTATTATAACTATAACCGAAAAAATAATAAGACGCTTATCCGAACACTTCGGCTTTGGCCGAATCCGACGCCTCCCGGTCAGCTGACGGCTCGAGTTATGAAAATTTTCATCTGGCCGAAAACCGAAACTAACACCGGAAACGTATGTAACTATTATACCTATAACCGAAAAACATAATAAGACGCTTATCCGAACACTTCGGCTTTGGCCGAATCCGACGCCTCCCGGTCAGCTGACGGCTCGAGTTACGAAAATTTTCATCTGGCCGAAAACCGAAACTAACACCGGAAACGTATGTAACTATTATAACTATAACCGAAAAACATAATAAGAAGCTTATCCGAACACTTCGGCTTTGGCCGAATCCGACGCCTCCCGGTCAGCTGACGGCTCGAGTTATGAAAATTGTCATCTGGCCGAAAACCGAAACTAACACCGGAAACGTATGTAACTATTATAAATATAACCGAAAAACATAATAAGACGCTTATCCGAACACTTCGGCTTTGGCCGAATCCGACGCCTCCCGGTCAGCTGACGGCTCGAGTTATGAAAATTGTCATCTGGCCGAAAACCGAAACTAACACCGGAAACGTATCAAATCAAATCAAAATCAAATCAAATCAAATCATTTATTCAAAATTAAAAAGGTAAAATACAGTAAACATCTAATAAATAATAAAGGTACATAATAATGTTAGGTGCCTGTACTAGGATAAACCTGTGTTACAGGCGGTAGTAACGCTTACATGGTTCTGTTGGTAGCAAATAATTATAAACAATATTTAACATTAGTAATTAAAAAGATAAAATAGTGGAAAATGGTTTTTATAAATGATGATAATACACTTATTTAACAATGGTTTCTAAAATCATTTGTTAGATCAAATATTAATTATATTATACATGATTACACTTATGTAGTTTACAAAGTGCTGAGTTACATAAAAATTTCAATAACATGTGGTAGGTAATTATTTGTGTCTATTTATTGAACCTTAAAGTGGGTTAAAGTTGATTTAGCATAAATAGCTCTAATGTTTATACATACAGCAGTAATGTGCTTAGACAGCAAGATATGTAAAATTATTGTTGCTATATTCACTAGATACTACTAAGTTATAACAGGAATAAATGATACTTTAGCCGCTCTCATAATCAATGGAGTTGATGTATCTATATTCAGCAATTTTCCTTGCAGGGCACTCGGCATCTCCAGTTCTGTGATTGCTAGGCTTTTTAAAACGTGAGCATGTTGCACATTTCGGTATGTCAGCCTTCTTTGGGCACTCGGACATCGAGTGACCTACATCGCCACAGTGTCCACACGTAGAATTAGCTTCTCTACAAGTTTTTGCTGCATGTCCGTATTGTTGGCACTTATAACACCTAGTTACTAGGGTAAAGTCCCTAACAGGGCAGGACGTCCAATTTATGAAAAGCCTTGCTTGAGAGATTAGGGCTTTACGTATATTGGCTGGAACTTCAACTACGTAGTTACAGGTTGGAACATCTTTCTTCCCAGATTTATGGCTTAATTTAACTATGGTCAAAAATGATTCCAAGGACATAGTAGGAATCTTATCGGCAATATTCTGTTCGAAGATGCACCTAAAAACCTCATTTTCCGCTAACGAAGTTGGCACTCCTACAATGACGATCCGGGGTTTACGCTTGTTGGGCTCGCCGGTAATAAGTCCGGCTAAAGAGAGCTGGACTGCTTCCTTAACTTTTTCAGCGTCATGTTTTGTCTCAGTGCTGATAATGACGCCTCCATTCTTAGTCTTGCGGACTCCACGAACTTGCAGCTTCATTTCTTCCGGCTGTATGATTTTTTGCACGAGATGTTTCGTTTCGTCGCTAGATTTGAATTTGTCATTGGGATAAATGGCTATAGAGCTTAACTTGGTAGGTCGAATATAGTCATTAGGTCCCTTTTTTACCATGTCAGCAAAAGAAACATTTCCCGCATTACCCGAATCCTTTACTGTTTGCTTGAGCTCGATAATGTGTTCCGTCAGATCGCGCTTTTCCTTAAGGTCTTCAACCATGTTGAACGTGTGAATGGCCTTCTGCTTCAGCGACTGATAAAGAACTGCCATTTGTGAGGTCCCAGATCCTATTTTACGGCACAGGTTTGATATCTTCATTTTCTGGTCTGAGTTGAGTTTTCCTTCCGCGGCAATGGTACACACTTCATTTAAGTGCAGCTCAATGGTTGACATCCATTTTTGGATCTCGGGCGTGGATACTAATTCGACTGTGTTGTCGGACTCGATAACTGGGTGTTGCGTTGGCGTCTTAACCGGCGAGGGGAAGTGTGCACTTCCACTTGGATTAAAGAGTCTGTTTTCCATCTTGTGTTATATCACTACACAAATATTAATCATTATTTATAAAATTACACTATAGGTACAGTAAGCAAGTTCAATAATGCATTACAGCAGTAATGCACTAAGGAGGTCACAATTATTTATTTTCAATTTATTAAATATTGTCAATGAGCACGTCTGTACTGCAACGAGTACAAAATAACAATGATGTAACTATTATAACTATAACCGAAAAATATAATAAGACGCTTATCCGAACACTTCGGCTTTGGCCGAATCCGACGCCTCCCGGTCAGCTGACGGCTCGAGTTATGAAAATTTTCATCTGGCCGAAAACCGAAACTAACACCGGAAACGTATGTAACTATTATAACTATAACCGAAAAACATAATAAGACGCTTATCCGAACACTTCGGCTTTGGCCGAATCCGACGCCTCCCGGTCAGCTGACGGCTCGAGTTATGAAAATTTTCATCCGGCCGAAAACCGAAACTAACACCGGAAACGTATGTAACTATTATAACTATAACCGAAAAACATAATAAGACGCTTATCCGAACACATCGACTCAGAGCGAATCCGACGCCTCCGGGTCAGCTGACGGCTCGAGTTATGAAAATTGTCATCTGGCCGAAAACCGAAACTAACACCGGAAACGTATGTAACTATTATAACTATAACCGAAAAACATAATAAGACGCTTATCCGAACACTTCGGCTTTGGCCGAATCCGACGCCTCCCGGTCAGCTGACGGCTCGAGTTATGAAAATTTTCATCCGGCCGAAAACCGAAACTAACACCGGAAACGTATGTAACTATTATAACTATAACCGAAAAACATAATAAGACGCTTATCCGAACACATCGACTCAGAGCGAATCCGACGCCTCCGGGTCAGCTGACGGCTCGAGTTATGAAAATTTTCATCTGGCCGAAAACCGAAACTAACACCGGAAACGTATGTAACTATTATAACTATAACCGAAAAACATAATAAGACGCTTATCCGAACACTTCGGCTTTGGCCGAATCCGACGCCTCCCGGTCAGCTGACGGCTCGAGTTATGAAAATTTTCATCTGGCCGAAAACCGAAACTAACACCGGAAACGTATGTAACTATTATAACTATAACCGAAAAACATAATAAGACGCTTATCCGAACACTTCGGCTTTGGCCGAATCCGACGCCTCCCGGTCAGCTGACGGCTCGAGTTATGAAAATTTTCATCTGGCCGAAAACCGAAACTAACACCGGAAACGTATGTAACTATTATAACTATAACCGAAAAACATAATAAGACGCTTATCCGAACACTTCGGCTTTGGCCGAATCCGACGCCTCCCGGTCAGCTGACGGCTCGAGTTATGAAAATTTTCATCTGGCCGAAAACCGAAACTAACACCGGAAACGTATGTAACTATTATAACTATAACCGAAAAACATAATAAGATGCTTATCCGAACACATCGACTCAGAGCGAATCCGACGCCTCCGGGTCAGCTGACGGCTCGAGTTATGAAAATTTTCATCTGGCCGAAAACCGAAACTAACACCGGAAACGTATGTAACTATTATAACTATAACCGAAAAACATAATAAGACGCTTATCCGAACACATCGACTCAGAGCGAATCCGACGCCTCCGGGTCAGCTGACGGCTCGAGTTATGAAAATTTTCATCTGGCCGAAAACCGAAACTAACACCGGAAACGTATGTAACTATTATAACTATAACCGAAAAACATAATAAGACGCTTATCCGAACACTTCGGCTTTGGCCGAATCCGACGCCTCCCGGTCAGCTGACGGCTCGAGTTATGAAAATTTTCATCCGGCCGAAAACCGAAACTAACACCGGAAACGTATGTAACTATTATAACTATAACCGAAAAACATAATAAGACGCTTATCCGAACACATCGACTCAGAGCGAATCCGACGCCTCCGGGTCAGCTGACGGCTCGAGTTATGAAAATTTTCATCTGGCCGAAAACCGAAACTAACACCGAAAACGTATGTAACTATTATAACTATAACCGAAAAACATAATAAGACGCTTATCCGAACACTTCGGCTTTGGCCGAATCCGACGCCTCCGGGTCAGCTGACGGCTCGAGTTATGAAAATTTTCATCTGGCCGAAAACCGAAACTAACACCGGAAACGTATGTAACTATTATAACTATAACCGAAAAACATAATAAGACGCTTATCCGAACACTTCGGCTTTGGCCGAATCCGACGCCTCCCGGTCAGCTGACGGCTCGAGTTATGAAAATTTTCATCTGGCCGAAAACCGAAACTAACACCGGAAACGTATGTAACTATTATAACTATAACCGAAAAACATAATAAGACGCTTATCCGAACACATCGACTCAGAGCGAATCCGACGCCTCCGGGTCAGCTGACGGCTCGAGTTATGAAAATTTTCATCTGGCCGAAAACCGAAACTAACACCGGAAACGTATGTAACTATTATAACTATAACCGAAAAACATAATAAGACGCTTATCCGAACACATCGACTCAGAGCGAATCCGACGCCTCCGGGTCAGCTGACGGCTCGAGTTATGAAAATTTTTATCTGGCCGAAAACCGAAACTAACACCGGAAACGTATGTAACTATTATAACTATAACCGAAAAACATAATAAGACGCTTATCCGAACACTTCGGCTTTGGCCGAATCCGACGCCTCCCGGTCAGCTGACGGCTCGAGTTATGAAAATTTTCATCTAGCCGAAAACCGAAACTAACACCGGAAACGTATGTAACTATTATAACTATAACCGAAAAACATAATAAGACGCTTATCCGAACACATCGACTCAGAGCGAATCCGACGCCTCCGGGTCAGCTGACGGCTCGAGTTATGAAAATTTTCATCTGGCCGAAAACCGAAACTAACACCGGAAACGTATGTAACTATTATAACTATAACCGAAAAAATAATAAGACGCTTATCCGAACACTTCGGCTTTGGCCGAATCCGACGCCTCCCGGTCAGCTGACGGCTCGAGTTATGAAAATTTTCATCTGGCCGAAAACCGAAACTAACACCGGAAACGTATGTAACTATTATAACTATAACCGAAAAACATAATAAGACGCTTATCCGAACACTTCGGCTTTGGCCGAATCCGACGCCTCCGGGTCAGCTGACGGCTCGAGTTATGAAAATTTTTATCTGGCCGAAAACCGAAACTAACACCGGAAACGTATGTAACTATTATAACTATAACCGAAAAACATAATAAGACGCTTATCCGAACACTTCGGCTTTGGCCGAATCCGACGCCTCCCGGTCAGCTGACGGCTCGAGTTATGAAAATTTTCATCTGGCCGAAAACCGAAACTAACACCGGAAACGTATGTAACTATTATAACTATAACCGAAAAACATAATAAGACGCTTATCCGAACACATCGACTCAGAGCGAATCCGACGCCTCCGGGTCAGCTGACGGCTCGAGTTATGAAAATTTTCATCTGGCCGAAAACCGAAACTAACACCGGAAACGTATGTAACTATTATAACTATAACCGAAAAACATAATAAGACGCTTATCCGAACACTTCGGCTTTGGCCGAATCCGACGCCTCCCGGTCAGCTGACGGCTCGAGTTATGAAAATTTTCATCCGGCCGAAAACCGAAACTAACACCGGAAACGTATGTAACTATTATAACTATAACCGAAAAACATAATAAGACGCTTATCCGAACACATCGACTCAGAGCGAATCCGACGCCTCCGGGTCAGCTGACGGCTCGAGTTATGAAAATTTTCATCTGGCCGAAAACCGAAACTAACACCGAAAACGTATGTAACTATTATAACTATAACCGAAAAACATAATAAGACGCTTATCCGAACACTTCGGCTTTGGCCGAATCCGACGCCTCCGGGTCAGCTGACGGCTCGAGTTATGAAAATTTTCATCTGGCCGAAAACCGAAACTAACACCGGAAACGTATGTAACTATTATAACTATAACCGAAAAACATAATAAGACGCTTATCCGAACACTTCGGCTTTGGCCGAATCCGACGCCTCCCGGTCAGCTGACGGCTCGAGTTATGAAAATTTTCATCTGGCCGAAAACCGAAACTAACACCGGAAACGTATGTAACTATTATAACTATAACCGAAAAACATAATAAGACGCTTATCCGAACACATCGACTCAGAGCGAATCCGACGCCTCCGGGTCAGCTGACGGCTCGAGTTATGAAAATTTTCATCTGGCCGAAAACCGAAACTAACACCGGAAACGTATGTAACTATTATAACTATAACCGAAAAACATAATAAGACGCTTATCCGAACACATCGACTCAGAGCGAATCCGACGCCTCCGGGTCAGCTGACGGCTCGAGTTATGAAAATTTTTATCTGGCCGAAAACCGAAACTAACACCGGAAACGTATGTAACTATTATAACTATAACCGAAAAACATAATAAGACGCTTATCCGAACACTTCGGCTTTGGCCGAATCCGACGCCTCCCGGTCAGCTGACGGCTCGAGTTATGAAAATTTTCATCTGGCCGAAAACCGAAACTAACACCGGAAACGTATGTAACTATTATAACTATAACCGAAAAACATAATAAGACGCTTATCCGAACACTTCGGCTTTGGCCGAATCCGACGCCTCCCGGTCAGCTGACGGCTCGAGTTATGAAAATTTTCATCTGGCCGAAAACCGAAACTAACACCGGAAACGTATGTAACTATTATAACTATAACCGAAAAACATAATAAGACGCTTATCCGAACACATCGACTCAGAGCGAATCCGACGCCTCCGGGTCAGCTGACGGCTCGAGTTATGAAAATTTTCATCTGGCCGAAAACCGAAACTAACACCGGAAACGTATGTAACTATTATAACTATAACCGAAAAACATAATAAGACGCTTATCCGAACACTTCGGCTTTGGCCGAATCCGACGCCTCCCGGTCAGCTGACGGCTCGAGTTATGAAAATTTTCATCTGGCCGAAAACCGAAACTAACACGGGAAACGTATGTTACTATTATAACTATAACCGAAAAACATAATAAGACGCTTATCCGAACACTTCGGCTTTGGCCGAATCCGATGCCTCCCGGTCAGCTGACGGCTCGAGTTATGAAAATTTTCATCTGGCCGAAAACCGAAACTAACACCGGAAACGTATGTAACTATTATAACTATAACCGAAAAACATAATAAGACGCTTATCCGAACACATCGACTCAGAGCGAATCCGACGCCTCCGGGTCAGCTGACGGCTCGAGTTATGAAAATTGTCATCTGGCCGAAAACCGAAACTAACACCGGAAACGTATGTAACTATTATAACTATAACCGAAAAACATAATAAGACGCTTATCCGAACACTTCGGCTTTGGCCGAATCCGACGCCTCCCGGTCAGCTGACGGCTCGAGTTATGAAAATTGTCATCTGGCCGAAAACCGAAACTGACACCGGAAACGTATGTAACTATTATAACTATAACCGAAAAACATAATAAGACGCTTATCCGAACACTTCGACTCCGAGCATATCCAACGCCTCAGGGTCAGCTGACGGCTCGAGTTATGAAAATTTTCATCTGGCCGAAAACCGAAACTAACACCGGAAACGTATGTAACTATTATAACTATAACCAAAAAACATAATAAGACGCTTATCCGAACACTTCGGCTTTGGCCGAATCCGACGCCTCCCGGTCAGCTGACGGCTGAGTTATGAAAATTGTCATCTGGCCGAAAACCGAAACTAACACCGGAAACGTATGTAACTATTATAACTATAACCGAAAAACATAATAAGACGCTTATCCGAACACATCGACTCAGAGCGAATCCGACGCCTCCGGGTCAGCTGACGGCTCGAGTTATGAAAATTATCATCTGGCCGAAAACCGAAACTAACCCCGGAAACGTATGTAACTATTATAACTATTACCGAAAAACATAATAAGACGCTTATCCGAACACATCGACTCAGAGCATATCCGACGCCTCAGGGTCAGCTGACGGCTCGAGTTATGAAAATTTTCATCTGGCCGAAAACCGAAACTAACACCGGAAACGTATGTAACTATTATAACTATAACCGAAAAACATAATAAGACGCTTATCCGAACACTTCGGCTTTGGCCGAATCCGACGCCTCCCGGTCAGCTGACGGCTCGAGTTATGAAAATTGTCATCTGGCCGAAAACCGAAACTAACACCGGAAACGTATGTAACTATTATAACTATAACCGAAAAACATAATAAGACGCTTATCCGAACACTTCGGCTTTGGCCGAATCCGACGCCTCCCGGTCAGCTGACGGCTCGAGTTATGAAAATTGTCATCTGGCCGAAAACCGAAACTAACACCGGAAACGTATGTAACTATTATAACTATAACCGAAAAACATAATAAGACGCTTATCCGAACACATCGACTCAGAGCGAATCCGACGCCTCCGGGTCAGCTGACGGCTCGAGTTATGAAAATTATCATCTGGCCGAAAACCGAAACTAACCCCGGAAACGTATGTAACTATTATAACTATAACCGAAAAACATAATAAGACGCTTATCCGAACACTTCGACTCAGAGCATATCCGACGCCTCAGGGTCAGCTGACGGCTCGAGTTATGAAAATTTTCATCTGGCCGAAAACCGAAACTAACACCGGAAACCACTTATAATAAAATTGTGCACGAAAAATCTGCCGTTTTATTTTATTTTAACATCTATCTGAAGACACTTGGGATCCGAGAGGATAATCTAAGGAGACCTTTAATGTGCAAGGGTCCCCGCGTCAATATATAGGTGGCGCGCGGAAGCGATAGGGCGGGGCGAGCGCCTGGTGCCTCGAGAGGTTGAGGCACGCAGGGCAGAGCTCCGCCAGGTCCTGCTGGCGGAGTGGGAGCAACGTCTTGCGCGACCCACGGCTGGGCACGCCGCAGTGGCGGCGGTAAGGCCCGTGATGAGGGAGTGGCTGGAGAGACGCCACGGCGCCCTCAGCTTCCGGCTGGCGCAGGTGCTTACCGGACACGGGTGTTTCGGGAAGTACCTGTGTCGCATAGGCCGGGAGCCGACGCCCCAATGTCACTACTGTGACAACTGCCGCGACGATACGGCGCGGCACACGTTGGAGCAGTGCCCAGCTTGGGCGGTGCAGCGCCGTGACTTGGTCGCGGCGGTCTTTGCTGCGGGCCATCTCTCGCTTCCGGCCGTCGTGTCAACTATGGACGGGAGCGAGAGCGGGTGGGCTACCGTCGCCTCCTTTTGCGAGGACGTCATGTCTGCAAAGGAGGCGGCGGAAAGGGAGAGAGAAGCTGTCTCCTCTCTCCCGGCCCGCAGCAGACGAACGGGGCGTGGTTTTAGCCGGTAAGAGTCCGTCACTGTTCCCGGCCGCCCCAATGGGCCGGGTTCGTCCATGAGGATTTCCCCACCTAAAAAAAAAAAAAAAAGGAGACCTTTAATGTCGCAATCCACCCAGTCGTTTGGAAGATTCGAGGTAATTAATTTTACAAACGCACAAGATACGCGTGAAAACCTTCCATGGTAGTCGGGTTTAGAGGAGCTCGTGGCTAAGTAACAGCTGCACGGTTCGGCCGATCAAAGGTTAAGCTGCGCTTGGCGCGGTCGGTCCGTGGATGGGTGACCATCTATGTCATAGCGAGACTCCTCCGTGCCTCGGAAAGCACGTTAAGCTGTTGGTCCCAGTTGTCATTTGTACATCTTTGACAGTCGTTACGGGTAGTCAGAAGCCAGAAAGTTTGACAATCAGTCTTACCAAAGGGTACCGTGTTACCCAGTAACTGGGTTGTGGAGGTCAGATAGGCAGTCGCTCCATGTAAAACACTGGTACTTAGCTGCATCCGGTTTAGACTGGAAGCTGATCCCAACATAGTTGGGAAAAGGCTAGGCAGATGATGATGGTAGTCGGGTTTAAAAAGGGATGAGGAAGGAACATCGATGGGTTTTAGTCAGTTTAACTAACTTAGGGCTGATTTTTCAATAATCAATTAACTTTTATCTAAGTAAGAAATATGATACTTGATATATTTTCATTACAAAATCTGTCAAAGTGACATATTTATTCATCAGATATAAGTTATCTGACTATTGAAAAATTTGCCCTTAACAACATATTTTATACTAGCTTTCCGCCCGCGGTTTCGCCCGCGTGGACATTTTATTACACCTTGGGTTACATTATTCAAGTTTTAGTAGGGATCGCTTAATATTTCTGGAAATAAATATAGGCACTCGTAAAGATTTAGCTTTCTAATGTTGAAAGAATTTTTTAAATCGGTCCAGAAGTTTTTGAGTTAAATCCCTACAAACAAACAAACAAATCTTTCCTCAATAGTATAGATACAATGCTATTTTTTGCCATAGCAAGTGACGTATCTGAGTGTGGCACATAGAAGAAGTCGAGTCATGAATAACTCATCTATTTAAGATCATTAGCTATTCAATTAGAAGAAAACTGAACTTTTAAGTGATAGTCAATATTTCTTAACGTGGGTACACAATAGTACGACAATGGCAAAAAAATAGCCTCTATTCGTCTCCTGGAACCCATCTATCTTTGTACCCAATGTAATCCAAGTCGGTTTAGCCGTTTTACCGTGAAAGCTTAACATATATTATAAACTCACGTTCGCTTTTATAGTATTGAAGTTATGATTTTATATTTGTTAAATGGATTGTTGATCGTTTGTTTTATTTTGTCGAAAATTCTACTGCTCATTTTTACACGATAGGATTATTAAGTGTTCGGCACTGGAAGATACATATCTTGTACGTATATATATAAAAGTTTTAAGAAAGAAGGACTTTTCTAGTAACTCCTGGTGAATAAGACACTATCAAATATCCATTAATATGAAAAATCGTGAGGATAGGTTTTTGTTGCAGTCAAGAAATTACAAAAATATTCAGCAACGATGATCAACGACGTACATTGATTACCACGTCGCCTTCGGTATATTAATATACCTTATATTTATTCTCAGCTATAGGATAGGCCGACAAAAGCCAATGATGATATTGATATAGGTACAAATTAGGATGATCATCAAACAAAAACTAGGAAACAATATGACAATTAATTGCCGTGAGCGTATGCCATTGTATCAGCTACTAAATAAAACGACACAGCGTGGCTAGTGGCGAGTACCAGCGAGTAGGTACAGCCCCTGAGCACGCGCGCTCAGTTAGCGGAATATAAAACGTTACGGCTGTTTGATTGACATTTATAACATAACTACTTCCGAAGCCCGGCCGTCTGCGCCACGGTCGCCACGCCGCCGGGGAATAGCGGGACAGGGTCTAGCGAAAATGATAAAACTGTACATTTTTATGTACGGGAATATTATATGTATGCATATTTGGTACCAATAGATGTGTTGTGTGGGATAACTTTAATTGTCTTTAGATGGGGCACGATACTTATTTCTGTGCAACACATAGTTTACAGTCAAAACATTCTTAACAATAAGAAAAGGTATATAAAATGTATTGCAATAGCCAAACATCAATAATTTGGGCTAGGAACTTAGTATTAAATTAAATTAAACATGCCCAATATGAAATGTTTTTTTTTTTGTGATCCTTATTCTGCATAAAATGCTACCTTTCCCTTTATGTTCGGGGGTCGTGGTAGCTCTTTCCAATATTCTCGCAGTCACAAATCATAATTATTGTTAAAATCATACTATTTATGTATTTATTTTAGTATCCTATTCTATCAAATATGACACTGCGCCCAGGCAAGGACACAAGCTTAGCTCACACTTGCACTGGGTTGCCACACTTTATGCCGAGACGGGTATTACTGAACGATACTCGAGCATAGTTTACATAGATAGTCTTGGACATATATTTTGAGCCATTTGATTGGTTGTCACTACTAGTAGTGCTAGAGTCTCGAGCCAGTTTCTGTATGTAATATGGTCCTAAAAGATATATGAAAAATCTATGAAAGAAGTATAATCAAATCGTAAATCTTTACTTACTTATGAGAGCAGTATTTGTATATTGCATGTCTACGCATTATCTATTTACAAACCTTAACTATTAACTCACGTATAAAAGTAAAAAACAAACACAACCAAACAAGTGCAATGATTGAATTTTCTTTCATTTTCATAGAGACAACCAATTAAATTAGAATGACGATCCAACACCTATTTAGATCATTTGGACATAACTCATAACTTCGACACAAGCTACACGATGTTGAAAACACACTCACGTGATAAAGGTAGCTTTGCAATATATACATACGTATCTTTGATTCTATATGTCAGTACAAAATATTTTGTGGAAACTAGCAACTCATGGCCTTCGTCCTACCGGATCATAGTTTATGGAGCATGTCGTTGAGTGGCAGCCGCCGCCGTGCCAATCGGTTCTAGCTTCGGTACACGAAACACCTTGACTTTCGTGTGGCGTGCTCGTATTTCTCAATTGAAATTTTTACGAATTTCAATAAGTCGTTTTGAAGTTAAATATAGTTCTAGCAATGTTCTAACTGTGAATTAATAACCTGTGGAGATCTATTTACAAATTTTATTAGTAGATAATAGTCCTACCAGTTTGCAGAAGATAAGTGCCTCGCACGCGATATTTAGTAACCTTCTTATTATAAGACGAAGAATTACGTCAATCCTAAAACTCCCTTACAGAGATGCTTAAAGTGTCTGAAAACAAGTTTCACTACGATTTGTAACTAAATTCATCTCAGAATATAGTATACCATGTAGAGGCTTTTCGATCTATATTCATATCTTTACCCTCTCAAAATACCCAGCGATTCGCAGATATCTGCGGCCCAGACTCCATTTGCCTCGAGATAAGATATACCTGCGAGCTACTTGAGCGCGCGGTCTCCCCGGGACCATTGACTCGGTAATATCTAAGCCGGCGCTACTTCACCGCCCGAAGGGGCTAAATTAATGCTGTTTTGCAACCTAACAAACTTTTCTTTAACAGCTTTATGTAGGGCATAAAAATTTAGCCCGTGTTTATAAGTTTTCTAGACTGCTTTAAGTCAAGTTACACAAAAGATTTTTGAGTAGGAATAAATGCACCACTAGGTACTCCGAGAAGATACGGTTACGTAAATGTTTATCCACAATTTTCACGCAAATATCAATTTCCCGTCTATACAAAGCAGTTTGCAGCGAATTTCCCACAAACTAGTTTGATCCGGTAACAAGCCATTGCAACATGTACCCGCTATGCAGGCAGGGTGCGAGGGGGGGTACATGAATGACGCACCTGTGCAGGCGGCACGGCGCAGTGCGGGTCAATGTCGGGCCATATCCCCTCCACCGCGGAGATTGGGGGATGAGGGCGAAAAGGACAGCGTTATCCCCCCACCCCCGGTAAAATTGGTTTACCTTTATAGGCATCAGCGAGTGCGATGGGATCTAAATGTTCCGTTTTCAATTTGCTTCGGCGGCGACTCTGATGAGGGTCAGAGGTGATACGTCATCGCTTTGTGTTTCATTTTACGTGTCCATGTTTTATGAGCTCATATTGTACTCATGTGAATAGCGTACATTCGGTTGCTCCCTTGTTTGAATATTTCAATTATCGTCGTAAAAGTGTTAGTTTTGGGTGTGATATTATGTGTATTAATTGTTGTTTATTGGCAAAATAAAAGGTGAAGGGGTAAAGGTCTCTTCTCATAGAAAGTGGGCGTGAGCATTGATCGGCGATTTCAGACTCTCTAGTTCAGGTTTCCACACGATGTTTTACTTCACCGTTAATCAGTGGTGTCTAAGAAACACCAAGAAAGTACTTTACAAAAGTCACATCGGTACTTGCCAGGTTTCGAACTCGCACACTCATACACGGAATGCAGGTGCCTTAACTATTAGGCTACCACGACTTAAAAGGTGGATAACTCTTATATATTAGGAAACACCTTGCGAAGACTATGATGGTTTATGTTTCTCTGCTGGTAGTAATCTAAAACAGGATTAGGTAGATGATAAGAAGCTCAAGCGCTTCCTACCTAATCCTGTCATTAAGCTGCAATGTAATATTTATTTAATATCATAGGCCGTCAGGTGAATTTGAGAAAACTCTGTCTACATGATAAGAGACTGTAACTAGATTAGGAGCAAACTACTTTTGATACAGACAAAACTAAACGCTTTGTCCTGAATGACTGACGGATCAACGTACAGCATAAACCACTGATCGTAGAGATCTGAAACTTGTAGGGTGTGTTTTTTGTATGATGTAGGATGTAGGCATCCGATAAGAAAGGATTTCCCGAAATTCTACACCTAAGGGGATGAAAAAGGGGGACAACATTGAATGAAACTCTGTTATTTTTAATTTGAATTCGTATAGCGCATGCGGGCGAAGCCGCTGGCGGAAAACTAGTAAAAGATAAAACCTTAATTCGAATGTTAAAGAGAGAACAATAGTAGCAGCTGGTCACGGCGACAGCGTGTCACCGCGGCGCCGGCAGGAGACGTGGAAAGGAAACACTTTATTAACGACACACTGTGCCCTCGCAACGCGTCTCCCACTCTGCAATGTATTGGACAAGCTTAGTTATGTTACACGGCTTTATAAGTGTGCTTTTCAGGTATTTCAG
Source organism: Pyrrhia umbra (assembly GCA_963891755.1). Classification (NCBI taxonomy): domain Eukaryota; kingdom Metazoa; phylum Arthropoda; class Insecta; order Lepidoptera; family Noctuidae; genus Pyrrhia; species Pyrrhia umbra. Next base: position 703,035 of record OY982925.1, read on the forward strand.
TTATTACTTTGCGTTAATAACAAAGGATTTTCAATTTATGTTTTAATTTCATTAGTAGACTTATCCGTAAAAATAATGACGGGTTGTTTAACGTCGCCAATTTGTTTTAATAACATGAGACAAGATAAATACTGCTTTGCTTAATCAGAATATAGTTATCACACAGAAAATTGTTGCATACGAAATGAATGGTTAAATATTATTTGTTTTATTATTATATCCTGTTAAATTATTAATGCGAAAGTTTGTGAGGATGGATTGTTACTCTTTCACGCAAAAACCACTTAACAGATTTGGATGAAATTTGGTACACACGTCGCTTACAACCTGGATTAACACATAAGATATTTTTTATTTGGGTTCGTGCAGGTGTTCTCTCAAGACGCGGGTAAAACCGTGGGAAACAGCTAGTAATCTATAACTCTGCTGTGGATACATCAGTCTAATTTTACTAATATGTATAAATATGGACTTCATATTAATCATCTAGGTATAAGAAAATAGTGGACAGCGATCAATTAGCAACGAACAGCCATCGATGTCACGAAGGCACGCAAAAAAGATAAAAGTATTCCTTCCTCAAGTTCTTGTTCTAAGTATCTCCGATGAGTTCCTTTTTCTTGTCACTTGTCTCGTAAGTAGCGTAGACTTCCCCATGATTTACATTCAAGTAATGTCTCAATACATTCATCTCAATTTGGAAGATTCGATTGAAATGGTTACAATTTTGTTCGCAGAGGAAATAAATATCAATGAAAAAAGTTCTTAATATATCTGTAAAAAACCTTTTTTGTCCCCGAATAAGGTAATAAGAAAAAGTTTTACTGAATGTTTTTATAGAATACTTGAGTGTTTTATTAATGGGGTAATTTATTTGGAGTTATGTATATTTGTCATATAAGCTAAGTAGGTTTTTTTTACTTAGTCGATCGAGACTCAAGAGTCATCCGACATCAAAGTTATTCATTTTCTACTAATTGATATCTTAGTTGAACAATAATTATAGACTACGTAATAGTTATATTTAACTGAAAGTTAGCGAATACATCCTCCTCACTTTACGTGTAGGGGAGGTACCCTAACATTACCCTAACAATTAACCCTAATATTGGTAAGTTTTTACCACATACCATCGGCGTGATCAATAAGCATATCCATGCTAAATTTCAGCTTCATAGTACTAAGAACCTAAAAATTATCTTTTTGTGTTTCGAGAAACTTATGCCGCGGACAGACAGACAGACGGACATGGCAAAACTACAAATCCCTTGTTGCCTACGGAGCCTTAAAAACCAGAAGTGAAATCAATAATATCTTTCCGATAAAGCTAAACACAAAAGGTAGTGTGCTCTTCAGAGGCAAACATTTTTCGGGTACAAGCGAGTAGTTAGCGCGCGGCGGCGCTGACGTATCGATCGGCTAGGACGCACTGTCCTTGGCCAGTGCAGCTGCAACTGTATGCGCCGGTGTACCGGCAGCTTCCAGCAGGGAGGGAACTGCGCCAATTCGTTCCATGACTTCATTATTAGGAATACCTTTTTTCGTGAACTTACTATCAGCTTTTTGTGGGAGGAAACCTTGAATAGATTTTCGATTAGAAAACGTTTAAGACCTGTGGAGCCGAGGACAGTAAACCGAAATAGTATATTCACTAAGAATTTACAGCGAGAAAATGGACAGATGCACCTTTTTTTGCTATCATCAGTTTAATACGGTTGCGATTAGAATGAATTTTCTTCTCATAGGCTCTGAGTATATTTGAAATATATTCAAAAAAAGAAAAAAAAACTGTATCACATTTTGCAGTCACAAAACAGAAACTACATTTATCAACGTTAACACAACATAAAAAGATAAGCATATCTCGTTGGCCCTAACTTTTTCAGCTTATTAAATGAACCTTTTTAAGGAACGCCATTTGTGTTTCCAAATAATTTCGCTAAGGATGGTAGCAATTTTATTAGGGCACCGCATACCCTCAACGTAACATAGATTTACGACTGGGAAGGGAGGCTTTCAGCCAGACCCTAGCAACAGGCGAGACGGCTGCGAGGTATCTTCGTAAACTTGTATTTTGTTTTAAGGTCAGTTTACTTAAGTCTCGTCGTTAAATATGAAAGTACTCTTTAATCTCTATATAAAATATGCAAATGAGTTACAAAATGGTGCTCAAACCGGCCAAATTAAACGTCAACAATTCTTTATTCTGCTTGTATCGGCGAGTGTTTCATATGTTGCCCTTGATATGTTCTTTTGTTTATAAATGCACTGACAATGCAATCACTTGTTGAGTTGGTTGGCTCTACTTTAACAGTTGCTACAAGATGCTAGAAGTTACGATCAAGTTCCATAAAATCGTTGTTATCATGACTGTTAAAGTATTAGTTTTACATCTTAGAAAAGTTTTACAAAATCGAAATTGGCTATCAGTCCTACTGCTACTATATGCTCATAGGATGGCCTCTGTATTTGCAGCTGCCTAACTCAACTTCTCGAAACAAAAAAAGAGAATTTATAAGGATAAATTCCTATTTTCTTCAAAATGCAAAGAAATTACTTAGGAAGGAATTAGGAATTTACGGGGCTCAGCAAGCTTGTCTGTGTTTTGTCTATCTAGCTGATACACGAGGTATGGAAAAACAACAATCAATGTTCAACTCTTCTTCTTCTTTCAAAATATAACTTGATTATCCACGCTGTTAGCTTCTTACTAGCCATGCGTACTGGAGAATACGGATACAGATCTCAACCTTAATGGTTCACTAATAAGTAAGAAGAGGCGCTGTTAAATTTACAGAGACAATTTAGGCTGCAGCGGCCTACTTACCTACGGCCAGATGCTGAAAATATGGCATAAAGCTATAGTGGTCTAACACGGAGCATCATATTATGTAATTCAGCTGTAAATAAATAAGTAGTTACGCTTCTACGAGTGTAATACTTAAGTAAGCCGGCCAGCCTCGCCAGCGACCTTGCTGACCGGCTAATCTTTTCTACCGCGACATTAAGCTAGTCTCGTCCAGGCCGGTTGATACGAGACGATATTAATTCATAAACTGTTGGCTGTACAAGCTCACACAGGTATGAATGAGCTCGGTACTGAAGTAACGGTGATATTTAGCGGGGCAGTGGCCGGGGCGCGGGGGGGGGGGGCGGTACAGGGGCGAGGGATGCGGGAGATCCGCCCTTGACCCATAATTGCAGCGCAGTACCGTAATTTGTATTTACTGATATTTTTCCATGCAGACACGCCCGTAAACAATGATGCGGAAATTTATAATTACACATTACAATTTTACTTTCATTCATACCATCATAGTATATGTATGTATGTATGTATATAGTTCTCAACACAATATATTATTGATGTCTGATTTCACATCTAGTGATTTTGTACTGATAAATGTTCAATAATTCTTAACACTCGTGAGGTGGATGGACTTACCCATCTTATAATACTGTAGAGACTACAACAGAGTTCCCAATGAAGCGTTTGATAATACAGTCAAAAACCAGTGGAGTAAACCAACAAAGTCTACTATAGATGCATAATGCTATACGCTCTAGTTGATGATACTCGGACATCAGCTTACATACACTTTCAATGTTCATTTCAGTCTTACGTCATAAAAGAAGTGCTGAATTAAGAACGGAGCTGTTTTGAAGCAAGCACTAGAACAGAATAATAATCTGTACAAGTATAATTATATAGAAGTTTTTTTTTCTGGAAGTATCCTCATACAGGTGTTTTCCAGGTGAAATTTTAGTATGACGTAAGTCTACTTGTAATTGGGCTAGTATAGGTCTGATATCTGCGGTTGCAATGTAGGACGATGCTGCGACCGGGACAAGATGCGGTACGTGAGACCTTGACCTGCATCCGCCGCACTGTAGCATCATTCGATACACGGGCTTTCGATCAGTGATCATTCGTTCTGAGTTCATGCAGATAAAGATCATCGCGGAAGGTATTAACAGCAGGTATTTAACCTGTGTCTAATTTTCTGCTGTAAATCGAGTGATGAATCCGCTTTAGTCACTTATATCTATACTTATAATAAATCTGTAGAGGTCAATTCTGTACATGAAATATATTTCCAAAATAACTATCAGGGGGTGATTAGGGATCGATACTGATGCCAAAAATGCAATCAGTAAAATTTTTGTCTGTCTGTCTGTCTGTCTGTCTGTCTGTCTGTATAAACTCTATAGAAACAAAAACTACTCGACGGATTTTAACGAAACTTGGTACAATTATTTGTCATACTCCTGAGATGGTTATAGTATACTTTTCATCACGCTACAATCAATAGGAGCAGAGCAGTGAAGGGAAATGTTGTCATTTTGTTTAAACGCGCTAATCTCAGGAACCGCTGGTCCGATTTGGAAAATTCTTTCAGTGTTAGATAGTCCATTTATCGAGGAAGGCTATAGGCTATATATCATCACGCTAAGACTAAAAGGAGCGGAGCACCACTATTCCACGCGGACGAAGTCGCTGGCAGAAGCTAGTTTTTTTAATAAAAACAAATGATGTAACAATTAAACAGCAGATTAATTCTCTAAAACCTACGCCTTACCCAATGGAATCCATGATTTTACCATACTTTAAGCATATGTAACACCTTGTTACATTTTGTATTTTTTTTTGCATTTAGTTTCCCATTATAGGGCAAAAGCCTCCCTTCCCTCTTTTCAATTATCTTATGAGACCAGAGGTCATTCCTTTAGATAGGAGTCCAGCTCCTCCTACCACCTTCTTCTGGGCATGATGCATTGCGGTTGTGGTTTCTAGCTATTTGGGACCCACAAAGTGGTCAAAATTAATATTGTAGACATTTTGTCCTCCTACATAGTGTTGAGAGAGTACCATTAAAGTGCCGTGTACAATACTATAAATAAACTATGTAATTCGTGTACACGTAAAGATGTACTGTACATGTTCACCAGCGTGTACAGTTCCGCAGCTGCGTCCAGGCCGGGATGCGGGTGGACCGTCCTTGGCCTCCTGCAGCCGCACTGACGTACACAGAAGCAACTGGTGACCCCCCACCTCCTCCAATACAGCCTATCATAAATTGAATACTGCAGTGCTTTATCTGCCCCAGAATATTAGTTGTTTTTCTATTTTACTTGACAAAAAGTGCTGCGAAAATCTTGTATTTTATATCTTAAAAGTTTTTGAATAGTAGATATAAACTAAATAATGTCCTAATCAATTTACTACTGACATAAAACGGCCACCTTTTCCTAACTGTACATGTCATAAATGGGACTAAGAGATCAATTTTAGGGGATAACAGCAGATCCTATGAGCTAATAAAAACTTCGGAGGATCGTAAAATGTTAAGAATATACGTAACAGACATCAATTTATTATAACTTGCTACGAAAGTGAAAAAACCCTGAAGGATCACGCGGTATACTAATACTAGTCGTCACTAGTACGGGTACTTAGAAATAAAATAACACCTGTAAACGTTCAAATATGTATGTGCCTACACTAAAAACCGCCTAAAGCTAACAGTTTTACCGGACGGTAGGAAGTAAAGCCTATATAATGTACCTAAAAGTCTGTAGAAGAAGTATTTTTATTCCAGAAATAAAGCTTTTTTTATAAACTATCCATTACCTGAGCATTTTCCATAGTAACTTAATATGATAATGAGAATTTGTTATTACATCTAAAGCTGAGCCTAATACCGTGGCGGGCGAGTCGGGCGAGTCGGGAGGGTCGGGCGGCTCAGCTCGCCCGGCCGCTCCCTTTGTTTCAGCTTATTTACAAAAACTTTTCTTGCCAACTGCGGATCTTTATGAAGTCTTGCTCACAAAGAGATGTTTGTTGACGACTTATTATATTTTATTTAAAGGTAAGTTCACTGTAAAGCAAAATGATTTGTTTATTCGAAGAAATCATCTGTTTAAGATAGTCTGGTACTTACCTATCTACCATACTTATGTCACACCTATATGCATGTGTAATTAACTTCTGTATATACGTAAATACTATCAGCTAGAACTGTTACATGATGTGAGTTTGACTATCTGGACTTCTGATTAGGACCAGATAATGGAATTTCTTTACATGCACTATTCCCGGTATATCTGTGTGCTTAATTGCTCTCACATCCTTTTTGTGTGATTGAGTGACAAACATCCATACATACGAATTTTCAATGTGATGTGAAACACAATGTTTTATTTCGGAAGTTGTTATCAAACACACGTAAGAATTAAATAAACTACGTATGTGTATGTGCCAAAGTATAAATACGACGCTACACCGCAGGCGTGCGAGCGCACAAAGTGACGATTTGCACGTAAATGGCCCTTCGACTGCAAGTTATGCGCGAGGGTTCAAAGGGCTTTTGTTGTGAAAAATGCTTTTTTCTTGTCAACTGTGAATGTAAATAACAATTATTGTAAATATTATTTTAATTGATTTTATGCTTCTATATAAATGTAAATATTTAGTTTTAAGTATTTTAAATGTAAATATTATTTAATATAGCAATGTAAATAATTTAGAATTTAGTTTAGAATTTAAGTTAAACAAAAGATGTTATTTAAACTGTAACGATACATTAATTAATAAAGGTAGGTCACTACATTACTAATGAACTGTGAAAGACATAGAACCATGGACACGTGGGAAAAAGGTAGTTTTAATATTACTAATACTAGCTTTCCGCCAGCGGCTTCGCCCGCGTGGGCTATACGAATTCAAGTTAATAATGACAAAATTTCATACAAAAGGTGCCACCCTTTTCCATTCCCTTAGGGGTAGAATTTCGGAAAACCTTTCTTATCGGATGCCTACGTCATACAAAGAACACATCCTCCAAGTTTCAGGTCTTTACGATCAGCGGTTTAGGCCGTGCGTTGATCCGTCAGTCATTCAGGACAAAGCATTTTATAGGTATAGATAATAGGTGTTAGTAAGGTAAGGATGCTTCTTTTAACACATAAAAAGTGGATAATATTCGCTACAAACAGCGTAAACAAGAAAAAAGTTTAATGCCGCGATCAAAACGCGCGCTATAACACCTAATAACATAAAAACGAGATCCCACAATAAAATTATCACGCCATCAAACACTGTCAGAAAACAATGTACCACAGCGATATTAGGAGGAGCTCTAAACAAGAATTTATTCGCCATAAAGCGTGAATATGGCGCGCTCATTACTGCTAATTAATTTATATTGACGCCACGGTGCGCATGCGTCAGACGGGGTGGTACCGCCGGCTGAGCTGCTCAATGATGTATCGACTTCATTGACGCGAGAGTGAAAGAATATTTCCGCTTAAATTAGGCTGATTACTGAATTCCAGTGTAGCGTAAAAGCCACTATTACGTCACTATTTAGGGTAGTATTACATTTAGATGCCTTTTGAACAATGCGGTCTTTGTTATAGTTACTAGCAACATTAAAATGTTTAATTCATAGTTTGTGGGATTCTGGCAACACCCAGCAGCCATCTTGCACAAGAACTCTCTTGAAACAACTGCGTATTACATCATCAATAAACATAAAAAATCACTAAGTGTTTATATAATATCGTGCTGCAGTCACAATCATCCACTTCTGCACAGGAGCATATAATTATGTCATGCCCTGAACAGTCGCAGAAATTTTTATGTATGTCGACAATAACGCTACTGCAAACAATAGTCTCTCCCAAGCGAAATGTGTTCTTGTTCATAATTTTTAAAAAAGCTACACCGTTTATAAGATACTGACCTTTATACCAAACCATTTCTTCACCTATTCCCGAGTTAGTATAGATATAATAAAGACGGCAGTTCGGAACATAACGACACATAAACGGTTATTGCTATCGTGGTGCGCCACTCTTACGACACGCGACCATTTTGTCACCAGGAGACCATGAACTTGTCTGCAATGCACTTTATAATCGTTATAAAACTGACTTGATCTGCTGTCATAGACGAAAATTATAATCAACTAGGTGTTTCCTGCGGTTTCACTCGACCAAATCGGTTTAGCAATTTACCTGTGAAAGCGTAACAAACAAACAAACTTACTTTCGCATTTATAATTATTAGTTGAGAAGTTAGGATGTACTTAATTTTTGTAGTACTGATTAAAATGCTTATTGTGATCGTGTACTCGGTAACGTAACACAAATAATAAAGCTTCGAAGGACTTCTTGAAACGATATTACTTAAAGTAATTTTGGTATAAGAAAATATCGAAACGCCATAGTCATTGAATTGGATTAGCGACTAATATTTTCCCCCTCTGCTTTATATGTCGTTCAGAGTCTCCTAAAATATTTCTCTATTATAATTTCTAAGAAACAAGCAATGTCCGCCGGGTATAGTCTCTTCTTACATGAGATAATGAAAAATAAACGAACACCATTCAGATCTATTCCCCTGTATTATTTTCAACCTTGTATATTGTAGGTGTTCGTATATTTACGAAATTAGAACATTTATAAAAAATATATAAGACAGTCTTTGCGAGTATTCAGAAGCCCGCAATTTTCAAGTTTTATCAAGTTACACGGTTGTGGAGATCAGGTAAGCATGCGGTTAGGTTGGACACGGTTGAGAAGAAACTGGTGAGACAGACACTTGAAAAAACTCCAAAGCCCTTATATCCTACCGCACGTGACCGCGTGTCGCAATTCAGAGAATTCACCGAACCACACATTTATGCGGTCTCACTGCTTGTCATCGCAACGCAACGCAGACTTGTTATACGTAAATGTTAATGTGTATTAAATGGCGAAATTAATATTATTTTACATTCAAATATTGTACTACTCTATCTTGACAAAATGATAATAAGCTCAATTTTATGCGATGGAAATATGGCTCATAAAACTGAGGTAGCAGACATAGGACTTCCTTACGATATTTCCAGTAAAAATAGCATGTCGCTGGTGCTATCGTAAAGTTTAATATTATCTCTTTTCTGACGGATGAGCTGACTAGACGCCATTGTTTGCAATTCTCTTAAAATTCATACATAATGCTTTATACATTTTATGAAATTTAAACACTAACCCACTGGTTTCAAGTACACAATTTAATTTCTCTTGACTCAATTTATAGATAGAGATTGACACAGTTTCTATAAGTAACTAATAATTTTCAGTGACAGTACGTGAGCTACCTCTGCGCCCGCAGCTCCGCGCCTCGCGCTCGCCCCGCCCCGCGCTCGCGGCCGCCGCCCGAATTTATAACCTCCCCTTTATTACCTTTGCTTTGTCGAGTTTTTAAAATTCATCAACTTTGAATAATGAACGGAGAAAAGGAAAAGTAGAATGAGCTGCCGTTTTATACGACTATTGTGGAAGCTATTAGGGTGAAATGTGGCCGCCATTCAGGTAACATTGTTATGCTAATTTATATGACTAGGTCCCATTTTCGTATATAGCGGTACCCTTTCATGGAGTTGTAAACAATTTTCAAGTTTGCAGACAAATTGAATGCTAACTTTTATTTTAGAAACCCATTTCTATAGAACATTTAAAATAAAGGTGTTAGGAAAGAAATAAAATCATTCATTTGGTCTTAAATTGTTCGATAGTGGTCTTATTGATACAAAGAACAATTAAAACACAAACTGACTATATTGACTTATGACTGGCAACCTACTTTTGTGTCATATAACAAACATAGTCAGCCTAAATAACTGATGTATAAGTTAGTGCATAAATAATACATGTCGACTGAGCACACTGTGTCTGATTACGTACTGACAGCCTGCGCCGACAATTAGACACTGCTTACGTATTTATGAGTCGGCGGCATTCCGCGGAGAGATATCACGCGTATGTCTCAAGGGATAAACAGGAATATGATTAAAAGAGCCCTTTCTATCTTGTGAAATAATTTAGTTAAATTGCCATCTTTAAAGAAGATTTCCTTTGTTAGTAATTGATATTATAGAGTAAGCACGAGGCGTTTTTCTGTGCTTAAAGATTATGCCAAAAGCACTATAGTCTCTTTTACTTAAAGGAGGCCAGAGTCTCACCAGTCACATAACAAGAATAGGCTGACCAACAGTAGTATATAAACAAGCTGATCATGAATATATATTTCGAAGCAACAATAAAAAAATAAGACAACAGATTAATAACACTATCTTTCACTAAATATTATAAAAATATAAGCAAAATATTAAAATTAACTCGTTTATTCGCGTCCACGCTAAGAAATCAGACGGAATTGAATAAGAAATAGGTTAATTATGAATAGTTGATTACAGCTTTGAGTCCGTAACAACAATACAAAGATACTAATTACCATGAAAGGTTCGCAAACGAAAGTACCGAGTCATGAATTTAATTTAATTACTGAACCAATTTACCTGTCTTTATACAAAATGTACGACGACGGTATTTATAAGCAAATTGCTTTATAACTATGAGTTATTATATTTGAACTAGGGCAACACTGTAATAGACGGCTGTTACACAGAAATTTGGGTGCGGATTTTTTGAAAAAAAAAAAGGAATTTGCTGTAATATTTGTATCGACTGTTGATGAATGTTTCCAGTTGCATAGAAAGGGTATCGATACTACGATAGAAATAAGTAAATTTATAATTGTAACTAAATATTTTTTTTCTATAAAACTATTATGTATCAGAAAATGATATAGGTACCTATCTATATCTTCTATACTTATAATAAATCTGTAGAGGTCAATTCTGTACATGAATTATATTTCCAAAATAACTATCAGGGGGTGATTAGGGATCGATACTGATGCCAAAAATGCAATCAGTAAAATTTTTGCCTGTCTGTCTGTATAAACTCTATAGAAACAAAAACAATTATTTGTCATACTCCTGAGATGGTTATAGTATACTTTTCATCACGCTACAATCAATAGGAGCAGAGCAGTGAAGGGAAATGTTGTCATTTTGTTTAAACGCGCTAATCTCAGAAACCGCTGGTCCGATTTAAATAATTCTTTCAGTGTTAGATAGTCCATTTATCGAGGAAGGCTATAGGCTATAATATCATCACGCTAAGACCAATAGGAGCGGAACACCACTTTTCCACGCGGACGAAGTCGCTGGCAGAAGCTATTTTAAAATAAAGTTTTTAAAATCAATACATTTGCTAAGCAAATAACGCAGCATATTAAAATTAAAATTACCGCAGGTATTAGTGTAATAAGCGTGGGAGACTCACTTAATAATTGCCAGTAAGTGGTAGCCAGATGGTGTAATTCTGTGAGAAAGGCAGAAGCTGATAGCACTTGCAGCGATCAATTACAGTTCGCTGCAGTGGAAGATGTTCTCTAGTAACAACTTAGCCAGTACAAAAAGACCGTGGAGGAAATGGTGAAGGGTGAGCGTTTTGGGGGCGCTGTCATAATCTAATTTTGACGTGAAAAAGTGGTAATTTAATTAGTCTAATTTTAATAAAAAAAAAAAAACATAATGCCCAACCCGGAAATTGCACCTAACGCCTACTAGACCAACGAGGCAGTTAATTACTATAATATTGTAAATAATTTGAATCATCGTTAAGGTATCAAAAGTTTAAATAAATCGGAGTTTAAACGTTGATAGTAAGCGAGAAGCGTAATTAAAATCTCAACTTTCATTGTTATTACTTATTTTGACCTCTAAATATTTAGAGTCCAATTAGTAGGTATCTAATATAATATAATTAATTGACAATTATCATATTTAATAAAAAAATCCCAACGGTCATTTTATCGATGTTCAATCGAAATTGACATCTTATTATGAGATTGGTTTTTCATACATATGAAGGAACTTACGTTATCTATTTAGATACTGTCTGTGTGACAGGTATGCATAGGTGTGTGTGTGTGTGTGTTTAACAACAAGTGCAATAACAGTAGTGCGCCATTCGCGAAGCATTAGCGAGCGCGTGTTTCATCATTATACTGGTCGTTAGCAGCGGAGCTGCGTGGGGCGCTAGTGACGGCGGGCACTTGTAACACACACACCACTCACTTAGCCGCCTTTATATGCGTATATTATATGGCATTGCCTATTTCAGATTGCTAGCAAAAGATATTCCACATGATATATAAATACTTTCGTGGTTTAAGAACTTTTGATATCATAAAAACGATATATGTGTATATCATTTATTATTTACCAACATTTCATACACATAAAAAAAATATTATGATGATGATGATTAGGTTAACTGTTATGGAGGAACACCCTCCATTTAAAAGGGAGGATTCTCCGCCAGGCGGGTAATATTGCCTGGCGGGCTACTGCCCGATTGTTCTTGTCGGGAAGTTGTATATGTTCTAACTCGCTTGCGAACTCTGCTTGCGCGATGTAGAAAATTGCTGTCGTCGTTCTCATGTAGCGAGATAGGTGTTGCTATACTGTCAACGATAACTAGGATCGCTAGCAGTGAGCCCCCACCACACGCGCGGGTCACGCTTTGACCCACATCGCTACACCTTTTAGAGATGGCTCCATTATTTAGCCGCAGCGTTTCGGCGCCCATCACCATGCTTCTGTATCTCTTGCGTATTGCTGGACCATTGGGAATTTCATCAAACTTTAAGGATATGGAAAATGTAGTTTTTAGTGAAACTATTGTGAACTTAACTTATAAAATGTGCGCAAATTTTTTACTTGGGCCTACTTTATCTAGAAGGTTTTGGTACTCAAAATACTATGGTACTATGGTGAAGGGTTACCCTCTAATTCATAATAACGCCATTCGTCTATATGCCTTTTTTAGCTATTGAGCTGTTATATGCCTTTCTGTCAAACTTCTTTTAACTAAACAGATAAAGTCAAAACACTTTTATAGCTTAAATAAGTTTTTATTAAGTAAATAGCTTAGTATGAATAAGACAGTAAATAAATACAGACTTATTATATCTATGACTGAAACTTGCTTTCACTTGATTATAGAAAATGATAAGATGGTAAGGTGTTTTATTGAACCCTCCTTAACACCAGAACGCGATCAATACAAAGTAAATGTACAATTGTACACGGAGACAGTAATCTATAAATAATAGCGCCTACCCGAAAGCTATAACAATGACAACTCCGCACCACATCAAAATAAAAGGAAAACTCCATCAATCCAACACAATTAATCATACAATCCCATTCACGTTCAGCCATTGAATTGCATCACGTACACACGCGTGCAAACAGCAGTGGCCCGCCCTTTATAATGAACAAAGGGAAGTAACAAAGAGATTTAATAATACGACATGGGAGGGCAGCTAATTAGTTTACTCGGGGCCTGGTCGCTTGGCACACAGTGTACTCGCCAGCTTTGTGCTCTGAGTGACGACGACTGATTGTGGTGATGTCGTAGTTTAGTATCGCTGGCTCGCGGGATTATCTTGTTGGTTTAGTGGTCACGGTGAGTGCAGCTGACCAAACCGGTGTGAGCAACCGTGATCAATATTCCTAGCTTCTGTGTGAGAAGAGGCATTTGCCGAGCAGTGGGACAATAAACTCGCCAATATCGATTATCATAACAAATAATTTAGATGAGAAAGTGAATTCATTTGTTTGTTTATTAGGCTTTCACGGTAAAACGTCTGAACCGATTTGGATGCAATTTGCTACGAAAATAGATGAGGTACTGGAAACGGTTAAGTATAGGCTTTTTATCCATTAAGAAGTTCCCTCTTCTGCGGGAAACAGCAAGTTTTATACAAACACGTGATAAGAACTTTTTGTGCCTCTTTTTATACAGGGTACGGTGTGAGAGACTAATTATCATACTTATTTATGTAGGAGAATCACCGTTATATTTTTACCAGAATAGTCTTAATTCAATCTAATGATTCATCAGCAATCGGCGGCTATTACCTAGTTACAGGAAGCAAATCATCTATCCAATGTTCAATAAGGCATATGGTATTCAATCCCCACGTGACTGATTGTATGATAATGGATGGCAACCATTCGAGGCGTAGGTACATTATTGATGCGTGAAAGCGTAAGGGACCACATTGATCATAATAGATAAGCAGGTGCTAGTAGACTCGACATGCACAAAATATTTATTAATGATAGCCCTTATCTTCTTTATACTAATGTGTTTAAATGTAGACGTGGACTAACGAAATTAGTTAAGTGTAAATTAGCAATTTTTTGCCGTATTAATTAAAGGACAATTCAATTAGCGAAAGAATATTGTATGAAAATGTATTCATTACCATACGTTTTTTTGGTTATTAACATATAACATAAGTTATACAGATATTAATTAGTAGAAAGTTAGTTGGATAACTGGATAACTAAGTAATATCATAAATGCCACAGTCAGTTTGTCACATTTTCGAAACGGCTGAACCTATTTGGATTAAATTCGATAGGACCCCAGAGACAGATATAGGCTACTTTTTTATCGGAGTACATTACCTAGTTTTCATATGTGCTATATATTTTTTTACTTGATTATTATGCTACCTTAACACAGAGCTAACGTGGTCAGTAACACAGTTCTGTTTGTTATGACCTACATAACACTATTTGTAACCATCTAGACATGAAAACCTAACACCAAAAGGTCATTCCCGATACTCCAAGTATATTCACCTTATACACCACATGTCATAATGTCGTACCCTGACGTCTGCGAGGCAGGCGTAGGTCGCGTGTCGCCCGTACATAACCTCCTCACAGTTCAGTGCACGCTAAACACTCGTGTCTGACGTCATATTTAAATTCCTCTCTTTATGGGAACGCAGTGCGCTTTTGAAATAGGAACCGGTGACGTCATACGGTGTACTAATGTTTATTGAACATGAATTGGAGTTTAGACTGTATGACAGTTTTAGTATTCAATACATTGTGGATTTTATAGGATCGTATTTTTAGAATAATTTTGTTAGTTGATCTAGTTCTAAGCTTGTATTGTAGTGTATTTGCTAAAATAGTCTGTCCCCGGGGAACTACTTAATGTATCTGGATAAAAAATTGTCTATAACCTAATAACCACCTCCTGGATCCTCTCTATCTCCGTACCATATTTCATTCTAATCGGTTCAGACATTTAACTGTGAAAGCGTAACAAACAAATTTACTTTAACATTCATTATATTAGTTCGGATAACATATACTAGTAAAACAAACAGTACACAGATGATTAATTTAATTTTCGATAAACATGTATCGGATAATTACTAAAATAATCTGTGCGACTCACAAAAATCACATAACAGGACAATAAAGCCGATAAATCAAAGCTAAGTCACCATTTACTGGGTTATTATTCTTTCTCAGTGAATATCCTCCCCACTGAGGCCCGCTGAGACCCGCTGAGAGGTTCCCCAGTTCCCAGTAAGCGGTATATTGTGACCCCTGCTGCTACGCAATCACTGTAGCCCGGCGTCGTAGCTCGTAGCGCTACGCCGTAGTAGTAAGAGATTGTTTAATTTGTGATTACGGAATTCTATTTGTATTCATGTTGGTAGTGGAGATTAGAACTATGTATAATTAAGCTAAAGCATAAATAAGTTTATAAATTGTAATTATGACAATTATTTGTGAATTGATTAAAATCTTTGAAATACATAATGTTCAATCTACAATAATTGGATTAATATAGTTTTTTTTATTTATCATTATAAATAATAAGTTTATCCCATCTATCAAAGTGTTATTTTATTCATAGCGCTTTCAGTACCACAAACAGTTGGCTGAAAATAAGGAAAACGACGTTTTAGTAGTAATTTATTACGCTTTAAACGTACATAACAACACAATTTACTACCAAAATATGAGCGCCATAGTAAAAACACTCACATAATTAAAATAATAAGACAGACACAGTGTTTCTTCCCCCGGGAACAATGTGTTATAATAATGTGTAGCGCGTGCTACGAGCTACGGGGCTACGGCGTAGGCATCACGTCTGACTACGCCGGCCATATTTCACGTTTATAGGTGAATTGAGAGTAAGGTAAGCAAATAGTTTGGCAGTCAGACATTTTATGGTAATGTGGGAATGTACTGCAGTAGTTTCAATGTTTACAGTTGAAACTGCGAGGGTTTTCAAATGAAAATGTGTTTTTAGGACATAATTTCATTATGAAGAACTTTAGTGTTATTAAAATTAACATTGTTCACGAGGTTTTTTTTAATGCAGAGCAATCGCTGCTTTTAAGAGATTAATTTTATTGGTTACAGTATAAATTCATCAATCAAGTTTATAATTGAATCAATTCGGAACGTTGTCGGAACATATATTTTTTTGTTTTTTTATATAAAACGTTGCCCCACACTAGGAATTACTCCTGTGTCGTGGGTGCGTTTACAAACATACATTACACATGCACAAACACCCAGACCCGGAACAATTTTAGTTGTCCCGTGCGGGAATCGAACCCGCGACACGCCGCGCAGCAGCCAATTGCTCAGCCACTGCGCCAAACGTGCCGTCTCAATTGAGTTTTTATGTTTAGTAACATAGAAATAAATCTATCGGTGATAAAAAAATAACTTAATCAATTTAATAGTTTCACCGTGAATCCGTAACTAAAAAACAGACAGACTGATTCTTATCACATTATAATTTTACTTAACCAGAAAAATGTTACCAACTCCGACTATCTGAATATACGAAAAGTATTTTTATCAGCTATGTACATAAATATTTATAAAACAACTGTACCACTTAAGTCACAATGACCTGTTTACAAGTAGGTGTCCACAGGTCGGCGATTGGATCCAGTTGTTATGTTAATGTTATGGTGGGCGAGCAGTGGGGCGCCTTCAGCGGGTGTTACGATAAACTACACGCGAATACATATGCTAATCTAATTGGGTGTAATTGGCGACCATCTGTCTATTGTTTTTGAGTACATTTTTGTATGTGGCCTTGCTGTGTTCTGCAATTTCAACTGCCCTGGATGGAGTTTATCTGAATCTTATTACTTGTACTGTGTGAAAAAAAATACAATTTAGTACAAAACTTTTAATTGACAGATCGATTTTCTAAAAGCACCAGTTAGTTGTAGTCCTGCGGGCCTAGCACCAACACACTAATCTAAAGGTAACGCTAATGTTAGCTATTTTTGTATGGAATATACGTTTCTAACTTACGCTATTTATTGAAGTTAAATACGCCATTCATATTGTTGGATGCTACGAATTGTTCTTTTTAGATTTTGGACACCTTTTACGTTTTGGTTCTAAAACCGCTAGGCCCACTGGTCGCATTTTGACCACGTACGGACACTTGTAGGAAGTGCACCGGGAGAGCGGTGCTCACTGCACTTGTTGGTGCATACTGATTGGAGATTTAAGAATGACGGGTATTGGAGAGGTACCGCCTGAAGTAAGTTCCCATTCAAAATTTTGAAATGGAAAGACTTGATTGTAGCGTTTCATATCGTTATTATTTTTTTACTATTTACTACGTAAGTACGTCTTATATTCGATGATTTAAAGTATGTATTAACATCAACGTACTTAACCCTTTGCTTGCCATGTCAGGCACAGGTGCCTGACGCTAGCGTAGGTTAGGCCTTCAAATTATTTGGGATGGCAGTGTATGTGTTAATGGATATTGCCAGAAATATATAATTAATTCTTACTTATATGATAAATCCGAAAGTAATTATTTCTATCAGGAAAGCGGGTAAACCGATTTAGATTAAATTGATTATTACTATCTCATAACACGTGTGAAACTGCGGATAACAGCTAGTATTTCTTAAATCAAAATTATATATTTTTGTTTATTTTCTCTCAAACAAGCTACATTTTACACAAGCAAAATCTTACCCGTAATCTGGTATCATCATGAGTAGTAAAAATATTTCTGTGTCGGCTTCGTTTATTTAATCCTAAGACAAAGACTCAAGAGGTTACAAGCTATTAAAAAACGTCACAGCTTCATGTCCTACGTGTCGGTTCACAAACAGAGCATATCACAGCTATTCCCTTTACTCGCACTAATCCCATAGAAGTGCACTCTCCTGACCCACACGCAGACGGTTACAGGGTGTGTAGTAGTGTACACGGTATTCGGAACAACTATGTGACGTCATGCCACGTTTTGATCCTTGTTGAGGTAATCGTGTTGCTTGGTGTAAGTTTAGACCTGACCCAGTTCTGTGTAGTTAAGTGTCAAAGGATTAGTTCCTTGTAGTTCTAACTCAAAAGCAACAATTCCGTATAACAGATCGCAATGTATTTCCCTTTTTGCGAATTTGTTCATCATCAACTTCTTGCATAAGGGCGAATGTTCAAAAGAGTTAGCGGAGCTCCGGGGCCGCGGTAACTCTTTGGTTCCTTTAAGCGGTTCCTTTGTGTTCCATAACACAACGGGCGAAGAAATGAACATGGATGGGTTGTAGTCAGTAAGAGTCTGACATTCCTTGCTTCTCCACCGACAGCGAGAGTAGTAATTTACTGGTTTTATTACCTAACCTACCTTCCATACATCTCTATTAGCAATCATCTCATTATTCACCCTCTTTTGACCCAGCATTTTTCGGCCTACCTCTAATTCATACACGTATTATGATCTATTTTAGTTAATAAGTATTGATCCGACAGAAAAACATATTGTAGTTCTATAAAGCCTTTCTATAATAAATATTATATACAAAGCACTGATTTATAATAGTTTAGGTATTCTCTCACAACACAAGGTCAGGGCGCAGTGAGCGCCGACATAACATCTTGATTAAAAATATTATGAGGAAACGCACGACCGTGTCGTAAATAGCTCGAGTGGTGAGCTATGGTCAACATGGTACAATATTAAATGGTCAAGTTTATTGCACGGTTGTGTATGTAAGATTAAGTACGATGTCTGAAGATTCAAGAGGTTTTTAAAGACATTTTTCTGTGTCGAATGATACATGGACCATATTACTTACGCAACATTTCGTAAAAAAAATATTTGCAATTGATAAGGCCTGTTTAAATTTTACGCCATTTATTAAATAAAAGAAAGAAAGAAGACATATCTTTACGATAAGAATAATGACACGATAAACGTACCTAATAGCTTACATGTTATAATATTTTACGTATAAATAACATCTTATTTTTGAGAGCGGCTGATGAGTAAAGTCCAAGTTTTTCATTCCCAGTTCAACTATAGCGTTTTTGGTTATCCCGTTTTGTTTCTCAGTAATACACAATATACAATTTCTTTGTATATCTACACATTTACTCGTAACATCTACCACCGTAGCGTAGTGTGACGGGCAACATTAAGTACTAATGCAGTAAAAATATAAATAAACCGGCGAGAATGCATGCGTCACCGCACTGCAGAAAGGAAAACTGCGGCAAAATAAATCTAATACTACACGGAAATAGCAATACTAATAACATAGGAAGATTGCTAACCGGCAAGACAGAGACGGTCGCTACATCTTGACTAATATTGTCTCCTTTTTTTCGGATGGTAAATCATCAAATGATCATGCCACAATGGGTGGGGTGGGTAGGAGTGTCAGACTCTTACTGGCTAAAACCCATCCATGTTCCTTCCTCGGCCCTTTCTATTCCGGGGGCGCGGTAACTCTTTCGAAAGTCCCGCAGCCAATATTGTTTCCTGCGGCTTTACCCGCGTCTTGAAAGAACTACTTCACACATAAAATAATTGCTGTTAGTGTTTTATATTCGCTAGGGCATACAATTTACACGTACTTTCTTTATACGTTTTTTGTGTTATAAATAAGCAATATAATAATGAGCGACCCTGATGCAAAGTCATGAAAACAACAACACATAATCAAGAAGAGTCAGTCAATCAAGTTCATGAGCTATGCATCAACATTACCACAGAAGTAATAGCTGTTGTTCAATAAGAAAGATTGGGAGACTCGAGTAACGCGAAGCAATTTTCTTTTCTCAAACAAAAGAAGATCTCACGTCATTCCCTAAAAGGATGTGTGTTATCAAGTTTAGAGGCGCCCTTCCCGAGGCGTGTCTCATAAACAAACGTGTAGTGCGCCATTGAAAGGCGTATTCCCGGGCCGTATCTCACGTCTCGAGCTTATTCCCGCCAAATCACGGGAATCACGTCCGGGGCTGTACCTAAAAAAATTCGTGTACCTTCGCGTATGAATAAGACAAGGCATAAATCAAATATTTTGTAGCTACTTCAATAAACTTGGTACTTTTCTTATTAGGTGCTACTTAGGCTAAAAAACTAGGCAGATTTAAAAAAAAAACTGTTTTTTTAAATAATGGCTTCTGATGGTAGGATTACATAATTCATAACAGTGACTTTCCTTCCAGATCCTGGTAATTTGGAACCCATTCGAACTACCATTCTTTTGATATTTATAAAATAATGAAAGCTACATCATTTACAACATTACGAACTACAACTTAAAACTTCAATTAAATTAAATTATAGATCATACAATTTACTAACAGTAATTTACTTGAAGACCCTTAGAACATGAGTTTGGTAAAGCCTATAAATAGCAAACAATGTGAACTGTATGTACGCCAGCGTTACAAGTCGTAAAGCTAACGGGGTGTGCACAAGATAAATCAGGCGCGTCTTACATGGAGCTGTGTTGTTGGAGCGTTACACGTGCTGAACTGAGCCCGCGACCTTTGTGTACGCAGCTTTATTAAATATGGACACTCGACGCTAGGTTTCGTAACTGAGAACTGATATGTTCGCTGTAGACAATATTGGTATAGGTCTAAAAGTGAGAATTTTACATTAAATGTATTTATACAATTACAAAATTGTATATAATATATACAAGGAAGTAACTGCCGTACTGCCTTATGTATCAATCTATACTCTATACTTATAATAAATCTGTAGAGAGGTCAATTCTGTACATGAAATATATTTCCAAAATAACTATCAGGGGGTGATTAGGGATCGATACTGATGCCAAAAATGGAATCAGTAAATTTTTTGTCTGTCTGTCTGTCTGTCTGTCTGTCTGTCTGTCTGTCTGTCTGTATAAACTCTATAGAAACAAAAACTACTCGACGGATTTTAACGAAACTTGGTACAATTATTTGTCATACTCCTGAGATGGTTATAGTAGACTTTTCATCACGCTACAATCAATAGGAGCAGAGCAGTGAAGGGAAATGTTATCATTTTGTTTAAACGCGCTAATCTCAGGAACCGCTGGTCCGATTTAAATAATTCTTTCAGTGTTAGATAGTCCATTTATCGAGGAAGGCTATAGGCTATATTATCACGCTAAGACTAATAGGAGCAGAGCACCACTATTCCACGAGGACGAAGTCGCTGGCAGAAGCTAGTATAAAATAAATCTTTACGTATCCATACTAATTATAAATCTAAAAGTCTGTCTGTCTGTCTGTTTCGATTTCTTTTCGGATTTTGTTGAAATTTGAAATTTAGATTGTTTGTTTCAAAGATTGTTTGTTTGTGGCAAAAAGAGAAGATGTAGCTAAACAATATACCAATAATCTTAATACAAATCTATACATATAAAATGCTTTGTCCTGAATGACTGACGAATCAACGCACAGCCTAAACCGCTGATCGTTAAGACCTGAAATTTGAAGGGTGTGTTCTTTGTACGACGTAGGCATCCGATAAGAAAGGATTTTCCTAAATTCTACTTCTAAGGGGGTGAAAAAGGGAGGTAAAATTTGTTTGAAACTTTGACTGATTATTGGTATATTGTTTAGCTACATCTTCTCTTCTTGCCAAAAGGCAAACAAGATCAGTCAGAATATAATAACTATGTTATGCCGAGAACCACTCGCGGCCGTGTTATCTACGCTCTAGTTATATTGTAACTAGAATGAGATACAGTTTCGTGTTCATCTATGTAAATTAATCATCCCATTATTATATACTCCTGCCTAATATGTTCAAAGTATTTTATACATGTTAAAAAAGTATAACTACATTTATATTAGTTTGGCTTAAGTCTATTACAATACTTACTTTAAAATATGTAGCTGAAGAGTTTGTTATTTGAACACACTGGTGTCTGAAACTAACAGACGGATTTAAATTTATTTTTTAACCGACTTTGGAGAAGCAAAAAGGAGGGTTTTGATCATTGTAGTTGATAGCCTTATTCTTAAGACTATAGGCTCTTTAATATCAGGCTATTAGCTTTAAGAGCAGAGTACACAGAAAAGTACGAGCAGTGACGATGGTGGGTCGGGCCACGGGCGGCAAAATTAGTGCAATATAACCCCTGAGCAGGCCTTATGTTCTGTGGTTCGTGAAAAAAAAATCAGTTACCTCTATCGACAGGTGTCTGAAACAATAGCTAAGGGTCTATAGAGTGTGTGTGCGTGTGAGTATCGAGATCCGAGAAGACGAGCATTGTGTACTGACAGCTCTGTATGTATAACCTTAAAAAGTAACTTCGTTCCTGACTGAAGTCCCCACACCACACACTTTTTTAAGTTACCGCACAAACAGTTATGACACAATTATGAGTAGAACCTCGTCTAAGATACAAACAGCACAAAAATCGTTTTCACTGGTGTATCAGCTAATTGATCAACATATACCTTAGGGTTGTGGCGCGACATCACGTCGTGTACGGAACCCGCGCCGGGTAATAACGGTGATTACCCCCAGCCTGCCCGGGCCGTGACGTAATGACAGTATTAGCGCGGGATACTGCCTTGTGTTCGGTAATTGTTACGTCTTCATTATGATATTATTATTATAACGAAGTGTAAGGAAGCGAGCGGGGGATCAAATTTGAAAGGGGCTTGAGTGAGCTGTGATTGGCTCAAGTAAATAATGAATTTATCTTTTCTTATAATCTTTACAATATTAAGAATAGACTAGAGATACACTTGTTGTAACTATCCACAGTTTACCTTTTCTTTAACTTTAATATTTTCAGGTTATTATCCTATTTCTTTATATGCTTTATTCAGTTGGTCTATTATAGTCATCTACATGGCCTGACTTTGCAAGCAAGGCATGACAATAACTTATTCTGTCACCAATCTTATTTGCAGTATTTTTAATACTTAATATTAGATCAATAATTAATATTACGTAGATATTCAAATTAAATACAAAATCTCTTCCAATTTATTAGTTCAAGCAATCTCTCTAGGCAATATTATTTTGTTTGTTTTCGTAATATCAAGTAGGTCAAATTACATTGTACTAACAGACTGAAGTACGTGAAATTCATAAGTTATCCATGCTGTATAACATCAGTAGTTGCTAAGAGATCTGCTATCTAATCAGACGGTTGAACAGAACATGTACTGGCTGACAGCTGAACAGGTAGCTCGAGTCACGCCTGTCACTACCAGGCTTTAGACTTAGTTGGTTACACATTATGTAATATTATAGCCGTCCGTCTGACACGAAACTATGCCAACACGATACTATATTAGACTTCATAAGTTGCTTTTGTCTATGACACCTAAGACTGATGCAAGTCAACCCCAACGTATTCGTAAAATTGAACTCAAAAGCATTCTATTCTACAGACGAATTATTATAGAAAAAATTGCACCTATCATTTGAGAAATGCATTGTGAATATGAATTGTTCAAGTAAGCTGAATTGATATGTGTGTGAGCATAATAGACCAAAAAATATAATTTAAAATGAAACTTATATACATACTAGCTTCTGCCAGCGACTTCGTCCGCGTGGAATAGTGGTGCTCCGCTCCTATTGGTCTTAGCGTGATGATATATAGCCTATAGCCTTCCTCGATAAATGGACTATCTAACACTGAAAGAATTATTTAAATCGGACCAGCGGTTCCTGAGATTAGCGCGTTTAAACAAAATGACAACATTTCCCTTCACTGCTCTGCTCCTATTGATTGTAGCGTGATGAAAAGTATACTATAACCATCTCAGGAGTATGACAAATAATTGTACCAAGTTTCGTTAAAATCCGTCGAGTAGTTTTTGTTTCTATAGAGTTTATACAGACAGACAGACAGACAGACAGACAGACAGACAGACAGACAAAAATTTTACTGATTGCATTTTTGGCATCTATATCGATCCCTAATCACCCCCTGATAGTTATTTTGGAAATATATTTCATGTACAGAATTGACCTCTCTACAGATTTATTATAAGTATAGAAGATAATTAGTAAAAATCTTTTAGCTTCTCTGTGATTTGCAACGTTATTTTCTGAATACTAATTTGATAGACATTTCCTAAAATATTTTTTATGTATTTAAACTTGCTGACACTCATAGTAAGGATGCTGACACTCAAATTGAAATTGCTGACACTCATGATAGACCAATTGAAACAAAATTTTCAGAATTTTGATTAACATAATGTATCCGAATACTTTTATTTAGATTTCCGAAGTATTTGCCAGAGGATGCGGGTGAAAACGAGGGAATAGTTAATATTACAATAGGTGATTATGAAAGACGTTATGCTCGACCGAAGAGAGTCTTGGCGAAATGGTGGGAATAAATTCCAATTCCAAATAAATATTCGTTGAAGCCGAACGAAGTCGCGTGTGTCACCCAGTCGCGCGTATAAAAACAATGTAATTGTGTTTGTTTGGCACATCGGCGACATATTCTGCGGCCGGCGCTGTCCCCCGCCGGTTTATTGCCAAACTTTATATTCATCGATCCGCCACCCCGCCCCGCCCCGCCCTACCCCCTCGCATGCCACGGGCATTTTAAGGATTTTATTAAAACCCCTACACTGATAGACGGCGGGTTTTATAAAGAAAATAATACTATAAAAGTTAAATTACATTCTTCGTCCAAACTGTTATTGCCAGCATCTGTTTAGTTTGGTAGAGATGAAGATATTTCTGTTATTATACAAACGATATTTCTTAGCGTCCCTTAGATGTGTTAGTTGAAGATTTACGAGTGTGTCTGTGCGGATGAGTGATGTGTATACTAGTGTAGTGACGACGCAAAGTGGCGAATGTGTCAACAATGCGGAATGCGATTGATGATTTCAATAAATATCGCACTTTAGTGTGATTTAAAAAAATAACATAATAGGTACTTAAACCACAGTATTAAATTTCAACTTTTTGTGAAAATAGTTGTAAACATAATATGTATTTTTTTTTTGGTCATTCTGATATTAAACTCTTTTTAAAAAGTTAACTTTAATGATTCAGATTTTCACAGGACTTGTCAGAGACGATAGGTAGGTAATATATTATGAAGCAGAAAACAATTAATAATAACAAATACATGAGTTTACACATTTGACTATTCCTGGACCACTAATTCTCCAAACAGCCTGGCTATCTATGAAGCATCTATGGAACTAGCTAACTGCTGAAGGCGGCTTCACCTTAGATCGATGGCTCTCACCTCGGATGCGCCGCTTGACCCGGTTGGCTCAAGTGCGCGCTGACGTCATCGCCGATATCTCACGTGATGCACTCGACAGCGGGCTCACCTTAGCTGGAGTGGAAGATTGCTGCACGAGAGCTCCCAAATGGTAATGTCTTGCAGTGTTAGCGCAGTTTGGACTGATTTCGTGCTTTGGAACGGGGTTAGTTTTCTACGAAACTGTTTTATCTCAGCTAAGAATATATAAATTTTTCCTTCCTTCTTTCTCGTCACCTCATGACTGTGGGTCATGATCACCAATAGTGTCATTGCGGGTCAGGGCTCTCCTAATGCTCCTATCTTGGGCAAGGTGGATAGCCACTTGGGTGTTACACTGGAGGAACTCCAAGACGGCATCTATCAGTCGGATTTTCAACTTCTACTCTCACAACATATGGCCTACGAGTATGAGCTACATTTTGTTAATTAAGGTCTCAGCACACATATGGGATCGGAAAGGGATCGTAACCGTAACGCCTTTCGCCTCGCTGTCAACCAGGCGTCAACCTACCGTATGCACGTAACGAAAGCGTATCAGCAGCGCCTGTACGTCAACTCGGCTACGGCTAGGCGACACCGCGCTTACGCCTCGCCGCCCCCTGGCTGACCTGGTTGGCACCAGATCAGTTTGAATCCAAACGAAGAGATGTGAGCTCGGGTACGGAGAGACGTAAGCGCGGGGACGGAGAAACGTAAGCGCGGGGACGATGAGCCGTAAGCGCGGGAATTCAAGTTCGGAGCCTGTTCCGAGGCGAGGCGATTACGTTATTATTCCGATTAGTGTGCGTTGCAGTAGGGAGTTTAATACAAACCATTCTGAACGGCTCGAGGCGATACGGTGACGATCCCTTTCCGATCCCATATGTGTGCTGAGACCCTTAATTGATTCAGATTGTTTATAGTATGTCAACTGAATTGCTGCGATCAAGTTAACCATATATAATAATAGTGAGTACGATCCATAACCAGCAGTGACTGTAATATCAGGGTGTTTACACATGATAGCGGAACAAACAGATTGCCATTACCCGAGTTGATAGCTTGATTTATTAAACCCGTGTTCCGCAAGGTTCAATGTAGGAACATAACAACGAATATGTAGCTGCAGTCTACGCGAAGTTATGTCTTCATTGCTTTGCTTGCTTTATACAAAGAATTGTTAATTAGTAGTATTTACTTATTATTTTTAATGCTACTTTATACTAACTACTAGCTTAAAAATAGGACCATAAAATAAATTATATAAATAAGAAATAACATAAATATAAACTTATATAGGTACCTACATCACAACCGATTCTGCCATATTTATTTGAAAAATAAACATACATACAGCTACCCCATTACCGAAACTAGTGAACTGATAAACTAATATTTGCTCACTAGTAATATATTCAACGCATTACGCGATCACACGTTCAAATGGATATCAAAAATATCTGCCGTCCGAACCTTTTTCCAGAATATTTTCTTTTCAAGTGAAGGTGACCGAGAGTGTAAAAATGTGCAGAGCCTCCCCTCGTGTAACATACAAACACTCACATTTGTCATGTCGTTCGTCCCTACGAAAGAAAATGAAACTCCTTTTTCAGAACGTCTGCTTGTTTATTTTTTTTCATCTGGCAACATAAATCTGCTTATGAATACTTACCGAGGCGGAGGTACAAGATACAAGGACCACTCGCTTCTGCGATCTTTAGATATTTTTGCATTTTCCGGTCCTAGGTTTTAGTTATTTGGTTTTATGTTTTATACCTATTTGTATTTTATCTTTTATAGGCACATCCTATTTGAAATATTTACTAACTATACACTACGAAATAAGACGTAGATATGGCATTTTTGTTCAATGTTCATTAGAACATGATCCAAAAAGGATTTGCACATTTCTGTGCTTCCGCTTGTATCGCTTGCAACATGGCCTACTGAATCAAACGCGCGTCACGTAACACAGAAGCTGTTATCTCAGCTAACATACCAACCTTTTGACCACAGAACCAGAAGGGTTAGTCCCTCAACTCAGTCTCCCACCTCTCACAAACAAGCCCGGTATAAAGAGCGGCGGTCACACACTTAATCATGTCCCAATCGGAAACAACAACAATTGTCGCGCTGACCGCCGACCCCTTGTCGTGTTAATGTTTATTTTTCCTCCTTTGTTACGTTTTCCATGGAGTTTATTTCTTTTTTGTTACTGGCGGGTGTGGCTCGTTGGCTTCTGGAAGTATGATATTTCAGTGTGATGTTATGTTGTTTGTTTAGGTCTGTACTTCCTTTGAGAATGCTTTGATGATTTTTGAAATACTGCATCTCCAGTTTTGTATTCAGGATATACCATTTTCTATGTTAATTCGTCACAATGGTTCTATTGAGCTGCATTTGGTTGATTCACGTTAGATCATTTATATCAGATAACTAATAAAAAAAATGTAAATGTAGCAAGTATGCCGCTTGTAACCTAACCTATAATATACATTAAAACAAACGACACACAATATATCGCTACACAGAACTACATCGATAAAACAAGTGACTATCTAATACAAGTTTCTTTTGTTACGCGACTTGTTCTGAGGAAAGTTGTAGAATAAAACAAGTGTTCGAGTACAGGCGCGGTCGCAGTAAGCTCCTTAAGCCGGGTTAGTAATGTATGGATTATTGTGCTTGTACCTACGGTACGTAAATCTAAGTAAGTATAGGATAATCTACACTATACAGTCGCTCCTGTCGACAGCTTTTATAATATTACTATGTATACAACATAGCGTCACTCACTCAGGAATAATGTAGATTATGATAACATGAAATATATATAATAGTATTTCCATCGATGGCATTAAAATGATAAACTATCAAATTGAAAGAAGTTGTCAAAACCTACATCATATATTTCAACATACATATTTCAGTATTTTGTTTTTTTCCAAGTAGTAAATATCGTAATAATTTTAACTTACAGTGGAGACTACATTTTACTGTAACATTATGAGCAAAAATCATCTTCGATTAAAAAATGCATTTATTATATAATAATTCCCGTAATATTCAACAATATGCAATAAATCTAGTGAAATGCATTACAAAAACCAACAAACAATGAATGAAAATGCTGAATATACAACCATACATACCAACTAACTTTATATTCAAATTATGAATACATGAGAAAATAAAAAGGTCAAGTTTTACTTCAGAGAGTATATATTCAGCATCCTTAAAACACGTAGCGCGTGACGAATCCTGAAAATGTACTGAAAATGCAACTGAAACTTGTTATAGCCCGACGACTGCAAACGTATCCCTCCGAAACTTTAAGATTTGCTATAAACTCTAGAATGACTTAATACCTCTTGCGGTACTATCGCAAGTAAGTATACTATGTGATGCAAGCAATGCTCCCTCATTTCATCAGTTTTTAAGGGGATCCCAGATATCCAGAGAGCATTCTCGAGAGCTTAAGAGAATAGATTGTCCATTTAAGGAACTAAATATTCAACATTATACAAGTAGCTCTCCTTAATATTTCCCAATTTTTCAATAGTCATTGTCGAGTAAATGGCAATGGTAACTACCATACCATACCTATTGTTATCTATGATCATATATTAAAATAATAAACAGTAGATTCTTGTGTGCGGTCTATAGTTGTCTATTATCTTTTGTCATTATGCTCTGTGGTTAAAAATAAACTTAAGTCTGTTGTAAGCTACTCAACGTGTTTCATTAGGTTATGGGCCCAGTCCCTTATTTCGCGTCAGAAAAGTGTAAATTCGATTATATTATTATCACGAAAGACTGAGTGTTTTAAATAATCGAAGTCAGTAGTGTGAGCTTCAGAGGTCGGACCAGATTGTGTTCTGATAAAAACATTGGTGTACAGTACAGAATCATCGTTGTTGAACATGGCCGCCGGGAGTTATATTGTCAATGTGCCGAAGCTAAAAGGTCGTGAAAATTACGATGAGTGGGCCTTTGCTGCTCAGAACTTTCTGTTACTAGAAGGTGTGGACATTGATATAAAACAAGAAGCAACTACAGATCCTGACAGCAATGCATTAAAGGCAAAAGCGAAATTAGTGATGACAATAGATCCGTCGCTATACGTGCATATTAGGAACGAGAAAACAGTCCATGACGTGTGGCAGCGTCTGAAATCATTATTTGATGATTCAGGATTTCAAAGAAAGATCAGTTTGCTACGGCATTTGATTTCAATTCGATTGGAAGAGAGTGAATCCATGACAACCTACGTTACTCAAATCGTAGATACAGCGCACAAATTACGAGGGACGGGATTTCAAATAACAGACGAATGGGTTGGATGTTTGTTACTGGCTGGATTAACAGAAAAATTTACCCCGATGATCATGGCAATTGAGCATTCCGGCATGGCGGTTAGTACCGACTTTATCAAATCAAAATTGTTAGATATGAGTGCTGAGGTTGGCAACTCTGCAAATGAAAGTGCGTTTTGTCTAGAGGTTGGCAGCAGCGTAAAAAGAAACAAATTGGCTTCAACAATGCAGAAATGTCAAAACCAAAAACGTCTTTCTCGAAATCTGACAAACCTGTCAAAACGATTCGATGCTACAAATGTAAGCAAGTCGGACATTATAAAAACCAGTGTCATCAGACTGGCAAAGAGAAAGAAAGTATAGTATTCAGTAGTTTTTTCTTGAATTCATCATATAAGAAAACCGATTGGTATATTGATTCTGGGGCCAGTACTCATATGATTGCCGACAAAGAGCGTTTGTCTGACATCTCATACAACCCGACCGTGAAACAGATAATAGTAGCTAATGAAAAGATAGTACCAGTGTTATGCTCAGGATCTACAAAATTGACAACAGAAGTAGATGGTTCAGAGTTTGATATTACAGTGAAAAATGTTCTATACATTCCTAACCTCACTACTAATCTTCTCTCAGTTAGCGAGTTGATTCGTAACAAAAACAAAGTTACTTTTGAAGAAGGTGTTTGCAAAATACACAATCAGAAGAATATACTTGTTGGAAAAGCAAAATTAGTGAATGGAGTGTATAAGTTGGACATAAAGCAAGGATGTTTGTTGGCCGGTGCAGCAATGTTAGAAACCAGTATGTTATGGCATAGAAGGTTAGGCCATATAAACTCCCAGGATATGAACAGAATGAAGAATGGCGCTGTAGTGGGGATTTCCTACCCCGATAAGGCAGATATTGACAAGTCCCAGTGTATCACATGCTGTGAAGGGAAGTTAGCGAGACTGCCTTTTCCACACAGAGGTTCCAGAAGTGACAGTGTGTTGGAGATCGTACATGCGGATGTTTGTGGTCCCATGGAGACTGTTTCAATAGGAAAGTCAAGGTATTTCCTTCTTTTTATCGATGACTACAGCAGAATGTCATTTGTCTACTTCTTAAAGTCAAAGAGCGAAGTGATGATGTACTTTAAAGAGTTTAAAGCAATTGTAGAGAAACAGACAGAAAAGTGCATCAAGGTACTGAGAACTGATAATGGTGGAGAATTTTGTTCTTCAGAAATGAAAAACTTAATGATGAAATGTGGTATTGTGCATCAAAGAACAAATCCATATACGCCGGAACAGAATGGCATGTGTGAGCGAATGAATAGAACTGTGGTAGAAAGAGCCCGTTGTCTTCTTTTTGATGCTGGTATGGATAAGACCTTTTGGGCGGAAGCTGTAAATACTTCAGTGTATTTACGGAACAGAACAGTAGCTTCAGGATTACAGAAAACACCATATGAGCTGTGGACAGGCAAGAAACCAGATCTTAGCCACATCCGTGTATTCGGCAGTACTGCAATGACTCATGTTCCAAAAATAAAAAGAACTAAATGGGATAAAAAGGCACAAAAATATATTCTTCTTGGATATGCAGAGAACACAAAAGGCTATAGGTTATACAACCTTATAACCAAAAGCATTGTCACCAGCAGAGATGTTGTTATCATGGAGACCAGTCGAGACTCAGACATGATACAAGCTGTTGTGGGGGAGAAAGAGAAAGTAGTTCCTGGTGTCGAGGAACATGATCAGTCTACAGTAGATTTGTTGGACACTGAATATGTGCCAAATGAAGAGGAAGAGTTAAGTTCATCTACAAATTCAGACAATACTGAAGAGTTTTGTGACAGTGTGTCAGATCAAGAGTTGAGAACCCCTGAATCAGCTGATCACTTAGGCGTGGGAAAGCGTGTAAGAAAAGCACCAGAAAGATATGGTTGGAGTATATGTATGGCTAATGAAAATATAGACGAGGACAGTCTTACTTATGAAGATGTAATGACTGGCACAGAACGGGAACAGTGGTGTCAAGCAATAAAGGAAGAACTAGACTCATTCCATGAAAATGATGCTTGGGAACTAGTGGAAAAACCTAGTGATGCTTGTGTTGTTCAATGTAAGTGGGTGTACAAAAAGAAACTTAATAGTGATAACTCAGTAAGATATAGGGCCAGATTGGTGGCGAAAGGTTTTACCCAGAGAAGTGGTATAGACTATTCTGAAACCTTTTCTCCAGTTCTTAAATATTCTACTTTAAAGTTGTTATTCGCTATAAGTGTAAGATTAGATTTAAATATTACCCACCTTGATGTTACAACAGCCTTTTTAAATGGTAATTTAGATGAAACTGTGTACATGCAATTACCACAAAATTTACAATGTGAAAATAATGTTAATAAAATATTAAAATTAAAAAAGGCAATTTATGGGTTAAAGCAGTCGGCTAGGGCTTGGTATAAAAAGGTTGATATTTGTTTGCAGGGTCTGGGATATGGGAAATCAGCTCATGAACCTTGTTTGTTTCTAAAATCATCTGAAAATGTGAAAACTTTTATAGCCCTATTTGTCGATGATTTTTTTATTTTTTCAAATTGTAATAAAGAAGTAGACAACATTAAAGGCCAATTGAGTACTAGGTTTAAGTTGAAGGACTTAGGTCAGTTAAGGCAGTGTTTAGGCATGGACATTACAATTAAGAAAGAAAAAATCTATGTTAGTCAAAAGACATTTATTGAAAAATTGATGAGCAAATTTAACATGGAATATTGTAAAAAGGTAGAGACTCCTATGGAGGTTAATTTGAAACTTGAGAAAGATCAAAATTTATCTAAAAAATATCCTTATCAACAATTGATAGGAAGTTTAATGTATCTTTCTGTTTTAACAAGGCCTGGGGGGTTAGACAAGTGGCAAAACGCTAACGCTAACGCTAACGCTCAATGTATGGGAATGACATTCGTGTACGACTAGCTATATGTCATTCCCATACATTGAGCGTTAGCGTTAGCGTTAGCGTTTTGCCACTTGTCTAACCCCCCTGATATCTCATATTGTGTAAGTTACATGAGCCAATTTAACAATTGTAACAATGAAACTCATTGGAAACATGCAAAAAGAATTTTAAAGTACTTAGCTTCTACAAAATCCTTTGGTCTAATGTTTGTTAAAGACAATGCAGATGTAGTTGGTTATGTAGATGCTGATTGGGCATCAAATTCAGTTGATAGAAGGTCTTATACTGGATACTGTTTTAAATATTCTGGTTGTGTCATTTCCCATGAGTGTAGAAAACAGCAGACAGTAGCCCTGTCTAGCACAGAAGCCGAGTATATGGCTGTCTGTGAAGCGAGTAAGGAAGCCATTTATCTGAGGAAATTGTTAACCGAGCTTATGAATAGGGGCAACATGCCAATTGTATTGTTTAATGATAACCAAAGTGCTCAGAAACTCTCAGAAAATGCTGTGTATCATAGAAGAACAAAACATATAGATGTAAAGTACCATTTTATTAGAGAAGTTGTTGATAATAATTTAGTTAAAATTAAATATTTAAATACTTCAGAAATGCCAGCTGATCTCTTTACAAAAAGTTTACCCAAAGTGAAACACAATAATTTCAGGCAATTGATAGGCATTGTTGATTTGATGTAAGTAGTTTTAATGTATTACTGTTATTGGATTATTTTAATATGTAACTACGTAGGTCGGGTTTGCAGTAGCCCCGCTACAGCAGGTAATGCATAAATGCAGTAGTAGCAGCCAGCTTATCTCCGCATACCTCGGGAGGCGCCGCACTAGGACTAGTACATTTGCGTCTCACCCACTTTACACGCCACTACCGACTGTGTTAACAATGACTGCTTTCTTAATTTAGACAAAGGAACACTTACTTTAAAACGTGACAACCTTACATTTAGCGCGTGTTCGCTCTTGTATTTTTTCTTGGCACTGTTCTTGTTAAGCTTTAGCCAAGGCTGGATTTATTATATTAAGTCAGTACTATTAATATCGTCACCATGCATAGTTCAGGCAAACTTAATGTTATTCATTTTTATTGCAGAAGCGTAGTGACCATGTAGTAGTAATATTTTTGGTATCCAAATATATTGTAATGACTGATTGCGTTATCCATGATGATATATCGAGGAATACGATAGGGACAAGGCGTAAAACAAAACGTATATACTTTGTCGTTACCATATCGTAAAATGTGTGTTTCTGTAAAAAGATATTCGTTGGTACATCGGGCACTAGTGATAAATGTGAAAGGTCGCAGTTGGAGGTATCTGTGGACCTAATGTTTATGTTTAAAGGACGGCTTTATGTGCCACAAAAGTCACGATAATGCGCGCCGGCCCTCGTAAACGTGGACCAGCCTTCGGTACTATTACACTTATTTTGATGGTTGCAACTTTATTTGTACGGTTTTATTTTAAAATGTAAGCGAACTGTGTCTGTTTATTCTGTAGTCATGTCGGTCTTGAAGTTTTATTACTTTATTCATTCGCTCGTGGAAAGTATTTCACTTTGTATCGTGTGGTTTTATTTAATTTGAAAAATTCTTGAAACGAATTGTTTTAGGTTGGTAGTTTTATATTGAAGCTCGGTGTAATTTATTTTTGTTTCAACCGACATCAATTATTTTTGATTGAATAGTTTATTAAGGTTTTTCTACTTAGACATTTTTAGTCTTAAGTTTTGAAGTAGTTGTATTCTGTGTAAAGGAGTTTTCGTCTCCAAGAAACTGACAGACTTAATTCAAATTCAGAATAAGAAGTACCTAATTGTAAAAAAGACAAATCGTTCTTTGTCATTTCTCATTTTGGGAGGCTTCTACCGAAGTGCTACACGTTTCCCTAAAGCGCCTTCCGCAGGGAAAAATTAGTTGTGAAATAAAGAGTCTTCGGTTACGTGATGAGACTGCGGAGCGCCACACTAAATGCGTTGACATCCTCCGCCGCCACATCTAGTGAATAAATGGAGTGCGTTCATCGTTATACATACGCGATATAATACATGTATCGGTGTTCCACACTGATATTATCTTACATTACGTATGTTTGTGTTATGTATGTTTTAGTATACAATTTTATATGTATATAATTTTCTCGTGGTAAAAGTTTTTTTACGATAATAGAGCTACTAGAACAACCATACCAAAAGCATTTCATAGTTCTAATTTCATTTCCCTGTTACGCGTATTTTGATAACCTTATATTTTAAATTAAGTGAGTATACAATTCCAGTAGGCATCGTACAAATAACCTCGCCCAGTGTAACGAAGGTATTCGTGTTCGAGGCGGCGCGTATGTGCTGAAATCTTAAATGTCACGCGTTTCAGTTTACATACTCAAGTTATTTCTAACTGAAGTTACAAGGCTTTAATACAAACAGAATGTTGGTTGTGTGAGAACAAAGGTTAAATGCCAGTTGTATGATTTTACGTTTAAATTTTTTATCAGTAAAAATACGTCCCAAAACAGGGTACGATTTTCTCCTTAGATAACGTACCTACTATGAACACCATGCCAACATTACAATGTTACTGTTTCATTTTGTAGCACATACGAGATAAATGTAAAGTTATTCGCATGGTTTAAAACCGTTCTTGTAGCGTAGCGAGGCTTCGAGCGTTGAGCCCTCCGGAGCGCGATGTCTCTGTCTTTTAACACTTGTTAAGTCAAAAGTCACCTTTACGCATTTCCATAAATTTACTGAACAAAGGTATAGTCTTCCCAGCTTTAAACGTCATAATACCTCAAGACAAGTTCGTAGCGTATCAAAGTATAAAGTGACGCTTCAGTTCAGCGTTGCCGTTCTGCACCCGCGCCCATAATCCACGGGTATGTATAGCGATGTGAGCATTTTACGACATGACGGCCGGGCGACGCTCCATACATATCTATGGACTTGATAAGAGGGCTTAAAATTGTCGGTAGCATCAATGATTCGTGTATTTTCTATAAGCTCGAGAAGAACGCCATTGCGAAATTAACATATTATATCTTTACTGTTAATTAATGCATTTTAAATACTAATGAAGTGAAAACAACTTATAGTGTTTTCTGAAGATAAAATATTATGTACCAATGTATTTTTTGAAGATAACCATTATTTTAATCAATTAGTTATAAGTGAGCATTCAAATTAAAGAGCCCCGACTCAGCTCAGTATGCTTTTCGCTTTCTTTCTTTATTTCCTACACTAATGAGCGCAGTGCTAACTACTAATCCGTTTAGCAAAGCAGACTCTTGCTATAAATTGGAAAAGAAAACGCTACTTAAGAAAATACCTTCTGGATTCTTATACAAGCTACCATTTGTCCAACAAATAGAAAATCATTCTTCAGTATTTC
Organism: Pyrrhia umbra; assembly: GCA_963891755.1. Taxonomy (NCBI): domain Eukaryota; kingdom Metazoa; phylum Arthropoda; class Insecta; order Lepidoptera; family Noctuidae; genus Pyrrhia; species Pyrrhia umbra. Next base: position 738,957 of record OY982925.1, read on the forward strand.
ATTTCTGTGATTCTCTTTCCATAATTCCAACAAACTACCAAAAGTTCCAACAAAAGTCCACAAGAAAGAATTCCGATACACTTTCGAACGTAGTTATAACATACTTAACTCTTACGAAACTTAAGGATCGCCTCCACCATCGCGTTCGTCCCGAAATATTAAGCCATATCCACTATCTGCCACCCCACGAGCCGTCCCACCGGCGATAAGTGCGGCCTAATGTGGCGACTTCCCGAACACGCCGCGCCCCGGACTGCGGGATGCGGGACTAATCCCCCGGGATCCGCGCAATCGCTTATCGACAAATTGACGCGCTGAGCTTCTTTGCCGAAGGAGATTGAAAAATTTGTATGTGATTTATTACTAGCAGTGGTACTGGAATGATTTAAAATGGTGAAGCAATTTACTTTCGCAATTTTACATCGACTTGTAAGATGTTTAAAGTTTCAAGCTTGTTCAGCAGTCGAGTAACATTTTTCAATCAACATTAGTAGCTTAGTCGGGTGACTAAAATGTTTAATAATTATAATAAAACTATTACTATACTCTGAGATTTATTACACCCACGCCATTATTTGTTTGAATAAAATATACGCCACCAAAACGAATACTTAAGTATTTTTTTTATTTATTTATTTAATATTTATATAATGTAATTAGCACCTTAATAGTGTAACACCGTCAATAATGTTATCGGTCCTTTGTAAGCTCTATCAGAGTTCGTTACACTAAATAGACACCCCTTGGGGTGGTGGTGGACCCCACCCCCTAGTGAGGATCAAAGCCATCATCTGCATAGCGGATGAGGCCGAGAGCCGAGAGTCGCGGCCGAGAGCCGTCAGCTAATGAGATCAGCTCAGTTCGACAATCTCGTCTGAGCATCGTTACTAAATTCATAGTGTAAAAGCTGAACGGTTATGGTAAGTAGTGTTGTATAAAGCTATTTAGTATTAAGTATGGTATGTTCTTCTAACACTAGAAATGCCACAAATATTATTCAACTTCTTCGGATCTAAGGACCAGTCCAATTCTTTTTTATTATCCACTAACGTCGTCTCGTACCGCCTCGGTATCAATAAATGTAGTTTTTTAATGCGTTATGTAATGCTTCATCAAAAATATTTTCAAGAATAAGACTGTAAGACGCTTTCTAGGTGTACAAGGCCTTGTAAGATTATCTACAAATCCATTTGAACGATGCTGAACAAGATGTAATATCCTAGCAGCTATAATTTTAAAGGAGTATTTTTCTTTACTTCGCTATCACAACACCGAACTAGTCCGGCGAGTAAACATCAATAGAGCGCTGCGTACACAAGGTCAGCAAATAAGCGGCGTGTTCTGGTCCTTTGAGACGCGTTCTGTGCTGACGTTACTTGGTCGACAAGATGATGTGTGATTCAATCATACATGTGGTGTGGGTGGTTTGATTGTGTCGTGATTGTTATATCATGTCATTGGTATTTAATAGGGTTATTATTGAGATAACATGGATATCATTTAGTGGAGTGGATAATTCTATAATAGGAAATTTAAATATACATTATTCATGACATTAGTAAGGGAGTAAAAATGTACGCTAGTGTCACCAAACGAGTACCGTCGCAACGTAAAACCTTCTCATACATCTACAACAGCGCAGCACACCAATACATGCCCATTGTGTAAACGACTCATAAAATAATGACTCAACCAACAATCCCTAATTTCGTATTCGTAGCCCGTTTTATATTCGCGTCTACGATATCGTAGACGTGCTACGATTCGCTACGACGCCGCTACGAATATGCTACGTCAATACGGAGTATTATTGCTTCTAGATAAATTCGATGCCGACATCGGGAATGGGTGTATATAATATACATATATTATGTGTAATATATTAATATATCTTAGTGCCTCATTTAGTCAGGAATATTAAGTGATATAGTGTTCAGAGCTGTCGTACATTATAGACGTTTTATTGACCGATAATTTAGTTTTGAATAGCTCATTTGGATGTAGAAATTTTAGCGTGTACAAAACTTGACTTCATTCAATAACTATTAAATGTTTATTGCTGCCAATATATTAGGCTCTTTAGAACTACCTGAGTAACGTATATTGAATAAGTAAGACTGATAAATACTGTAACATTACGATAATTTTGTCATTATTAAGTCACCCAGACTAATAGTGATTAGTCTAATTTAGAGTGCTAAATAAGTACAAGCATTGAGCATCAATCACCATCCTTAGATTGGTGAATTAGCCATGTTATTTTTATACATACAAACCTTATGTTGTTTTTCTACAGTAGCGGTGTGAGTGTTGAAAATAAATCACCTAAAAAACTATACATAACTCTGAAAGTCACATTGGTACTTACCAAGTTTCAAACCCGCAGACCAGTCCAGAGAACTACGACCTTTACGAAATACCAATAAAACATTTTAAAATCGATGTGTCTACAATAATGTGCGCAAGTTTATCGGGTTCACGTAACAGACGCGTGGTTACATGTAATTTGTATAATATCGACGTGATCGTGATCATACATCATCGTCACTAATGTGGATTGAATACTAACACTAAATTATGTACTCGCTCATTTATCATTTTAATAAAAATAGGCATTCACCTTTAACAACGAGCTTACGAAATAGGGAACCGATTCTTGAAGGAGTCTACCCTATATTACTAACTGCTTCATGCGGTTTCACCACGTCTCGGAGGAACTAAAAAGTAGCTAACTGTCTTCAAGTATCCATCTATCTCCCTACCAAATTTAACCCAAATCAGTTCAGCCATGTTACCGTGAAAGAGTAAAAAATAGAGAGACAGTTTTCGGATTTTTAATTTTAATAAAAAGGTAAGAATACGTTTGAGAGGATACAGAAATATACTGATTATTCACAAATACAACAGAATGATCAAAAGCTTATAATAACGAGTACCCCTAATAGAACCTTATTATTACCAACATAATTAATGGCCGCAAGGGAGTTACAAAGCAGCTATAAATACTGCCGCGTGCCACGCCCCTGTATATAAAGTAAGCAACAAAAAAATTAAAACCATTTCCAGGGAAATTATAGGAACACGTAATGCACTCACGAATATAAATTGTGCACGCTCTCCCCGGGGACAGGCGGGGTCAGGTGGCAGACATAGCTAGCAACAGGAATTTTATTACCTACGCTCCTATGAATACACAAGACATTTCTGTTTGAGTTGTATTGATGTTTGACAAAGTACATTGATACCGGTTTGGGTAAAAACTAATCATTTTTTAAATAGGTCTTGGAAAAGCTCTTATAAAAAGTCAAATCAGCTAATTACGTAAGCCAATATATTTCGTCTTGACAGTTCAATGATATACATTACTTCGCTGAAAGTATCTATGAGATAAACGTCCAAACAGATGCAGCAATGAATATTTAACTCCTTTTGATGTTTATGTCATTCAGATATCCGTTTTTACGTAATTAGGATGCAGGTTGACTATGCAAACGACCCAGCCTCAACAAAGCGCAACTGTCCGACTAATAACCCTCATTATAATATAGAACGTCCTGACCATCATCTCAGCTTAGATCTCATAATCGTCGTCATCTTCGGCCTAATTATTATCCCACTGCTGGGCAAAGGCCTCTTTCAAATCAAATCTTTCATCTTAAAATATCACTACTGATAATCATAACTCAGTTTGAGTTACTAAAAAATATCATCAATCCAAGTAACGTTTGACGCTCAAAAAAATGAGTAGGTAATACTCAGTCTTTTCAGATTTATTGAATAACTAGCTTCTGCCAGCGACTTCGTCCGCGTGGAATAGTGGTGCTCTGCTCCTATTGGTCTTAGCGTGATGATATATAGCCTATAGCCTTCCTCGATGGACTATCTAACACTGAAAGAATTATTTAAATCGGACCAGCGGTTCCTGAGATTAGCGCGTTTAAACAAAATGACAAAATTTCCCTTCACTGCTCTGCTCCTATTGATTGTAGCGTGATGAAAAGTATACTATAACCATCTCAGGAGTATGACAAATAATTGTACCAAGTTTCGTTAAAATCCGTCGAGTAGTTTTTGTTTCTATAGAGTTTATACAGACAGACAGACAGACAGACAGACGGACAGACAGACAGACAGACAAAAATTTTACTTATTGCATTTTTGGCATCAGTATCGATCCCTAATCACCCCCTGATAGTTATTTTGGAAATATATTTCATGTACAGAATTGACCTCTCTACAGATTTATTATAAGTATAGATATAAATGTTTATTTAACATTACCATACACAATCCGTCGCCGTGTGGGAACACTGTTCCCAACACGTGTAGTAACACCACTACGTGTACTTTACGTGAATAATGAAGTACGACGAGCGTGTTGATGCACGTCGCTCACGCCGCCGGGACGCACGCGCTCCACCGTGATTTGTGCCGCCGTGACAGCGACATCAGTCTCCACGCACCGTACGCAAACACTTTGCAGATTTAGCTACTTATTTAGCTATACTATACCATTGATAGCTGCTGTGCTTCATGTCACCGCGGGTTCGATTTCTGCGCCGAATATTTGTGTGATCTACACGTGTGATTATGCATTTGGGACATTACAAGGCACAGTATACGATTGTCGAGACAGAAGTATACATATATAGACTTATATACAAATAGACATGTCTATACAAGCAAATATTGCAGTAGAAACTTGTAAGCCAAGGATATAGATTATTCTTATCTAACCGGCCTCATCTAGCTATAAACAAAAATATGTTTGTGTGTTGTTTCATAACCTACTTACAAGAATAAATTTCATTTATAATTTGACAAATGGATGCGTCTTTGTATGGGTGTAAATGAAATAATGGCTGCTGTATGCTGCTGCACCTACAGATAAGCTCTATGATTATGCAATAAAACCCAATCCAACCATCAGTCAGTCGTGATGGCATTTTCCTAATACCATGAAGGTCTGACTTTATTCACTCGTTCATCGCTCACTCATCAAAACTGCCGAAAAACGCCCATGTGTTGTAACCATTTTAGCAGTATAAAATTATATCCCACGGCGTGCCTCATCAATGTAGAATACTTTGAACAGATTACTTTACTTGTGTTAGTAGATAGGTACCCGTCACGCATGCTCGCTGCCGATGTAAATGAGCTACCAAATGATGAATAGCTACCATTTGTGTCGCTTGTTCGCGGATTTATCAAAGTAACTATATAAAAACAAATATACCAAGAACATTTTTAAGGAAATAAATTGTAAGGGTGGTTCCGAAGATCCCACATTATTTCTACAGAGACAGAAATATCGGTCTCATAAATATTCCGTTCGGTTCTAAAAATGTGACTTTATTAGATAGAATAAAGTATGCAGACAGAATTTAATTTTAATAAAATAAGTTAGCTCCAACAAGTTTATATCTTTATCAGTAAATAGCTACTTAAAATGGAAGTATTACGTTCACTTGACTGCTGGTACTAAACTGAAGCCACTCAGCAAACAATTAAGTTAATATCATCACATAAATAAGCTCAAAATATGAGAACTTTTGAGCGTTGCAATTTTATCTTACAAATAACAACACAGGCAAACTTTCCCTTATTATAATGTGCAGGGTAAATATCTAATGCGGGCACATTTCCCGGGGGACGCCGACAATCGCGGGCCATCGCGCAAATCCCGGAAACCGGGATCAAGGAACGTCCCTTTTTAGGCCTCGCAAACTTACGCGTGAATGTGTGCGTGAGTACGTCGTATATACATATATGGTATGTTTGTATGTGCTTCGATCCACCACGTCTCGAGGGAATAGCTAAATTCCAGCGATAGTGACTTGTATGTCACGTTGTGGTATTATAACTTCGTTGGGGAAATATTAACGAATTCCAAAAGTAATTTAACAAAAGGAAAATTATTAGGTTTATGAAATTATTGCGACAATTTTTTGTTGGTCATGTTACGTATGAATTTGTGTTAGGTAAGTTTGATGCTATTTATTTACTGGATGATATACCTACTAATATCTGCTATATTTTTAAAGGTTTACCAAAGCTGTATTAAAAATTAAAATATTTTTATTTCTGTTAGATATGCGGAAGGAACGGACAACCATTAAAGACGCTAGTCAATGTCACACTCTTTATTTGTATAGCAACAACAATTTACCGGGACGCAGCCACGGTACGCACACATACAACGAGGTGTTTACACACATATAGAACATTCCCTCCCCCATTACTTAAGAAATACCCCGGCTAAACAACAAAAATGAACCTTATAAAACTTAAAACTAAGGAGAAGAATTGACAGGTGATAACGCCAGCCGACGCGGATTAATTGCTGGAACAGGCGTCACCGGAGTATCCGATTCTGGTGTGGCAAAGGACACATCCCTTCTACTATCATCTCCCTCTTCACTCTCTCTTAAAGGCGTGCTGACAGGGGTTGATGAGATAGACACCTGTGCTGGTGGTGGAGTACCTAAAACCACTAAATCTGAGTCGTTGCTGTGGATAGTTTGATCAACATCCTCATCGACGTCTTCCGCCGGCTGGTGGCTGTCTGCAGCAACGTGTGGTACGTCGGGAACGGTGTCGTAATAGGGCGAAAGGTGTAGGTTACTATGCGCCCGTATTTGGTCCACATGCCTTTTTACCAGACAATCCATATCAGGAATGTAAACTTCATACATGACCTTGCCTATTTTCCTTTTAATAATGCCTTCGATCCAAGCAAACTTTTTGTTATTAAAATTTTTTGTTATCCAGACTAAATCATGTTCTTTAAATTCTTTTCTAGATTTTCCTTTATAGTATTTGCCCTGTAAGCACTGGTTACGTTCTACTACTTGAGTGAGGCTAGTGGTTGACGAGGTCGACGCTCGCGCATCCACCGGCGACAACAAATCCAGTCGCGAACGCAACGGCCGCCCGTACACTAACTCCGCTGGTGACTTTTCAGTGGTACTATGCCTGGAGTTCCGATAGTCAAATAGAAATTTTGAAATCCGCAATAGTAATTGGCTCTTATTTGTTTTATCGATTAGAATACTTTTGAGACCCCTTTTAACTATTTTAACAACACTTTCAGCTTGCCCGTTACTTGACGGATGATATACTGGAGAAAACTTGTGGATGATACCGTTCTTTAAACAAAAATCCCTGAAGTCCTGCGAAACAAACGAAGTACCGTTATCAGTCACTAAAGTGTGTGGGATGCCTACTCGCGACATTAAATCGATAAGTTTTTCGATGACTGATTTCGAACCATACGACGCGACGATGACATAATAAAAACTTCAACCCATTTACTATAAGCGTCGACAGCTATTAAAAACATTTGATTGTTAAAAGGCCCCAAAAAATCTAAATGTATTCTGTAGAAGGCGTGCGGCGGGTAAGGCCAGGGCACGAGCGGGGCGCGCGGGGGCGCGGGGCGCAGCGCGCTGCACACCGCACACCCGCCAGCCAGCCGCTCCAGCGCATCGTCTATACCCGGGAACCAAAACCGTTTTCGCGCTTCTGCTTTCATTTTTACTATCCCAAAATGAGAACTATGCAATTCGTTACAAACTTTACTTATTAACGATTGCGGTATAATTACTTTGTGGCCACGCATTAAACATCCATTTTCAAATGATATTTGATTACGACAATAAAAATATGGTTTTAATTCCGTTTCGTTTACCTTCCTTGGCCAACCTAAATTAACGTAATTTTTTACTTTACGCAAAATTAAATCTTGCTCGGTTTCTCGTTGTAAATCTGTTAGAGTAACAGGTAATCCGCCATCTACGACGAAGTAAACATATGCAGCGCGGTCCTCCATATTGCACTGGGCGCTTGACCCCGCCCCTGCTCTCTCACTTCCCGCATGACCCGAGCTCGCGTCAGCTGATGACTCATTTTGCAACGGCGCACGCGATAGATAATCGGCACTGTTGTTTTCACTACTAACATACTCGATTACATAATTGTATGCCGATAAGAAGATAGCATACCGTTGCAAACGATTCGCTGATATCTCCGGTATACCACGGTGTGGGCCGAAGATCGTTAACAATGGTCTGTGATCAGTTCGCAAGGTGAAGGGCTCTGCTCGTGCATACAAATACTGGTGGAACCGCTTTACTCCGTAAACAATCGCTGTAGCCTCTTTCTGTATTTGCGCGTAATTTTTCTCTGCATTGGTTAAAGTCCTAGACGCATAACTAATGGGGCGCTCACTTCCGTCATTACCAATCTGTGATAGCACGGCGCCCAGCCCGCAAGGAGAAGCATCTACTGTTAAAATCAATTTAGCTGAGGGGTTGAAATGTGTTAACACAGTATCCGATGCTAACTGCTGTTTAACTTTTGTAAAGGCGTCATCGTGTACATCTGACCATTCCCACTTGGTATTTTTGTGTAACAGATTGTATAGGTAAGTATAACCGAAGCGTTTGGTATAAAACTGCGATAATAATTAATTAATCCTAAAAACGATTGCAGCTGAGAAACGTTTCGTGGTTTGGGCGCTAGTAACACTGCTTTGACTTTATCTGGCGATTTTTTTATGCCGTTTTTGTCAATGATATGTCCTAGATAATTGACTTCATTTCTGAAAAACTCACATTTACTTTGTTGTAAAGTAAGACCTGCATCAGCTAATCTATTTAGTACCGCAACTAACCTATCTGTGTGCTGTTTCTTATTTACCCCACTAATCAAAATATCGTCAAGGAACAGTACCACCCCCTCTAATCCAGACAGTAAACATTCCATGGCGCGCTGAAAAATCGCGGGTGCACTCGATAACCCAAAAACTAACCTAGTGTATTTAAATAGCCCACGGTGTGTATTGATACACGTCATGTTTTGCGATTGTTCGTTAAGACAGAATTGACTATATGCACTTGAGAGATCTATTTTACTAAATTGAACACCCCCATGTAACTTAGCAAATAAATCATTGACCGTTGGTAATGGATATTTATCGATTATTAGCTGCTTATTAATAGTAATGGAATAATCCGCGCAAATTCTTATTCCACCGTCCTTTTTTAACGCGGAAACGATTGGTGACGCGTAGTCCGAGTGTTGAACTGGTATAAGGACTCCTAATTCAATCAATCGATCTAGTTCTATGTTAATTTTATCCTTTAATGCGTACGGTACCGGCCGAGCTTTGAAAAAAATTGGTTTTGCGTTTGGTTTTAAATGCAATTCCACTTCGTATTTATTAAATCGCCCTAATTTTCCGGAAAATACACCAGGAAACCTAGAAACTAATTCGTCTACTATTGTTTTATCGCTCAATCCGTATATAGATTTAACAATTGGTATAAATTCTAATCCAAAGCTGGTAATAAAATCACGGCCTAGTAATGGCGGGCCTCCGTTACGAACGATAAACAGACTAAGTGTCCGACTCATTTTGGAATACTCGATGTCTAATTTAATAACCCCAACAGTTTCTAATTGATTACCAGTGTAACTAAATAGTTTTTTATCGGTACTTAATAACGGTACTTTTTTGAAATGCTGGTCATAGGTGCTCTGTGAAATGATACTAACGGCGGAACCACTATCTATCTCGAACTCCAGATTTAGCCCACTGACATTAACACTAGCCATCATCGGTCGACCCTTTTCGCAGCGAATGTTAAAGCACAACTTACGGTCGTCGTCCTCGTCATCCATCGAACCTCGCTCCACATATTTCACTTTTACGTCACCCGAGCACATTCTTCTTAAATGGCCCTTGGTATTGCACTTTTTACACTTATAGTTCTTAAAACGGCACTGATTTGACTTGTGATTGGTATATCCGCACACACTGCACTTATCCTTGACCGTGAACACTGAACCGTCGTCGACACCGCCGCCGCCGGCCCCCGCAAGCGCGCTCGTTCCTGGAGCGGAGCACGCGGCGCGCCGAGCACACCGCACACTCTCGGCCAATTCTACCGCTTTTGCTAGAGTCAAGTCCGACTGGTCTTGGGCGAACAGTTTGTCACGCTCTCGCCCGGCCGACATGCCCATAATAAATTTGTCGAGTAGCGCTTCCTCCAAGTTCTTGAACCCGCAGTGTGCCGCCAACCCCCTAATCCTGGCCGCCCATTGAGTGTGACTCTCGTCCGGCCGTTGCAACGCCGCGTAGAAAACCGACTTTTCCGCAAATCCAAGACGTTTAGGCTCGAAGTGACGGTCTAAAAGCTTGAGAATTTCGTCATAATCGGTTTCTTCCAACTTCTTTGGCAACGCCAGATCCCTTGCTAGCATATAAGTAGGTCCGGTGAGGGCGCTAATTAGAATTGCCCTCCGTTTGACCTTCAATTTGTCCGACTCGTCCGTTATATCATTGGCTATAAACCATTGCTGTAAACGGGATTTGTAGCTCGTCCATTCTTGTGAATTATGATCAAAATTTGTTAAAATTCCAAAAGATGGCGTATCCAAAAGATACGCCAAAAGATGTCATTTTTGCACTCGTGGGTAATTTTCTCCTCGTCGCCACTGTTAGATATGCGGAAGGAACGGACAACCATTAAAGACGCTAGTCAATGTCACACTCTTTATTTGTATAGCAACAACAATTTACCGGGACGCAGCCACGGTACGCACACATACAACGAGGTGTTTACACACATATAGAACAATTTCATTTCACATTTACTTATCATCTCAATTATTATATAACCACAAAATTGTATAGTGCTCATGGTTTGATATTTTACCAGTTATGAGTAATTTTCAACTTCGACCTTCCCTTTCTTCACAAAAATAATGTACAGCGATAGTTTTTACAGATATGAACCAAAGATAAGACATACGTTTGTCAAGTCCCGCCTCTGACTTTTTCTACTTCCCGCAAATCATTGCCCGTGGAGTGATGCCGTGTCGGGGCGCATAAACGCTCGCTCAATAAACACGCGAGTTCCGTGCGAACCCCGCGCGAACCCCGCGCGGTATTCGTGAAAACATTACAGAGTTATAGGTACACTTAGATTTTATGAACGTCGATTCCCCCTTATTTAGGAAGCAAGAAATAAATTCCTTTTACACAGTACACAACGCTGTTGTTTTGCTGGCTTGTGCTTTAATATTAAATGGCAGATATCTGAGAACGCGAATACTGAACTCGTAAATTGTGTGCATGCAAACATGCTGTGACGTCAATGTCTGGTACAAATATTAACGCTGACTAAGATGTGGAATAGAATAAATTTTGCAGAAAAGTTAAACAAGCTACAATGTGCAAACATCTTTCATATTTGTCTCATCAACACAGTGAACTACAACTCAATGATTTTTAATTAATATTTTAATCATTTATGCTTCGTCTACTCAAAAACAACATTCATTTAAGTAAAATAAATCATAATTCAATATGTAAAACGCCAGCGCTCCATTTGTACAGATTGAACCATTTATCACTGTATCACTTCATTCGACAGTGAATCGATTGACATTCAAACGTAATGCGCCTGAATAAAATATCAATATTCAGGCACAGGTGGCCGTGCCGCTAATTGGAAATCAATTGAAAAATCCAGCGTGTCGGCTGGAACTCGACGGCGAACCGGAGCGAGCCGGCACAGCTCGCGTGACGCCCACGCTAATTCCTTCCAACATGCGACACACCATACTGTGTACACTACACAGAATTATTGTAATGAGCAAAGCACAATGCTTCAACTATTTATGTTGTGTACTTGTACAACAGTGTCCCCGACTTCGTAACTTTAAGTTTTATTACTTCGGAAGTATAACTGATTTTAATGGAATTTGTAACTAAGAAAACCTCCAGGGGATTACCTCGGCTTCCTAGAAGATTATACTCACCTGCTTTTGTAGTTGATTAAAGAGAAAATTCAGTGAAAATATGCAGGTAACTTGAATTTTAACAAGGAGTGTAGGACCCTGTTTGTAAATTCGCCGTACATAATTCACAGATTTTCTGTAGTACGTATCTAGTGAACTATGTAGCCTAGATTCCGTCAGCTATGGCAGCTATGTACCGCATCTCATTATTTCATGCCACATAAAACATTTGTACCGTTATGAAAATTTTTGGTATGCGGGTTTTCGCGACGAGGAAAATTCTAGGGCTGAAAGAAATGCTGTCTATGAATACCTCGGTGGATAGAAATGTATTTAAATTAGGTGGGTGATACATTTTTGTGGCTTTAACAATGTAGTGCAGTGTTTATAAAGCGCATGACTGATGGCACTAATGACTAATGCGTCTGGTGGGATGGCATGGGATGGCATGGGCCGGTATCAGACGGTATCGTGTGGGGGTTGCGTGCGTCGCGTCTCCGCGGACCCGCTCATGACAATTTTTTAGTTCTGCAAAAGGCACGCAATGCTAACGAATTTTTTGTTCGCAATAAGGAAAATATATTGCTCGTTTGTTGTTTCTGAATATTCCCTTTCAAGTTTTGTTTGAATGTTGTTTCGTTGGATTCGTTTTGTCCAACTTTTATGATTGTTTTTATTAAGGTTCCGTAGTCAAATGGTTACAACAGAACCCCTATAAGTTCGTTGTATTTGTCCCTGTGGTTGTTATTAAATTCACAAATACTCAGATGTGGAGATCTACTTGTAATACTTTTGTAACTATGTTATGAAACAACAAACTTGTAGAACCGCAAGAAATACAGATTTTTTTTTAATTTCTATGGCATTGCAAAACGATTTTATTTATATTAATTTCTTCATCAAAACAATTTGAATGTTAAATCCTATGTGCAGTAGAAACACACGCTGTACACGCTGTATGCCTACTAAAAATACTCCACAATACGGAACCTTCAATGGATGCGAACACACTTGGTTGTTTTGAATGTAGGGATATTTGTGTTTCTCTTTTGTAAGATACAATATTTGGCTTTATACGAGTTTCTTTAAAAATACGATTAATCTAGAACTTTCTGTACTTTATTTCGAGTAGTAATCGTTGTTTCGAAGTCTAACGAAGCTGCTGCTCACCCTGCGGGTATCTCAAACTGCCTTTTGACGCAGTACTGATGGAAGGAGAATATCTTGTTTATGATTAATTATACGAAAGTAGTCCTATACTCACAAAATTTTAAATAAAAAGTTAGGACAGTACAACGTCTGTCGGGTCCGCTAGTTTATGTATATTTTTGTTAATTATTAATTGTAATTTGATAGCCACTTTAAAATAAATTAAGACAGAGCTCGACAAAGTAAATCTTTAAATTTAATAGAAAACAAATGAAATAATATCGTAACTTTGGTATCTGCTTATACCTTTGGGCAAAGTATATAAAATAACCTAGTACAATTTTAACAGTTGTCGGCGCATCCTAACACCCGGTACAGTCAGCGGCACACGAGGAACAGTCGCGCACAAAACTGCCTCCGAGGGGACGCCCGGGCGACTTCATCCGAACAGGTAATAAGGAACTTAACTTTCTCTTTATTTCTCTCCTATCTTACCCAACTATTTGTTTATATAAATAGAATGGGAAATAATTCAATTACTAAATGTTTCTTTTTTTTAAACGTTTTTTTTAAATACCGCATGTTCTTTTCATACTAAATTTAATATAAAAAAAAACATATTGTTGTCGATGAACAAACACATATCATAGAATCTTCAACACGTAAATACCTACCTACAGCAATAGATCAAATCCCTCAAATATAAGTAGAACGTAAATATTTGAAGGACAGAAGGGAAATTTAATTCGCCCCGTACTGTATAATAATATAATCGTGTAGGATATTTTTGGCCACATTAATTACTAGGTATTAATTATCGTCTATGCTCGAAACTTTAACTACGGACTACAATAGACTAAGTTTACCGATAAACATCTACCAATGTTGTGTCACAGTATATTTAATTGTAACGTCTCCCTCACTCTTACTGTCTATATGAATAGGTATTTTTTTTATCTTTTTACTGGCGGTATATTCTGTTTTACGAATTATTTGGCATTTCTAAGTCAATACTTTACTTAACGTTGATTATCTCAAAGGATAATGTAGAAAATGATCCGATGGAAGCCATTATCATATTATAGCTGTAAGAGTTGAGATCAAAGAACAAACTTTGTAGCTTTTAATGAATATTTTTACATATTCTTACAACTTCAAAGGCAATCTTATATTCTGATAGAAAGTATTTTAGTCTACAGTTACGAAGTAATTCCGTTTGTATCACGAGTTATTTGAGTGATATTAATGTGTAAGATCCATCACGATACGCCATTGTGTTACGTAATCAGTGAACATGATAACAGTTTATCGAGAACTTATTACTATCGCACACGTATTGCTGAGCAAGCGTCGCGAGTCATTCCGCTTTATGTTACGAGCGAGCACATCGCTGAAAAGAAATGAAGCAATTATTGCTACGCACCCATCCATTCAGCCGTAACGACGTACAACGCTTGTCTGTCAGCAATAAATCAATAGTTTCACAAAAGAAAGACGGCTATGGATATCGCTCAAAAGTAAAAATTGCAATGAAAATTGTAGTGAGTGGTAGGAGAGGCGGGCGCCGCACGTGGCTCGAAAACGCGATCGATACTACGTGCGACAACTGTTGCGCTAATCTAGCCTCTCTCTCCCACGCAACTGAAAAGCTATTTGGAAGCGAGAAGGAGCGAAGGACTCCAGAACAAGCTCATAGCGCAAAACTCACGCACCACATCACCCGTTTCACGTGGTGGTCGCGTAATGGCACATGTGTGAGCGAGAGGGAAGATGCGGCATCGCATGCTCCTAAAACGTCACAAAGGAGGTCGCCCGATGAACAACAATGCGGACTGCGGAATGATGTCCTTACAGAGGAGCGGCCCCGCGCCCAGCGTCAACGTTCCGTTTCCGATAACACTGACGTTTATTAATAACGCTTAATTTTATCGGTTCCTTTAGTAGGCCGTAGTAAAATAATTGACTCAACTCACAGCCTATAATTACCGAATAGTTTATGAACACGAATAATAGGAAGTTATGTTTAGTTCAGAAATCAATTCTGATTTAAACAAAAGTTAACTTTAAAGAATGTTGTATTAGAGTTCAATTAGACTAATTCCATGCTTGCAGGAAGTGAAAGGAAAAGTCATTGTGAAGTATCGACTATGGAAGTTTCCTGAAATATACATAGAGATACTGTACTATACATGACACACTACAATACCCACAAGACTGCTGGTCATTCTCTTTAGATTTCCATTTTGATTTACGACTGTGCGGCAACTTATTGTTACGTCCCGACAGTTGCTCTGCATGATAAACAGGAACCACTAATATAGATAAACATCGTGGTAATGTAAACTCTATGTATATTAATCACTGTGCTATGTGTTACACCTACTCGTACAACTTACTTTACACGCTGTTACACAATTTCAGGAATGTTTGAAAACATGTTTGTACTCATTGTAAAGATATGAAAAGAAATATTAGAAAAAAATAACTTATAGTCTGTAATGAATTTAATATAACTTTACTCTTTAAAAGATACGATCACAAGTTTTCAACGATGAAGCGAAAACTATCGCTGTCAACGAAACTGTGCGACAGAGTCGAAGCGAATTGGTGGGACTTAGTTAATTAGTACAGGAGTTCGTCGTGTGCGACGGTTAATGAGTGGTCGGCGGTCTCTTATGGAGCAATCAGTACAGTGTCCGCGCCCGCGCCGCCGCCCGCCGGCCCGCGGTGCGACCCAAGGTAAAAGGTGGTGGTGTCTCTAATTATGAGATTTTCTTGCTTTTAATTAAACTTCGAAATTTCTCCTGGGGATTTTATTCGTGTTTTGTGTAACTATCTTACTTTCATAGAAAATACAGTGTTCCTATAGAACGTAATATTCTTTATATTTGTATTCCACTGCAAAACTTAACTATAATAGTAAAGTAAAGTAAAGTCCTTTATTTGCCAGAATGTAAGTTTACATAATAATTATATAATTCATTATTGGCATAGAAAACAATGTTACAAGTTACATTATGAGGCCCTGACTCCTGAGCTAAGTTAAACAACGTTGTTTTTCATTCGTACGTAAAGTAATACAAACATGACTTTATTTCTATTACATCGCTTGTATTCTACAAGCATTTATTTCACATTTATGTTACATTTCTAGGTATAATAAAAATCTATTACACATAAAATGGGGATTCGCGAACGCCGCCTAGGGAACCGCGCGACCGATTCAATACAACATAACTGTGAAAGGAAATTCCTTTTTCAGCCGCAAATTAAAAACGTTAGCGAAATGGCGGCGCCCTAACAAAGGGGTATTTGTGCATAAATTAAAAGTCATTGAAAGCAATTGTATAATGACAGGCGCTGGCCACGCACACAGCATATTAAAAGGCATGCGCCATCCACTTTGCATACACATGCCGCATTTTAATGGCTGCGAATACTTACGGGGTGATTATTATCGTTGTAATTAACTACCGTACTTTTTCAGTTTTTGTAATTAGGAAAATCCCATTTAGTTTTGCATGCGGAAGCAAATCATCTCTCCAAGAAAGAGTACCTAATTATAAGATATTTTAATCCCATAATTAGGTTCTATCTATAAATTGGTACGGAATATGAAACCTTATGGAGTCATTGCATCCATAATGGGACTGTAATGCAATAGCTCAATCATCTGACGCTCACGCAACAGATGACGTCATCTATTGTCTCTATGTATAAGAAGTCCTCACATGGCATACGTGTATTAATAGCCAGCAATAAATAAAGAGCACAGCGCCGCCTGGTGGCTATTACAAGTAAATCTTCGTTAGCGAACTCTTTTGTTTTAACTTGTCGTGTCCGAACGCTGACAATGAAAAACGAGAGCCTTTGGTTGGAACAATTTATTTAAACTTTTGCAGAACTAGACTTTATATTCGAGAAGCTTTTTGTACTATTTGAATTTAGTATTTCTGTAATTTGATTTCTGTCATTTAATATTTTAAGCTTAATAACCAGTCATCAATTTTGACCGAATAATGATTACTTCAGAAGTTGTGGATCCTAGCAAATTCGAGCTAAGTTAAATGGCCTGTTTACATTAAACTAGTAATAAACACAATGTTACGTCTAAAGCATAAATAAAATATAAGATACCGACATAGTAAAAGTATAGGCCCATTGTAGATGAGTACGGTAAAACATTGCCCCATTTCACATAGAAAGTTCCACAGTGAAGCGCCGCCGAGCGACACTACATTTAATATTGAACTCGCTCCGGCACACACTAACTGATTTACTGAATATTTAAATTAAAGCGAGTCGCTTTCCCGCACGTTATAAGTTTCGGTGCAAAAGTTAAATTGCTCACGCTAAATAAACTGTCGCGTGTTCCGGTAGTGTGCGCTCGGACTTATTTGTATAAACCTCAGCCGCGCGCTAGCGGCGTGTCGGAATAGAATGCAGCTAATTTAAATGCACGTGAAATAATTCCGCCTGGAAAAGCTAATTTAATTGTGTTCTCGGATTTCACACGAAATTGTCTTTGTGCTTTATAAAGCCTACATTGTACTGTAAAGTTATATTAAAACGTGGCGCGTACTTGTGGCGGTACCTACTCACTATCCGCCCACACCATTGTTATAAGTTTAGTAAAGTTGATAACAATTTCAGGTAATTTTATACTATTATGGAAATTACTGAAATCAACTAGTTACGCGTGTAACTAATCGCACTATATTCGGGTCAAGGTGAAGACGATTACAAAGGTGAACTACTTACTGCTTCACGTTCAGGCCGGGCACAACTGCTTAACCTTGTTGTAGATTGATGTGAGCCTGTCGAACGCACCCTGCGGCTCCCAGCACTACCA
This sequence comes from Pyrrhia umbra, assembly GCA_963891755.1. Lineage (NCBI taxonomy): Eukaryota > Metazoa > Arthropoda > Insecta > Lepidoptera > Noctuidae > Pyrrhia > Pyrrhia umbra. The sequence goes on from OY982925.1 coordinate 756,766, forward strand.
CTGCAGCAATATATCTGCAATATATCCATCTACCGCATATATCTATGTAGTCGCAACATTGCCATGTTCTCAACTACACCAGGACACGCAACTTGGTAGTTACGCAAATTCTCTACGAAAGCATTATAAAAATTCCACAGCATTCCTTTGAAGGACGAATTACTTAGCTAGCAGTTAATTTAATGAAACCCCTATCTGTTTGTATCAAAGGAAACACAAGAAAGGGGTTTTGTTGAAAACGGTACAGAGCGTAGTGTCGCGCGCGTGTGTGTGTGTGTGTGTGTGTGACTGGGAATGCGGATTTGAAGCTGATTTCTGATGTCATTGTATACTCTATAAACGAGGCTTATAGTGGCTAAATAAAGATCATTATGTATAAACTTTTACTATATATTTATAAAAAACTTTGCTATGTACTATCTTATGTAACACGCGTCAGAGACACCAAAATCTCTTCATGACATAATTCAATCGTAAAACCTAACCATCAATGCCCGTATATTCAAATGTGAGCCCATCTATACGTCATCCGCTCACATCGTTTAGCATGTAACAAGGCTATTACCGCGGGAAGGCCTACATAATTCATGGACCAATCGGGACTTAATTAAATCGATTGTCCTCAGGTGCCTCTTAGACGCGAGACGGAGGACAAGGTCGAAGGGACTTGATAGTAGTACCAAAATTACTTGAGTCGTACTTGGTCTAATATCGTATTTGTTTTAGTAACTACAGCTAATGAATGCAGGTTTTCTTTATTTTGTATCGATGATTAATCGATTAGAATATCGTTGTGTAAACTGTTCCATTCCTTCTTATAAATTCAGTCCTTCAAAAACAATTAAGGTATGTATTATGTATGTTTTACTACCAACCAGTGTGAAAAATAAGCAACCGATTTTCAGCCAATACCGTGAAGTCTCTTAGAAATTTTCAGAAGCACACGTATGGTGCGGCACATCAGCTATAAAGGTAGTACGCAGCAAGAGCGAGCTTGTACGAACAAAAAGCAGAGTGCACACGACGCGGTGCCAACAACATCTACATCTAGACAAAGGCTTGGCAATTAAGAAAAAAACTGTTTGGCAAATGCGCGCACAGAGGCTGCCAGGGGCGCCCGCCAACCGGCCTATTATGCCAAGAACCACGCACACTCAAGCCTTATTTTAGGAAGCCAGAGTCACTGTTTAATATTCCGCTTATGTGGGGGATGTAGCTTATATTCATAGTACCTACGTTATAAAAATATAAGGCAATATTTCTCCCCCCATAAGGGTGTAAGGTATACTTTACATAAAATAGATATACGCCCTTTTTACATGTGATGTATAAAGTTTGAGTCAGTGATGAACACATTCTTAGTTTTTGTCGATGTTTCAATTCAGTTTACATAGATGTATTGACATGTCTGTCTATTTTACTTTAATTCCGTTAATGTACATGGGACACAGTGACCTTATTGGTAATGTTTTTTGATAATAAAACGCGCTTAGATGTATAAACATTGTGACAGCCCTAAATGGTTACCTAGTTATTAAAATTTAAATCTTATTTCATAGATTTCACAAACATTGATTAAGTATTTCTTTAGAAATAATATTTTTCTCACTTCTAGCCCATTTCCCAAATAATATTTCGTTATAAAAATCTGAATATGATGTTCTAAGTCAAAATCTTTGATGTCTATGAAATAAATGATCATGCAAGGCAATGGCAGCCTTGTTCAAACGAACAACTAAATATTCTAAGGGCTTAAACCGACGCTAGCACAATCTGCATGTGTGAGTGTAGTTTGAGGACATGAAGCCTATGAAATGTTCAGTTACAGAGTCCATTATAACTCGACCTCTCACAGCGGCGCTCTTTGCTCAGACAAGACTCAACTGTCCAAGCCAGTCCATTTCTCAAGCTGTCAACGTAAACTGGACGCTTCGTAGGTTGACTGGCTAAGTTTAGAGCTGCCTTTGTTTAGAATAATGTGTCAAACGAGATTACACACTCAAATAACACGGAAGGTATAGTTTTAAGTGAGATTGGATTATTAGTTGACTATAATAATTCCTGTTCTTTGTGAGGCTTCGTTTAGGTAGTATTTTAGTTATCATGGTCATTATAGGGCTGAATGGTGTTTAAAAAAAATGTTTACAATACTTTACGCGCCTGTAAATGGAACATGAAATACATGATTGATTTTATATTTTTTTTATATTATTCGAAATTTAAATAATTTCAATTTAGAATTATTATTTAATTCTACAATATTCTTAATAAATAAATATTTTAATTTAAACACAAGCTGTATAATTTCTACATGAATATACGAAACAATATTGTATTTGAAAAATTTCACACTAACAAAACAACACCCTCCTTTTAAACCTTCTCTCTGCACACAAGTATCTGACCTCATCATGGCTTTATAAGGAGGGCCTTCTAAGCAAGAAGTCTCTCAACATACACACACACACACACACACACACACACACACACACGTAGTCACACTACCGCAGAGTACAATATTCTCCCCGTACCTCGCTGAGCGCGCAGTTTGCTACACATTTTAACCTCGTCATTGTCATGTAGGTAACAGTCTACAGTGTAACTATTAGCCACGGATGAACACCGACTCTGCACAATTTGGCCTCTTTCCTGACACCTATCTAGCTCGGCAATTGCCAGTAAAATACCAAAAATATCTCAGCATTGTTGTATGAACGTGGATCGTTACAGTATTTTCTTTTTTTGTATTTAGTGTATCACTTTGTCCCATTTTTATTTTTATGTGATTTGGGTTGATGTTAAAGTAAAACAAAATTTATATTTCGGTCTTCAAATTGTCGTTGATCGACGTCTTGTTGTACTAAATAGAACTTTAGGATCAAACAAAATCTGACCTTTTTTCGTTAGTACGAAAACTACTACTACAAGTAGACACGACAATTCAATAACTTATTTAGTGAATCTGACATTTCCAATAACTATTAGGTACGACGAAAGGCCGAAGATGGAATTTTCTAAGGCACTGAAATTCTCAGACCGATTTATTGTTAGAGAAAAAACTTGTTTTTTTCTACCAATTCTGAATCTCTTAACCTACTACCGAATCTACTAATAACTGACGGCTTACACTTGCCTTGTATAATTTAGGGGAGGATAAAACAAGAATAGTTCATATAATTATTTATACACAGCCAATACACCATTGTCTTACGCAGTTTTCAAAGCAAGCGTGGGACGAACTTTAATAAAACAGATTGAGAGGCGCTCTACGCAGCACAGCTCAGTGCGCCCACGCACTCGCGTCTCATTGAAATATACACAGGGTTTGTTTTATCCTTTTCTTTCTTAGCCACAAGCCTCTGCAAAATAATTAGTATAAATGTATTTAATTAAAGTGTTCCAGCTAGTCGACACGGTGCGGTAAGCTAATGTTATCGCGCGGTTCGTTTTACGTTTCCTTGAATATAAACTCTTTATGGTCTAGCCGCTATCAGCTGTTGACAATAAACAACAAACCACTCCAATAATCCATCTGAGCTCTAGGTGCATTGGACATTGAAATCTGCGATTGCTTATCAAACGTACAATGGTATAATTAGAGAATAAAATACAAAACTGCACGTATGAGTAAAAACCAAACGGAATTTTCTATTTTCAGTATTAAGTTACAAGAAAACTAGATGAAAACGAAATCGTGCAAATAAAATTAGGGTGAAACAAGAGCCGGTACGTGAACACAATATGTTTGTACCCAACAGTCCACTCACTGGGCATAGGAGCTGCGAGCTGATTGAGTTATCCCAAACTAACTCTAGAATCACATCTCCTATACGGACTAGCGATTTATTTCCGCCACAGTGACTTATGATGATGATCTAGCAAACAGAAAGTCATAGCGATAAAATGAATACATTAGGTCTATGATACAGAATGAATAGTTAATAATCCTGAACATGAGTCAGAAAAACGTAGAGTATGCCTGCTTACAGTTGCCGGGCGGGGGCTGGGCGCATGCGCGGTGCGCCTCTCCCGGGGCGGCGGCGCGCGGGGGACGGGTAGGAAGGAAGGCGATAATAAAATAAGGAGCACCGTCGCCGCCGCACTCCCCCCCCCCCCCCCGCCTGCCCTCAGCCCATACCCCCGCGCTCGTCCTCCCGCGCCGCCACACCCGAGCCACTGAATCAGATAGTACACGACTTACTAATCATGGATCTTGTAATTTTAACATTTAGGGCCGGTAGTGACTCGGGTGGCATCGAACTGACTTTACGTGAGCCATCGAGCTTCTTTGTCTAATCGTTACATTGTCCCTAGGGTGAGCTTGCGATAAAAGAGACAGGGTGTCGCGTAATGGTTGTCAGACCACGCGGTCGGAGACGGCTTAGACAAAAATGACTACCTACATTTAAGGAAACCTACTTAAAATACCAGCCTACCTACGACCCGGAATAACAAGATTATAAGGCATCGACCTAATAATTAGCGAGTAAGCTCATCAAAATCTGGGTTCGACCCAAAATGTTATTAAAAAATAACTTTTAAATCCTTTGGCGTTTAACCCCGTTTAGCCTTTGTGTTGGTTCAATTTATTTAACATTGTAACGTGTCCGCTTCAAAAGGAAACATTAATTACAAATGTTCGCGGCGATGGCGACGGCGTGAAGCGCTTTCATCCGCTGTCGACTTACATCGGAAACTTTCCGGATCATCATTTTTATTTCATTGTTAGCGAGTTTTCTCTGTTATTTATTACGAAAGAGCTACACAGAATATATGTATGTGTTCATTAGTTATGTAAATACATTTAGTTTAAAATTGTAAATTAACTCATACTCTGCTTGTATTTTATGATAATGATGATATATTTATTTATCAAGTTTCAGGAAGTAACTTGCAAAATATAAAGTCTGCTTAAAGAAAAGATATAGTTCGTATCCTTCTTGAAACAGTATAAGTACCTTGAAAAAGCTCGTATATTTAATATTTACGAGGATTTTGGAAGAAAAAGACGCAAAATATATTTTTCGCAAGGTTCTCACAAAGTCAATATCAGTCCTCAAGGACTCTGCCAATTCGTCCCTTTTGAATATTAAAACGGTCCTTCATAACAGAATAAGCCGGCTCAGAATATTGTTTTTAAATAAATGCATAAGTTTAGACGTTTACATATTTATTTGGGAATTCGGGCTGAACTACATTTTAGGAGCAGCTAAATTAAGTAACTTATTAAGAGGACTGATTGGAAATTGGTTTCACTCGTTACGAAGACACCATACCATAAGCTCACCTAGCGTAAGCCGAGAGTGACAATAGTAGATTGTTACACAAGGGATGAAAGTGACCTATTAAGGCCCGAGATGGTTTGGCTAATAGTTCGAGGGCCTACATAGGTCTTTCTCCCGAGGTAAACACTCTGCTTTTCATTTCGAATATGAGGAAAGGAAATACAAACCTGATTACATAAACAAACAATATTTTATTATTTGTAAACGTAAATAATTAGCACTCGACGAAACAACTGAAGATCGATTGTCCGCCTCTTTTTTTTCTGTGGCATTCTACCAGCCAGTATTTTTTTGACAAAAATTTTGCTCAAACCTATTTAAATTAACGAATAATTTATTAAATTCTAAATTAGAATTACCTGAATGTTACATAACGTCGGCGTCAGTGCAGGACCTTCTAAATGCAAAAAAAAAATGTTTTTGAAAAAAGTTGTTTTAATTTGATCACATCGCTTTTAGAAAAGTTTTTATTGTCTACTGAAAAAAATTTTTTTTTGTGCATTTAGAAGGTCCTGCACTGACGCCGACGATAATTATTATCCTTACTAATATTATAAATGCGAAAGTAACTCTGTCTGTCTGTCTGTCTGTCTGTCTGTCTGTTACGCTTTCACGCCAAAACTACTGGACCGATATAAATGTAATTTGGTACAGAGATAGAATAGACCCTGAGGAACAACATAGGCTACTTTTTACCCGGGTGCGCTAAGTAGTTCCCTCGGGATGCGGGTGAAACCGCGGGAAACAGCTAGTTGATAATATTTTTTATTGCAATTTTACGCCGCGATATAACAGTGGCTGTATAGAGGGACATAGCTTGCATAATTTTTTTTTGTCAGTTTTAATTTTTTTTTGATAGTAAATTATTTTTTTGTAGAAAAAATAGCTCAAGTCAATTTAAATTAATTAATAATTTATTGAATTCTAAATTAGAAATACCTGGGTCAGTATAAAGACATGTTACAAAATTATTTATTGATAATATTCTTTATTGCAATTTTACGCCTCGATATAACAGAGTGGCTGTATTATAGGAACATGGCTTGCATACTTTTTTTTTTTTTTTGACAGCTGGGAAAATCGCTTCCCCGGGACGAAAAGTACTACTTTCGTCCCTCTGATCAGGTAACTTCAAGCGTACTTTCCGTGTATGAGAAATGAAATAGTAGATTGTTACACAAGGGATGAAAGTGACCTATTTAGGCCCGAGATGGTTTGGCGCACGAGCGTAGCGAGGGCGCTAATAGTTCGAGGGCCTACATAGGTCTTTCTCCCGAGGTAAACACTCTGCTTTTCATTTCGAATATGAGGAAAGGAAATACAAACCTGATTACATAAACAAACAATATTTTATTTGTAAACGTAAATAATTAGCACTCGACGAAACAACTGAAGATCGATTGTCCGCCTCTTTTTTTTTTCTGTGGCATTCTACCAGCTATAGTCTATTTAAATTAACTAATAATTTATTGAATTCTAAATTAGAATTACCTGTATGTTACAAAATTATTGATAATATTTTTTATTGCAATTTTACGCCGCGATATAACAGAGTGGCTGTATAGAAGGACATGGCTTGCATAGTTTTTTTTGTCAGTTTTTTTTTAGTAAATTTTTTTTTGTAAAAAAAAATGCTCAAATCTATTTAAATTAATTAATAATTTATTGAATTCTAAATTAGAAATACCTGTGTAAGTATAAAGACATGTTACAAAATTATTGATAATATTTTTTATTGCAATTTTACGCCGCGATATAACAGAGTGGCTGTATACAGGGACATGGCTTGCATATTTTTTTTTTTTTTGACAGCAGGGATAATCGCTTCCCCGGGACGAAAAGTACTACTTTCGTCCCTCTGATCAGGTAACTTCAAGCGTACTTTCCGTGTATGAGAAATGAAATAGTAGATTGTTACACAAGGGATGAAAGTGACCTATTTAGGCCCGAGATGATTTGGCGCACGAGCGTAGCGAGGGCGCTAATAGCTCGAGGGCCTACATAGGTCTTTCTCCCGAGGTAAACACTCTACTTTTCATTTCGAATATGAGGAAAGAAAATACAAACCTAATTACATAAACAAACAACATTTTATTTGTAAACGTAAATAATTAGCACTCGACGAAACAACTGAAGATCGATTGTCCGCCTCTTTTTAGGGTTCCGTAGTCCGACAAGGAACCCTTAACGAAACAACGCTATTTTTTCTGTGGCATTCTACCCGCCAGTATTTTTTTGTCAAAAATTCTAAATTAGAAATTACCTGTAGGGTAGAGCGGGGCTTAAAGGTCCGCGGGTATAAAGGTCCACCATAAGTACCTAAAAAACTAGCGGTATATCGTGCGTTCTAACTATGTACGCGGAATGAAGGGAGCGCGGGAGGCGTAACGGGGCATCGCCGGCAGTCGAGCAGCGTCGCTAGCCGGAGATATACGACTACATCTAAAAATTTTAACGTAAGTAAATTTTTTCATCATTTTACTTTTTAGTTTCGAGCAGTGGTTTTTCGTTTATCACGCCTAAACATAATTAATTAGTATAAGTGATTTATTTGTTTTTCACGATTTATTATTAGTTTTAGGCTCGGTTTAACGGTTATTTTGTTATAACCTCTAAAAATATTTACACGTGGTTGGGGTAAAAAGGTCCAATGTGGACCTTTTAGCCCCTCATTAATATGTGGGTTAATAAAGACTTTTTTTGTTTCAGTATGCGCAACTATAAAAGAAAATCGGATCGTGGTACTAAATCTGTTGAGTTGATGCAACGGGCAGCAGATTTAGTTATCAATGAAAATAAATCATTGAGGCAGGTATGTCGTGACTTTGAATTAAGTAAAACTTCATTGTCAAGATTTATTAAGCGAATGAAGAATGACCCTGTTAACTTGAGATTTGGCTATGGTTCTCCACGGCAAATATTTAATGAAGAACAAGAAGCCAGTCTCACAGAATACTTGCTCAAACTTGCACAAATTTTTCACGGCATAGGTCCTAAAGAAGTTCGTCGCATGGCTTATGAATGTGCCATTAAATATAAAATAAGTGTACCGTCAACATGGCATACAAATAAAATGGCCGGTAGAGATTGGATGTCTGCCTTTCTCAAACGTAATACAAGTCTTTCCATAAGAAAACCTGAAGCGACTAGTCTCAGCAGAGCTACGTCTTTCAATAAGACTAATGTGCAAGAGTTTTACACTAAATTAGCTGACGTTGTGGATCGATTCAAATTTACAGCTTCTTCCATATGGAATGCGGATGAAACTGGTGTATCCACCGTCACCAAACCATCGAAAATAGTTGCTGCTAAAGGAAAGCGAAATGTTGGATCAATAACATCCGGTGAACGTGGAACTAATGTAACCCTGTTAGTAGCGGTTTCTGCTACAGGTTTATCAGTTCCACCTATGTTCATCTTCCCTCGCAAAAAGTTTCAAGATCATTTCATTCGGGACGGTCCTACTGATTGCATTGGTGCTGGGAATTCTAGCGGTTGGATCACTAATGACGAGTTTTTCCTATTTATGCAGCATTTTATCAAGCACGTTAGACCTTCTAAAGAATTTCCTATTCTGTTGGTTTTAGACAACCATTCTTCGCACTTATCTGTACCAACACTAGATTTAGCTAAAGAAAATGGAGTGGTCATGCTCTCTTTCCCTCCACACTGTTCTCACAAATTACAGCCACTTGACGTGTCGGTATATGGCCCTTTTAAAAGATATCTGTCTTCAGCTCAAGATGCTTGGATGCGGAATAACGCTGGAAAAACCATGACCATATACGATATCCCTGGGATCGTCCGCACTTCTTTACCTTTAGCTTTGACACCGAGTAACATAATGAGTGGATTCGAAAAAACTGGCATATTTCCCTTCAACCAACATAAATTTAATGACGCTGATTTTGCATCTAGTTACGTAACGGACCGTCCTATGGAAACTGTCAGTAATGAGCCACAGCCTTCGACATCGTCCATTCCTCCGCCAACAATATTGTCTAATCCACAAACTTCAACGCCGTTAGATCCGCAGCCATCAACATCATATGATGCACAGATATCAACATCAGTTGATCCACACGAATGTTTTTCCCCCGAAATCGTGCGACCACTACCTAAAGCCGGCCCACGAAAGTCAACTATTAATAGGAAGCGCCGAAAAACTGCTATTTTGACGGACACACCAGAAAAAGAAAATCTACGTAAAGAACAAGAAACCTTGAGTAAGAAAAAGGCTAAAAGTGTAAACAAGAAAAGCAAAGCAACTAAAAGAGTTGAGAAAGTAAAAAAAGCTATTTTACAAGAGGTTAATAGTGATTCCAGCTCTGACGATGAATGCTTCTGTTTGATTTGCTGCGAGAAGTACAGTGACAGTGTTCCAGGCGAAGGTTGGATTCAATGCAATCTTTGCAAACAATGGGCCCATGAAAAATGTATCTCAAACATAGGTAGCATTTACTTTGTTTGTAATAACTGTGATTCAGAAAACGATGAGTCTGATTAAGATAATATAGAGATACCAAGACATGTTGATTGCGTTAATTTGTTGAAGTTAATAATTAAAGAAGAGTTTAATTTTTGTGTTACGGTTAAAGAAGTATATTTTGTTTTTTTAAATATTGTTTGTTAAAAGTTTTTAAAAGATTATGTAGGATTAGTTATAAGATTTTAAGTTCAGGCTATGTCAACATTCATAATGAATAGTGCTGTCTTGTTTAATTGTGTTCTTCAATAGAGACTGATTAGTGATTAAACTATTATAAGCTCAACAAAGTTAGAAATTATTAATTCGACTGTTACTGTTGTAATACATTTGGAAAAAAGTAAGTTTTGTTTGTTAATTTTTTTTTTATTTTAGAATAGAGACTTTTTAAATAATATGTATCTTGGAATTATAATAAAGTTTTTGGTTTGTTTAAAAATTAAAATATTTTTAACTTTTTATTTTTGGAATAAAAATAAACGACTGAATTTTATTGAACCAATTATTGTTTTAGTTCCATAAAATCGATTTAAAATAAAAATTAAATACTGGACCTTTTTGCCTCCTGCCTGTCCCTTTTTACCCCTACTATGGGGCAAAAAGGGACAGACGACGAGGTTTAGAAAAGTTATAGAAACACATATTTCTATTATAATAATTCAATTCAAAATTAAGTCAAACATACTCAGATAACTGTTTGTTTGATTAGTGTTATTTATTTTGATATAGTAGAGTCAGTTTTCACAGTATTATTCGAAATATTCAAATTGGACCTTTAAGCCCCGCCCTACCCTATGTTACAAAATTATTGATATTTTTTTTTAACTGCAATTTTACGCCGCGATATAGCAGAGTGGCTGTATAGAGGGGCATAGCTTGCATAGTTTTTTTTTGTCAGTTTTAATTTTTTTTATGGTAAATAATTTTTTTGTAAAAAAAATTGCTCCAATCTATTAAATTAATTAATAATTTATTGAATTCTAAAATAGAAATACCTGGGTAAGTATAAAGACATGTTACAAAATTATTGATAATATTTTTATTGCAATTTTACGCCGCGATATAACAGAGTGGCTGTATAGAGGAACATGGCTTGCATAGTTTTTTTTTTTTTGACAGCAGGGAAAATCGCTTCCCCGGGACGAAAAGTACTACTTTCGTCCCTCTGATCAGGTAACTTCAAGCGTACTTTCCGTGTATGAGAAATGAAAATATATTTGTATCCCTGTTACTCCAATGATAGAACAATAAATAAAAAAACCGGCCAAGTGCGAGTCGGACTCGCGCACCGAGGGTTCCGACCATTGCAAAGAAAAAATACGCAATAAAGTCGCAATTATCTTGTTTTTTTCCGACCGCATAATTAAGTTTGTTTTTAGAAGAAAATTACTGATTACTTAAAAACTACCTACTAGATCTCGTTCAAACCAATTTTCAATGGAAGTTTACATGGTAATCTACATCATATATTTATTATAAAACTAAAAAAGTTTTATCATTCTCTTATTTTAGAAGTTACAGGGGGGGGACACAAATTTTACCACTTTGGAAGTGCCTCTCGCGCAAACTATTCAGTTTAGAAAAAAATGATATTAGAAACCTCAATATAATTTTTGAAGACCTATCCATAGATACCCCACACGTATGGGTTTGACGAAAAAAAAATTTTTGGGTTTCAGTTCTAAGTATGGGGACCCCCAAAAATTATTGCTTTTTTTCTATTTTTGTGTCAAAATCTTAAAGCGGTTCACAGAATACATCTACGTACCAAATTTCAACAGAATTGTCTCTATAGTTTCTGAAAAAAATGGCTGTGACATACGGACGGACAGACGGACAGACAGACAGACAGACAGACAGACAGACAGACAGACATGACGAATCTATAAGGGTTCCGTTTTTGCCATTTGGCTACGGAACCCTAAAAACCAGCCTCCATGTTATAGTTTTTTACAAAGAAGTAACTCAATAGAAAGTTGGTGAAATAAACAAGATTATAGATGCATTAGCGAGCGGCCCAGCTGGGCGGGTTAGCGCCAGGAAACACGCTAAACTAATTTTATGTTGGCAAAGTGAGGAAGTTGACAAATAGAGTGAAAAGCCTCGACTACAGCCTATTTGAACGAGGAAATAGACTGAAAAGGTTACAGCGAATAGGTGAGTGAAAAGAGTTTGTAAAGGCTTAGGAAGAGCTTATAATAATATTACTTTAAATTGGAATGAGCGCGTTTATTGGGCGAGTTTGCTAGGTTAGGTTTGAAAATTGTTTTTGGTAAAGAAATCAGATTTTTTGTCAATTGAAAACTTGATCTAAATTTCAATCGAAAAAGATTTTAGTGGACCATTATTACAAAAGTCTAGGATAGCGACTAATTGCATAACTGTTTTTTTTTCTAACCTTACACAAACCGCATACGATAAAATATAAATACGTATCTAAAGATAAAATTGTCAATTCTGCTCAGCAGTAGTCAGAAATTCACATTCCTTTAACAAAAGCAACAGATATCTTCTAAATATTCACCAGCAATTTCCAATATGACGTGACAATCACCGTCCGGGGACCGTTCACCGCACAATATCGTTTTACAAAAATATCAGAAACGCCTTCAACGCTGGAATGGGAATTTAGTGAGCTGGTTTGTATGTACTAGTGAATTACTGGCGAGGAAATTGTGAAATAAAATCCAACTGTAACTTCTGAAGCACCTTTATAATGTGTTGCGCCATTTTCAAAACTTTGCGGTTTTAAAAACTTCAGTAAAAAGTTATATCAAGGTACTACATTTAGGTGAAAGCATGTTCCATTTTCCTTAAATCATTACCACGAAACATTAGAGCATAAATAGCTAAATTAGAACCCCACTCATCCGAAGGCTTTTAACCCATTTTGCCCCTCCGCTGAGTTTTCAGGCTCACTACTACTAACTCACTTCACTGATGGAATTAAAAGAATAAAGCTGTAATCTCTAGATATTCAAGAACCTACAGCACATAGCGTGGTCGACGGAGCTAAGCAAATAGCGCGTTGACTGCTAAATCTGTGCATTTAATGCTTTTACTCGAGTGAAAATCAGAGCGGAATTTAAAGTAGGCACTCCGCGCTGGGTATAGAGAGTAAAAATGAAATATTTCTGAATAAATGGATCGTTCAGTCTGTATACGGAATTTTTACAAGACTTTTCAACAAATTAATGTTTTAGTTAGACGGTATTTTTCTTAGGATTCAAAATGTTCTAGAAAATGTTGGTAGGTAGAGCAAGAAAACATGACGTCATTAATATATGCCTATAAATTACATTATAACAAGAAAGCAAGTTAGAATAATGTTGTGACAAAAGTCAGAGCACGTGCACCAACACATTTTTTCCAGAAAATATGTTTTGAGTTAGAAAGTGCCTGCGAGCGCGTACTGGCTTCTGGGAAGCGCTTATTATTATTCTTTAAAGGTAAAGGAAAAGCTTGCTTTTGTATACGCTAACGTTTTCCGGGAAATATTTGGATACCGTGAAAATAATAAAGCCGTATTATAATATAGAATGTTTAGTAGATTGCCATTTACACTTACTCTTTATTGTGCTGACAATAAAGAAAATACGTTCAAAGCGTATAACAATGACAATTGAGACGCGCGTTTGAGCTCTTTGATGGTGGATGACAGAGGTCCCGTATTAACAACTACAAAACGTAGATCTATATGACTTCTATTTCTTTCATATCAGTATGATTACAAAAACAACAACGGGGCGGCCTGACAGAGAAGGCATGAGCATTGATCACCACGCTTACTCAAGGCGGATTGGCGATCTCAGACTTTTTAAGTCCATGTTTTCTCACGATGTTTTCCTCCACCGTTAGACAGTGACGTCTAAAATATACTAAGAAAGAACAGATCACTTTAGAAAAGTCAAATTGGTACTTGCCAAGGCCACCACGACATTCTTCTATATTCTACTGTATAATACACGTTTATTCTCAAATCGCAGTAACGAACACACCCCAGCAACATGAATCACGTCCATATTTTAAACATAATTCACTTTAATCAAAAACGCACCGCCGAGCCCGAAAACTCATTCCAGCTATCTAGTTAAATGGAATACGAAAATAATTAATATTCACCGCGGCTCGGCTTGCAATTACTACGAGTATTAGCATACGTGTCATATCAGTTGATGCCCACAGCTGGACGTGGGCAATGTTCATTACAGCTCTACTAATTTAGGGTGTGTTTCAAAGGTTGATGCGTCATTTGTATTATGTTGGATTGCCTCAATGCGTATCAACGCCTGCATAGTCGATTGTAGTGCACACGGACGGAGTGGCTACAATGTAATACATATTCAATTATATAGTAATTGTAGGCGACAGAACAGCAGTTTAATTTTAGAATAGTTTGTAAAAGAAGAAAATATTGTTTTTTTTTGACGTTTTTGACGGATTAAATAAAATTTGGTTGTCGGATCGTGCCTTCTCCTTTTTTTCCTCAAAAATCGCAGCCCTATACCCCGAGTTGGCTACAGTAATCAAACGGGCTGTCTGCTTAACAGATATAATTACATATGGAGAAGGAAAGAAAAATATCGTTATCATACTCTGAATCGAATTATGTAGGTAACTAAAACCTAAAACAATACCCAAGTTTTTTAAGTTGCAGTTATTTTTTTACTAGAAGCCCTGAAGTTGTACCTACTTTATTAAATGTAGCTGTTCTATATTAAACGTAGCTCAGCCGCTACGTATAAAATATGGCTGGCATAATGTGCGGCCTAATCTCAGCATAATGCGCGGTGGCTTATTTATAGTTTTTAATTACAGCGTTAGACAAGGACAAGCGGGTATATCTACCCAGTGCACCGCACTACGGCGCTGCCTTAGCGTTCGCGAAGTACCGCTAGAAACGCGAACTGCTAATTAGAATGTAATTAAAACAAAGAATTTTCATATTAATTATAGCTGCATAAAATTACCGCAAGGAAGGCAAGTGTGCGATCGAGCTGGTACCGATACCGTAATATTGTTAGTTATTTAAAGTAAGCGAAATGATCTGGAAACAGGCAAAAGTAATAGGTTATCATAAAAAGTTAGCGATTTGTTCAAAAATAAATTGATTCAAAAAATAAAGTAGCTACTTTGGCCTTCTTAACTTTAACAGTACTGTAACTAAAGTTTTCATCCATTTCATAGTTTACAAACTGCACCCGGTTGTACTACATGCAAGGCCACTTTTTTGGCTAGGAACCTTCATTGGAGTACACAGAAGAACCCTCTCAAGTTTCATCACAATCTGGTTTAGGAATGCATAGAGGACAAACACACAAAAAAAAACATTTATTACGTCGCAATGCTAGTAACTAGTGCAATTTTTAAACGTATTTTTTAACATACCATTTTTAGATATTATGTTATTAAGTATTTCAATTGCTCTACGATGATTGATCGATGAAAGCCAAAAAACAATCATCAATATACGCAGCATAATAACTACAAAGCAATGTTCCAAACAAGATTCTACAAAGTTAATCAGTAGTTTTAACAATTCATTAGCAATAAAATGGGATTGGCCATTTCAGGCGGCTTACTGGGCTCGCTAATGCACAGTATTCCTGCGGGGCCGGTAACTGGGGCGCGCACCTCACTATATCGAGTGGCTTACATGAATTTTAGACGATCGTCGCGGGCACCTTCGTACACGTACGAGAATTTTGCTGTAAATTGAATCTATATGTTTATATTTACTTTCTATTTGATATCTAATTTTCAAATGTAATGTAACAGTAATATCAGTTTGCCATGCTTTTAGCTTTTGATGATGAAATTTAGTTCAAGATACTTTTTCGAAAGCGCCTTTTTTCTTTTACTATTTCGTATCGATTCGAATACTTTTAGTAGAAGAGCCGAAATAAAAATAATGACCACACAGTAGAATAATTAGTAGCTCTGACAGATTTGGTGAGGGCTGGTTTACATAAAATATTTGAAAATTCAGACTAAATACTATATAACCGGTTTAATATTCAATTCCATATATAAGTTATTCAAGATTCGTATTTCGCATACTTCATCATCTGCCGAGCAGAGCCAGTATTTTAATATACAGTATTTCGCTTACTTGTCTATACAAATTAATCACCCATTTAGTACCATTAACAGGTTCGTTAGTGAGTAGTGAGCGGCTAGGGGAGTTCCTCTCACTCATAGCATTACCGTGGCTGTGTGATTACCGCGCACCTCGTGTTTACTATCTCCCTGCATGCAAATGCGGCTGCGTTGCGTCTGCTTTTTTTTGGATGGCATCTCGCAGTTCAACCTTGAAGGTTGTCGACTGCTTAACCGGCATTGTGTCTGCGCTCCATTGAACTACCCCCGGGTAGTTGACGTCAGTTGAGGAATATTTATCCCCGGCTAGCTGAGAAACTGAACTTAACACTCGGATAAAAAGGAGCCTATTGCCGTCTCCAGGGCCATCTATCTCCACGCCGAATGTCATCTAAATCGATTTGGCCGTTTTAAAGTGAAAGCGTTACAACCAAACAAACACTCACTTATGCATTTATAATATTAGTAAGGTTAGGATATTGATGGTAAATCGCCCAGTTATCATAGACTAGTAGGTACTTGCAAGGCATTTCATTTAACGACAAAAATTTTAATTGACCTCAAGATCATTTAATATTGTATTTTATTATATGATACAAAATAACCCTGTTCTCTCAAGTCTTTGGCTCAACAAACTGCACTCGCGTATACTTTAAAAGTTTGTCAGTATGTTTGTATCAATGTTTCTAAAAAGGAGAATTGACGTGCGTTTATAAAAATACAAAAGAAAATCAAGTCAAATTATAATTTTAAAAGTAAACTTATAATTTGACTTGATAAAAACGTCGTTGTTAAAGCAAGTAATTGATGACTTTTGTGACAATTCAAACTTTCCTTTATTTGCTTTTTAATATGCTTTTGTGTTGTTAACTATTATCGAGGTATTTCATACAAACATTATCCACACAAAAAGTTAAAAATACAAATATGTATTTTCAATAAAACTTTTAAGTTACTCAATCTCCGTCACTCCATAAAGACTAACAGCCCCATCGCAGAAAGGGCTGCCGTACGCTAAAGTATTTTCCTCATATTTTTCTTTCACACCGCTAGAAAGTGAATTCCGTTCATTTATTATGGAAATAACCCGGGCTTTCCGACGGCAGCCGAAGACCTCCGAAGTATGCCGAAGCTTCACCGCATATACCCTTTCATACTCTTTATACGAAGTAAGCCTTCAGAGATTTTATAATAGGTATAGGAAAGTGAAATTGGGAGCGTTCGGAAATGGCACAAGTGGCCGACTGCACGGGGGAGCGTGTGCCGCTCGCTCGAGCTGCGCCACTGACACACGACTGCAGACTTTGTGTTTGAAGCATTGACTTGATGCTGTACTGGAGGCTGCTCCGATATAAACAAGGGTTGAACAAAATTAATATTTGATACTAAAATATGACTAATAGTTTTTTTCGGTGTTTTGTGTCTGTTTATGTGAATACTTGCTTACTTAACTAACTTCAGAATAACACCAACTTGTATTATTGTCAACAAAAAATACACAAACTGAAAAAATATATCTTCTTGTCGACGGAGCCAGACTTAAATTTCTTTTCCCAGGACAAGAAATTCAGCTTACAACCGATCTCTCTAGCTTCATGTTTGAAAGCATACTGACGATCCCGCACTGCTTAACATTTGGAACACGGCCGCGGCACTTTACAGCCGAAACCAAGCGCTATTGATGTATAGCAATACCGATAAATTGATCTTTATGCCATCATTAGGCGCGCGCCGTGATACGCATGTATCTGACAGTTATGTAACTATATATCTGAGTACTTATGGGCTTTACATGTTGTTTTTTAACGGAAGGAAACGGAGGAATACTGAAGTTGAACAATGCATGTTTCATTATATACAGGTCATCACAATACCTTGGGTAATTGATCTAAAATTGTATCACTTACAAATGTTGCGACCGACCGAGTCGTACCAGCCCCACTAGCGCATTATCTGTCTAGCCTTTTCCCAACTATATCGAGAGTTTGGTTTCCGGTCTAAACCAGATGCAGCTGAATACCAGTACATGGAGCGACTACCTATCTGACCTCCACAACCCAGTTACGGGTAACACGATACCCGTTGGTAAGACTGGCTGTCAAACTTTTTGGACGCCCAGCCCCACGAACGCTAGAATATTTCGCTAACACAAAACGTGGACCAACGTCCTAATACAGGTCGCGAGAGTCATCTAGATATATTAACTTCGCACGACGGTGGTTTTCAAAAGTGTCGCGACTAATTGAAACTTTACTTAACCCAGTATAAAGTAACCACTTCATATATTAGTTACGTGTTACTTGGCAAGTAGCAGCGACGGCGTGCCAACTGGCAGGCCGCGCCAGACACATCAAATATTCTATCGAGACTGTCGTGTGTCCATTTTTAACGACACATGGGGACATGGGGCTGCATTGATCGAGTTGGATCAGGCTTAGGCAATGTGTCAACTTATGTTTTAATCGAATATTAAGTGGTTATGGAGTTTGAGGTATTAATTATTCAAGTAGTTAGTCATTTTGACTGTTTGTTTAAATTAAAGAGGTTTCCTAATTTCACGTAGGTTTTTTGCCTTGGTATAAATATCATAGTACCTACTTAATGCTTTAGGCAACTAACAACATATTATCATAAAAAACATAAATTGCCTATTGTAAAAATTAATTATGGTAAAGCGAATTCTATTTCACGAATACTGTTCTTTTTCCGCCGCTTGATTCTTATTTATTTACATAATACATTCCATAAATACTACTTACACATGGATCATTTAATCCACTCTTACAGTGTGTACAAGGTCAGCGGATGTGACGCGTAATTTCCGTCCATCGGCTATTTGCGTAATTGCCTACGCCGTAGCCGGCGGTACGGTGTAGCTCTGTAGCGGCTACGAGTGGAATACGAATAATGTAGCACGATATTTTATGTAAATTGCGTTACATCATCAAAACTGTGTTCCTAGTCAGTGCCGGTTTTACCCCCATCAGCGCCCTGGGCGAGTTTTTTGCGGCGCCCCCTAAGTGCAATTTAAACACATACGGAAAAAAACCGGCCAAGTGCGAGTCGGACTTCCGCACCGAGGGTTCTGACCTTTGGAAAGAATCGGCGTCGGCGTGATCAATACAGGAAAAGTTTTTAACCAGTGCGCAAATTTTGACAAAATGAACTTAAACACTTTTTAACAAAGACGTATTTTTCAGTTTGTTAGGACTAAGTACTAAAAAAAAAATCCTGTATACATATCCATACCAAATTTCAGCTTTCTTGTACTAAGAACGCTTAGCTATGCCGCGGACAGACAGACAGACAGACGGTCATGGAGAAACTATAAGCGGGGTCAGCGGGGTGTCCACTATAAATACCAAAAATAGTTTCCTGACTTTTTCCTGACCATTGTGGTAGTATTTCCCTGAACCAATATTGTCGTCTTATGGAAAATATCATATAGTTATTTATGTTAAAGTTTAGATATGTGCATAGGTAGGAAACAATATATTATCTGTTTTTGGAGTTAAAAACAATAAACAGTAAGCCAAGAAAACATCTGAGTAATATGAGTAAGAGCGCGAGCGAAGCGAGCGCGAATTTTTTTAGGAATATGAGCATCAATGTTCTTAGGAATCATATTTGTATTTCATGACTCTTACTTTTCCCTGAAAATCCGTGACCACCTATTGCTTTCCTGATTTTCCAAATAGTGGACACCCTGATTCATAAGGTTTCCTTGTTGCCTACGGAACCCTGAAAACTATAAATAGTAAGAGAGAAAAATTGGAGGAACAAGAGTAAGAGCGCGAGCGTAGCGAGCGCGAAATTTTTTAAATAATAGTTATGAGCAACATAATAATTTTTACTTATATTATAAATGCGAAAGTAACTATGTCTGTCTGTTTGTCGCGCTTTCACGCCAAAACTACTGAACCGATTTAAATGAAATTTGGTACATATATAGTCTAGAGCCTGAGAAAGGACACAGGCTGTTTACTCGAGGGCGCGAAGGAGTTCCCTCGGGATGCGGGTGAAACCGCGGGAAACAGCTAGTAACAAATTTATAATAATTGTATGCTTCGTTTTTGGGGTCCCCCGGTACAATGAGGACCCTGGGCACGGACCCCGAGTGCCCTTATAGTAAAGACGAAACTGGAGGGGTACCAAAACGCCCATTCTCCTTTGCCGGAAAATTGACGACAACTTTTTCTTGACAACTTTTGCATTCTAATGTCAATAACGCGGAAAAACCCGAAATTGATAGACATTAGATGAAAAATTCAAGGAAAATTTTGTAAAGGAAACTTTGCTAAGCAAACTATGGTATTAGGGTTAGTAGGCCTCAAAGAGTGAGAGGATATAAAAAGAGCGCCAGCGGCGCCCCTTCAGATCCGGCGCCCTGGGCGGTCGCCCCACCGCGCCCTACCCTAACGCCGCTACTGTTCCTAGTAGATTCAAATTACGTGTGTGTGTGTGTAGGAGCTCGTAGCTCAGTAACAGCCGCACGGGTCGCTCGATCAACATAAAGCTGCGCTTGCCCCGGTCAGCCCGTGGACGGGTGACCATTTACATCATATCGATGCTCCCCCGTGCCTGGGAAAACACCTTAAGCGTTGGTCCCGGCTGTCTTTAGTAAATGTTTGACAGTTGTTACGGGTAGCCAGAAGCCCGAAAGTCTAACAACCAGTCTTACCAAGGTCGATAACTGGGTTGTGGAGTTCTGAAAGACAGACGCTCCATGTAAAACACTGGTACTCAACTGCATCCTGCAGCTGGTTAGATTGGAAGCCAACCAACATGGTTGGCTAAGCGCTAAGCTAAGAATATGAAGTACGAGGTAGGTATACCTATAAGTCCACTCAAACTTCACCAGTTATAATTAAGTCCAACGTCATAGGGGGCAAGATATTGCCATCAACTGGGCACAATCCTGAATCTGTGCAGCTACTGAGAAATCTCACATTGAAATACCCAATAACACTATGCGTGACCTGAGAATCGAACCCAGAACCTTGAGCTGAGCAGGCGCGCTCGCGACTGCAAGACCAATTAACCAATTGTTTAATAAAATTATCTATATCCTTCTCCTAGGTCAAGCTATCTCCGTACTAAATTTCATACAAATTAACTCAGACATTTTACCGTCAAAGCATGACAGACAGACAGATAGGTAGAGATACTTTTGAATTTATACTATTATATACAGAAAGGATCAATCCTTACTAATTTTATTAATTTGTTTTAATCGTGAGCGCTAACAATCTCAAATCTGAAAGAAACAATTCGTTCACAATTCCAAAGAAAAAAATAAAAACACAAAGCTGTAAATCCACAAAGTTACTTCTTAGACACGAGAAAACCTTTGAAAAACTCACTTAACGGTTAAAAAAAAACTCTTAAAAATGTTTTCAAAGGTAAATATTAGCAGACTCTTTAACAAAAAAGTATCGTATCTAAAGACCCGCTGCCTACCTATTCTGTTGGAGGTATTTCATGAAAATAATCTGATGATAATGCGAGGCGGACAATGTACTGCCATCAATAATATTATTTACTACGAAAAAAGGTAACCTGCGTCGTGTAATATCAAAGAAATAAATCTATACAAAGATATTGAGGAGACACTCTTTTAAATAATGTTCGGGAGCGTTTTATTTACTTTTTGTAGCCATTTTTCATAAAATCTCTTTTGTAACAAGTCTCTTTTAATATATTAAAAGAAAATATAATTGATTTGTCATCACCGACGAACATGTAAAAGTTTCACTTATAAACCTTCTACCTCCAGTAAACAGGGCTGGGCAAAATACATGCTTTGCTTTAATTGAAATACAAATTACAAAATACTGTATAGAAGGTAATTAAAATACAAAATATCTTTAAGTAAGGTTTTTGAAATACAAAATACAGTATTTTCGCTATTTTTAATTGAAATACGAAATACAAAATAAGTACATCTAGACCAGCACGGGATGAAAAGTATAGGACAACAAGATTACTTAATCACTAAACCAGAGTTTCCTTTCATGATCACTAGATTTTTAAATGACAAATAGCTTCTCGGTGGATAGTGAATAAAACCTGCCAAAGAAAACCTGCTAAGTGTATTTTAATGTTAAATGTATTTGAAGCCTCAAGCATTTGAGATACAAATTACAAAATACCTCGGCTTCAAGTATTTGAAATACGAATTACAAATTACATTTTAAGGAAGTAATTGAAATACAAATACTAAATACGTATTTTTATTTCAATTACGTATTTTAATTACAAGTAATTTAAATACTGCCCAACCCTGCCAGTAATAAGCTTAACTTTGAGTATCAGAGAATTGTCTTTCCCTGTTAATGTTTAAAATTAACTATGTTGGTCTGTGTGTTACGTTTCACGGCAAAACGGCTGAACCAAATAGGTGCTTCTTCTAGGAGAGTTTCCATCTGTTTATGTGAAGAAATCCCCTCAGAATACGAGTAAGAGTTTACTTTACTTTAAAAACTTTACTTTACTTAACTTTAAATTTAATATGATATTATGTGCATTGTTCCATCGTATCCAAGCCCAAACGACCCATATTGTATACAATATATATTATAATGTAAAAGAAAAAAATACTGGCTGACTGAACGATCAACGCACAGCTCAAACCGCTGGTTTTATGTGTATGACATTTTGCACAAAATATGTTCCTTAAATGACGTAAGTGTTCACTAAGAAAGGATGTTCTTACTTCATACCCTAAAGAGTTGGAATAGGGCATGAAAGTCGAATGAAACTCTGTCACTTTTAATTTGAATTCGTGTAGAACACGCGGGCGAAGCCGCGACCGGAAAGCTAGTATATACTTTTTGTTCATACAACCGAATTTACCAGCGCTCACCAAAGGTCATAGATGTCAGGTCATATTACATATATCTACAAGTATTGCGAGGACGTAGTTTCGCCTAAGGTTACAAAGGTCAGCCAATACTCGCTCGTCGTAGGACCATGTCCAATTACTTCGAACAATGCTGATCCCGAGAGAACACGGTTGAATAAGTACATGGTTTAATGAAGAATGGTAGTGATTGTTTTTCTTTTACATATGAACATTTTTAAGTAACAAAATTATGTGCTATTTGTACTGTGTGTTCATTACGTTCGAACAAGCGTCAACGCGCACACGGAAAAAAGTGTATCAGATATATGTTTTTAATCCAGGTTATAAACTTATTCAAATATTATTTTGTGCCTGGAAGAGAAACAAACCTGCAGAAATACGTGCTCCGCAAAAACTTTCGCATTTATAAAATAGGTACTTAGTTGGATAACAGAAGTGTCTTTATACGAAACATAGCTATTAGATATTGATAGTAGATAAGACCTGGGGCTGTACCACCACGTGTTTTTGCAATCACTATTCAAGTGTGAGAGCGTGACACAGCTACCAACGTCGTATAGCTCCGTCTCCATTTCATAACAAAAATAATCTTGTTTTGGCACGTCATCGTAGGGCCCCTGCTAAGTAAGGTAGTTAGGTAGGTACGGTAATATTTAGAAATTACCAATGCGCTGCTATTTTACATAGGTTCAAATTGAAAGCATGATTGAATAAATGCATATCGTGTCCTTATGAGGTGAATAGTTAAAAGGGGAGTTACGTTTTTGAATTAGGAATGCGCGCGATAAAACAAATGGCGCGGTGCGTGTACAAATACGCGAGCTAACAATATGATAAACTGATCAAAATTATTGTTTACGTGAACTTGTAACATAAAACACAATTATTAGTATAAACATAAACTCCCTAGATAGAAATAAACTACAAGGCGATTTTTTAGGTACGCTTTTATAATCCACCCCTAAGATGACCCACCGACCTAAATGTGTACCTAGGTTCAAGGAATATTCAATAAATAAATAGGTACCAGCCATGTGTTCCCGTGTTTCGATACCAAAAAGGTGTGACAACACGATACCTACACAATATAAAAGAAATTCCCTGCTGTCAATCTGAGTGGAAAACTTTGATAATTGGATATCGACGTTGAAGAAAACGCCAATTATGCTTTAAGTTCGCGAGACCGCGGCCAACAGCAAGTAAAATACAGCACCTTACCTTGGACTGCCACTACTGCCAGGCTCGGTCACACTTCACTATTGTTGCACTTTACATTCACATTGAAAGTCATGTTTATTCGAAGGACTAATATTGAAGAAAATAATATTTTTCACGAGAGCACGCTTTCTTCGCCTTGTGGCGGCAGCGGCGTTCCAACCACAGACAAAGTACCAATCAGGTGACGAGTATGGCGCGCATCCCCGTCGCGCAGTCTGACGCGCCTTGCTATTGGTCGACTCACGCGCTCACTACGTTTGGCGGTATATTTAAAAAATTGAGCTTGAATTAATTACAATGCTAATCCCAAAGGAATACAGTATACATACTTGTACGCTTTTACATAAGCACATACATGTTTAAATAACAAAAACTGACTGAATCCTCTCAGACTGCTGTGTGTATTTGTGTTTAAGTATTTTGTTGTACTATTTTCTATCATAACGAGTACAATAACTCATTCTTGGTACCGCGTTAGAATTGTTAGATTTCATCATCGGCTTCCAGTCTAACCAGATGCAGCTGAGTACCGGTGTAGCGTGTATGGAGCTTCTGCCTAACTGACCTCCACAACCCAGTTACCCTACCCGTAACGACTGTCAAAGATCTACAAAAGACAGCCGGGACCAACAGTTTAACGTGCTTTCCGAGGCATGGAGAAGTTTCGCTATGATATAGGTGGTCACCCATCAACAAAGGCAGCTTAACCTTTGATCGATCGAGGCGTACTACTGCTACTTAGTCACAAGCGCCTCCTCCTCCTTAAAATGGTTACATTTATTACTTACATACAATCAATAAATTTCAGTTCACTGTAGCAATTGCGTTTTCATGTTACCCATGGTTTGAATAAGATATAGGTACTTACTTACAGTCATATTCAGCACTAGACTTCGAATTACTATTCAGGTAAAACGGTAGTTACTTTGGAGAATGCTTCAATCCGATATTAAATAAGGATTAACTTTAGAAAACAATAAATCAGTCCGTAAAACAATAAAGTACCTAGGACCTTTTAGGACCATCATAATAGAATTATCCCCAAAGCCCAAGTACTCATAAAATAGGCTCTCACGCACGTGTTACAATAATCGTTGGCAAAGTTTTTACATCATTACTTTTACGCCCAAAGTTTTCTTATCAAATGTTTTATAAGGCGTTGGGAACCCATCCAAATCAATTTGCAGATACCGAGTTTAGCATGTTATTACTTTAAGGTGAAGCCACTTTGCACGACGCACGAGTTTTTTGAAGTCAGAAATGAATTGATTATGTCAAATCTAAAATGTACTGTTTTTCCGACTTTAGTGTTTATTTTATTCAATAATATGTAGGTAGGTAACAGCCAACTGAGCCCATATTACAAAAATTAAGTCGAATAATCGGAACACTGGGAGACAGTCAAAAATATGAGCCGAGACTTGATATACTTTTGCATGTATTATTAGAAATAGATTTGAATGCTTTTCCTAGATCTGGTCATAAAAACAACTTTCTAAACCATTGACACGGCAAAAATAAGACGAGGATCCATAGAGATTGACTAGCCAATATCATTTAAACTCGCCTCCTAGACCGTGCTGCCTTAGTTTCCTTAGATTTCCCGTAGCGTTTTTAGGGTTCCGTAGTCCGACGAGGAACCCTTATAGTTTCGCCATGTCCGTCTGTCTGTCTGTCTGTCCGCGGCATAGCTCTTTAGTTCTTATTACTAGGAAGCTGAAATTTGGTATGGATATGTATATTGTTCACGCCGAGAAACTGGTAAAATAAAATTTTGAAAAATATATTTTTTAAGGGTAGCTCCCAAACACGTAAAGTGGGGATAAATATTTTTTTTCTCGCGTACCTCTTTGTGTGGGGTATCGTTAGATAGGTCTTTCAAAAATATTATGGGTGTGGGAAAACCTTTTTTCGGTTTAGCGAGCCATTTGCGAAATATCTAGCTTTTAAGTGCAAATTTTTGTTCGATACGAGCATCCCCCCCTCTCACTTTTGAATGGCTTTACCTAGAAATGTGGAAAAATTCGCAGACGTAGCACCTGTAATGAACTTACAAGGAAAACTATCACGGCTAAGTAGGCTTAACCGGTTACAGAGTTATAGTCGACTAACTAACTCCTACTACGGTACCCTACTGCGCGTAGCCCGACACGCACTTGGCCGGTTTTTACTGACTTGTTTCTTTTTTCACGGCTTCTAAGGATCATAGTGTCAAGTGAACAATATACTCTCGACAATCAGGCCATGCAAGAAGATTTTTTATAATCCGACTGGCTGAAGATTAACTTAGTAAGTTCAAAGCAACAAATTCTTCAGTGAGATATTAATACAACCTATTCTTACTCGTGAATTCATTAACAAAACACAACAGCGTAAAACTAAATAAACATTCCAAACATTTCCTTTTACCGTGGTGTGTACAAAAATCATTAGAGTAAGTCCAATTCAGTTATCGGCTTAATCAATGTAATCTAGAACGTACTCGCTATTAAGTGATGACCGCACTCGGCAGGTAATGGCGACTGATGGCGACCCGCCCGCCGCCCGGCCGCGCCTCGCTAATTACTGTGAAAAACTAATACTTTTACCGCTTACCATACGTACCTTGTTTACTGGAAAATGTTTACGTTTTTCACTTGTTACCTATATCAACATTTATGTAGGTATTCGTATAGTTAGTATACTTATTCTAATTGAATTCAAAGGAAAAAAAAGACACCAAAAAGTAAATTGATCGATTGCATGGATATTTAACTTTATTGTTTTGGGTTGTCTCATTCTTGATATTGATAATTCGCTCAATCTATTTTCTTTTAAGTAAACGTTTATCGTAAATCGTCAGACGTAGACCAAAGTCTGTCAGTTTTTCAGCATTTTTTACGGAAAGCAATTTAATTTTTAAGTTTCTGTAACATCCTGCACACTCGTGTAGAACACCTGATAGAGAACCTTTTTAAGAAGGTAGGTACTACTTTTATCTCAACTTGTAGTTATCACTATTATATAATTTTGTAAGATATCAATTGAGTGCAATATCACACGTAGCTAATTAACAATATCTTATCGGTTATGATCAATTCAGGTCAGATAGGAAAGTAAATTATTAATATACATTTTTGGTAATTAGTTTTCAATGTCTAATATCCGGAGATATGACTAACAAATTCCGACGGTAATCAGCTAATTATATGACGTCAGCAAATATAAAATAGTAGGTATGTCATAATGTTATACTCGTAGAACTGTACGAATATCTTGTCCAGCTGATTAGTGTAGCATATCTCAAAAGGTCATTAGATACTTGTAGTAGCAGCAAACCTGGTGATCTGTAATACTGTAGTCAATCAGTCTCTTTGTTAAACGCTTCTTTGTATCTGTACAGTATAAGATATTATTATTTGATGGTGCTAAAAATAAATAATGGGTACCTAGATACCTACATAAATATTGTATTGCAAGTGGAATTGTAACAACGACTGCTTATCATGCCCTCCCAGCGCGTTACACCGTTAACTACCTACCTTCGAGCTACTTTATGCTTTTTAGGGTTCCGTAGTCCGACAAGGAACCCTTATAGTTTCGCTCTGTCCGTCTGTCTGTCTGTCTGTCTGTCCGCGGCATAGCTCCGTGGTTTTTGTTATTAGAAAGCTGAAATTTGGTATGAATATGTATATTGATCAAACATGTAAAGTAGGGATGAATATTTTTTTTCTCGCGTACCCCTTCGTGTGTGTTCGATACGAGTTACCCCCCTCTCTAACTTTTGAATGGCTGTACCTAGAAATGTGAAAAAAATCACAGACGTAGCACATGTAATGAACTTACAAGGAAAACTATCACGGCTAAGTAGGCTTAACCGGTTACAGAGTTATAGTCGACTAACTGAGACCTACTACGGAACCCTACTGCGCGTGGCTCGACACGCACTTGGCCGGTTTTTTAAAACGCACAAAGCGATGACGTCTGCCTGACCCGGGAATCGAGGCTGAGTTCCCGCTCACAGCAGTCGTGACTGACGACCACTACACCAACGAGGCAGTCAAGTTGATACAAGTAGTAGAACAGGTAATAAGCAACAGTTGCATCCCCTTTACTTAAATGCAGTGAAGTCTCGATAAACAAAACGTTTTAATTCTTTGATATTTATCTTACCAAAGATAGTCTTACCTCGTCTATGTACGTCTATTATATATATTTAAATTGCGACTACGCGAATGTAGCTCGGAGCAGATAGATAAGTATAATGTTTTATTCATCGAACATTCAAAAGAATGTACCTAATACTACTAACAATGTATTCTAAGTTCAGACGTATCCCCCTACGTATGATAAGATAACAATGAAATATAATCAAAAAGACTTTGAATAAACTTTGCGAATATATTTCAAAAGAGTTGGTCGACTTTTTTCAGGTCGATCATTCTGAATTTAGTACCTATTTCAAGAAAGAAAACTGGAACTTGTTTAGACCTCTGAAGGGAATACTTTATTATACTTAACTTTGACGAGTTTTACGACATAAAATCGTGTTTGCCAGATGATGTTACTTACTGAAGTTAGGTTCAAGTAGGTATTCGTTCTTCTATCTAACTTCAGTAAGTTTTCGGCGAAGTATTTTTATTTTATTACAAGTTCTTCTTTGTACCTAGGTACCTAGATATTGAGTTACTTAAGTAAGTTCCATTATTCCAACCGTGTTGGTCACAGTCTATCTCAATAGCAAGTCTGGATATTTGGTGAAAGACCGATCTCTGAAATCTTCTTGCCTTTTGACGTAATCCAAAACTACGGGACGACATAGCCCCTGTATTTCACGCTTCCACTCTGAGAACGTGCGCTTTAATAATCACTTGAACAACAACTGCCAAAAACTTGCACTCATTGAGAAATTAGGAGAACCTTCGATAGAAATTACGAAAACTCGAAGGCTTCGGACGCCTCCTGTACCGTAAGGCAGCCTCTATACATACTCAGTCCTGCGTATTATTTCTGTGAAACCTTTTGAGGTGACACAGACCTACAAAGGAGCAGAAGACGCGAATATTATCAAATATTTCTACGACAAACGCTTTAGTCGCAGCTTTAATACGAAACAGGCGTCTATGTAGAAACGGCGGAATTTCAATATAGGCACAAAATGCCTCTACGCAGTGTTCTATGCTCACTGACGCGGGCATGACCCTTATGTCCCACACAATAGAGGCGATAATACCCGAGCGCATTATGGCATGTTTACTCGCCTTGTGACTCCAATATCTAATAGCAATGGTGACGTGCGTGTGTCTCGTGTTTAAAAACTCGATTAAAATAAAACTAAACAGTAGTAGGTATTTGCAGAAAGTACCTGCAGCAACAATTAATTGTTATTGGGTATATTTTTCTGTTTCCAAAGTAATAGCGTGACTGATGGTGTCACGCACTCACGCACTCACACATCTTCTTATCAAAAATATATTAGGTATTTGTGATATCTTGAGAAGAGAGTTTATCAAATACATACCTAATTATTTAGGTACGGAAGTAGTGACCTATTTTTGCCACACTAAAAAAATCATAACGGCTGCCTGTAAACTCATTGACTACGACCGAAATATACCTACTTCACAATATTACACATCGTATTAGTAACTAAATTTCGGGGTCATTTCTAATACATTAATGGGTAACTAATCTAGTATCTAGGACCTAGTGATTGACCCAGGCACCCTTCTAACTACAAGCCCATCTGCTAACGAATAGATCGTTAACGATTTTTTAAAGTATTCCTTCTACTCGCTAACAGATGGCGCTCTCATCGAGTATTTTGTTTAATACTAATAAAAACATACAGATACTGAATAAATGGTGAAATATCAGTGAATGTAATATCTTATGATCCTCAGAAAGACTATTAAACTTGAGTGAAATCTTTTTCAATAATTAAAAAAAAAATGTAAACCATTAGGTCAACCAAACTTTTTAATTGACTAAAAATAGAGTAGACCAACGATAAAAATGTTAGTAAGTTCTAAATCGATTAGTTAGTCGGTATTGAATCTGATTCGATACGGATGAAAGGCTTTTTGAATGATTGCTTTAAATTCAATAAAAAATCTTTACTTTTTATTAATTATATTGGATACAAAATATGTTCGGAGAGAATATACTGGTAGTTGGATTTGACTGGACATTATTATTCGTGTAGGTATGTTGTGTTGCTAACTTATGCCACTGCCACTTGTAGCACACCTTAAAAAAACAGAAAGCTTGTTTTGTTTCGTATTGGAATTCATAATATTTCACCTACGCCTTTTCAATTATGCCTATAATAAAAAGAAAGATTAGATACATAGTATATATTATTTAAGTAATTTCATTATGAGTGTGACTCCTTTTTGGCTTTAAGTGGAAAGGTCTCCGATAGTGTTAGGTTTAAGTGAAACTGTAATATTTCTTAGTTAGAAATCGGCAGCATGCTCGGTTCAGCAGCGTGATCGGTTTAGGTTTGCTTAGGGGTTACTATTAATTATGTCAATCGTTTAACCATAGATAGATAGTGATCATTACTTAAGGATCTATCCTGAGTCAGTAATGCGACGTAGCGTATTAACCGCGAAGAGTGCGTGTGGCACCTATGATGGGCGGTACGACGTGGCGGGAAGCCTGCGCCCGTACGGCAGCCGTCACCCCGCGTTATCTCGTTAGCACGGCTGGCGTCTGCGGGCGGTCACTGCGGCGCGCCCTCGCCTCGACCGCGAACTAGGGCATCGGGGTGATCGGGAGCAGCCGAGCAGCCGCCGCGCGCCGCAGCCCGAGGCGTGAGACGCCGCCGCCAGCCGCCACTCGCCGCTCGCCACTCGCTCCGCGGCCGCTGCTAGCGCCCGCAGTGACGCATTGCAGGTGCGCGACGGCCAATCGGCGCGCGCCGAACGCCAGTCCACGCCGCCGCACCAGCCCGATATAAAACCGACTATCCTTTGCGGATCAAATTTAATCCTGTGTCGTGCGTCCCGAGACATGGACTTGGACGTTCGAGTGATAACGTTTTGAAACGAAACGATTGTAGCGTAGTGTTAAAAACTATTCCGAGCTTCGGAAAACGGATATGAAAAAACGGTGAATCGAATAGTCGATTCGGAACGATTCGGAACGAGCACGAAGTGAATCGCGGTCGCGAGTTTCCCGGCGCGGCCGCTCGCGCGAGTGAGGGCGGCAGTATCGTTTCAACCGTCGATCCGTGCGGTCGCTTTTGCGGCGTAGTCTGTGATTTTTTTAGTGTAGCTCCTGATAATCCAAGTTAATCTACAATGGTGAGTGATATTTCTGCTGAAAGGTGCCGGTAGTGCATTCAGGGGATCGTCCTGAATTGGTTCCAGGGTATATTTCTGGGATGTGGTGTATCGGTGTTTATAGTGATGACGGGCCTCCATTATATTATTGTGATGGCCGTTTTTTACCGCATTGCGGATCGGCAGCGAAGCCAAAGTCTTGATCAGGACGCAGGACCAATGATCACAGAAACATAGGAAGGATCGCGAGTGTTACGGGATTTCAAAACTTTATAAAACGACCGTTAGAAAGGCTCGAGAAACATCCGTCGCCATAGTTTCGTAGGTGGTGCCGGCTAAATGACGTTAGTTTGGGTAGAAGCCGGCCGTTGATGACGCTTTAAAATGGCGTTTGGTATTAAATATAAAGAAAACAAGTGGTCTAGTGCGTTTTTTCCGTGTCGAGAGGCCTAGTCGCGCCCTGTTGACGGTGGATCGATCGGCCGGGCGCAACTGTCAAACGCCCGTTGACTCATCGCTACGCGCGCTTCTATATTTTTCATACGCAATTCGCTAAACGGGCCGCGTTTCTAGCCGGTCTTGGAGGCTGCGGTGTTAAACAATGGTAATATTGTGTGGCGACACGTAGCACAGCGCTCGGGGCCGCGGGCTCGCCTCTCGGTCGGTCGCGGATCGCATTGTGTCGCTGATGGTATGTAAATATCGCTGCACCTGGCACAGCTGACTGCGATCTGTCTTCTCCTCGTGATTGGCTTTCTCTATAGTGGTATTTCGGTCAGCGTGGACAGCACTCCCGATCAAGGCTAGCTAGTTGTTCTTATAAGAACCAGATTCTTATTTGGAGGTCTGTCAGTTGTAGGAAGAATGTCTTTGGCTGATAAATTGCCTCTGTCAACTCCTGTTATGGCTGACATATTCAATTATGCAAAGGAAATGCATAATAATGAACTGAATGATGTTATTAAAGCACCATTTTTGTATGTAGCTAGTTGGTATATTATTACTTGCTTACAGTTGATGAAATAAAATTTAAATTGATGTTATGTACTTGAATATGAATAAGTCTAAAAATTTAAAAGATGTTGATTTTAGTGAAAATAGTTTTTAAAAAATTAAGCTTTAATTTGTTCTGACATTTACATTTGAAACCAGTTATAACACAAAGTTCATCTTTTTTGCCTTAATCGAGTATGCATAAATTATAATCATGTTTATAATATAAGATCCTTTTTAATTCCATTTGATCAGAACTAGTTGCTGTATTCAAACTTTTTTACAACTTTACAACTTTTTAAAGATCTTTTATAAAATCTTTAATTTGATTCCGTCCTTGTTATATTCTAAACTTGAATGTCCGACCATCATGGCTAACCTGTTTTCAAAAATATTCACTGAGATTATTTTCCTATTGAACAATGTAACATAAATAATAGCAATAGTGACTGATAACAGATGGTATGTAGTATTTTTAGCTGTGATTGTACGCACATAGCAAGCATATCGGCAGGAAAACCAACGCTTATTATTTGACACAATACATTTTAATGATATACCACTAGGTACCTTTAAAAATATGTTCAGGATAAATGTAGGAGTTAGTTAATTTGTACCTATTTCCTTGTTTTATCTACCATTTTAGAAGGATAAACCAATGGTAAAAGATTCTAGACTTCATTTTATTATATTTTGATTAAGTTATGAGATCTTTTTTGTTAGTTGTATCAAAAATATTTATCATTGACTAATAACAGGTTTGCTTGAAGGTTTTAACTAGTCAACATGTATAGGAATAAATTAAATTGATTGGTAGGTTGGTCAGATTTGTGCGTTGTATTGAACAGTATTGTGTTACTGGTTTGTATGTGTTCTGTGATCATGGGATAAATACTGAATGCACTCTAGCTACATTTCACATGAGTATTATTGTTAAAATTTTAAACCTTAGCATTTATTGTTTGGGTGACCAGTTTGTTACCTATGTCGGTACTTCCACTTAGCAAACAACAATTGTCTTTCTAAAGTGGCTATTGTACTATCTCAATAACATCGTATTTATTGATAGAAGTGGCAATGCAGTATTTTGTATCTGTGGCGTAAAAGACCGCAGTATGACGCGCCGAGGCCGGTCCGGTAATTACATATAATCTCCAGTGTAATCTTATCACCGCCGATAACGGCCCGCGTACCCTGTGCCGTCTCTTCGTATCTGACACTCATTAACAATGGTCGTCAACCAAGTACGTCCTTTATTTTTAATTAAAAAACTTGAAATAAAAATCTAAAAAAATTACCCTAATTTACCAACTTAGCAAAAATAGGCTCTATGTACTTGGATTATGGTAGGTTTTCTTATGATTGTGTTTTTTGGTTTCAGGCGGATCAACTGACAGAAGAACAGATCGCCGAGTTCAAGGAGGCGTTCTCACTGTTCGACAAAGACGGCGATGGCACCATCACGACGAAAGAGTTGGGAACCGTGATGAGATCCTTAGGACAGAACCCCACAGAAGCCGAGCTTCAAGACATGATCAACGAAGTTGACGCAGACGGTGAGTGTCCGCCCTTATCTGTCACACTAATTACCGATCACGACCATTCTTGGCATTCCTCGTGACCGCTATGATATCCGTCGAGGTGCCTACGCGGGAACATACTTTAGCCTAAATCGTTAAAACTACATAAATTGATATGCAGTTTAGCAACGCTGGTATGAGTCTCGTTTCCGTTTACCTAATTGAAATGTAAAATACCTATTATCATTAGATTAGATAACCAATCGAAATAACATTGCAAAACCCCAACTCTAAAAAGAGGCATTAATTACTTTTTCCTGTATGTAGAATATAATTGCTGATGACAAGATAGAGTTGATAACAGACGTGAATATAACGATTATGAAGAAGACTATTTTAATCGATCGTTATTTAAAAAGTTATTGTCGATTAGGATCTATGACACGATTGAATCTAAGGCATTCTCAATCCCGTAGTTTCCTCATAAACTCTTCTGACATAATGTCAAAAACTAAACTTATCCATAAAGAATAACAAATAGGTACCACTTTTAACACAACTTAGTTTATTGTACTGATACAATATCTTTAGATTTATATAGTTTTCAAGTTAGTCATATCACACTAGTTAATCCACGTTAAAAATAACGTGTTTTAACTCAATAAGGTAAAAGTTTATAAAAATTATTTGCCTAATATTTTTTTCCCGCGTGTGCAAAAACAATATTAGTTGTAATATTTCACTGACATCTACACAATACGCGTTTCTAGGTGATAATAAATTTCTTGAATAGCTACTCCTATTAGAAGTTTCTTAATTTTTTTGTTTTGTGAATAGATTTTGAGCAAGGTCGTCAGATTAGCTCAGGACCTACCCAACTTTGAGCACAATGGCGGCGATAATATTTTAAACAAATACCGGTTACCGCAAATAGCCGGTCTTCTTCGAACAACGATGACTAAAGCAACAAGTATAGTGTAGTACAATTAATTCGCTATCAATTCAATATACCTACTTAAGTACTTAAATTAAGGCTATCGATACCTATTGTGATACATTATAAATGTAATAAATTTCATATCGGTTCGCCATAATCGATATATTATCGTCTAAGGTATTATAGTGTCGATAAGAGCTATTGAATATCTATGATTGAAGCCTATTGGAATGTGCCTATGTGGCTAGCTGTCGGTTTAATACTCTATAAGGAGTTCGTAACGTTAATTGATTCAGTAAATGCACTTAAAATTGTACGGACCAACGCCTGATCTGTTTATGAAAACATTTTTTATGATTCGCGAGTTGTGTTGTTAATAGCTACAGAGATAAGCTTCAGTGTCGGGTCGACAGGCGACCGACCATAACATTGAAAAACCTCGAAATTATTCGGTGAAAGTGCTATGTCAGTTTTTCTCATACCTACCAGACACTTGGCAAATCAAAAATCTAAATTGCGTATCAGTTACCCTTGCAATATACTTACTAAATATATTTTATTTTCCTCTTAAAGAATCGTAATACAAACCCTCTCCTAATTCAAGCTGCATCTGCTCAATTTCAACGTTATAAAATGAATGTCTTCAGTGGAACTCAAAAGTTAAGCTTCCGCGCAATTGAAGTGTTTACACTTCAGTACATTAGTTAAAGTTAATCCATAGTGCGCGGGCGCCGTGAAAACATAATCACTGCGTAGTTGCGTAGCCACGTTTACATAGCGCTTTATCAGTGGCCGCGTGTGTGCGCCACAACTCTAGACAAACACGTAATGTGTGTTTAATTATTATGTCGCCAAAACATTTAATAATTATTTAATGTATGTGGTGTTAGAGAAAAGCCTGCTTTTTTTTTTTTTTTTGTGTATGGCATCTCGCAGGTCAACCTCGAAGGTTGTCGACTGCTTAACCGGGCTTGCCTGTGAAGTGCCTTAAATAAATTTAGGGCCTCCAGCCAGGGCTTAACTTACAAAACTAAGCGACTACACGCTAAGGGCACCCCCTAGTGGGGTACGGGCCTCGGCTTAGGGCGTCGCTGGGGGAGGACAGCAAGGGACGGCTGGACCAGAATAGATTTTGATTATTATAATCGGGAATTTTAAAGCTATTAGCTCAGCTCGCGGGCTGGCTCGTCAAGCTAGGGTCGGGAGGGCATGGAAGAAAAGCCTGTATCATCTTAGATCGGTATAGCATGAAAACGTCAAGCGCAGTGGCGCTTGGCACACGCAGAGAATGTAACCCGATGTGGTGGTATTTAAAGCATATTGCTACTGCCAATCTGAACGACATAATCCTTTGGACGCCCCTTGCTATATGAGGAAGTAAGTGGCTTCATCTTACCGAGAATGTACGAAAAAACTGTAACCCTAAGCCGTACCGTTCATTCAAAGAGCAGACGCGTTTTAATAACATTACGAGTTTCCGTCATAATTGTCAATCGGGATCGGCTGAACATGATTTTAGAAACGAAAAAATATAAATTATAGATACCCACTACCTTTTAGAAAAAAAGAATAGACTAACGCGCTTAGACCGTCTTCTGATAACGGGAAGTTATATTTTTAAAAGTGCAATAGGAGTTCAGACAACATGGATCCTGAACTAATCAAATACTAAACACCGCCCGAAACTTTTCTTCTACAAACACGAAATCATGAGAGACTTACATCAGTAAGGCCGGGAACAATGCCGTCAGCAGTTAAAACCAGAAATGTTTACATTTGAACATGAGACAACGCCTGAACAAACATACCTGATCAAACTACCATGCTAATCATGTGAGTTTGCGCACAGTATTTGAACTAAGCCGAAACATCGCTATCTTACGTACACGCGCGATAAGGAAGGGAGCATTGTCTTCAGAGCCAAATAACAGGAAGATGAAATAATACAACAACAAATAAATCGGCATGACATATTCCCAGGGATGTTGGAATTATTTTGTAAAGTCATGGAGTGTGCACTCTTTTGTGAATATGTTCGCCCATTCATCTCGGCTATTCCTTCGTCTATTGTCAGAGTTCCGTTGCGAAAAAAAAATTTATCCTCGTTAGTATGCAAGGCGAGCTCCTTTGTGATTCTATAAAGCCACCCTATATAAAAATCTATTGGAAAGGCGCCTATTTCGCATGGGAAATACTAACGGCGTTTCGTGGGAAAATCTAAATAAAAATAAAGATCCAGTCATAACTAAGCAAACGCGTATAAACGATCATAAAACCAATAAAACTGGTTCATTTCTGCGAGCTACCTAAAATACAAATAACCACTGTATAAATTTGGCTCTGTAATCTGAACTACAATTTAAAAGGCATTAGTCGTAAACCTCTTGAGTGGGTGCCTTAATTTGGCTTGCGGAGTACAATACGGTGACGTCATCGGCTATTGGAAACAAAGCCACCGTTACATTCGACAACTAGAAATGGACTTTTTGACTTGTAAGTTTACTTCGCATATTCGGATGCAGCGGAACGATGAACTGTTTGTAAATCCTACCGTTATTCGAAACTAAAACGGGTTTCGAAGATTTACAGTAAAACTTGAAAAATGTATTCTTGGAGAATATAGATAAAGCCGTTACTAGACAACCTGCACAATGAAACTGCTAAAAATAAAACGAACTAGACAAACAATAGCACGAAATGTTTACAAATTTGGCTCAGTGGCCTCGTAGGTCTCGCTTGAATGTCCTGCACTATGTAAAAAGTGGGCGGACACTATTCCGAGCCATGCACGTCACATGGCCATTGTTTGTGTGTTTACAAGTTGCACATCGGCCGACCCTGACATTACTGTTATCAATGATGTCGATGCCGATGTCGCCCTTATTAATAAGCGTATTAATGGCGTGTCGATCACCCGTGCATCGCGATATGAAAGTAAAACAAATCAATATTTGCAATTTAGAACGTCGAAATATATTCCTATAAGTTCGGCTTTCACAAATAAATTTATGATCGATTGAATTTAAATATTTAAACTCGTAAAAAACGTTAATGCCACTACGTAATAACAATTTGGCGTTCAAAGAAGATACGACCTCATATCTTCGTATCAGGTTTAATGTAAATTATTCACATATTACATAATAGAGTCTAGCTAAGGACAGACTTGCAAAACCTGTTTACAACTACGCCGTACGGGGGGGTAAGGTTTGCATGACAAAGGGCGAGATACGACCACTAATTAACACTACAATTGCCATCTCTTTACACTTGTAACACAATACCCCGTTTGCAACAACACTGGTAATTGTTCAGCGTATCTATTCATACTAAGTGCGCCGCCGAGGAATTACAAGAGATAGAGGTCTGTGTAGGCACACGCTTATGCAATGTGACTCGTCTGACATTGGAGCTGATAAAATGTACCCAATTTAGTTGTAGCTCATTACACAGACTGACGTACATAAAATAAATTAGTTGGAAAATAGAAAATTCAGCCCTTGTTTTTTGATCGTTATTTTATATTAACTTGTCTTACCCTTGTTTCTGTCATAGCATTTACTAAACGAGAGTAAGTCATTCGGCTGCACGACATGCCTCATTGATTACGACAACGGGCCCGAAACCCTTCAGTATCGATGAGTCTTGGCCGCTTTGTGTTGCTATCAAAGCAATAATAATAAAGTATTTTCCAATGAATCATTTAAATGATAACTTGTTTTATCTACATCATAAGTTGTAATTAAATTTAAATCCGATACTGAAACGATATGTAGGCGCATATTAAAAAACCTATCCTTGTGCAGACAGGCCTGCTATCAACCTGTTGACTTGCATTCTGACCGGGTACAAAACTACGATACGATACGAGCATGTTCTAATATCGCTCGTCACTCATGCCTACACGAGAGATTTGCCATTGTACAAATGATATAATAATGTAGATTCACGAACGGATATTATGCTATTTTTTTTTCAAGGAATCTGATAGCTAGTTATCAATAGATAAACTAATCGACTTATCCACAATCATGCTGTTACGAAGGAATATTATGCGAGTAGTTTGTGACGTCACGTTAATCTTATCGTAAAGGTTAATAAAACTGGAATAGAATATGAATATGATTTCGTATCTCACTTCAAAACAAGGGATAAGCTCTCAAAGTCCACAAGTCAGGCAATACAAGCGTGATGTCTGAATATAAGATGCTTTACTGTACTCAGCAACAGTCACGTATAGCCATTACGTGACAGGTTAAAGATCGCAACACTAACAATGGGTTGCTTAGATATTTGCAAACAGGCAAACACCAAGGCAATCGTACTTGTCTCCCACCGCAAAGGCTCCATACGCGCCTGACCGGATGACGTAGACAGTGTCCATATACAGTTTCCAAGCCAACAATACATTGCGGCGCATCCGGGACACCAGCAAATTAATTCGCCGCCAACAAACGGAAGGCCGATAAACGTGGCGCGTGTTCCTGCGATATAAAAGTGATATACATCAGTCATATTACACGGAACGAGCCACTGATGTTCCGACCGTGGCTACAGGAGAACTGAAGAGTTTATTTTGTGGCGTTCAGTCACCCGCACAGATAGCCAGTTGCTAAACATCCGACTGCCGGCTGCTAAGTAAACACAAACGTTAAATTGAGCTTATGATGCCCAATAGATTGCAAAGTTGCTAATGGTGCCAAAATATATTAGCATTCTGCAAAAGAGGTTAATCAAATCTTGTTTGAATAACGAATCCCATCCCGCATGTCGGTTGTACACATTCATGTTTTCTCAGTGTCTAACTAAAAGTGCTGAAAGAATCTCAGAGAAAAATGTTGCACTTTTGTATATTATTACAACTTCATTCACTAGTCTAAAAATAAAAAAAGTTGGTATAAGAAAAAACGCTTCTCATCGATAAAATTCCCAAACAAACAGTTTGCTGAATTTACCTAGCGCAATACCATAAACTTGGCCTGTTCCGAGCCTGTAATTTAGCTAATATAAGACGGGCTGGCTATAAATTCCAGTAACTGAGATATTACTTAGTCTGTAGAACGATTCCAGTTTCACCCCACTACAGCGAGAACACCGCTGGTTCAATCTAAACTATAAATTGACGCTACATAATACTGGCTTAGAGGTAAGAATGAAATAGGAAGAATATGTATATATATATGAACTCGTGATTTCTTGAAAATACAAGGCAGTTTCATGATTAGCTAGCTGGATAGTTTGACCAACGATATTATTTACGAGGCGTCTCATATTGATATTACACAGAAGACAAGTATGACATCGCAATCGCGATACTGGATAGCATGAATGACTTTTCTCGATAGCTCGAGTTCCTATTTAAATAGTCTCGTTTGATTTAGATCGATAAATATTATTTTGGGCAAACTTCCATCCGTAATGAACGTTGTCTGCCGGTTCTGCAATAATTATTTTAATGTCCCTCAATACTAGTAGTGATTGTTTACAACACCACCGCATTTGCTCTTGGCAAATCCACTTGCGTACTACCACAGTACTGCGGACACACGCGCCGTTGTGGACACTTTGCATATAGATCAAACCAAATGTATTTTTAGACCACTTGACCAGCATCACTTGTTGTTAGTACACTCCGCCTGTCACACTGCCCCTGTAATGAGACCACAGATATTTATCTTCGTCCATGTTTCTTTATAATTTATATTAGAATAATTGGAATATCGCTAGACCTTGCACTTGACCACGTTTATACGACAATCAATTGCAGTACAATGAATTATTTACATTTGATAGAAGTGTACGAAGACCAATGTCAAGTGGATAATTTGCATTGGCTATATGATTCGCATCGAGGTCTTCATCACGAAGCGTGGTATGTTTCCAGGAAAGAATATGCTGCTGCGTTTACGCTGCGTGTCTTACGATCGATACATATTTATTTTAGTTTTTGCTAACAACAAAAGTGCCTTTTGTACGGCCGGTAAAATCGGTGTAAATATTTAGTCGGTTTTTAATATTTTTCGCTATCGGTGTAGTGTCAGCGTGGACATGTGTGGGCGCCAGCGTGAGTGTTCATGATGATATCCACAATGACGCCGTGTCGTCCACCAAGTTTCAACGACCTCAGCCGCAGGAATGTTAAAAGGTCGTTTTATGGGTTTTCAAGTGTACTCTCCATCACGTTGCGAAGACGAGTGCGCCAGAAATCGTATGCACAATTACATCCGCAATTTCACAGTGGAAGATGGTGCACTATCCGTCAATACATCGATAGTACGAAGACGTTACTAGCACACTTATCCCGGGTGAATATTTATAGTACGTATACACGGAAAGACGACAAATTGGAGTAACAGTTCTCTAGTTGGCATGAGGTTTGCTGGTGATGTCACGGACGCCGCGATAAGGAGTCGTTCACTCGTCAGAGAGAGATAGCCGCCGCCGAGCGCTTCCACTCCGCACACGCTATTTGCGGAACAATGCTAGCGAGCATCAAACTCGAATCTAACCGACTGCCGACGATTCATCGACAGCTGACCACGTTCGTTGCATACGCCTTTCATTTACACACACATTACTAGTTACAAAAAAGTCTGAACCTCGTAATGGTATATAAATAAAATTGTGATTAATATTGGCAATTAACTGTACGAAATCTAAGATTACTATAGGATTTACTTACTGCACTTATCATTCTTGTCTGGCATAATATGTATGAAAAGGTTGTCAGTGTGTTAGCAGGGCGTTGAATTGTCAGCTGAGTGGCGCGGGGGACGATCAATACCCACACGTGTCGGGGGTAATTGGACGACGCGCTTCACGGCCCACTCGGCCGCTGAAACGTTGGAAAATATCCCGTCGCCGCCGGTAATCCCCGTATTTGCGCTCAATGTTTGGATTATCGTCGTCCGTGTTTGCAATCTGGATTTGCCACGTTACCTGCGACCCGATTTTCCTAGTACCAACTTTCAATAAGCCGATCATGTCCTCTCGTTATGCAAAGACAATAAAAATGCTAATGTGCTATATAATCATAGGTGGGCTCGACCTCCCAGAGTTCCACTCCATAGCCCATTATCATGGAGGCGAACTACCAATTAACTCGATTGTATTGTGTTGATACTAAGCGCGTCTCGCTTCGATTGACCCGATACGCCTCGGGCATTCACGTTTGATTCTATTAAATATCTGTCACATACTCGATACAACCATTCAATTTAAGCTAAGTCCCCTAGAAAGCTGTATGAGAACTGATTCATTTAAAGCTGGTGGTCACTCGCTATGGACTGGTTTGGTTTGCTTTCAGTAGAACCGGCTTGCGAACCTCAATCATGCTCATGACCCATGTTTTAGTAACCACTGTCCATTGACAATGACAACGACATTCGTTGAATACTCGGGCGGCCAAGTTGGATATAAAAGATAAAAGACAGCTCACAGCGCATGCGCCTGTT
Organism: Pyrrhia umbra; assembly: GCA_963891755.1. Lineage (NCBI taxonomy): Eukaryota > Metazoa > Arthropoda > Insecta > Lepidoptera > Noctuidae > Pyrrhia > Pyrrhia umbra. The sequence goes on from OY982925.1 coordinate 798,891, forward strand.
TACCCGTCTAATCCGAGTTCACAATGAAAAAAAAAATAGGTTAGGGGCCGGTCAAGCAACTCTGCCATCGATCGCACTGCGAACGATCGGAGCGAACATTTTACATCGTGTCTCGTCACAGAACACTTTCTCGCATTACGGGCCGGCCGAGTTTTTAAACACGAAATGCGATGTTGTGAAAACTGCTCACGTATGTACATAACAGTTGGAAGTGAAACGAATGCCGATTGAGCTTCGGATCAATCGATGTGCTCGAGTCTACAACTGCTCCGATAATTCTGTTCTAAATACTGCCCTGACATTGACATTAGTGGCGCACGTCTGACAACATAAACTATATTATCTATTGTTTCTATTTGGCATACTCGCCTATAACACATTTATTATACTGTTCGAATGATATCACAACTTGACAGTGAAATAATAGTTGTTAAGCTAGGCTGCCATTTAGCAATGATGTCACCACTAACGAACAAATATTTTGTTCGTTACTTAGTTTCGGAAGGCTATTCAAATAAAACTAAAGCCTAATAGTAGAAACTTAATCTTTATAAATAGTCCTATCTACTAAGCAACAAAACATATGAAATTAAACCAGTATTCTCAGGACTTAATAAAACAGAAGTTGGAATACCGCCCAGTACTGGTCCACGCAGAAAAAACTCGTAAATTTCTTATCTAATGCTCACATTACTAACCACAGCATCACACGTATACTAGCGCATTATTTGCGAGATTCAGAATTTCGGAGATACGATGAAAAATGGAGCGTACGTGTAGGACCAAATCCGAGGAGAATAGTAGACACAAAATTTATGTGGTATGTAATGCTTCAGTGGGGGATCTTCCTCGTCCCATTATTCCGTATTATTTCGCGCCGCGCCATTTATTGCCCTTCTTCCCGCGAATTTCTAACTAGGAGCATTTGTGTAGCTGGTCTTATTGCGGTTAGCCTTATTTTCAACACGCCAATTAGCACAACACAATTATTATAACGTTTTGTTTCCTGGTTTTATCTAACAACTAGCGTGGTGTTGTAACTATTATGAGGTTTGAAGTGGACGTTCGTGCTAACGGCATGTGAATGTTCTGTCCCGCAAGAATTCTAGCCTAACTTCTGGTTTGTGTCGGGTAATTGCAACTGTGATATAAATCAGCCAAGATGGCGGATAACTGATGAACGTACAAATTCCCGGCGGCGCGTGTTACGTTGTTTCGGTGACATAGTCGTGGACGTTTGGCTCGCTTACACTGAAATATTAACGTTCTGGATGTAAACACTTGTTTGACTAACACTCGAGTTATTTGCTATAAACTAGCTCTGTTTATATTTCATTGTAATTATCATAACCTTGACGCAAACAATGGTTGTCTCACAGTTAATTCAACCGACATCAACGGTGTCGGTCCTAATGGTGGATATGTAATTATTTCATGCTTCAATGTTCTCGCATCACATCCCGCATTTAATCTCATTTAATGTGCAGGAAGTGCTCGGTGCTGTAATGGACATTATATTGCGAATATTCAATAGGCAGTATTGCATGACAAACCGCAGCAGTATTGAATACACTAAGTCGCGACCGCAGCCTGCTGTGTGGCTTTACGGACATTATAGACGCATTTTAAACAAGTCCGGCTTTCTATTTAATAGCAACCCAGGCTACTGTTCTCCTAACTATTGGCTATTTATCAAATGTTTACAATGCTGTTGATGTCTGCGCGACACCTATTCTAACTAGAAACTTTATCTACAGTGTATTTAACAAAAAAGAAAAAAACTCTTGTATTGTAGTATCGTATACCGTGAAATAGTACGAGGTTTAGTGATTGGTAACGCGCCAAGCCACGTATCGATCAAGACACCTCAGTCATACACCAGGAATACCTCCCCGAACATTGTCTACATCACTGACCCACTGTCGTCCTAATTGCACGCTCACTGCCCTTTCAGATACTGAATCACAGGCCAATTTAACTCTCTATTTTGGACCTAAACTAGACGAACTGTAGCCCAGCTGCTGTTGAGACCCGTTTATTTTAAAGTATACTTGGAGCAATAAACGTATAGCCGTCTTAGAACCCGTGTAGTTTGATGGTTTATGATCGGACTACAAAAGAAGAAAAAAAAATTGCACTTTCAAAACACACTTTGAACTATCTCTATACAAAGCAAAGGATAAACAGTGTTGACAACCCGCGTGCTCACTCAAGACTTGTCTGGAATCGCTGTGAAATTGCAAATGAATTTGCATATTCTGCTGGCGGTATGCCAGCGTGTTTGTCGCGATTTACTCGCGTGGTCGAGCGTGTGCTTCGGCCCGGAGCATCGCCCTAACTTACCTCGCGTTTACCTTGTTTATTATAATAGAGAAAATGTTTACATCAATGTAATCGGAAAGGGCTTGTGAGTAAATCGTGAATTCGCAATGATGATGATGATATGAACATATGATAATCTTAATACCTAAGTCATCCTTTATACATCGAAACATCAGTGTGCTCCTTAATCAATCAGATCAAACTTCGCTTTTTCGGTGGGTATATTAGATAAGTCATTCTTGCTGGCTTTGAGAAGCGAGTTCTTTTAATATTTTTCCCTTCTCTGTTCACGAATTGTTTTCTAGAGTGCAGTCACGAAAGAATTGGTTAATTGAAATTCAGACACTCAAAGCTTCGAAGCTTACAAGTTCGTTACTTTTATTGTTCCTCGGCTCGCTGATGCACCGCTGTGTGCTTTTGATCTGAACATTGCATGCACGCCATTTTCATAAATACCTCATCATAACGCGAGCAGTAACCCGTGCATGACTGCATGAGCCATCCGCCATTTACTTCGCGCAGTTGTGACTCCTTCCGCATGTTTCTCTAGCCAATTCTATTGTTACACTGAAACTATTGAAGTCGTTTACATACCTTCCAGCTACTTCTTGATATTAATATTTTGAGTCTCATAACGATTAGTCTGACGAAGCCTCAAATTGCTTGATTCGTTCAAGTTCATCAATAAATCGGCCTACGCAGCGATAGCGTATCGTATAAGGAATGTGTTTGCAGTTCGCTAATCGAGTGCTCGCTGCTGACGCCATGTTGAGTCAGTCGTCCTTGCCGGCTCGTTTGTAAGGCTTCTCGACCGTCGCTCGCATTAGTTACGCCTAATTTTACTCGACGTTCTAGCTTAAGTTTGAATTATTGAGCTTTGTCGTTGTTACATAAACCGTTGAACCTTCTTCTACAATCGTAAATGAACGATGAACAACGTGTATCTACAGTGTTAATCCAGTTTACAGAATATAAAGGATGATTTCATAATTGTGATTACACAACAGCAGCGGCAGCAATTATGATTACACAGTAGGTATTATTAAAAGATCGTACGCTACAGCATGTACTGTAACCGCGTCGTCGGTATAATCAAACAAAGCCAAATTACTCACAGGGTTACTCACACGGATTCATTAGAATCTGCGAATTGTCACATTTACGTGGCGGCAATAAAATTGTGTTTTAATAATGCCAGAAGTTACTTGAAATAAGATTATAAGCGATTGAGTTCATCAGCAAATTTAGCTGTGGTAATTTAGCTCGGCGTGGGCTCGAGGTGTTTATGGACTATGCACGCCAATCTAAAACGGCTTAATAGAACTCTCCCCCAATCAACCGATGGCGATGTTTACACGATTGATTTTAGATTGTTAGTCCGGTAGCACCGCAGCGCCTTCACACCACTCCATAGCACTCTATTACGACCAAGAATTATAACGTGGACAGTTTCTAACGAAAAAAAAAAAATTGACCAGAATAGACGAAACGGACGCGGATACTAACTGTAGCATTGATTGATGTGCGCTCTGACGGAACAGAAATGTATAATAAACAGGAAATAAATTATGAGAAAACCACACGGGCCCTAAAAGACTTAAAGGCATAATTCAGCAAGTACTCATTGTTTCCATTAAACCCTATTATAACACATGTTTGGCCATGTCATAATATTTGTATCAAGTACGGCGTATTGGAATAACAAACATTGATCATGGCTAGTAAATGTAAATGGGAACTCATTCGCATCGCTAACGTTTTCTGGTTTTGGTCGAATTCAAGTCTGGGGAAGCATGCCAACTGTGCGCGTTCCAGGGGTGTAGATATTGATCGTGTTTGGTCGAGTCGTGGAGCCAACAGGGCGACCGCAGCGCGTGGCCGGCCTCGGAGACTGGGGCACGTGTAGTAGCTAGCTAGTAACGAGCTCCACGGAACTATGCAGACCGTTGATTCATTTGCAAATTAGACCTTGAAAGTTAAACAAGCTTCTCTAATTTGAATGATTTGCTAATATGTAATATCGCCGAAATTCTATTTGTGTTGGTCGTTTGTTTGAAACAAATTATATCTTTTGTTATCTTCAAGTAACAAAGGAAAATTTCGGTGACAGCACTTATCCTGAATCATAATTTAGTGGAAATATTCTTGCTTTTCCTTATCACATGGAATCGGCTCATGAATTAATCATTCCGCTATGCACGATGATGGCATCATATACGTGAGTAAGACAAGGTTACAAGTTAGCGTTATGATATACCTGTTAGTTCATAGGGTGGGTGCTGCTAGGTCCGCAGGTTGATTCACTGTTTACGAGTCGTTTGTTAATTGCTATGCGCGAAGCAGAACACGGAACTGCGCAGTTTGATGAGTTGGAAACTGTTCGTTATCATTTTTGAAGTGATTCGTGTTGCTTTGATTACTAAGCGACATGAAGTTTAATCATTTAGTTTTCAAAGGGTTTTCCTTAGAATATGAAATAGGCAGCGTCAATAAGTAGCAAGCATGTTTGTGCAAATTTACTCCATCTCAAAAGTTGGGTTGGCTTTTGGCCTACAAGATATAAAAGTTTAAAAAATCTGATATTCACGAGTCCCTTATGCGGCTACATCAAATTGCATTGGGGCGTTATTAAATTAAAGAAATGAGTAATGATGTCGCCTTTCACGATATAATATTCCAAGCGCTTAACGACACCGCTGATTGCGAGATTGACTAAAATGCGAAAGCCATTAATAACAGTATATATTATCTAAAAAGTGATTGTACTCGTGATACCTACTAAGAGAAGTATACGTACACGGACGCGACAGATTTACAGCCGACAATTAACAGGAGTGGCCCAGGTGTGCCGCTCTACCACAGAGTAGATAGCTGCAGAATTCGCGCAATGCACAGCGAATTACATTATCATAGAAGAGATCTCTCTTCTGGTCTTGGGAATCATACCAAAGGGAATAGGATTCCCATGTAGATATAGCTTTTTGGAACTAAGTGTTAACTATCGATTGTTCGTATCTGTTCTAAATAACGAAAGGTGCTTTAAATCCTCGTAACAGTGGTCTGTACTTTTATGGACTTTTGCTGTTAGCCTTTGCGTTCGTCGTCGGACAATAGCCACTTTATCGCAATAAAAGTGCGACTTCTGTGCGGTTTCAATTGCCTTTGTGCCGAGTATGCGGCGTGCATTCTCGGAAGCTCACCGTTTCGCTCGCACGTCTATTATTAGTCCGCGAACCACCTCGGAAAGGTTAAACCCAGAATTAGACGGGCCAAACTTAACTCGAACTTATTTTTGCAACGCCTCTGACCGGCTGTTCGAGCGCGGAAGGAACTGATCGTGACTAGATCTAGATTCATGTTGAATTCAGGAACTCGTAGTGGTGTACTGATTACATGAGATAGAATTATCGTTCGCTTATTAGGTGGCGTAGTACTTTAAAGGTTGACAGTTTAGCTAGCATTTTTTTTTATATTTCGAACATTCATAATATACGATTGGAGCGTTTGCAGTTCATCTGCTGAATTCGAAGCCGCTACTAGCCATCAATTTACTAAATAGCTTAGCGTTTCGTGTTCTTGAATCTGTAGAAACTGTGTAGTAATATAGTGAAACTAAATATACGCATAACTGAATAGCACAGTATGAATTTTATGAATCGTGGCAGCAAATCCTTGATCCAGTCATAAATTATCCGACTTTACGTATTCCTGTCCGTTTGTTGATAACGTCGATCAAAACCCAGCGTTTGTTTCGTCTCTCCAGCCGCGCCATGTGCGAAACGGCAATAATTAGTTTTTGCTATAACATACTATTTTTATTACGTTTACCATGGTAATAACAGTTTGAAGTATAAATAAAGTTCGATTCACACGTCCGTGAGATACAGACGGAATACTTTAAACATAACACGATGTCCAAACACTAACGATTTTCCTCCAGGCACACGTATGATCGCTAAATAATAAAACAACGTGATAATTGTCTTTGAAAGTAACTGTAAATTATAGCTACTGTAATTAAAAGCAGGAAAAATGGCTCTTTATCTACTATAATTAAGATAGAATTATGTTTTTTTAAATGCTTCGTGGAACCAGCGTAATGTCACGTGGCTTCAGACCCACTTAATCCCAATTTAACTGGCCGATATGAAGACAAAGATATTTACGTAGAATATAGGTTTGAAGTCAAAACATTTCGCTGAAGTAATGTCAGAGAAAAATGTTCGGCGCGCGTGCCCGATTCTATTGATTCATCGCTTTATAACGAAGTTTAGCTGAGCCATTCCCAATTCTACAACAGCCCGGCGTGTATGCGAACGAAATCATGGGTTTTATATCATTTTGAAGCCAAGTTGCGATAAATTCCTCGTTTGTAATAAAGGTTATGGCTTTAATAAGCACGTTAGTTACCATACATTATACATACCATACCATGCACACGGTGGAAGATTTAATGATTTAGAGAAATGTACACAAGTTATTCGTCTTCCTGAAATAGAATTAAAAACACTTAATTGACAAATATTTGCATTAGATAAGGTTCTGTTTAATTGAAGATCAAAATCACGTTACTTATGATTAAATATTTGCTTGATATCCGCACCAACGTAATAATAATAATGTAATTAAAATTTACTTTAATTTGAAATTGGTTCGTCTCTTTGTCGTTTGAACTTGTCTTTTCAAGGAATAAAAATTATTCCCAGGGCATCACGGCTATAATTCATTTGAGATCATCTCATTCATTCATAATGTTTTTAAATATATGACGTATGACAAGCACATGACCGCGAGTCTGCGAGCCCAGATAATACGCAGAGCCAGTCGGATGATAAATCTATGTGTTTATAAGTCTCTGTGTTCTTGGAAACTCCAACACTTGCCGTCAAGCAAAACAAACACGGCGCGTCGCTAACGTGATGCTCGCGCGCATACTTCTCGCATACATTAACGACTAATAACAATTATACTGTTCATTATGTACTTTTATACGTCGTAAATCTATTCGGCGGCCCCTTGATCTTCATTCGATGCGAAAAATTCCACTGATTGTTTAATTTTAAATTATTTATCTGTAGGGCGCACCTGCTATTCCAACGATTCCTTGTTTATTTATTTTAACAATAAATAAATCAACACTTTTTTTATCTAACTCTATTATGTACTAGTTTTATGGTATTAACCGGGTTCTTTGAGCATATAATAAAAATAACTTTCATTATGCTGTGCCTATCGACATGGAAACCCATTTTACTAGGCGGGAAACTCGTGATCAATGGTTCATTCTGGTCTAATGATTTATAATAAACTGCTTAATTTTATTAGTACAAATTCCCATAAGATATAAAACGTACCAGACAGTGCAATGTTTTCTTTAAACCCCCCGATATATGTATGTAACGATGAACATCAAAACTAATATCCAACCATGTCACATTCCAGGCAACGGCACGATAGATTTCCCCGAATTCCTGACGATGATGGCCCGCAAAATGAAGGACACCGACAGTGAGGAGGAAATCCGCGAAGCGTTCCGCGTGTTCGACAAGGACGGCAACGGGTTCATATCCGCGGCCGAGCTGCGCCACGTCATGACCAACCTCGGGGAGAAGCTCACCGACGAGGAGGTGGACGAGATGATCCGCGAGGCCGACATCGACGGCGACGGACAAGTCAATTACGAGGGTCAGTACTCACGCACCACGCCACGCTTGCCTGCCGCGCACCCGCCGCACTGCCGCACGGCGCTCCAGGGACAAGCGGCTGCGACATGACGTCACTTGATGACGTCAGCGCGACTTGTTCCTCGAATGTCAGATGTGGAATTTTTAAAGTGCAATAATAATTACCGTATTCACTTTGGCGTTTCTGTAGATTATATAACTTTGTATTGTAACCGCAAAGAACTGGCAGTCACTACGCATGACAGATCCACATAATTCCATGTATGGTCGACACACTCGATGTGATTATTACTACCCTCTTGTGCGATAGTACCCAGTGTTATAACGATACGCATACACGAGACTCCAGCATGTAGTACATAGTGCGTGATCACACTAACAGTTGGGTTTGCTTGTTTACAAAAGGTTTATTTTATTCATAAACTGACTCACAATGAAAATCTCCAAAAATGATTACAATGAGGATCCGTAACGTTTTTAGTTGACAATGCAGATTTGTAGAGCTAAGTAATCCTTAACATACAGTGCAAAAATTTTTGATCTACGATAAAAATTGACGAAGTTATGACCAAATTACTAGCGAAGTTCACCGAGCGGTCGCCGCGATAGCTGTGACGTCACTCCAACGGTTAGCCGTTGGCAGCAGTATGGCGCGCAGTGTTTTGTTTGATTAATTGTGACTTTCAAACAAATTAAGTGTCCGATTTGTGTCTAATTCACCTTTTCAAACATGTATTAATATTGTATAGTGCCAAAATGTACAAATACTTCTATTATTACCTTAGAAAAATTATTTTTAACGTGCCGAAAAACGCAAAACTTCTTCAAAATGGTATCCTGTTGTAAAGAGATGATTGATGATGATTTTTTCAAGCCATCCTAAGTAGGTACATACTGAATGAATTATTTGTAACAATGAACGAGGTGGCAAAAAATAGCCATTGAAAACCAATATTAAGGTTTCCGTTATAGATCGACAAGTATATAGGGGGAACTATGAACTAAATAAAGCGCAAGTTGGTTAAATAGCCATCCGCGAAATGATCCGCATAGGAATGAACGAAAACAACATTTGTTTATCAAGATTTCTGTACCAATACATTATATTCATTATTTTTTACACCTACCTACTGCTGCCTCCACACAATCACCGATGATCGCGGTGATTTGCTATACATTGCTGCGTTGGATGAAAAACTCTCAAGAGTTTTTGAGAGTTCACAGCAATGTACAGCGATTCACCGCGATAATAGCCGATTGTGTGGAGGCCTAAAGATTTTAAATCAATATCTTAAGATTACTAATAAGTAACGTAGATTAACTTAGAACTAGATTACTGAGATAATCAAATGTCATGAAAGAATCCACCTTTGGAAGATTATCTGACTGAGCTCGCACAAAACCAGCCTCTACTTTATTAGTACTCATATTTTAGGACGTTTTATACTCAAATATCACAAAACACACTCTAACAACACTACGTAAAATAAATTGCCAAATATACTGACCAACCGCGTCGCAGCTCCGCCGAATAGTGAAATATGAATGCAGACTGCGCTCGGTTCCGTTGGAGTGACGTCACACGCTCTCGCGGACATTATTTTTTAGCGGCCGGAACGGCAAATGTTTATTACTTAATATCTTCATAAGTAATGGTCCGATTTCGATAATTCAAAAAGATATATCATTCTTATGTCATAAAGAATAACATAGATACTAGTTTTATTAAATTTGCTATTACATTACTGATCCTCATTACTACAGAATCCCATATATGTATCACTTTGCAATTTACGTACACCAGATAACTATGTTAACTATGCCAAATATGCGTAAGTTTGACTAATATATTGAATCCTTGCGAAATACATTTGTAGTTGGATAGTATAGTAAGCGAACTGAACGATCACGTGATCTGCAGTCTTACAATTGTGCATCTCTGACGTTCTTGGTTTAGATTCGCTTCATTTTGAGCCCGACCGAACACGACAAAAGTGGTATTTGAATCACTAGTTAGTTAGTATCGCTTGTTGAATAAGCTTGCTGTCCCGTTGTGCATGGACTCAGTGTATGGGAGCTAGGGTCGGCCAGTCCGGCAGCCCCGCCGTGCCCCGTGCTGTATGTACTCCCTCATCCGACCGAGCGTTCTCTCTCTTGCAGACTTCCATGCATTCGCCAAAATCATTTTCGATCGCGGCGACGGCAGCCGTTAGCGCACGGCCGGCCGCCACACTTGTGATATTAGTACCGTAACTAACCATAAGAAAAGACTCTACGATAACGCTGTGATCTCGAAACGATTTCCCCTAGTAGTGTGTAGTGATCGATGCAATGAGCCCAACGGCCTACGTCGAGTGCGGTGCGACAATAGGTATATCCCAGTGTTAATCTGAATGGTTTGCTGCTCGTTATTAACTGTTCCTTCCCTTGGATATGTTAGCTGGTCCCGCCACTCCCAGCCGTCCCGCCCTACCCCGCCCTCTCTCACACTCTCGTTGGGATCTCACCACTTGACTATCGATTGTGTCTATTTACTCACTATTGGCGTGGCGGATCGTCTGCAATTTTGTTCCTACCTTCTACAAGAAGGCGACAAAATTACACGCGTCCGCTTCACAGGGACATGTTGAATATTGTTTTCCTGTTGATTGGTGCATGTGTCTAATATCTGTATAGAAGTTTCCTGTAGAAATACCACCTGGTGATCCGCCCCGTTGTGCCGAGGAGGCGACCGCTTGGTCCTCGCTTGCGCGTGATGTGTCGGGTGCTTTGCTCTCTGTGACCACACATGCTTACCCACTCACACACCCCACTCATACACACACACAACCACACCGTGGCTAACAAACGAGCAGCAAACGTTGTCGCGCCGATATGCGATCGATATAATATCGACTACCATGAACTTGACTGTATAGGCTTCGCACAACACTATCGGGATATGTTTGCAGCACTGGAATCTAATCGAGTGCTTCCGCCCATCATTATTAATAATTACTTCATGATCGATATGTTTGTGTGGATATATCCAGAGGGTGGTATTTCACATAATCCCCTTGTAGTGGCATGATGAGGTAAAATACGGTTTATTTATGTTGTTCGTCGCTCCATCAAGTACATGCCTTGCTTTGTATATTGCCATTGTTGTCGCGGAGGCATATGTTTGGTGTTGACTCGACTTATTTACATCTAGTGGTTCTCTGTCTCATAGCGGTTACATCTTTAGTGCATCTCTATCTCTGTCGGTTACTATCGTTGTGTTAATAATGTTTGTGTTAACATTTTATCTTAGACATGTTATGCAAGGGTTTATGTGACAGTTTTCTTGTAAACTCGCCGCGTGCTGCGCTGGCGACGTTCACTAATGCTGTCTTGTGTTTCTGTTGCAGAATTCGTCACCATGATGACGTCGAAGTGAGCCGCCGGCTAGTGTGTGTGTAAAAAGCAGAGAATTTAAATATACATTTTGTTTCATGACACACAATATTACCATCGTATTGGACCTGCATTTCTCTAGTGTTTGCGATAAATTAAATATTGTCATCGTTTCAGTTTAATGATGTACTTGTAACGTACGGGCGCAGACGACGGACGCCGGGCCGCGGCAGTGGCCCGCCCTCCGTCGCCTCCGCCTTCTCTTTTTATTTAGATTTTAAAGTATTCCGTTAATTTTACTATGTAAGAAAAATTTTAACTGTAGCGGTACAAAGGGAAAACGAATAGGTGTGCGTCGCAATGTGATGGTATAAGTCTCGGGTTCGTGTCGGCTCATATTTATATTTGTGTATATCTCGGGCGGCCGCCGTCCTGTGTGTGTGCGTGCGTGCCTCTGTCTGCGTCGCGCCCTAGTGTCTGCGGTGCTAGCGTCCCGCACCTTTCCGATACATTTTAATGTAAATTTTTTTCAAGTATGAGATATTTATAAAGTACGTGAGGAATAAAAATTTAAAAAATCCCAAAAAAATATAGTGTACCCGGCGGACGGCCCCGGCCGCCCGCTCCACTCCGTGTACATTATGATCGTAATAAATGTTTAAATTTAACTAACTCAGTAAACGAATAAATTAGATTTATTGGTACTGCATTAATTGTATCTGTAAATGACTTGATAAATATTATATTTCTATTGTTGGTGAAACTAATTCTATCGAAATGGAAAGTAATCCGCTCTGTTATTCTCTTACCACATTTGATTCATTCTGTTATTAAATTTTACAAAAGACATACTGAAAATAAATGTTTCTTCATTTTTAGGTCAATAAGCATCGGTGTTTCATTTCGCCCCCGTTGATTTGATTACGTGATTAGTTTTGCTAGCCATTGTATTTACCTGGCCACTCCCGGTGCTCTGTTTATATTGTAGACAAATGAGCTTACACTGAATGTTTGTGTGCTCAGTATCGCCTACGCGCTGGTTGTGGTACGGTCGAATTTCTCAATGTATTTTCCATGTAATTCTTATGACGATAAAGATCTCATTGAAGTGACATGTTGTATATTTGAAGAGATAGTCCTTTACGTTAAGTTTGAATTTATAAAGTTTATAAAAACACAAAACTGGTTCACTGAACACATTTAATTCAGTTTTTTATGAGGTATTTTTTTGTATTAATTGTTTAGAGAACTTATAGGCTCTCTCAATAAAGTTTAAAGAGAAACAAACAGTTGCCACGGTCAAAAATACCAGACGGGACGATAAGATTTAAGCAGTAGCGGCGCAGACCGGCTGCGCGTCGGGAGTGTGGGGGCTGTCGGCGCGGTGCTGCTGGCTGGCGCGGGCCACGTGCTGCAGCAGCAGCGCCAGCGTGCGCGCGGGGCGGCCGGTCATGCGGCGCGGCGCCAGGTAGGGCGGCGCGCCCGCCTGCGCCACCTTGCCCACGCCCGTGATGTCCAGGTGCAGCCAGTCGCCGCACACGAAGTTCTGCAACACCCGCCTCGGTTACCAGCTGTGCTGCGGCGCCTCAAATACAGTTTCCGTTAAAATAACCCAAATAGCACTTTGTTTTAACTTTAAACGCGCTAATTTCGCAAGTCAGTCCGATTTAAAAACTGCATTTGATAGATCAATTCTTGAAGGTTACTGAAACTAATTGATTTCACTCAAAAGAAAAATAGAGCGATTCGACGCGATGGACGGAAGTTATAATTTAAGCGCTATCCTATTTTTATTCCTTACTAATCCCAAAGACAATACATATATAATATCTAGGTACATCAAATATGTTTAGAATGGAACGTTAAAGCTTATGTAGGTGCGCTACCTGCGCTGTGAGACTGACTATAATAGTTTTTGCTTAGAACACTACTGTAATTCAAGTCGTTTTAGTATGAAATTGACACATTTACTGTAAAGATTCTTCATTGAATAATATTTGCTAGTTGTCACCTTAAGAAAAGCAGCTCCGAGGCAGGGAGTTGCATGTCCAGACCCCTTGTTTCTCAGATCTACAGATGGGTCATCTGAAATATTACATCGAAAATAAAATCCTAATTAATATTAGAAAAGCAAATGTGAGTCTTTTTCTTACGCTTACACTGTAAACGGCTTAACTTCATCTAAATGATGATGAATTTGGTATACTTAGTAGAGGAAGATAGGAGATAAGAAGATAGAGGAAGATAGCTCGTGGCTAAGCAACAGCCGCACGGGTCGACCGATTAAAGGTTAAGCTGCGCTTGACGCGGTCGGTCCGTGGATGGGTGACCATCTTTGTCATAGCGAGACTCCTCCGTGCCTCGGAAAGCACGTTAAGCTGTTGGTCCTGGTTGTCATTTATACATCTTAGACAGTCGTTACGGGTCAGAAGCTAGAAAATCTGACAACCAGTCTTACGGGTACCGTGTTACCCGGTAACTGGGTTGTGGAGGTCAGATAGGCAGTCGCTCCATGTAAAACACTGGTACTCAGCTGCATCAGGTTAAGACTGGAAGCCGACCCCAACATAGTTGGGAAAAAGGCTAGGCAGATGTAGTAGAGGAAGATAGGAAGGGTGCGTTCCCTTCAAGACGCGGCTGGAACACCTAGCCATGTTAATGTATTATGAAGTAGGCACCTAAGCTGTATGTTTTAAAACATATTTCAAGGCGGTTTTACATCTTTAATAACAATTTAACTTGTCATGATGATAGAGCATAATACGTATTATGGTGCGTGAAATAATATGTGAAGTATTTTTCAGCTTGTTAGTGACTGCGGTCAGCTAACATACTAAACCACCAGTTTAGTTAGGTTGATAGAGCCTATAGTCTGGGGAGTTTTTCACCCCATTCCTTCCCAGCAAAAATACATAATGATTTGGTTGTCGCTAGTAAGTAGCAGGGCTGTGACATTCCAAAATATCTGGTTTTCTTGCTTGTATGTTTTTTGTATGGGTGTGAGCTGCTGCTGATCTGGTGGCTACGTACTGGTGATCTGTTTGTGGTAGTAGTGCCAGAGCGGGAAGCGCCAGGGCCGGTCCCCGCTGCGGCCCCCGGCGGCCCGCAGCGCGCGCCAGGCGGGCGCGCAGTTGCTGAAGCAGCCGAACGCGCCGCCGCCCGTCGCCATCAGCACGCCGTCTGACCACACATGCTAAACCATTTAGCACAACACCTACTTACGTCTCTCCGGAAGCTCTGACCATTTAGCTCATTTATGTGAATTCTAACAAAGTTTAATAAGACTTCTTCCATGTCCATAATACAAAAAGTGGTTTAAATGTCCTTTGCGTCGATAGTTTGTAGTAAATGCTTTGCCGTAATAATATAAACATATTTTACTAACAAAAAAAAACACCTATCCACTTAATTGAAATTCTAGTATTGTTAAAAAACATTGGATACATAAAACCCTCGTCTCCTCGTCCTAACTAATATAAATGCAAAAGTGACGGCTGAACCCTTTTAGATGAAATTTGGTATGAAGATAGCTCGAACCCCGGAGATGGGGATCTTAGTATCCCAGTGTTTACCTTGCCTAATAAGATGCAATAGGAAGTTACCTATATATAATACCTACATAGTATTGATAAAGGGTAGCATAGCAAGAAATTAATCCAGGGATCAATTTGCTATGAAACTCTTACTTATCTCTTAGGACTGACCGTGAGCATTGAGATCAATATAATACGTGATCACAGAGAGACCTAGAACTAACAGCAAAAACCAGATACACGTACTAGTAAAAGTAGCGACGTCGATGACTAGCGAGGGTTTGTACAGCGACTGGCCGTACACCAGAGCGTCCGCCATCATCAGCCGACCCTCCATGTCCGTGTTCTCTATCTGAAAATATAAACAGGCGGCATAGTGGATCAGTCACTTATTTAATAATTTTTAATTGCAATTGTTTCTTTCGTCCACTCGTCGATAGATGGCGCTGTTGATACTATATTTGGATACTCGATAGCATAGCTGCTGTGATTGTAGCCTAAGCTATTACCACAACTTTCAATAAACATATTAGGCTTATTATTGCGCTCACGAATTATCATTTTTGGGATGAAACGAGTTAATAAATACCACAATACTTACGTATCTATGACTGTACTGTACTGACTATAGTTGAATTCGAAAGAAATACATAGTGTAACACTCACTTGTATGGACAGTCCGTTGAGCGCCTTGACGACGTCTCCCACCTTCATGCACTGGCCGCTAACCATGTTCTCGCAAATAGGAATCACCAGCGCCACATTTATTGGAACCTGTAGGTAATTTAGAACTGAGAATACCGCAGCAGTTGATGACACTGTGGGTGGTTTTATGGATAATATAAAAAAAACCACAACGACCTATTTACCGCCCCACTACTGCATCAACGCTTCTCACACAGGACTTGACTCCTGTCAAGTCCTAGTGTGGTCCTCCACACTAGGTTTCGAACTTTTCGTGGTTGAGACATAGGTTCCTCAACCTGTAGGTCACCACGACCTTGTATATTGGCTGATTTGATAATTATGTTTATCAGCATAAGCTGATAAAAAAGCTATAAAGCTTTTAGGATATGATCTCTAAATACCTACTCGCCACGGAGCTAGATCCTAGCCCACTTTCGACCACCTGTTAGGTACCGATGAACTGATGAATCTTTACCAATTCTCTTAGAGGTGAAGCAGGTGTACCTTGAGTTTGGCGATAGTCTTGAGGGCGGCGAGTGCGACGGCGGCGCCGGCCATGCTGCCGCGGTTGTCCGTCATCGACGAGCACTCCTTCAGGCAAAGGCCACCGCTGCACAATAGTCATTATTTTTTTAATTATTTCAATGTCAACATTATCTTAAAAGGTGTATTCCGAATTACCATAAGAGTAGTTACAAACAATACTGCTTATCTCATGAACACTGCAAAATTATATTACTAAACCTACAAGAATAAGCTGTCCTGCCCATGTATACCTACGGTAAATATTTAGTACCTATCCCATCACTTGATTACATTACATTAGCTAGCTAGTTGACGAAATTACTACACAGTCGTGCAGCCCTGTCTTATGAGCATTAGATACCTATTTAGGTATATCGTGGCAATGGTGTTGCTTACGATTTTTTGTAAGCAGTTGAGAGATTTACTTTAAAATTTAAAAGAAGCTGCAAAATACTCTTATTTTTTGTGAAAGAGCCTCTGAGGTTGTACAGGTGTTTAGTTGGTTCTCAGCTGAAGGTGACTGCGAGAATTTCTGGCAAGAGCCGTCTAAAGATGACCCGTCTTTCGACTCATATCTTGTTTCATTCTACGCAGTTACCACAATGCTTATCATTTTCAACCTATGTGTTAATTTTTAGTTTTATCTACTTCTAAACATGAAGACTTGTACTTAGCTTACATCATCAGGCTATCATCACTCAGATCCTACCTGTCGAAGGTGACGCCCTTGGCGGCGAGCAGCACGGGCGGGCGAGCTCCGGCGCCGCGGTACACGCACTCCAGGAACACGGGCGCCGCGCACGAGCCGCGCGCCACGCACAGCAAGCCGCGCATGCGCTGCGCCTCTATCCACTCGCGGTCGTGCGCCTCTACCGACACGCCCAGCGGACACAGCGTGTCCAGCGCCGCCTGCGCCATGGCGATTAGCCTATTTAGTACTAGCCGCTCCCCGGGTTGTGGTACGATTTCCTAGGGGATTATATTTTCTGTTTTTGCGCGAAAACGAATAACTTAACGACCTAAATAAAAGAACATCACATTATAATGCCATGTCTCTGACATACCGTCATGCGGATTTAAGAAAACCTGCAGCCCACACGATAAGAAGAAGAGGATAATAATACAGAGATGTTACTGTTAATGTATAATAATTAGACATACGCCTTAAAAAAATAAAACCCTCGAAATCGTACAACGTGAACGACGCCACAGGGAACAGCTAGTCCCACATATAAATATCATTATTTTAACGGTAGACGTGGTGCTTCGTAACGCGCCAGAGGTAAACACGAAACGTGACCATTCGCAACCCACTGTCCCACGATGTACCCTTCTTAAAAGTTTGAAAGTTACACATGACTCCCTGTGTGACACACAGGCGGGTACCTGCGCCAGGTCGACGGGCGTCATCCTGTTGGCGGGCATGTCGGACAGGTAGCGCGCCCAATTCTGCGCGCGCCCCCGCACCGCGCCCTCGCGCCACAGCTGCCCGCCCTCGCTACCGTACGCCTGCACCGCCACCTCCGGCTTGCGAGCGCCCCCCGACTTGAACCTTTCGAACCTGGAGTTCCAACGTTGAAGAGGCATCTAATTAAACTACTTACGTACTCTATTAAAATTAAATCAGAAATTTGAACCAAACGATTTTGACCTCTATTGCTTAGGTGACATGACAAAAAACAGATGAAGAATATATTTGGTATTTTAAACATTATTTTTTAATCGGTTGAATAATTATGCTGCAAAAAGAGTTGAGAGATTTTCCTAATCTTATTTTAGATGGGATATATATGAATTGAATTGTATGGATCTTGTTATCTGAATTAAATGCATTTGAATTTGAATTTGAATAGGTTCGTTTTATAGAAACTTACTCAAAATTCAAACACTACCTATTTAAAATTAGATTCAACTAATTAAATGGCTCCAAATCTATGTTCAAGTCAAGATTTATGCTTGAATATCTATCATGCGAAGAATCTGTCGGAGTGTGTGTATACTAGACATTTCATTATCTAAACTTACCTAGTTCAACAGATAAGTATCTACATCAGCAGTGAGTGGTACTAACCTCCAGGCGGCTAGCTCGGCGGCCTCGGCGGCGGCGTCGGGCGCGGTGGCGGGGTCCACGTCGATGGCGCCGCAGCCGCGCCGCTTCAGCAGCTTGACCCCCGCGCCCACGCCCCAGCGGATGTTCTCCTGATAAGCGCGTCTATTAGCGCACCTTGAGGGTAACACCGACTCATATGCCTTGACGACAGACGGCATGACGCTGGCGTATCTCACCATCTCTACTGCCTTGTTTTTGTGTGCGTGGCGCGTATACTATATACTTGATTGCTTCTCCGTGTAAGTGTGTGCAACAGTAAGCCAGTCGGTACACGCAGTACTAAGCGTGTACTTATTTCCGAAGTAAATTTCCGAGTGCCGGGCGTTGTGACGGCCTTAATTTTTACCCGATTACGATGAAGCAAAAAGGAGCGTTTAGTCAAAAGTAGAGGTTTAGGTACAAATCATCATCAACCAATTTAGCTGTCCTAAGTTGACAGTCAAGTTGTAATATAGGAGGCCTATTAGTACACTGCGTAATATGCGGCTCCATCACATGAGGGTTGTTTCATTTCTTAGCACAAATGGATTTTCACTAACCCTGGCTTCATCAAGTGACTCGAGCTTGTTATAGCACGCGTCCTTTGGTCCTAGAGAAGTGATGGCAACCGAGCAATACTCGGGCATGACGTCAGTTAGCGCGAAAGCCTTGCCCAGCACCAACTCATCTGACAACCTGCAACATCCACAGTTTAATGGTTACTACCCTGTTTATACTTTGAAAGCCAATAAACAGACACGAAAACGAGGCGAGGCGCAGAACGGAAAACGAGGCGAGGCACAGACGATCTACTGGCGCCAAAAAAAAAACTTTAGCACTATTTACTATTTTTTCTACTCCGAAACTTACTTATTAAGATGTTGAGATATTTTGTCACCACACTTTTGGTTCACTTCTGCTGCAATTGGTGTTAGCTCAAATTTCTTATCTGTTTGATACACACCCAGGACCAGCCCTTTCTGGAAAAAGAAATGAATGAAAAACTTCTCTCAAGCAGCTAATAATCATTAATATTTGCTTGTATTTACCTTACTGGAATCAACATTTTTGTTATCTCCACACTTATCTTCCAGTTCAGGTTTTTTCAAAGTACAAACTGATCTTGATGCAACTTTGCCATAATTTAGTCCCCTATCTAAAAGTCTTACACTAGAAAATAATTTAGAAAAAATCATTTTGTTAAAAAAATAATTAAAAACCTTTTAGTAATTTCATTCTTTTAATTTGTGTAAAAATATAAACCATCTAGATTTGTATAAAAATAATATTTAAATGTGGAATTTTGTTACCTACATTATTGAATGAAAAAAGTATGAATTTAAAATACATACATCCCTTTTACAAAACATTGTTTGAAACAATATAGTGCTTTCAAGTCTTATTCTAGAGACATTTGTACAAGACTTATCCTAAGTTTAAAGGCATGTTCTGGATATGGGATACAAAGATTTATTTAGTTACTGACTGCTTAAATCTTGCAAGAGCAGGAGATTGCAGTGTGAAAAAGATTGTTTGATTCTACGCAGCTCTGAATAAGCAAACAGTACTATTGCAAAACTATTTATTTGTATAAAATATAGTTATCTTCTATTCCCAACATATATTTTAAAGGAAGTTGTTTTTGGCACATGTCTTATAGTCAATGACAGTCTTGTATTTCGGGTAACTGTGGCATGCCTAACAAACTTATCAGAACACATGTTGATGTTGACTATGGATTCATCCAACAAGTCCTCCTTCAACTCTTCTATACAATGTAGATAGTGAGTATAAAGTTTGTCTTGCAGTATCAGCAGACTCCTTGGTTCAAGCAAAAATGAGAACACTGGGTTTGTATTGATAGTGTTGTCTTCAGTAGGCTCCAGAAAGTTTAATACTATGTGGGACCCCGCTGATATTGTAGTAATGGTTGGATAGAATAAAGATCCGTCTAGATGCGGCATTATGCCCTGTCCCGGCAGGTACTCATTAACCAGCACATGATTCGGTCGTTTCCCATCCATTACATTAAGACCGTGTATTTTTTCCAGATATTTATCCAGCCACGGCGGTATTGACTCGGCTATCATGCCGTTATTGTGAGGTATTCCGCCCCAATTCTGCAATCTTCGATTTGAGAGTTGCGTCCATTTTGGCTTCGGTGCAGCGTAAATATTAGACAAAATTGCTTTTTCTTCGGTTGTTGAGATAAACTCTGATATATAGTATGCAGTCTCCGGAGCCTAGAGATAAAAAATATTGCGATTATCAACTGAAATAATCAATCAAAGATAAGGAGACAGCCAATTTGTGTTAATCAATGTAAGCCAGATACATAATAATACTCACGGTGATAACTTTGTAATCTTCTATGTTAAAAGAAATAGAATTCATTTTCAATCTATGTGTATGCTGTTCAATATTTTTGTTACCTATGTATTTTTTGGTGTGCCTTCTATTCTATTTTTGTTGAATTTGTTTTGTAGACATGTAATTTGACGTTTTAGATGTAAACAAATAAATGACACTTGAGTTTTTTATTCAAGCGTGTTGTTTCTACTCACTGCCTGACAATTCTGGTTCTAACATTGTAGAAAATGCAGAAACACTATTTATATTAATTGTCCTTTGAAAATCGAAATACGATCGTACATTATCTTTAAAAAAATAATGAAAATGACCAATTTTCAATTTTAAACTATGAATATATTCATAAACTCGATATGTAATTAAACGCGACGATCAAAGGATTACCAACGTTAAAAATTTTTCATTAACATTTTAAGAGGTTACGTGCGTTTTGTTGACGTCTGGTTATCATAAAATATCTTGTATTTAATGGAGAAAAAATCCTTAAAAGTGTTAGTATGTACTTTTTATTACGTTAATGTTTCCATGATATCACGTAGGCAGTCAAATTTGCTAAAACTTAGTGACGTTTCATGACTTTGTTAAGAACGTGTATAATTTACACGCGACCTTTCACAGCAATAACAAAACATATACAGCTAATCTTTTTTGACAGAAGCGTACAGAAGATAAAAATGTTATTTGTTAATAATTTTTTTGTAAATATTTGTTAAATGAGCAATTGTAGAATGTGATCAAAATGGGCGGTTGCATAGGAATAACTAGAAGTGGTAGCGGACCCATAGAGGAGTCTTCAGCTACCGTGTCTCGGCCTAATTCAGGTGGGGTAAGCGATCATCTGTCTCCGTGGAGACGTCGAGTGCGTGTTCTCATAACTCTTTGTTGTAGGTGGGCTGAGGAAGAATCAGTCGCTGTGCCACGAGACCATAAGATGGAAATCGGATGTGCCATTGACAGAAGGACAGTTACGTAGCAAAAGGGATGAGTTTTGGGATACAGCGCCGGCGTTTGAGGGACGCAAGGAGATCTGGGATGCGCTGCGGGCGGCCGCCGTCGCTGCCGAGGCGATGGACTTCCAGCTGGCGCAGGCGATACTCGACGGAGCCAGTGTGTCAGTGCCTAACGGCTACCTCACTGAGTGCTATGATGAATGGGGAACAAGATATCAGGTACTGTGTCCCAAGCCGTGTTAACTTGAACTGGCTAGTACATAGGATAGTTAAACTGTGAAAACATACTTCAAAGTACACAATATTACAAGTTTTATAAATGTAAATGACCTTCAGTAATGTCCTTTCTTTGGTTAATAATTTTTGACTGATTTCATTTGTAATAGATACCCTGAAAATACTGAAATGGTGATACATTGCTAAAGACAACAAATTAATATCCTCATACTTTTGTTGTAACAATCAATAGTTCTCCCCTCGGCGTTTTATGTCTTTAGTATCTGCTGATGTTGATCTTATAAACATGTATTGTGTGCCTAATTATTATTTAATGTGCGTCTGCTGGTTTCCTGTTCAGCCTGTTTGGTGTTGTTTTATTTGGTACCTTATCAGGTTTGGGCTCGACAAACAATGTAGC
This sequence comes from Pyrrhia umbra, assembly GCA_963891755.1. Lineage (NCBI taxonomy): Eukaryota > Metazoa > Arthropoda > Insecta > Lepidoptera > Noctuidae > Pyrrhia > Pyrrhia umbra. Next base: position 821,063 of record OY982925.1, read on the forward strand.
TAAGTTATCCTCAAGCATCATATCAGCTAGGTTTTCATTCCTTTTTACTATTATGTCTAAATTAAAAAATCATTTATATTCAGAGTAGGTTGAAAATCAATCAGCACTTTTTGAATGTCAAATGTACAAAAGACAGTCCCGTAAAACAACACTCATCACCACTTATGTGTTTTTGCTGGGAAGAAGTGGCGCAACAAACTCCCCAGCAACACATATCTGTCTGTAGGTGATGTGGTGTGGTGGTGAGGTGGTGTGATTGAAGTGATAAATCCTCATCATTATCCTCCTGCCCTTTTCCCAATTTATTAGGGGTTGGCGCTTGTCTTCTCCTTCCACACTTCTCTATCTGATGTCATCTCACTAGTAACCACATTTCTAAACATCAACTTTCACCCAAATTTATCCATTGTTTTATAAAAAAGGGATAATTTTCGTTAATTATTTATTACAAGCTGTTTTCTTGCAGTTTCACCTGTAGCTTATTGGATATACTTCATGCACCATGATATAAACTATCCTATGTCATTCTCCAGAGTTTAATCTATCTCCATACCAAATTTTATCCAGATTGGTTTAGCCATTTTACTGTGGAAGTGTATCAGACAGAGTTACTTTCGGATTTATAATATAAATAAGGATTTGGCAAAACTTACCAGTTTACTAAATAAAATATATAATAAGTCAAATATACTAGACCAGTGCCAATAACTTTTGAAAACAAAAAAAATAATAGTAGAATGAAACCCATTGGAAAAGGAGGAGAATACAATAAAAATGATAGGAAAAATAAATTACGGGCGATCTGAGGTCGGGAAGTGGGGGGGAGGGGGGTTAAAGTTAAAAAAACGGTTTATCTCAATTTCCGGCAAAACTACAAGTCCTATGAAAAAAAGTTAAATGGCAAAGTTGTAGGTAATAAAAAGATCTACAACTTTTGGATTGACACTTTTTTCACATTACCTCAAAATTTATGTGAAAAATTCAAAAAACTAAGTTTTTGGTTTTTTATTTTTATCTTTTACAATAATTTTTTTTTTTTCACAAAATTTGGTGAAAACTTACCTTTTTATGTCCCAAACACACTGTAATTTATTTGATTTAAAATAATTATTTTTTCACCCTTATTTTGACTTAATATCGAAAAAACACCCTAATTTTCAATCGAAAATTCTCGTGTCAAAATATCACTTTTTTTTAAAAAGTCGGTAGTCTTTTTGTTCTTTGAAATCTCTACTTTCTGATGGTATAAAAAAATATTTACATTGCTATGGTAAATGTTCTCAGAAAATATAAAGAAACGCTACGAAATAACAGTTAGCAAGGCCTAGATCCTTCTAGCAACTCCCCACTTCTCTATGAAATACCTTTTGATGAGCTAAAAGGTATTTCATAGAGAGGTCCGAGGTTCCGTAGGTCACTCTGATACATAAATTATCTTAAAATAGCAATAAATAGGCATCTACGCAAAAAAATTAAGCCGGTCTAGGCCTTACTACCTCTTATTTCGTAGCGTATCTTTATATTTTCTGAGAACATTTACCATAGCAATGTAAATATTTTTTTATACCATCTGAAATTAGAGATTTCAACGAACAAAAAGACCATCGACTTTAAAAAAAAAAGTGATATTTTGACACGAGAATTTTCGATTGAAAATTAGGGTGTTTTTTCGATATTAAGTCAAAATAAGGGTGAAAAAATAATTATTTTAAATCAAATAAATTACAGTGTGTTTGGGATATAAAAAGGAAAGTTTTCACCAAATTTTGTGAAAAAAAAAAAATATTGTAAAAGATAAAAATAAAAAACCAAAAACTTAGTTTTTTGAATTTTTCACATAAATTTTGAGGTTATGTGAAAAAGTGTCAATCCAAAAGTTGTAGATCTTTTTATTACCTACAACTTTGCCATTTAACTTTTTTTCAAAGGACTTGTAGTTTTGCCGGAAATTGAGATAAACCGTTTTTTTAACTTTAACCCCCCCTCCCCCCCACTTCCCGACCTCAGATCGCCCGTAATTTATTTTTCCTATCATTTTTATTGTATTCTCCTCCTTTTCCAATGGGTTTCATGCTACTATTATTTAATTCACTTTTTACCGTTTTTAGAGGCTAAAAGCACTGGCCTATACTAGGTGTATGTCAAGGAAAAATATCTTGTGAATATAATTATTCCAGTAATATTTGTCTGTGTCCATCCAGTCTGTGGTTTTTCTTGTCTAAGATTTACCAGCTAGCCAAAAAAATATTAGTAATAACTATTTATAAACCACTATATTGTGTGATGACCTCACATTGATAGGTCACATGCACACCACATTAAGTATCCAACAACAAAGTTGAAAAGAAATCGTAGCACATTGTAACTATTGTTCTCTAAAACTCATTTATGTATTACTGCTAGTAGATAGTAGTACATGTCTTTTTTTTAACTAGATGGCTTCGGCACTTCCTAATTATTCTTTGATTTATCTATAAGGAAACTCTCAGTTACAGTCTATAGTGAGGTGAGTGAAAAATCAGAGGCTCAAATGCCTCTGATTTTTCAGTTAAGGAAAATAGGTTCATCATCATCATAAAATGGAACTTTAACATAATTGGTAACATATGGGTGTATCTTTAAAACATATTTAGAAAGAACTAGAGGCCCCTTCTGAAAGCCCTATGATCCTTATAAGAGATAATAGAATTATCATAGTGTCCATAAGTCTTATCTTTTGGGAAAAATAGTTGAAAAGCAAAAAGGTACTAGGCTGTAGAATAGCTGTTTAGAATTACATTTATTTGTCTTCCTAGGTACCAATATACTGCTTATCGCCGCCTATAAATATGGTGAAGGAGGCGAGCGGGCGGGACTCCCCGGCGGAGTGGTCGGAGCCCGTGGAGGGCGGCACGGAGGTGTCCCTGCGCCTGCGCCTCTCCAGCACCTGCAAGGACGTGGACTTAGCGGTGTACTCGCGACACACTGTCGCGCAGTGCAAGAATAAATTACATGTGAGTTCTATTTTTCTACATAATCATAAGTTGGTATACAATTTTGAGCAGCAAACTGTTATTTATATGGATTTGATGGCTGAGATGGCTTATTTTTTAGACTCGGTAATTGAGGAAATTTAATTCATAGGGTCTAGGTTCTGTACCTCAGCTGTTAGATTCATCACCTATTTGCGCCTATTTGGATAAAATCCTCTTCTCATACAGAGAAGGTATGAGCATTGATCACATCACTTGCTCAAAGTTGATTGGCGATTTCAGACTTAGTAGTCCAGGTATTAGCACTGATGTCTAATTGCAGAAAATAGTGACCCAATTACAATCACTACATAGTATAAAATAAAGTCGCTTTCTCTGTCCCTATATCCCTATGTATGCTTAAATCTTTAAAACTACGCAACGGATTTTGATGCGGTTTTAGTGATTAATGAGGAAGGTTTTAGTATATAATTTGTCAAGTTTTTGTATCGATTAGCTAAAATATCGCGGGCGAAGCTGCTGGCGGGAAGCTAGTATTGCTATGATTCATGGAGTACTTCAAGGACCATGACTAACAAATTGGCAGATTAATGTTATGTTAGCATTTCATAGCCCTCTGTCAGAATCTTATAGTCACCATACTGGCAGATTAACATTAAATAGAAAAGAATTGCCAGCCAAATTATTATTTGAACTGTTATATGTGTTGTTTGCTGATTCATACAACTAGCAGCGTGCCAGTTGCGGATCTTCTTGACCTTATGTATTATTGATAAATGCCATTTAAAACGGTTAGGCAACTTTTAACTGGATTTCACGAGTCTATTAACATTATTCAAGATGTAAACACCTAGAACGCATCATATAATTATGTTATTGTTAGCAAGAGCTCATGTGGGTATTAACAATGTCATAGTAATGTTCATTTAATATTCTATATGATTTATGTAAAAGTAGAATAACTTGTTTATCGGTCGACAATATAAAGATCCGTGTTAGTGGCTGCATTTATTGTTTTACATAACTTTTTGTAGAATGCTTATGACCGATTTCACAACGTCCGGAAATGTGCCTGTTAAACTTATCTGTCGGATAATTTTATTTTAACGATGCCCCAGTTATGAATTTATCTAGCAGATATTTCGTCGTATGAAATCAAACATTTCGGCACTTTCCCACAAACGTGATTACTAGAATAGTTGATGCAGTAATCAGATCTAAGCTGACATTCGATCGTCATATTTGTACAACAGGGTGTCGACAACCAAAACAACCCAGTCATCAGCTATGCGCCACACTAACGATACAAATGCTTTCGGAAATAAGTAAACACTTCAATTTTGAATATACTAGCTGTACGGTTTCACTGAGAAAAACCACTTCTTGCACCCGTAAATAAGTGTTCCTATGTTCTTCCAGGCTTAAATTTATCTCTATACTAAATTCCATGTTAATTCATTCAGCGGTTTACCGTGAAAGTGTGATAGGTAGCACACACAAACACACGCATGCACGCTGGCTCAGCCTGTAATCCGGACTGGAAGAAGTAGATTTTGAGTTTTGACACTATTTTAGAAGATTGCTCAAAAATGGGTCATGTTGTCATGGCTGCAAATGGCTTTTTTTACCGAATGTTGAGCGTGAACATTCGGATTTAAACATAAATGAATAAAATATTCGTCGAGTGTCTCGTATGGACCCGTTATCATTATAAAAAATACTACTACTACGCTACTAGAGGCTGTAATAAAAATATGTAGGTACGGTGCAGCAGGTCGCGTAAACACGGCTACTTGGTGACGTCATCGCGTGCGAACGATGCGAAATTTTGCAACCATGCGCTGTTGCCGAGCCTTCGCTAGTAGTTTTATTTAACGACGGGCCTGCCGTACTATTGTTTGTATGAGAATGTTTCAAATAACTCTGTTTACTTAGAAACTATATCCTAGTACGGGTATAATAGATGGTAAGGTGGTAATAGAAAGTTCCAAAGTTACCCATTTAAAGCACAGTGTGCAATTATTTTGTATATTTATGAATGTAATGTAATATTATGAAGATGCAGTAGTTGCCTGTCTTTTCTGTCAGTCTGCGACGCTTTCACGGTAAAATGGCTAAACTAAACCAATTTATTTGAAACTAGCTGATTTTCGCGATTTCACCCGCGTCCCCAGGGAACTACCTACATTAAATTCGCGCACCCGGGTAAAAAGTAGCCTATGTCTTAATCCAGGTAATAAACGATGTGTGTACCATATTTCATCCAAATCCGTTCTGTAGTTTTTGCGTGAAAGAGTAACAAACACACATACATCCTTACAAACTTTCGCGTTTATAATATTAGTAGGATAAGTAGAACAAGCTGCTTCTCGCAATTTCATCCTCTTCTTATTGGAACTCCTTCACGTACCCAGATAAAAAGTACCCTATAACTGTGTCTAGGGTCCATCGACCACACTGTGATCGATGCTAGTGTCCCATCAATCCCCATACAAATTGAATCTGCGTCTGGTTTAGCTGTTTCAGCAGACATACAAACATCGCATTTATAATATTAGGTAGGATTGGGATTTGGTACATGGATAGATTGAAACCTGGGGAAGGAATTTGGATAATTTTGTCTGACGGCATGATGGTGCTAGCTATAATTAGCGAGGGGCACTATAATTAGTACTACCAGTCTATATTAATATAAAGAGGTAAGATTTGTTTGTTTGTAGGGTTTTAACTCAAAAACCACAGGACCGATATTAAAAATTCTTTCACCGTCAGAAAGCTACATCTTTACGAAGTGTCATCCTTACTAATATTATAAATGCGAAAGTAACTCTGTCTGTCTGTCTGTCTGTCTGTTACGCTTTCACGCCAAAACTACTGGACCGATATAAATGAAATTTGGTACAGAGATAGAATAGACCCTGAGGAACAACATAGGCTACTTTTTACTCGGGTGCGCTAAGTAGTTCCCTCGGGATGCGGGTGAAACCGCGGGAAACAGCTAGTACTAATATAAAGAGGAAAGATTTGTTTGTTTGTAGGGTTGTAACTAAAAAACCGACCGACCGACTACCGATTTCAAAAATTCTTTCACCGTTAGAAAGCTAAATCTTTACGAAGTGACATAGGTTATATTTATTTCCAGAAATAATTAGGGATCCCTACTATAACTTGAATAATGTAACCCAAGGTGTAAAAAAATGTCCGTCAGGCCGCGGGCGGAAAGCTTATTTAATAAATATCCTTACAGTGAAAATACCTTGTATGTCGTAGTTCTCCTTCACATTACGGCACCGCAGCCCTGAAGCGTGGACAAACACACAAAGGTCGCAGCCACCTGTTTAATGTTCACGTTTTGGACGCCACGACAATTACTGTGCCGATGACCTACATACGGGGACCAAGTGTGGCTAGGAACATTTAATGCATTCTGCTTTCTCTTCGGCACAACTTAATGACGCAGACTTTAGGCGCATTATACACCATTATTGTTATTAATGGTTGTTGGCTCGCGACCAAGGCCATATAGCTTAGTTGGACTGGTCGCTCTTTAGAGGGCACATTACTTTTGTCCTTTGCCAAACGATGTGGTGACGACTTATGTACATAGATATCAATATTGATTTTCCCAAATATAAAGTTGATTCAATGTCAAGGACGCGAGCTAGCATTTATATTCAGTGTATGTAAGACTAGCTGTTTCCCGCGGTTTCACCCGCATCCCGAGGGAACTAGTTAGCGCACCCGGGTAAAAAGTAGCCTATGTTGTTCCTCAGGGTCTATTCTATCTCTGTACCAAATTTCATTTATATCGGTCCAGTAGTTTTGGCGTGAAAGCATAACAGACAGACAGACAGACAGAGTTACTTTCGCATTTATAATATTAGTAAGGATTTTAAACTTGAATGATCACACGCTTGTAGCTAGTGATGACATCACTATCTTGTTTTTTTTTTGTGAACACATATTTGGTGCACTGGCTCAGCAGTTAGCTGCTGCACTGCGTGTTGAGGGTAGTAGCTATCGCATGTCCTTGCCCAGGGTTCAACCTATTCCGTTTGGATTCCCATCCAAATCGGTTTAGCCGTTTTATCGTGAACGCGTAACAGGCAGACAGTTGCATTCCCATTCATAATATTAGTTAGGCCTAGCTGTTTCCCCAAACACACAGACAGTTCACATTTATAATCTAAGTAAGGATTAAATACCAATTTACGTTAATGTATTTAATTGTAAATACCATAAACTGCACAATCAATGGGAAAACGTAGTTACTAAGCAATGATCATGATATCCATACAGTATTAACAGAAAAGGGTATAAGTGTTCTTTGATATGCATTGTCGCATATAGAAGCGAAACTCGCGGATTCAGTAAACAATTACTATAAGATATTGAATTAATTACAAGGTTGAATATGAATACACAGCGCTGACGTTGTTTGTATATTTGCATGTTATTGGTCAAGCAAGCTGTCATTACGAACGCGTTATTATCTAAACCCTCCATTTCTATCGTCATCGGCCTATTTATTTGCCCACTGTTAAGCAACGGCCTCTTCTTGTAAACAGAAGGCGCGAGCATTGATCCACGCACTTTCAAGGCATATTTTTTTAATTCGAAGTTTTATTTTCTAGTTAAACTTTTTTATAATTTTGAAAAAAGTTATTTGTAGATACTTGCCAGATTTTGATTACGTATTTGGGATGTAAACTAGAAGTTTACACCTTTGATTACACAAATTTATTTGAGATGTAAACTAGAAATTTACATCTCAAATACGAAGGCTTGGATTAATAAAATATGGGTGAAACTTCGCATACGTCATCGCGTATTGACCATGGTCTGATTTATCACAAACCGAAACTGCGAAGAAGCGCTGTCCTAATCCTAAGATCAAAACTAACATGACAGTTTCCCTCTCCTCAGGCTCAAGAGAACATCGAGCCGTGGCGGCAGCGCTGGTTCTACGGCGGCAAGCTGCTCGGCGACCGGCTGCTCATCGAGGAAGCCAAGATCACGGCCGGCTACGTGGTGCAGGTGATAGTCAGCACCGACCCGCAGCCGCCGAGCTAGTCGCGTCGCCGCCAGCCGCCGTCTTTGTGGTACTTTGCATTTATTATTCAACACTCTTTTTTAATTTCCATTTAATTTCTATTTGGAATCTGGCGAAAATGCAGGAATTTACAAGGGTGGAGTTTTTTAGGATGGAGGTTTTAAACCTGGGGTTTGTGGGCCACTAGGAGATCATAAGGTTCGGGAATGAATTTATTAGTACCCTCAAACAATGACTTGTTCTGACTGGTGTGAATCCTTGATTGGTTAGTGGTCCGATGTTAAGGATAGGTCAGGAGCGACTGGCTCAGGAGAACGAGGCGTCAAGAAGATTAGTTGTTGATGCCTCATGCTCTCGAATTGTCTTACTTGTACTTCTATTCCTCTTATATTAAATGTTTGTCTATTTATTGTTTTATAAGTTGTAGTTGAGTTTTTGGCCATATATAACGCGTTGTGCGAATCAATCGCAGACAGCACAAGCGATTGTGGCGCCCTCTGCATAGTTGGGTACTAACTAATATGATAAACGTTAACATAAAAAAAAAAAAAATGTTGACTATAACTTCACATCATGTCACCGTGGTTTAATTTTATTATCCGAGCTGGTACAAATATTTCATCAAAAATAATTTTAACTTATTATTGTAATATCTTAAGAACTGTACTATTCCGTAGAAGCATTTTGTCGCATAATTGATCAGTAAAATCCCCCCAGTGAACAACAAATTGGATGAATATCTGCAAAATATCACAAAGACGCTTCAGTAACGTACCAGAGCAACATAATCCACGTAATAAATGTATTGTAAAGTTACGGACACGTAGGTTTTAATGTGTTACCGCACCGTACGGCGATGGCCCCCAACTTGTCGACAGATCGTCAATACATTATGTAGCCTGAAGCTATACTATTTTCAGCTCATATTTGTTAAGTTTTTTTCTCTTAAATATATAAAAAAACTATCTCAATCATAAAATATAAGTTGCACCTCTGCAAGAATTACATAATCTTAAAATATGTTTGTGTATATCGGGGGCCATATAACATTGGATCGGCCTATTCCCATATGCTCCAAAAATACGTAAGAAAACTAGAAGCTCTTGGAAACTGTCGTATGATAAGATATTTTTCCAGGAGCAAATTTTTGGAGCACATGGGAATATTCAGTTTTATGATAACTCGCGCGCTCGAAAGCAGACCGTGTGCTCGAGTGTTAGTGTCCACGTTTGATTATCTGTACGCTTTCGATGGGGTGTCGCCTTGTATAATACATTCTCATTTGTCATCCGATCGCCCACACAACATGTACCAGTCAATATAATTATATGTACATGATACAGTCATTGAACATATATTGTGTTAAAAAATATTTATATTCAGGTTATAAAAGTTTTTAGTGTTCAAAGGATATCTTAGGTGCATGTTCTATGGGCGATCTCATACTTTATAATTTGTACTAGATTCGTATAAAATTGTTTATATTTATATAAAATGCCCCAATTGTAGTGATTAATATGTATATTGCAGTGAGAACGATACTATAAGGCTGTACGATGGCTATTACGATACACAAATACAAGTGGAAATTTTATCGTAGTATGTATCAAGGGATATATTATAGTAAATATATATTATAACGTCTGGAATTAATTAATGTATGCGATAAAATAGTTTACCATTAAATTAGAAATAAATAACACAATAAGAAACTTTATGTTTATGTCCAAACTGATGTTAGCGTTACGTCTATTAGAGTTCACAGCAGACAATAACACTACCCACGCTCAACTGTGTGCGGCCGCAGCATCTCATACTATTATTTATTACATTATATTAGGGCCTTATCCCACGGTTATTTTCTTACAAAGGCATTGCTACGGTCGCAGACAACATTCTTTAAACTAAACCAATAGGGTGCTTGTGCAATGCATGTGGGATAGCGCCTTTACATAACAATCGACTTATTATTTATAAAATTAACTATTTATATTTAAATGACTGGAAGAGTTTTATTTAATAAGGAGCTTATATACCTGATTTATTTTTTCTAATGTTTGTTCGATGTATATTAAATGTTGATTGGCTGTACGTGTGCCATGCTTTATAACGAAGAACCAATTTTAAAACTTTTTGTCCAAGAAAAAAGTCGCTATAATTTCAGTACTATTTATACTGTATTATGCACATTGCAAAACTACACAGTTATATAAATTAAGGTATCCAAACTTTATCAATTATATGTCGAAGGAAATCATAGAATGTAACACGGTACATTTGAACGCGAGTATTAATCTGCCATTACGTACATACAGCGACTGCCATCTATTGTGATGAGTTTTCTTTACATACGGAATTATTATAATAATATATTGTTTATTTTAAAAACTTTTAATCGAACGCTAGATGTTAATTTTGCATTGTAAACTCAAAAGCTTTGGTGTTATATTTAAATTGCTTGAGCAACCAATAGAGGCTGCCTCGCGAGGCAATAAAATTAAAACATCAACTACTTTTATTAAATTTATAACAAGGTAACAGAGCAAGAGTTAATAGTCATGTTGTATGTATTAGTTTTAGTGCCTTGCGTTATTGCCTCTCATATCAAAGGCTGCCTCGTTTCTGTGCTGTTTCAAATACGTGGCGATGTTTAATCAGAGCTGGTATTTCAGTACGCGCGCGCGTACGGCATTGTAGCCTGTACTAAGTTAGTGTTAGATTTGCACACGAGTTAATAAAAGCAAAATTTATAATGTTGTTAGTGATTCGTGGAATGTATTCTTATAACAGAAATTATTAAAATAAGTTTCGGTTTAAATTATATTTTGTTACGATTGTGTAAGTGTATGACATGTTGTAGGTAAACAAATGAATCTTCTATGTAAACCTGTCTTACTTCGATATGTTCTCGTATAATCATCTGATATGTATTGCGATTATTAGTTTCGCGTCAATATGGTGGATTAATCTCCATTCTGTGTCATAAAATAATCGTAATACAGGCCAGGACAATATATTATTTAGTTTTAAAAATTAAATTAGTTCTTTTCTATGATAAATGGCCTTATATGATACTCAATTTGACTCCGATTGAAATAAGACAAAAAATATACGAAATGGGTACTTATCACTGTGGTATTGAGAAAAACAATATTTTGACTCGCTAAGGAGCTTTCTTCTATTGAAAACACATTTCTTTTTATATTTACGCTCGTATGGTATCTCTTAACTGAGTTAGTCAGCCGTCTCTCTCGTTTGTTTTCAACAAAATGAGATGGCGATATACTTCTGTCTTTACTGTAATTATTGCAAATCAAGCGTAGCTACAACCCACGGTAAATGACTCTCATGTTTTTAACATTGGCCTAAAGCCTCACTACAGACAATATTCTCTCACATATCGATTCAACAGATCTTATTTTTTTATGTATCGATAAATTTTACCGCACAGTTATCGATAAATTCATATTATCGATGTTGTAATATACCGATTGTTGTTTTAGATCCAGTAGTGATATTGAATATAGCCTCAGCAGCATTTATTTATAATTCGGAATATTTCTTGATTACTTATAGTTTTTATCGAAATTATAGATATGACGATATAGTTTATAGAGATATTAAAATAATGTTTGCTGTTACGATTTCAATGTACTTTTAACCTTGTTTGAAAACAATTTGAACAACTACGATAATAAATAAATAAATAATTGTGGACGCTTTTCTATAATATTAGCTCTAGATTATGTTTCAAGCAGTCGTTTAAATCGTAACGGCAACAGACATACCTACGTTATATTTCTAAATTGTAATAAGAGGATTATAAACATTTTAGTACTAACTTATTAGGTTAGCTTTAGTATTTATACATAATTATTTAATAGTTAAATTGGGAAGAGGCTCGAGATATTATTTAGTTACACAACGGTGACTCTGTAAACATTGTGAATAGACATTTAACATTTTAATTTCTATAATGGCATGCATATCGTTCGTAAAGCTGTTAATTGAAATTATTTATTAGTCGGTTTGCTGACCCGGAACCATTTATAATTCGTACTGGCTACTGAGAAAATGTTGCAATGTTAAATACACATTTAAAATATTTTGTTGCAGAGTTACCGTTGTTCCTTGTCATAATGAATATTTTCAAAATAAAATCGTTTTTATAATAGAAAATTCTAACAATGCGTTCACATAACGCGTGCACGCTAAACTCTACTTTATGTAAAGGTATTAATGTCTATATATAATCGCGTTGACGACTCCTTTTATTGTGAATTAAGGCTTGAACTGCATTGGTTTACTATTAAACATCTCGCTATGACACCACTCCGCCTAACCACAACTATCTAAATTCCATGTAGTTTCCGCCTTAGCGCGCAGTATAGTCTAAAATTGCCAGTGAATAAAAAAGTATTTGTTATCTGTGAACAATTCCTCCTGTGTTACCATCAACAATAAATATTAGTGTTGCCTCACTTTACGCTATTAGTTTTTCAGTTAATATAGGTTACAAATTGCAGTCGGCCATAGCTAGGATTATACAATAGTCAATACGGTCTAAACATGATTGATTTCGGACTAAGGAATTATGTATGGTGCTACCATTTTGTTTTCATTGAAGGACTTATTTCGTGCCGATGTGTTTCACTGAGAAGGTAACACAGATTATACACATACAGTGGAGTGCAAAATTATTGTACGAGTGACTTTCAATAGTCGTTTACTAATATGCTACGGAATAGGTCCGCCATAAATGATTTCTCACAACTAAATGTTATGTCTAACAGATACGGGTAATGTCCAAAATTTTAAACTTTATTCAAATGTCATACTCACATCTTTACATGTTTTCTCTTTTATTTATCTTAGCACTTTACTTGTTAAGAAAATGTACAGTCGGCGCCACATTTGTTATTTTTGCTGCTGACTGTACTTACCCTCTGAAATGTACCTTAAGCAATAAAATTTATTTACGTATGCAAGATATTGAAGAAACATTTATTTGATGAGTCTGTAGATGTCATATTTTCCTCGGAGCATTTTCCTTTATATATTTGCTTATGATGTAATTTTATTGTGCGCTCATATCGCACTAAATTCGCTCAATATGACAAAATTATTTCAAATTATTATTTAACTATCAATGTTATTAAGTTTTTTTACTCGACGCTAGATGGTGTTTTATCATGAATTTATTTTTGCCATCAATTATTTTTACACAAATTAATATATTTTCCAAGTTGTAATAATCGAAACATTTATGTAGAGAATGAATTAAGTAGTTATATCAAATTGTCCATCTGTTACCCGTAAGCCCGGGTAATGCTAATATAATATTTAGGAGCACAATATAGAACATATATTATAATATCAAAATTGATGTGGGTTTGACGAGAGCGCAGTTTGGATCATGCCTGTATTGTAACAAGTATGTAGATAGATAGATTATATGAAATAACAAATTCTCTGCGTGTATCGTAAGCTATAACCAAGTTGTATATTTTGAAGGAGCGCGCCGGACCGGCTCGGGCGCGACACGCCTGCGACTTGTCTACACACAGTTTTGTACATAAAACAGTTTTTCAGTGTGTAAGCAATATTAGCATTTTAAATTTTCAAATAAAAACACTTTGTGAATAACATTATTTGTGTTTTATATTCGGTATCTTGATGTAGTTCTTGTAATAGAGCTTCTAGACTTGAATATACATTTCTTTTTAACGTAAAATTATTTTTGGTTGATGCCACGTAGTATTTTTCTTTAAATTAAGCAAACACATGTTCATTTTATTTTCTTACCAATCCAATTATAAGCTGACTTTAATTGGACAGCCGTCAATTTTCTCAATAAAACACCATAAGTACACTAAATTAAGGTTTATTTTACAATAAATTACAGTCTCTCGGCTACTACTTTGGTATGTACTTGAGCAGTTTGATCTCGTGCGTGAGCCAGATGGCGAGCGACAGCAGCACCAGCGAGCCCGACTGGTGCGACGCCGCCAGACCCGTCGGCACGTAGCACAGCAGCGTGGCTATGCCCAGCGACACCTAGGCACGACATCACTTACAAATCTTCTATTTTATACAGAAACAATAAATATAGACGGTGCGGGCTCCAAACCTGGCAAGTACCAATGTGGCTTCAAAAGTCATATGTATTTTCTAAGTGTATCTTAGACATCACTGACTAACGGTGAAGGAAAACATCGTGAGGAGACCTGGACCTAAAAAAAGTCTGATTTAGAATTTTATGAGAAGAGGCCTGTGTACAATATATAGGTTGATGATGAGATCCAAATTTGCCCTCTAATACACCCCTACTTACCCCCAATACAATAGCCCCCCTATCTACCCACACTTCACCATAACAAAAAGATTGTCACCTGCAGCCACGCCATGGCTCCGACGCCATTAACCACTCTCCTAGCCATGGGCGACAGAGGCTTCCCTCGCGCGAGCAGCCACAGGCCGGTGGCCAGCGCCAGGGTGGTGGTGCCGAGGATCCTGTGGTCGAACTGCACGGTGGTGGGGTTCTCCGTGAAGTTGCGGAGGGTCGGGGAGAACGCCAGGATGTCTTCGGGGATCCAATTGTCCCCCATTTTGGGGAATGAGCTGTAGACTAGGCCGGCGTCCAGACCGGCCACGAAGGCTCCTGGGAAGAGGATTTTTGTGATGTTGAGGTATGAACTACGTAAAAATGGTGATGATGATTGTAGTTCTCCATATGGAGACAATACACGAGGTTGCTAGGGAGTTTGTTGCGCCACTATTTCTTCCTAGCAAAAACACATAAGAAGTGGTAACGGGCAGGCGTTTTGAAGCTGTGTTTTGTAAATTTGACGTTCAAACTGCGGATTTTCAGCCATCAGTATTTGAATTTTGATAAAACATAGTCAGTGTAACTAGGGCGAGGTTGTTTTGACTAAAGAATTAAAAACAATCAGTTCTGCACTTTCATAGATCGGTTACGTCCAAACTATGTTTTTAATTAGTATTAGTAGAGAAAAGGACTGTGACCCTTGAGTTTTTTTTTCGGTGTTTCTTCTCATGATACTCAGATAAGAAACACCGGCCTCATCTAGCTATTAACGAAAATATGCTTGACGTGTAAAAGTGTTATTTTATAACTTACTTGCAAAATAATATTATTTAACGGCTACTGTTACTGGTCAAAAATTATGTAAAAAATACGTACCCGACACAGCGGTAAGGAACGCCATAGCCTTAACAGAATGTGCAAACGCAGTAACTCCCTTCAACTCCTTCAGGCTCTTGAGCGTGCTGGCAACGGGGAAGGGGCGAAGCACCCGCAGGGCTCCAGCCAGCAGCCCCGTGTACAAAATAAATGCCAAGCTCAAGTGCGCTGCTAAACGGTACTGGGATACTCGGGGCACATCGGAGGGCCCTTGGAAACGATCTTCTAGACCTGATTTCACCATGTACCAGCCCATTAGACCCTGTAACAATAGTCATCAATAGTTCCAGCAGTTGTTTTAGTTTCCGTTACAAGCCAACACCCCACGGAGGATTACAAAAATCAGAATATATTAAAAAATCTAAAGCATCGTTTGGACTATTCTGAGATCATGGGATAATTTTATTTAAATAGAAATTCGGCGTAAATGAAAATAACTCTACAAGAGAAATGAAGGTGTCTATGTAGATCTCACAACTTTTTGCGGTAAAAGAACTGCGTTGCTTTCTTTTGAAGGTATGCTTTTTATCCTGAAGTTGTCATGGTAACAGGCTGAGCAATAGCAAAAGATAGAATTAAATATTCTTTATTATATACACCACCTTTTAAACTCAAAAACTTAATAGAATTAAGGTAGGTGACATAAGGGGAGAAGCGTGTTTGGCAGTAGTTCTAGACAAATATAAAGCGATACGACCTGTGCGGCGACGAGCACGCAGTAGGCGGCGACGCGGATCTTCATGGGCTTGTCGAGGTAGCCGCGCGCCCAGAAGAAGGCGGCCGGCAGGAACGTCGCCGCGCCGATGCAGCGCCCCCACGTGCGGTGCGCGAACTCCATGTACCAGATCCACTTGAACTCGTTCAATGTCATGTTCTGGTTCTTACTGTTAACAATATAAGTAATAAAGGTATACGGTATAAACTAGCGGACGTTGAGACGTTGTCATGCCCGTTCGCAATGCCACCATGCCCAAAAAGTTTCATAAAATCTGTACAGCCGTTTTAGGAGTTTGGTGACATACACAGGTACAGAAGAATTATAAATATACATATTATATTAGGTATTTATTCTGTGATAAAGGTTTGTGCGTGTATCTCATAGTTCATAGAGTTGGAATCTTCGTTGTTGAAGTGATAGTTGCTCACATGGTCATCATCGCATATTAGTCCGAGCCCTAGGCACTATTTTAGTAACCCTAGTTCAAACAAAATAATTAAATTCAACATAGATACAGTGGTCTGACAAAATGTCCCTTTTCAAAAGATTTTTGTTCATTAGAGTCTTGAGACATTTTGAGAAGGGAGCAATTTGGGAAATGGACGTTTCGGGAGATGGGACATTTCCGGAAAGGGACTATTTGAATCTAAAGGACATTTTGGGAAAGGGACATCTAAAACCTGAACAATATAACCCCACACAACTTACTAAATAAACTCGGGGAACTGCTGATATTTCTCGAACTCCTTCTGCCACTCCTCGTCAGTCCGCGGCATCTTCTCTCCCAGGAGTTTCCAGGTCACCATCGACAGCCCTGACTCCGTTAGTCTGGTCACACCACCTGCACAGCGTTATAAAATAAATTATACCTATACAAAAATGGCGAAGAATAAAAGAAAAAAGTTTGTTTAGAAACATTGGTTGTTATTCTTAGTAGAACTTAGCTTGCATTCATGGAAAATTAGAATAGTCTTAGTACCTAAGTAGCTAGCAATTTGTGTGTTGTAGAAGAAGGAGTCTTCGTGCACAGCCTTTAAAAATTATAGATTTTATATTATTTATCTAATTCAGTGACCAACCAATGAAGTTGACTTGTTAACTTGCTATCTGCATTTCCATTTCAAAGTATGATTACTTTCATACAAGTATGTATTGAAACTATACCTTATGTATGTGTATTATCATTACAATTATGTCTCAATACAATGGCAAGTGAATATCAATATTTGGATCTCCTGTCTGAATTGGAAATTGTTGCCAAAACATTTAACGGATACTTATAACCGAATTGTAAGTACCACATAACGTTGAGAAATAAAACAATGATAAAATTATGAATATCTTTATTCGATGTAAATCATACACCATAAGAGTAACAGATGTTTCTTTAGAAATCCTATACTCTCAATTTTTTGAGTTAGAAAAAGAGAAGATACGTCTACTAGTTAATTCCACCTTAAACGTTTGAGATTAATTGTTACTTGGCACAAGATTGTTGCAGAATCATTAGAAAAAAAACATAAGAATAATATGTAGACTTTTTACGTGATTAGGTACCTATACCTATATATTTTATGTATAGGAATCAGAAAGCAACGTGTCTTCACTTTTTGGAACTTATCTCAGACTGGCGCACTACTTTCTCATAAATAATAACTAATAAAGAATTTGGGCCATTGGCACACTACAGGTACAAAGGTAACATATTTATCAACTAACACTAAGTACGATTTGTATCGTAATACTTATTGGACTATCGACCATTATATTACGCCTAAAATGTTTTTTAGTTGTTGCGCTTAAATTGCTGCAAAAACATGGCCTCATAGGAATTTAAACTTCTTCTTTAAACCCTTAAAAACCCCAATAAACAAAGATAAAGAAACGCCTACAAATATAAACCCTACATTACACTAACCGAGATGAGAGCTTTATAAATTGTCCATGAGTATAAAATTAATTCTAAATGCAATTAAATGAAGTTTGCACTCTACAAGTACACGGCGATAAGGTGCGATTCCAATATTATATCGGATAGTAGCATAGGAAAACAATCCTAGAGGATCGTTTATGCTCAAATCAGAATGACTCGAATGTATATGTTGCAGGGAGTTTGTTAAAAACCTACAGACAAGAAAGGAAAGAAGAAAACAATATATTAAAAAAAAAATTTTTTTAAATATATTGTTTTCGTAAGAAGTTTTCGCTACTAAATATTGTAGTTACTTAGATTGTTGGTCCTGACGCCAAACTCCATTTAAAGTTTGCATTATCATACTACCTATATTGATCGCTAGTCATCTCAACCTAACCAATCTCCTATCTTAGCTAACTTCCTACACACCCCCTACTTCTTACCATTAGTGGTTCTGAGCGCTACATCAATGACATAGTATATGCTATACAACAGTACAAGGTACCCAGCTACCATACCTAGGACGACAGCCGTGAACACCATCCCCGAACATCCTAGGAGCCAGTAGCCCACCACTTTGGGGGGCTTCGGCTTTGGCGCGGAGTGACACAGGCGGACGATGATGTTCTGTGGTTTCAGCAAGTCTGTGAACTGGAACAGAGGATTCTTAGTTAGTTTATGTTAATGAGTGTTTTACACCAATTCTAGGTTAAGGTTTCGGAGAGATTTAAGAAGTGGGTTCCTTATTCTGGGCAAATTTCAATTAAGTACTTTTTTATTTGCTAAATGTGTATGTGTTGGATTGTAAGAACGAATCAATCGAGTTTATCCATCGAAAGTCAATTAACAATTTGTTATTTCGATTGTCTATTCTTATCAAAACGTCTAGAATGTTTACGACGTGCGCGACGATGCCTATGCAAGTTTTTTGATGAAGAAAATGTGCATGTTACACCTTTGTGGTAAAAGATCGTGATGTTACATCTGTTACGTAATTAGGTCTGATAGGACAGCTCGAGGTATACTTACCTAATCATTATCGAAAAATAAATAAAATAATCTGTTGTTAGCTAATCTATACTTAGTACTTAGCAAGCCTATTGAAAATTCTAGAACACAAATATTATTAATCTGATTGATAGTAAATATTAAGTAAATTCTATTACTAGGAGGTTCTATTACTAGGAGGGACAAAGTGATGCCTTTTATGTTACACTTAAAAAGAGCTAGGCAGCGGATCCTATCCTATCGCCTAAGATGCGACGACCGTAGGCACGTCGGTAGAAGACTGCTAGAGGCTGATATGATGATGTGACAGAGCCAGTGGAAAGCCTCTCTCCCTCTCTGCCTACCCTTTCATGGAAAGTGGGTTTGATGTTATGTTACGTTACGTTTACATACTTGCGTCTTGAAATTATGATAAATACTAACTAGGTATAAACATGAGTAAGAATTACACAAAACTTAATAATTATTCTAGGATTTCCAACATCAATTATGAGCCTACATTCATTAACTATTAGAGTAAGATCCCAGGGCCACCAGACATCACGTATTTTCTGACGAATGAAATGTGGACGATTAAGTAGTGTTAGTATGTACTAAGAACGCATGCCTACCTGCTAGCTTGCTTAGACGGCCAATTTTCAGGTATCAGGTAATCAAGGTACGTAAAAACATTACTTACCTCACGTAAATTCTCCAAGCTGATTTTTACGTATATTCTAGGCAATATCCTTAAAAATAAGTCGCCAGTACTCCCAGACACTTTCCGTCGGCCGTATTGCTTTGCAGACGCTTTAAAGCTCCCAAAATAACTACTTAACTTCACGTAAATTCTGATGCTCCATTTTTATATATGTCCACCAGACAACTATTTTAAAACCTTTTACAAGAAGACAGACCGATCCAAGGGGCCAATCATCCCCTAAGTTCAATTTTAATGCCTCTATGGGTAGGAGCGCGAGGGCATTATCTACGCGCATGAGACTGAGTGAGACAGATTGCGATGTCAAGGCACCCTTCGCCCCCCTTTTACAGTGGAAGGAAATGAGGATAATGCTGATGATGACAATGACGATTTAGATATTCAATATCGAGATTGGCTGGATGATGAATTATCTAATTTCAATGACGATGATAATGAAAATTAGAGGAACTACTCAGAAATGTTGAAAGCTTAATATTTTTCTATTTTGTATTTTTTTTATGATTAACTTCCAATAAATAATTAATTAAAAAAACGCTGTTATTCAATAAAGAATCATGGGCAAAATGGGTGTAGATCCAACAAAATTGAAACTTATTTTATTTAATAGGCATTAATAACTGCATCATTGTTTGTATGGGACCGAACTACCTAAGTCGCCGGAGAACGAAGTTATACCTAGGCATTAGAAATCAAAAGGTTCTACCACTCACAATAAATCAACTATTGTGATTAAAGCTACCAATACATGATCTAAGATGCTCTTTTGGTTAGGCGAATTAGATTTGCAACTAGTCTTCTCCTTTCATCCGGCTACGCCACAGCATTGACGACTGATATTATCGTACTATAAAATATTTTTTTATGTGGCTGTACTTTTAATAACAATATTGCATGAGGAACTATTTTATAATGCAACCACACTTTGTTTCTCCGTTTGTAAGCGCGCTAATAATTGTTATACAATGATTAAAAAAAACCTCCTTTTTTTTCTTCATACTTTTGTAGATTAAGAACAATTTAGTATACAGAAGTTCAGTTGATCACAGACGGGGTTACAGGTAGTTATCAATTAAACAATAATATTTGAAAATATTAGTCTTATTTCATAAATATAGGCAGTTTATAAGCAATCTTTGATTGACTCTAGTGGCCAAACCCGGTGGATACAACATGTATAATATGTTGAAACGATAACTACGCATACGTATCTTTCTCCTGACACTAGTTTCAGGGCTGTTGGAACTACACCCAGATTCCATACAAAACTGCCCATGATTCTTTGTTAACACTATCGAGTTTTTGACATTTCTTTAAAAATGTGGAAGTTAAGTAAAATGGAAGTTTTTTCGAATTTATCAAAACAGCTTGCAGGATAAAATTCTAGAATTATTGTAGTGAAATGAGCATTTTTTACAAGTATTTTTTTAATAATTTACCGGATTTTTTAATTTTTAGCTGTTTTTTTTAATATTAATAATTAATTGATATGAGTAAACTATAAGAGAGTGAGAGAAAGAGAGAAGTCAATATATCCTAACACATGACTCACTCAGTCTCATGCGCGTAGATAATGCCCTCGCGCTCCTACCCATAGAGGCATTAAAATTGAATTTAGGGGAGTATTGGCCCCTTGGATCGGTCTGTCTTCTTATAAAAGGTTTTAAAATAGTTGTCTGGTGGACATATATAAAAATGGAGCATCAGAATATACGTGAAGTTAAGTATTTATTTTGGGAGCTTTAAAGCGTCTGCAAAGCAATACGGCCGACGGGAAGTGTCTGGGAGTACTGGCGACTTATTTTTAAGGATATTGCCTAGAATATACGTAAAAATCAGCTTGGAGAATTTACGTGAGGTAAGTAATGTTTTTACGTACCTTGATTACCTGATACCTGAAAATTGGCCGTCTAAGCAAGCTAGCAGGTAGGCATGTGTTCTTAGTACATACTAACACTACTCAATCGTCCACATTTCATTCGTCAGAAAATACGTGATGTCTGGTGGCCCTGGGATCTTGGACTATATGCTATGATAAGCAATTATCAAAATCATGCTTGATAGGTCATGAGTGACACCAAATTTTTGAAATAATGGATAACTATTTTTTGTCAAATTAGTTATCTGTTCTTGACACTAGTGACCTGATATCAATTATCTTTTAAAGCATACATTTTTAACAAGCTTTAAAAAAGGATGTTACTTTATTTGAGGTGTACCTTTTTATTTTATACTAGCTCTCCGCTAGCGGCTTCGCCCGCGTGGTATATGCGAATTCAAATTTAAAAATTACAGAGTTTCATACAAACTTTACTCCTGCTATTCACCCCCTTAGGGGCAGAATTTCGGAAAATCGTTTCTTATTGGATGCCTATGTCATACAAAGAACATACCATCCAAGTTTCTACAATCAGTGGTTTAGGCTGAGCGTTGATCTATCAGTCATTGCGGACAAATCATTTTATATGTACCGATTTTATAAATACTTATTTTTCATACAAATTCCTTAATCCATAGATGTGTTGTACAGAGTATTACAGCAACACATACATGCACACATTATGATAACAGCAAATAGGTTTTTCATCAAGTGGTAGATCTATTGTTTGAATGGTTACTACAATAGCCGTCCATAATTATTGTTTACTCATATCAAAGATGATCTCATCAAGAAAGCATAATAAAGGTTGTTTTCTTTTCATTACTTTATTTATGCTATTCAAAAAGTAGTAGTCAGATGCAAAATGACACACAATAAAACATATATTTACATTCATCTCTCCCAATTATCATCATTCCATCCACCAATCCACCACAATTCCACCAATCTCCATCATTGACAATAATTTAGTTTTATTAAAAACAACAGACAAATTGAGAACCTCCATCTTTTTGGAAGTCTGTTAAGTCTTTGAAGCTTGTTTACCGATAGTCAAACATGTGGGCTTAATTTTATAAAATATTGGCCAATCTATGAATGCTAAAGTAAGACTTATTTACTAGCAACTGGTAAAATGTTTCCAAAACGTATGTTAACTTTTTAATTATTGTATCTTTTTAAATTATCAAAAGTATTGGCATTCTATTTTATTCAAAAGAAAAACACATAAAGTATTAATTAAATTAACATACTCTCAATCCCTTGAAGCTGTTGGCTTTATTGTTCTGTGTGATGAGTTGTCGGCTGATGATGTTTGTTGTTTTGAAGCCATTCCTACTGCCGGAGACCAGCAACTTGCTCTGAGCGGCCCGCAGTGACTGTGTGCAGCGGCACAGGTGTGATACACTTAACATTACTGGAAAATTATACAGAACAACTATTTACTTTGCTCTATATACTAATAGAAAATATTATATGACTTCTACTCTATACATAAATGTATAACTGTGTCTAGTGTTCATGTGGATTTTAATTTAAAAAAAAACTAATTTTAATAGAATTAAATGAAAATAAAGCAGGTATTGATAATTACAGATTATAAGTTTAGCACAATATTACACCCTTGAAAACTATGTAGGTATAAAACAGTTTAATCTGTAAGTAGTTCATTTATTTATTTATTTATTTATTTATTTAAGGTACTTCAACGACTTATCTACTAAACATACACATTATAATTATACTAACAATTTTATGGATTATGGTAGACTTGCCACTTATAGAAGTACACAGCATTTACAAAAAAGCTTAATATTTCTTTATAATAAAATAGAATTAATTTCATTTACAGGAGATCTACAAGTTTTCGTACAAGGAGAAAATAAAATATATAGTGACAGTTGTTTAAGTTTGCATTGAAGTGGATAATTATTAGGATAGTAATTATACATTAACAAGTTTTAGATAATGTTCATAAGTTGCGATAATGACATTAGGATGCAGATTTTGTTAGCGAGTGCAATATTTTTTATTAATATGTGGGTGATGAGAGAGAAAAAATATTGTTATTAAAAATGTGCTTGATTTTAATCAAACGCTGGTTAAGTATTTTACAAAAAACCATTTAGTTCGTCAGAAGGTGTGAGGTGCTTACAGAACTGTGAAAATGTGTTTGAAAAGATGTCGATGCTCTGGTTGGAGATGCTCAGCTTATTATAATTAGTCATAAATCGATTTATGGGGGCTGTGTTACCGAGATTGGTCTTAAACGAGGATGTTACAAATGTATTTATTTTGCGTGTGGTTCTGATTGAGGCATGTCTAGGTACAGCGATATTTATTTCAGATAACAAATCGGGTACATTGGCCAAATTATGGACAATTTTGTACAGCAAAATTTGATCTGTTAGGTTTCTACGATGCTCCAGTGATGTCATTTTGAAAAAGGCAAGTCTCTGGGGATAATTGGCGTCACGTGGACAACTAGAGCATCTAAAGCGCAAGTACCGCGTAAAGCTCTTCTGTATTCGTTCAATCCTATTAATATGAATACGATACGAGGGATTCCAGACTGGAGATGCGTAATCTAAAATGCTTCTAACAAGGGTGTTATAAAGTAGTTTAAGTGTAATTGTTGACTGGAATGTAGAACATGTTCTCTTTACAAAGCCGGACATTTTTGAAGCTTTGGCAACAATTGCATCTATGTGATTAATGAAGGACAGTTTACTGTCGAGTTGGACACCTAAGTCGCGGATTGTGTCAACTTTCTGCAGAGTTGAGCCATTTAACGTATAGGATCTTGGCTGTATGTTCTTGTTTCGCGTGAAAGTCATGTGGTAACATTTACTTGCATTGAGAGTCATTTTATTTAGCAGACACCAATCGTGTATTGCATTTAGGTCGTTCTGAAGAAGGAATGAGTCTGCGCTCGTTTTGATTTCCTTATATAATTTCAAATCATCAGCAAACATAGAGCATTTGCAATGCTTTATGGAGTGAACAATATCATTCACGTAAATTAGGAAAAGAATTGGTCCCAGGTGAGATCCTTGCGGTACACCAGAAGTAGAGAGGTATAGCGGTGATTCGTAACCCCTAACCACCACTCTTTGTTTTCGTTCAGAAAGATAAGACGCAAACCATTTGAGTAACTGGCCGAATATACCAAAGTTATAGAGCTTTTTAATTAATATATTGTGATTTACCTTGTCAAAGGCACTACTAAAATCGGTATAAATAGAATCTACTTGTGTACGGGAATCTAAAGATTTACTAATGTCGTTAATGTAGTGTACTAAATTAGTGGTGGTAGATTTCCGAGTACAAAATCCGTGCTGCTGGGGGGCTAACTGAGTTTTAATGTGGGACGTTAATATAGGACATACCAACGATTCGAACAATTTTGCAAAGACTGAGAGCAACGATATGGGACGGTAGTTCATAATATTGTTGGCTTCTCCTTTTTTATGTATAGGGACAACGTTAGCGATTTTCCATTGTGAGGGGAATCTAGATGATTCTATTGACTTATTGAAAATCAGTTGGAGCGGCAAGGATAGCTTAGTTGCACATTTTTTCACAAACAATGGCGGAAGACCATCTGGTCCTGGGCCCTTGCAAATATTTAATTTATTTAGAGCTTTATTCACATCTCTTTCAGTGAAAGTAATTTTACATAAGGATAATTGAGTGAAATCGTGATCGTCGGTACTTGTAACAATAGGGCTAATTGGCTGTATGAAAGTAGAAGAAAAATGTGTGGCAAACTGTTTACTAATTTCTTCCCCAGATGATGCAACATTCTGGTTCAAATACATTGTGGATGGAATGTCAATGGATTTAGATCTCTTTGCTTTTATAAAGGTCCAGAAGTATTTTGGGTTTTGAGCGATATTTTTTTCGGTATTAGCTAAATACGTTTTGTAACAGTCCTTAATATAAAATTTTGCGCGTTCGTCCAGGAGTTTATATTCATAATTATCTCTAGGGTTCTTAAATTTTTTGAAGCGCATCCTAATTTTTTCTTTTTCGTTCAGTAGTTTAATCAAGGATTTAGAGAACCAAATTGGATACTTGCAACTGGGTACTTTAGAATGAGGAACACATTCATCTATTATATTTCGAATGTGTGTGTATAACTCCTGCACCATGGCATCAACATCCGGTAGTTCCCGGAATATATTTATCCAGTCAATATCATTTAACTTCTTATTAATCAAAGTGTAGTTAGCACGTCTGAAATTATACTTAGAATTTATCTTGTGTTTTAATAATGCCGGCGATACATTGCTAATGTTAATATCTAACGGTGGGTGATAGACATCTACTTTGGATAATGGAATATTGCACTCACAAACACTACCGCCACAAAAGTTAGACAGTATAAGATCCAGAGTCTTATTGTAGCAGTTCTTGACAGTATTTAATTGCAACATGTTGTTTTCTGAGATGAAATCTATTAGAGAGTAGCCCAGTCTATTGTGGTAATTTTCTGCGATCGTACACGGGGAATGACTAAGTGTATTATCTACTTTCCAATTGATAAAGCTAAGGTTAAAGTCACCAGCGATAATCGTGTCTTCGCCAGAAGATTCCATCACTGCAGACACTTTGTCTAAGAACATGTCGAACGCGCCTTGTTGGACTGGTGGTGGTAGGTAGATAGCGCAAATATTCAGGTTGCGTTGGTTCTTTCCTTTATTAATCTTTAATTTAATCCACAGGTTTTCGATATCTGACTCCCAATTAGACATACGTACGGAATCAATAGACTTCAATACTGCAACCAGAACACCTCCCCCCTTCTTAGTTCCAAGTGAAGTCGTAGCTCTGTCTCTACGGTAAACGTGGTACCTAGAGTCAAAAATTTCGCCATCATTTATGGTCTCATCCAACCATGTTTCTGTACCGATTATTACATCATAGTTACCCAGTTGTGTGGCAAGCTGAATGTTGTTGAGTTTTGTTTTAAGGCCCCTGAAGTTTTGGTAATATATTGTGAATTTCTAAAATGTGGTACACGGTATTACTGTCTATGTTTTCGTAGATAGGATTCACAGTAGGGCAACAGCTTCCAAACTTTTTATATGTTTCGCTTGCTGTCCGTCATCTTTCCTGACGAGAACTTTGCCATCGCGTACCCAAACGTAATGATAGCCTTTTTCGCGTGCTGCTTTTCTAGCTGCGGCATGGATTTTTTTGTTCAATGGCGACAAGTGTTCAGATACATAAACTGGCCTGGGTGGGTCACCATAGCCTAGATGCTGTGTATTCAGTTTTTCTTTGGGGTGGGTTTTATTGAATTTTATGACAGAGGTTAAGACAGTATCTCTCAGTAACGTACTCCGCAACTTGACAACTACAGCTCTTGGATTCTTAGTTTCTGGGTCTAGTTTTCTTACGCGCACTGCTGATAGGATGTCATCCTCTTTGATTGTACTGAACACTGCGTTCCCCATTTGCACAATTGTCTTAACCAGATTTTCTGCTTTGTTTTCTGGAATGCCGTTTATCTCAATATTTTGTTGCCTTGAATATTGTTCCATGAGATTAACTCGAAATGACAGCTCAGAAACCGTGGTCTTGAGAAGTTCGTTTTCTTTATGGAGACCTACGTTATCTTTTTTGCATGTATCGAGCTCAGCTTTCATGTGATCAAACTCGTCACTCATAAATTCAACGGAGTCCTTCAATCCACGGAATAATTCCTTGATCTCTTCAAGTTCTTTGGTGATGCAAGATTTAATATTTGCTGAGACCTCAGTTCATTACTAATAATAGGTACATCACTTCTCACATGTGGTTTTAAATCAGTCTGTAGCCACCACGACTGTATAAATTGATTAATAGCAATATTAGAGTGGGAATATTTAAATAATAAGTTTACATAATATTTTGTAATATACAGTGGGAAAGGTCATGATATTTGTGTATGTTGTCCATCAAACCAAAATGAGTCCACCGATCGTCGGTGGCTATTTACAGATGAACAATAAAGATGATATCTTAACTAAATTCAACACCATTTAATACTTACTTGGGATGATCTGGACAAAATGTGTATAATTTGGTATCTGTATGCTTTTCCAGCACTACACTTTAACTTAAACTAATGCTTAACATTGAAGAAAAATACTGTTCTGTTAATAACAAATGCTAAAATACCCGTTTTCTTTATTTATTTCTATTATTAACTAATATCTTCTATACAGTGAAGAAGCTATAAGGTTTTGTTGAACATTTGCAACAAAGAGTAAAGTAAGTATAATGATTTGCAATGCGATGTGAATGTGATCACAAATTTGATCGTGCTTTTGACACTGATTGATACAATGTGATGACAGTTGGCAGACATGTGTCATTGTCACAGTATGAAAGAATGTCAGAAGACTAGAGTCTTAATCCAAACTTTATTCACACCGGTTTTAGTATAACATAAAAAACCGAAACTAATAACAGGGAGTAATTTTTTAAACCAATTAAGCGAATGAGGCCAATGTCCAAACAAAATAATAAACGGACCAATTTTACATACAGTGTTTATTTAGAATGCAAACATGATAGAAATGTCAACGTACTTTGAAAAATAAACAGATACATTTAAAAAAACTTTTTATGTAGTCAGTTTTTGCTAGCCTTCCATTTCTTTGTAATCTTTTGCTAACGCTTTAATGTTTAAAAGGGCATTCTTGAATTCCCCTTCTTCTAATCCTTCACCTACATAATGATGTACAAAAGCACGTTTAGAATACATTAAAGAGAACTTTTTACAAAGACGCTCCCAAGCTCCGCGGATTGCTGAACTGTTTGACACCATAACAACTGCCCTCATTAAAGCAGCTAGGTCGCCACCAGGCACTGTTACTGGTGGTTGGAAATTAACTCCGATCTGCGAAAATTAAAGAGATTACCTAACATTAGCTTTGTAGGTAGGTACCTACTAGAAAAGCGTTGAGATATATACTAATTTAGATATCTTGGATGGCAAACTTATTGGATATGGTTTTACTTGCGTTCACGATTGTTGTTTTTCTACGTAGTAGTATGTAATTCAATACAAAATTTATTATTTTAAACTACCTTAAATCCGGTGGGTGACCATGATACAAATTTGATTGAACGCATTCCCTTAATTTGGTTAATAGCTGCGTTTATATCATTTGGATTTACGTCTCCACGGAATAACAAACAACAGGACATGTAGCTTCCTTCTCTGGGATCACACTTGACCATCTGATTTGCGGGTTCAAAACATTGCATCATCAATTGCTGCGTTGTATTAGATTCATGCATCGCCCTCGTAGCCGGTACAAACGGTGCAAACGTAACCAATGGAAAATGAATTCTTGGATATGGAATGAGATTTGTCCTAAATTCTACGAGTTCCACATTTAATGAACCTTCAAACCTCATTGAAGCAGTCATGCATGAAACAACCTGGACAAACAATGTTTTTCATTTAATTAACAATAATAAAGGAGTAGGCAAAATAATAATATTAATAAGTAGGTACCTGGGCAATCAGTCGATTTAAGTTGGTGTATGTTGGACGTGGCGTATCTAGTAATCTTGACAATATTTCATATAAAGCTTCATTATCAAAAATAAAACATACATCTTCAGTATCCATAGTTGAATGACTGGTGAGCACAGCATTATAAGGTTCAACAATGATAGGAGACATTCTTGGTGATGGATATATTGCAAACTCGATCTTGGACAATTTTCCATAATCTCTTACTAGTCCTTCGAGTAATAAGGCTGTGAATCCGGAACCAGTGCCTCCTCCAAACGAACGGAATATAATGAAACCTTGCAAGGAGTTACAATCTTCTGCAACGATCCTTATACGATTTAGTGCCAGATCTATCATCTCGCGACCTACACCAAAGTAGCCTCGCGCAAAATTACTTGCGGCATCTTCTTTGCCCGTCAGCAGAGTTGATGGGTGAAAAAGCTGTCGATATGTCCCTGTTCTTATTTCGTCTGAAAAAATAATATTTCATCAGTAATTTCCAAACATTTGGGGTAGTTGAAATAGTTTTTTTTTATAAAAGCGTCTTTTTGCAACTTACTTACAATTTTATCAGTTTCATAGTGAAATTTTATGTCCCAATAATTTGAAACTGAATTAAATCGGCTAGTGCTAGTACCTAATGTGATAAATACCTACAATTAGTACCTATATAGGTACATACCAATTGGAGTTGGTTCCAAATCTATCATAACAACTCTAGGTACAACTTTCCCAGCGCCAGTTTGACTGAAGAAGGCTCCACAGGTGTTATCATTCTGATCTGCATACGCCAAGACACCATCCGCTCTAATACCATGTTCAAGACAATAAAGCTCCCAGCAAGCATTCGCTATTTGCACTCCTGCCTGACCAATGTGTATGTGGATAACTTCTTTCTAAAACATCAAAATGAGATTTTTCATCAAAAGAACTAGAGCTTATGAAGGTACCTACCGTCTACATTTGGAAGGCCTTAACTCACTTTAGCCATTGAGTGAAAATATTACTGATAATTTTGTTTGTAAATGTTTAAAGTATCTAAATAAATTCTACATATTGTTTACTTTACAAAAATTTACTTACTCAAATAACGTCAAATCTTGGTTTCTTGACTGTTCTTGACGTTTAATTTCATAAAAGCATACAAAGTCTATTTGGTTGTGATATAATATTAAAACCTCATTAGCAACAATCACTGCAAGCCTTAGAATAACTTACAGCTTGGCAAAAAAGTCTAGAAACGGAACTAATTTTTTTTATTGCTGGCAGCCGCTGTCAATTAATGTCGTTCTGTGTCGTTCGATGTAAACAAAGTTCGCGAGTTACTTATTTTTTTATTTCGACCATCAAAACGTTAATAAAACCACGTTATAATAAATAAAACCATTCAGAGTACTAGCAAGGAAACAATTTATAATGTTTATAGGCGATATCTGGTCGAACATGAGGCTTAAACTCTTCTTTCCGATCTCGACGATATTTACCAAAGTACCGCCATTATGACAGGTATGTAAGAGTTTGTTTTGATGTATTTAGTTGTATCAAGTGTTAATTTATGATCTCTAATTGGTTTTGAATTGCGTGAATACGAAATAAGTGAAATTTTGAACAATAAACATCGAGCATATAGGTTATGTTTACGTTTTGACTTTGACACTTTGGTATAGCGCGACTAGATTATTTTGATACTTGAGTGGCTTGAGCCTTGATACTCTGCAATATGTAAATTCGATTTCTACATAACCTTATCTATGAGTGTGATCACAAGATAATATAATACTTGTTATAACTAGCATTTAAAAACCACAAAAAAAACTTGATAGGTACCGTAAACTTTTTACATTAATTATTGATAGAGGTTTAATCATTTTTTTTATCTTTATAGGAAGCACCGAACGTGCATTTCAATCTATAACCGAGTATGAGTTCAAAAGAATTCATGCCAGCATGTTAACAAAATAGAAGAGGAGTATTATGAATTTATGAGAGGGCTCGTACTTGGACATAAAACGTTTAGGAATCAATCTCCAACATGATAGCGCAGTGCCTTTGAATCTGAGTGTGACTCAGATGAGTTTATGGCTAGCTCTAGCCAAGACATGGATGTGGCGGGCGTGGAATATTTAGAGGAAGATTTATTGAAATCAAATATAATAACGCTATATTCATACGCCTTTTTTTATACCCAAAAAAAATTGTAAACACAGGAGTGCTTACATTATTAGTGCTAATAAGTAATTTGTATTCAGACGACGTGAATACTTGTTATTACATTTTATAATACTTACTGATTTTAATTAATTATAAAAATACAGCTTAGTATCAAGACGATAGCATGGTACGCTATACGGTCGCAGCGGGTTGCCACACGAACGGTAAAGTGGCGCCCCTATTAATTTCTACTCTTTTGTGCCAAGCTGTAGGAAAAGTTTTCCGTTTTCCCCTCTACTGTCATTCTATAATATATGTTTGTGTGTGCGTATGTTTCCCACTGCATCTTTCGGGGCAGGTAAACTTTTAACTCTTAGAGGGAGTATTTTATTGTTGTCCTCAACAAAATTGAGGTGTATTTGCTTTTTCTCATAATCTATTCAGATAACATGTGCCATGGTGAACATTTTAATTAGTTGTTAGTAGATAGTTGGCTCATTTATTTGGTTTTGAATAGCAGTATTGCTCTACTCTACCTTAATTTTTTCTGATCTCGTACCAATGGAGCGCAGACATGTTTACTATTGAAAAACCGTAATTTGTAACTATTCCTTCAATAAAGCAGTCCACACTACTCTACTTGTTTTTCAATGATACAAGGTCGCCGGTGTTATCAGATAACTTTCTCATAGGTCATTGGTCCACTCTATCATTGATTAGTCTGTTTTCATAATCAATGGCTGCTTGTATGAATAGCGTATTTAATATAATCTCGGATTGGCTGCTACTACCGTGTACCGCATGCTTTTTTACCAATCAGATGTTATTTGGATAATTTTTGACTAATCGAAATCGTTAAAAATATTTGACAGAAAGAAATATCAACAGAACGCAGCAGAATGTAAAATAGTTTTGCCGGTTTTTATTTACATATTTTATTATGTAATAATTAGGCTAGCGATAAGATAATTTCAATTCGTAATTTAAGCAGTCATTTTACTCATCTACTCTGGAGTTCTAGCTCGTGTGGAGATTCCACCATAATTTCGCCCATGTCACTCAAGAAAGGTGTTCAGTTAGCAGCAATTAATACAGAATTAAAGATGAGTTTGGTCGGGAAAGTTGTACTTGTTACCGGCGCAAGCTCCGGCATTGGTGCTGCGACAGCGGTATTTTTATCAAAACTGGGAGCTCAACTGTCCTTGACCGGCAGAAATGTCGAGAACTTAAAAAAAGTATGCCAGGACTGCAAAGAGTCAGAAAATTCGTCTACCTATTATATTCCTGCAGATTTGACGAAAGAAGCCGACGTTGAAAAGATAGTGAAGAACACGGTCGAACATTACGGAAAGATCGACGTGTTGGTCAACAATGCTGGGATTATTGAGACTGGCACCATTGAGAACACAACCTTAGCCCAGTACGACCGGCTAATGAATACCAACGTTCGTTCTATATACTATTTGACCATGCTGGCAGTCCCATATTTGGTAAAATCGAAAGGTAACATTGTTAACATTTCCAGTGTGAATGGTATTCGCTCGTTCCCTGGAGTTCTTGCTTACAATGTATCCAAAGCTGCTGTGGACCAGTTCACAAGGTGTGTAGCTTTAGAATTGGCGCCAAAAGGTGTGAGGGTCAACTGCATAAACCCTGGAGTTATTCTCACTGAGCTGCAGAAGAGGGGCGGCATGTCTGATGAGCAATATGCCTCCTTCTTATTGAGGACTAGGGAAACTCATGCTTTGGGTCGTCCCGGCCAGCCGGATGAAGTAGCAGCAACTGTTGCATTCTTGGCTAGCGATCTAGCAAGTAATATAACTGGTGTCAGTGTCCCTGTTGACGGTGGTCGCCATGCCATGTGCCCACGGTAAACATACAAAACACATGATTTAGCATTGTGCCAATCATTTTCTGATATGCCTTAAAGTTTTTTGGAAAGCATTTACAAGAACCTTTTATTTCTTTTTGTTTTTTATGCATATTTTGATCATGATTTATATTTTTATTAAATTGTTTTGAAAACACCACTGTTTATTATTTTTTCAATTTCAATGTTCCTAGCATTGATAACTTATTCTCATTTGTGATGTAATCCCAGGAGCTGAGCTATTACAAAAACAGCTTCCATTTACAAGACAAACAACTTTTGTTTTTTTATAGTGTTTCAAGCTAAGACTAATAAGTTATACCATAATAATTATGTTTTAATCTTCAAACATTCTCAGATGCTGTATTGATTGCAACCACAGACTAATAGCAGGTACTTAGTAGATACTACGTAGATTGCAAGTGCAACCAACAAAACTTGCATATCTATTCGATAGATGGCGCTAGTAGGACCATCTTAATCCAAACTCCAAACTGATATTACAGTCTATATTATAAAGGTAGTCTGGTTTTATATACTGTGCTGATATTATAAATGCGAAAGTAAGTTTGTTACGCTTTTACGGCTGAATCCATTTAGAGGCAATGTGGTATAAACTTGAACAATACCAAAACTCACACTCTTTCGCGCAGTAGGTACCTTCCAAAGTTTTCGCTTGACGTAGGCAAGGTGCTATGTTCAAAAGAGGCTTAGTCCATTGAAATGTTACATTTTTTAGGCCTAACCTTGCGTTTTTTAGAGGACGCAATTTTATTTTTTTGATGTGTAGGGGGGGTCAGTGTAAAGCTAAAACCAAGTTTGTGGGGTCGCCACCCTTGTCCCCCAGCCGCCATCTTGAAAATAGGGGTTGAAATGGTTTTAACGATATATCTCTTAAACTATTAATTTAATAAAAAAAAAATGTTAGCATTTTTTGTTGCAAATTAAATTCTCTACAACTTTGGTCCAGAAACTTTTTGTCGTAGAACTATAAATAAAAAAGTTATAAGCGAAAATGTTCAGAACCTTCAGGCCTTACTACCTGTTATTTCGTAGCGTTTCTTTATATTTTCTGAGAACATTTACCATAGAAATGTAAATATTTTTTTATACCATCAGAAAGTAGAGATTTCAACAAACAAAAAGACCACCGACTTTTTTAAAAAAAGTGATATTTTGACGCGAGAATTTTCGATTGAAAATTAGGATGTTTTTCGATATTAAGTCAAAATAAGGTTAAAAAATAATTATTTTAAATAAAATAAATTACAGTGTGTTTGGGACATAAAAAGGCAAGTTTTCACCAAATTTCGTGGAAAAAAAATAATTATTGTAAAAGATAAAAATTAAACTCCAAAAACTTGGTTTTTTGAATTTTTCACATAAATTTTGAGGTTATGTGAAAAAGTGTCAGTACAAAAGTTGTAGGTCTTTTTATTACCTACAATTTTGCCATTTAACTTTTTTTCATAGGACTTGTAGTTTTGCCGGAAATTGAGATAAACCATTTTTTTAACTTTAACCCCCCTCTCCCCCCACTTCCCGACCTCAGATCGCCCGTAATTTATTTTTCCTATCATTTTTATTATATTCTCCTCCTTTTCCAATGGGTTTCATCCTACTATTATTTTATTCACTTTTTACCGTTTTTAGAGGCTAAAAGCACTGGCCTATTACTTCGGAGCGCTGTAAAACCTTAGCTATTGACTTAATGAAAAATGTTTTACATAAAAGTTGTTCCTCGTAAAACGATCTAAAAATGGTCTAATATCATTTTTTCGTAAAATGATAAAAAAAAAGTTATATCGAAAAATATTTTTTTTTTCTGGAATTCTGAGCATTTTCGCTTATAACTTTTTTATTTATAATTCTATGACAAAAAGTTGCGGATCAAAGTTGTAGAGAATTTAATTTGCAACAAAAATGTCAAGATTTTTATTAAATCGGATAAACAGTTTAGGAGATATATCGTGAAAACCTTTTCAACCCCTATTTTCAAGATGGCGGCCGGGGGACAAAGGTGGCGACCCCACAAACTTGGTTTTAGCTTTACACTGACCCCCCCTACACATCAAAAAAATAAAATTGCGTCCTCTAAAAAACGCAACCCCAAATGTAACTTTTCAATGGACTAGCTGTCTAGTGACGGTCTCCAAAATAATTTATCGAAATCTTAGAGACTACTGGGAAATTAAGCTTTTTAAAAATAAACAAGCGTGAGTCACGTCTTCACCAATTTATTTCGAATAAATTAAAACTAAAACCAACTTAACTAGCTTAGGATAATTATCACAATTACTATTATAAACCAAGTTATCTAATGCGCCTACAAACAAATTATCAAACACATCCAGTCTTGTACAGAAATTATTTTGTGCAAAAGATATGTTCTCTAACGGACAAAACAGTGGAATTTAAGTAGAGTCAAAGCCTTTAAACAGTTTTACCTCAATTTACAAATATCTGAATACTTACCTATACATCACATAAAAATAATTGTTTTAATAATTTACAGTTACAAAGCATTTAATGTAGGTAACAATTCATGTTCATTTGGTAAATAGGGACTTTACTTACACAACCCAAACATAATAATATTCAGTTCTAACTAATGCTAACTACCATAGTTTCATGATTTATCTAATGTTCCAATTTGGAATACAATTATGTGACGTAGGTAATAAGTGAAGAGTATTTTCGAGGTAATACCGACTTATATTGAAGAGTGAAGTTCACGGTAGCAGCAGTTGGTCCACAGGCACAGCCGCGAACAGTTTCTTGGATTCATCGACGCACCTTTTGATGATTTGTTGGAAGGCGACCGGCCCTATGTCGCGCATCACAGGGTCCCAGTTTATGTTTATTACTTGATGGATTGTTTCACCTGGACAAACAGAATAATATTAGTAAATGATCACTATAATTAATGAGGTAGATATAGATCTGATCATCTTGTTAAACCAAACCTTTTATGAAGTTTACTAAGCTGAGCATTCGAACGCCAAATGCCATCGGCTGTTGTCGGATAGATTTGCCTGTGAAGCTATGCCGACAGGCAGGTGTAATCATAATACATTGATACCTTAGCTATAATTTGGCAATGATCTTAAGGAATGAAAGTTATCTTAAGGTTCATATTTTTATTCATAGGCGTAGTTTGGGATTATTTTGGTGACGGTGTTAATTTTTACGCTGATGCCGTAGGTAATAGAGTTAGGTAATGGCAAAGTCTTTAAAATCATATGGGCCGAAAGGAAGGTGTACTATATATGTATACATTGTACGCCGTCTTCTTCGGGAAAGAAAGGCGTAATGTTAGGCATGTCAATGTTTATGATGTTAAGATTCAGTTAGTTATAATGATAGTGTTAATTTGGTATGTGGTAGATGAAATAGCTTCTTTAGAGGAATATGCGAAAATAAGAAACGAGAACGATATTAAACAATTCGTTAGGTATCGAGAAAATTAACTAAACACAAAGATGAACGAATAATGATCTGGAAATCAAGAAATTAGAATGAAAACCCCTAGAAAGCCTTGTTAATAATTTCGCAGATAATGAAGATAAATTCGTAGGTTCCAACCGTTCAGGGCAGTAATTCACTAGCCGGTATCGCTCCGAAGAACTTGTTGACTTGGTCCACGCATTTCTTAATGATCTGCTTGATAGCCGGGGGCGCGATCTCGTTCATAATAATCTCCCAGTTTTCGTTTGTGAACCGTTCTGTCGTTTGTGCTGTAAACAAGTGGTTTGTTATGGAGTGCTCGTGTTCTGTGATTGATTGAGGACTGTTTGTTTCTCCAGTATGATGCTGATAGTAGAGTTGAATGTAAATGTTTGCTTATTTGTTTTATGGAACAGATATTTCTGGGTTGTTGGTAAATGAGGACATTAAGATTTAAAATGTGTAGATATGTTTTCTGCTAACAATCTTGTTTTTGAAATTGTAAATTATAACTTCGGCGTGGGATCATCCAATTACAATATTTTACTTAATCAGTGTCCGTTTGCCTCAAGGTCAATTAGGGTGTGTCAACGGGTGTCAACACGATTCCCGCATTGATTGAATGATAAACCGGTCTCACCGAGTTCCTTGTTGCCTCCAAACAGGTTGGTGAACTTGAACTGCGCTCTGTCCATTTTGTAGTGGTCTTTGTAGCTGGGGATGACCCAGTGGCCGTTTCTCTCTTCGAAGTCGTATTTCACCACGATGTTAAGGTTTGCTGTAAAACCAAGATCAATTTGAATTTTCCAGAATTGCTTAGATAGAACTGTGACTATGCATTGTTTATATGTACTTTGACAAAGTGTACTAAATGCTGTTTTTGTTACAGTTGAAAGTTTTGTTCCTCTTGAGTTACCTAGAAACAGTACCTAGGACTCAATGGAAGCTGAAACTACCCCACATTTTCAAACAAAATTCATCTTTAACCATTCTCGTGATTGCAAAGCAACACAATGTGGTCATAGACACGTCACTGCCGACCCTTTCGAGGGTTAGGCGTGATGTAACGTTACAACCAACCATGGTCACCTTTCTTTAATTGGACATTGTTGCCTCAAGCCTGCACCTACCGAACATTTCGTATACTACGGCAGCCATCAATTAATTGTTGCTGCTTCCTTTGCCAGCCGAGTAAGCAATTGTGCAAATATGTATATGTTGTGTCGGTCTTACAAACCCGTTGGACTGTTGTTAGTCAAATGATACTATCGTGACTTCGTACTGGAACTTGGACAGGTTCTTATTGAAAGTAATTCGGTGCTTGTGTAATGTTTGTTATGTCATGACGTGGTAGATGGGACCGCTAAATCATGGCCTAGAGTTTTTAGAGAGTCTTTGGCAAAGATTGACAGGTCGACGACATAAAGTACAAAGTGTGTTGTGATCTACAATAAAATACTGGTCTTTTTGAGACTGAATATTTCTTCTTTATGTGACAACTCTAGCCGGATTCGCAGTTAAAAAGAATTGTGTTTTGGTGTACGGGACTGTACTTACTGATTTTGATCCTGGATTGTCCATCGCCCTTGATGGGTAGGATGAGGACCTGTCCGTCCATGACATAGTGAGCCTTTAGGGTGACGTTGGCGGTGAAGTCAAAGGTGGCTTTACCCTTGTCAGGGTTGATTCTGAAGGCAAAACAAAAAAGATTGTCAGGTGTGTTAACATAAGAGCGGTGTGAC
This sequence comes from Pyrrhia umbra, assembly GCA_963891755.1. Classification (NCBI taxonomy): domain Eukaryota; kingdom Metazoa; phylum Arthropoda; class Insecta; order Lepidoptera; family Noctuidae; genus Pyrrhia; species Pyrrhia umbra. The sequence continues at coordinate 859,241 of OY982925.1, forward strand.
AAATTTTGAGGATTTTTTTATCTTAAATGTTTCATGTGTATTCTAAATCCTATCTTACAATGTAGATTTGAATCAATGCACATAGGTCTGAAGACTTGAAAAATTGCAAACTTTCAATTCGAAGATAAGCCATCATACTCAGAAATATTTAGCCTTATTTTCCAAATATTTTAAGGTCAAATAAAGATAATTAGTATAAACACTTTTTTTAAGTAAACCAGCTCTCTCTCAATACACTCACTTGTAAGAATTAACCCTGAATCCTTTCAAACCAGTCACAACGGTGTCGGAGAAGGTCAGTTTCAAGGAGGGGTTGTCAACAAACACGGTGCCCAGTTCCACGGGGTCCAGGGGTGCGATGCCCAGCTCAGGGATACCCTCGGTGAACTTGGCCCCTGCAGCTGATATCACCTTCTCCACACACTGGTTTAGTTGCGGATCTGATCGGGAACAGGGCTTGATGAATGAGGCTGAAATAAAAGAAAAAAACTTTATTGTTTGTGTTTTTTTGAAGACTGTATTTTGTAGTGTCGTCAAGTGTTATTATCATTGATTTTTTGCTACTGCTAAGCGAAGGCATCGTCTAGCAGAGAAGTTATGAGAATTGATCACCACATTTAGTAAAGTAAGTTATTATCGTTAAATCGTTAACCGACTTGAGTGATCTCAAGTCAATTAACGATTTGAATCTAATTTAATCGATGTTTTAAAAAGCGGGCACATTAACCGCCAGCTGACACTAACGACGTTGTAATCTCCTTTTTTCGTTTCAGCAGAACCTAGGTAGGTACCTACTCAGGTAGAAGGCATAGTCCAGTGTGTGCTGACGCCATTAAAATCCCTACACTTTGATCAGTTCTTACCATGGTAGGTATAATGTTTAAGCTTTTAAATTTATTCAGGACTGTTTGAAAGATTTACCGTGGCTCTGGAACGCAGAGGCCGTAGGAAGGAACATGGATGGGTTACAGTCAGTTATGTAGTCTGACAGTTCCTCCCCCTCCTCATTTGATAATTTCCCATCCCTAAAAAGCTTTTAAATTGGGATGGAGAATGGATACTTACTATCCTTGATATTTTCTTATTACATATCTACATTTTTATCATATCAAATTAAAACTTGTTTTGAAACTACTTTTAACCTAATAAATAATCGAGAATCACGATTTTAATATGTTTAGTTGGAAATATTCATGTTATGTTGTTGATTTAGTACATTTTCCGGGCGGTGAGCAATCCGCATTCTATGCGGAATTTTATAGACTGTTAACAAATGATCATTCATCTTGGTTTGCTCATTAAATATTGGTCATGTTCAACAATTAACACTGTTGCATTCAACACACTAACAGCACTTAAATAATGCATATTATTATAGGTATTTAAAAAACGAATGTAGTTAGATAAAGACTAGAATTTTATGATGTAAGTGGGATATTTTAATAAGCTAATTACAATCAGAAAACGATCGAACCGAGGTAAACTAGTTCGGCCCGTGCGCGTGCGCTGTCTGACCTGTTATGTTAGGTACGAGGTTGATCTAGTGTTCTAGATTATATGATTATGACTTTTTTAATTACCATTAAAGTTGTTTCAGCTTTTACAGAGGATTAATTAAAATTACAGATCGTTGAATCCTAACTAATATTATAATAGCGAAAGCGAGATTACTTGTTTGGTACGATTTCACGGAACCGATTGGGATGAAATTTGGTACGGAGATAGATGAGACCCTGGACTTTTATCCTGGATGCGGGAGAAATTGCAGAAAACAGTTTGTAATATTACAATCCAAAACAATCGTCTAAACTCAAAATACTTATTACTTTCAAACAAAATTTATTTAACTTCGTACTAACTATAATTAAAAATAGGAATAAATTACCAAAATGGCGTAAGTTACGTGTTGTTTTACTTCGACTCAAAAGTCTAATTTTTTATTTCAAATAGGCCTTTGCAGGCTCTTATGAAAAGTCACACAAGTTGCACGGACTATATAGTCGTTTATTAAAATAGTTCCAAGTCGAAACTTACAAGAGCCACAGGGGTGGTAGAATTAATTGCTTTACATAAATAATCACCAACTTGACCCATGACATTCAAATATTACTAAACCACGTACCATCACAAGCAAAACTTGCCCAATCAACATAATATTTGGTGAGCAAATCAAGCTTCGGAACGTTCGGCTATTTGGTTTCAACTAGTCTCATTATCTGCCTGCTCTTTATCTAATTATTTGAAGTCAGCGAGACATATACTCCATCATCTGCCTAGCCTTTTCCTAACTATATTGGGGTCGGCTTCCAGTCTAACCCGGATGCAGCTGAGTACCAGTGTTTTTACATGGAGCGATTGCCTATCGGACCTCTACGACCCAGATACCACTTGGTAAGACTAGTTGTCAGACTTTCTGGCTTCTGACTACCCGTAACGATTGTCAAAGGTCTACAAATGACAACCGAGACCAACAGCTTAACGTGCTTTTCGAGGCACGGAGAAGTCTCGCTATGACACAGATGGTCATCCACCATCCATCCACGGACCGACCGCGCGAAGCGTAGCTTAACCTATGATCGGTCGACCTGTGCGGCTGGTACTTAGCCACGAGCTCCTCCTTCCTTCATTCTCACTTCACTCACATCCCACTCAAATCAATCTTCACACTGTCCATCTCTTCTGCAGCTTTGGTCTTCCCTTATCCAACATCATATTCCTCAGTCTATTCAGTCTCAGTCTTTTACCCCGTCTCCTAACCAACCGCGACAGACAGCTTCCTTCGTGCATCTCTGTCACTAGTACTAATTTCAAAATGTCTTTTTTATTAATGTTTTTCGATGATACCATGACCTTCTCCAGGGACCGTACGACCACGTGTTTTGTGGCTAAAGTTGTATAGCATTGTCTCTTTTTCACAATGAAAATATTCCTGCTTTGCATGTCATGGTAAGGCCTTAGGTTTCAAACTATCTCCATTCCAAATCGGTTTAGCCTTACCGTGTAAGCATAACAGACATTCAGACTTATAATATTGGTTAAGATTTATGTATTAGTTATAGATTCTTGTAATTACATACATCTGTAGCAACATTCTATCTTCGGCCGCAAAAATAGTCCACCGTTCTGATTCTGTCGCGAACTAAACTATCCCCTTAAAGGTCCGAGGCTCTCCAATCATCTCTATTGATTCCCTCGAGGTCACGGTCCCAATCCCCATGTGGAGGCAAGCCGGGTCAATGTCGTACGTTTCGTTGCAGCAACGTTACCGACCGGTTCCACTTACATGCACTCGTTTGTGTTACCAACTGATGTACGATTAATTGATATGTTTCTTGGTAGCAAATTTAAGGGCTGTACATAATTATATCGTGTTAGAAAACCTTTTACCTAATTTCGAAGCAGTTTGGTATTCAGGCCTAATTTAAACATTACTTTTTTAATACGGCGCTCAAGAATCTCTTTTGTTTCGTGGGTGCGTTTACAAAAATGTAATCCAATGAATTCACACAAACAAACGCCTACAACAATTATCATGAAATGCCCCTGATTTTTAACTTCGAATTCTTTTCGTAACATAAGTGAAGATTGCTTAATTCATTGGTATTTGTTAGCACTTTTACATGCGTTGACACAGTGCCGCCCCAGATAAATATTGTAAACTCTCAATTTATTATATATTATTTGTTTGTGTGTGTCTGCTGACACTATATTTTCGGCCTATATAAATCATGATATAATATTAAATCAAAGAGTACCAACGAGTATCTTAGAACACGCAGTCGTATCATTTACACTGGTGACCCCGACGTGATCCTCACCCAGCTACGGACCCGGCCCTAGGCCTGCCGGCTGGTGTGATGGCACAAACATAGTCCCGACGTGATCCTCACCCAGCTACGGACCCGGCCCTAGGCCTGCCGGCTGGTGTGATGGCACAAACATAGTCCCGACGTGATCCTCACCCAGCTACGGACCCGGTCCTAGGCCTGCCGGCTGGTGTGATGGCACAAACATAATACTCTCCGCGTGATCGCTGCCCAGCTACTACCTGCCTGCTGTCGTCATTCGACAGTATACCGTGATTGCACATTCCAGTTGGCCTCCCACAAGCGGGTCTCACTAACTGGAATTTCAAGAGGCAAACAAACACGGATATTGTTCAAGCAATCTAACATCGCGCAGTACTCCACCTACATCGATACGACATTGACGACACCGCGACACGCAAGCAAAACATCGCACATCAACCTGATCGCACATGGCGTACCTATTATGCACAAAAGGTCCAAGGCAATGAGCCAAGTTAAGATGATCTAGACACTATAGAGCTCGGAAATTTACGGACAGAGTCACGGGAAGGAATATGTATTGCAAAGTGACATGATATGCAGATTGTAGGTCGCATGATCCGTATTACGCTGCTATGCAATTCTGCAAAATACGACGAGTGTTCAAAACCGCGTAATTTTCAGACGTCAGCGAATTCCGATGCATAATACAACAAGTGTGTCTATAATTAGGAAGTAGACCAATCATTTTTATTAACTTTGTTGATTCAATATCAACATCCCTCCTCATTTCAGTCAGATAAGCAGCATGCCAAGAGTTATCTGCCAACCCTTAGCCTAGACGGGTAGCCAGTAGATTGCGTTCAATCCTGGTCATAGCCCTAAGCCTCAGCAATTTCGGCACAACAGCATTCTGTCGACCGGTAACAAGAAGAGCTTACTCTCCTGGTCATGACAGCCGCTAGCCTAGCCACAGCGACGCCCCGTAGCATTCACAGCGCCGGGCACCGTGAGCATCGCAGCTGCGAACTACGCGCAGAAAACAAGAGGTTCGGCTCAGAGGTACTCCTCATTGGTTCTGGTACGCTCCACGAAGCAAACAGCTGACTACGAGACAAGAAACTGACCGACTGATAATCACCAGTCTTGGAGGAGGAGATGAGAAGGACATGGACAACGTGCACACGAGAACAGTAACATCACCGGCTACATTTTAGCTGTGACACGCGAGAATTAGCCACCTTCTGAAGCGGCGCGCGACATGTCACCTGATCCGGTCGTGTAATTCGACCCGTCGTGCGATTTGCCAACTAGATAGTTAGGCATAAGTACTTAATTAATTGTTCTTTTACTTTATACATCTTTATTGTTTTGTTTAATGTTTACCGAAAAATCTTATATCAAAGGGGGGAGTACTGTTAGCACTTTTACATGCGTTGACACAGTGCCGCCCCAGATAAATATTGTAAACTCTCAATTTATTATATATTATTTGTTTGTGTGTGTCTGCTGACACTATATTTTCGGCCTATATAAATCATGATATAATATTAAATCAAAGAGTACCAACGAGTATCTTAGAACACGCAGTCGTATCATTTACAGTATTGTTAGTTATTTCTCTGGCTAGAGATGCTATCGTGTCAGTTTAAAATATTGTTTAAGAAATTGTGGCTAAAAGAGTCTATATTTAAAAACTTCTAGAGTTAGCATATTTTGTAAAGGACAGCGAGATTTGAAGCGCGTGTATCCACTTTAATGTGACGAAATCCATGAATAAGTAAATAACAACTTATATCTCATCTTAGAATGTAGATAGATATTTTGAATTTTTACGTTGATTTAAAGGAAAGCGTATTCTATCATCTCTTACTATTCAATATTGGCATTAGCCATTTCTATCAACAGCCCTCAAATTCAGTAAACCCGACTACTAAGGAATTCGCAATGAAATTCCCAAAACGTTTGCCCGACTCGGAAATAGATCTCAGATCCTCGTTAGCGATTACACCTACTAGACCAATGATTTTAATTTAAGTAAAGTACCAGATTCGTCTTTCAATCTGCCTCACCCGGGATCGAAATCCTAGCCCAGCCAATGAACTGCATAGACGTTGTAAAACCTTTGGATTTCACAACAAAATTGATGGTGGGTATGACCATGAGCACAGTTCGACAACTATCATAACAACAAACTGTTGAAAGAAAGTGTTGGTCAAAATATCAAGACCAACCGGGCGAGTCGATAGCGGCTCCCTTGCGCAAGCTGTATGCAATCTGATGCATTGACGGTTGTGTTATAAAATATTTGTTATAATATGTAATATAATTACATATAATTAATCGATACTAATTGATTATGCAAGTTTCGTATGTGTAGCGTTAATAAACTTCGTTGGTGATTGGTAGGTTTTTTATTCGGTTACATTAAAATAATTATCACACGTATAAGCGTCTTAACTTTCAGGCGAAAGCACGATTGTTGATCACCACATAGTGATTACTGACTTTTTTATTTCTTTATAAGACTGGATTATATTAGATGAAAAGTACATAATCACTTTGAAAAAGTCAGGCTTAGTGGGTGGAACTACAATGTTCTATCTACATGTTCAAGCGTTATTTTGAAATTAAGCCTGTCACCTCTCTGACTGGCTAATAATATTCTAAGTTAGAATTTCGAACACGGCATTAGCTTTTCTTATCTAGATGGTACGAAAATAGCTGTAAAAGTATTTTTAAAATTAGTTTAGTCTCTATAAAGTTTTATGTTCAAAGTAAAATAATAATAACTTTTTGAATTGAAAATATTAATTTCACACAATATGTGAGAATTGTCATGTCTCGATCATTCATATCGATATCGCATTTAAAACTGTGTAACCTCGAGACATTGATGATTATGACATGTTTATAAAGAATAACCGTAAGTTTGTTTAGCAAGTGCTAATTGGAAACAAAAGGCTATAATAAATTATTGCAACTTTAGATCTCAGACTTCACAACCACTGTAAATTGAAACAATAGACGATTTCAAAATTGACGGCTATCTTCCGTAGACAATAGGAAAGAAATGTTCTCATAATTACACATCTGTTTATGTCCTTTATGGATTAAATATAGCAGTAATAATTAGAACTTATTTGTAATTAATCCATATCTTTTTGTACTTTGGGGAACTTGAGAATACAAGGTGTGTTTTATTTTCTTTTTGTTATTTCTGATTGTAAAGGTTAACATCTTAATTAACAAAAAGATTACAAAATAACTTGTTAATAAGGCCTCAAAAAAACTATTTACATGATAAATTATTTAAAAAGGTAGGGCTTAGGGTTTTCATTCCCTTATATTAACTCATTAATATTATTAATTACTGGTCTATTTATTAGTTATTAGTTAGGAGTTCTAGTTAAAACAGACAAGTAAAGTTCGACTTCTGTCAAGGTCAGAAGTGCATTGAAGTTGTTAGCCCATATTGTCAATTTTCAGCTGAAATTCAGCTTACTATGACAACTGAAAAAAAATAGAGAAGATGAATTTTATTTTTTTCTTAAAATGTATGAAATCTTAAAGATTTGCAAGTTATTGTAAAGAATATGAATCTAATATTTTGTAGGCAGGTATTTCATACTAAATATCATCATCATTCATATTTTAAGAACCCTTATTCGTGAATAAAGAAGAATAAAAAATAATAAAGTATAGTAAAATAAATAAAAGAAGAATACAAATCATCGATTTTAAATTCTTTTCTATCTGTCTGTGTATTAGCGCACATCCCCAAAACCACTGAAAAGATTTTTATTTTGTTTTTCAAAGTGTAATTGGCATTATTTATTAAATTCAGCTATAAGTAAAAAAAATATTCAATAAATATTCAAGGTCAAAAAATGCAAAAACAGCATGTATTTTAGTAATTAAATCAATCACCAATTTCTTCACACCTCTCACGTGAATATAAGGCCTAGTTCACACGACCCGGTATGTATTATACATTAACACTATCAGATCAGATCATTTATCTCTCTGTACACGTTCATTGAATAATTGAATAGCCATAGTTCACTTTCCGATACTATAAATAAAATCGTAAATTATTGTAATGTATGTTTATTTATGCACGTAACCTATCAGAAGTTTTCCCATCATATTCTTAATTTCCCATGAAGTCATGTCAACTTTTGGATTATTGTATTCGATTAAAAATAACTATAGGTGAGGTAACCGTTCCTTTTGAAAGAAATGTTAAGTCTTATTTTTAGTGATGTTGGCTTTTTCCCACGGTTTCATCCGCGTCTTGAGGGAGGTACTTAATGATAAAAGCTATAATAACTATAAGCGTCTCCATCCCATCTATCTTCGTACCAAATTCCATCCAAATCGACTCACTTTCGTATTCAGGTATAATATTAGTTAGAATAATTATTAATTTAGAAAATGTATTTTATATTTTTTTAATGATAAATTCAATAAATTCCATCGCAAATAAAATTTTAAAGAAAGCAAACATTTCCTGTAATATAAAAAAAATAATGATTAGAAAAGAAAACTCACGTAAGGACCCAGCATTCACGTAGGCGACGTAAAACAAAACGAGACACAAATGCACTTTCATCTTTCTAAATTAATTAAATTATTACAATTAATATAAATATGTGTTATCGTCTAGGGGTGTTGGTTCAGACTGTGCGGCTGTTTGGTCACTATAGCCTTATATACGTTGCGCAAGCGCCTATACCTGCGTGCCGGTACGATCACTGATTCACTACTAATTAACCATTTTTCTGTGACCTGTTGCAACTGTAGGCTTTTCCTGCCTTTAATCAAACATGGTGGCGGAAAGAGGGGCGGGAGAGCTCAGCTTATAGTGGTGGGAATTCGGTACCTAAATGAGTTTAGGTAAAAATGTTATGTATAGTTATATAGTTAATAAAATAATAAAAGGAATACATTATTGATAAAACTGTTTATACTATCTAGGTATTATGATATGCAAATATTAGCAATGTGAACTCATAACTTAATCGCATAACTGAATGCCTTTTGTAAGTAAAACTAGAAGAGTTTCTCTACTTGCTTATTAGCTTTTTATCCATATTTACAATTGTTATAAATAGTTTAATCACTAAGATTTATCTAAACAATAAAGAAATATTTCTTCTTATAATGAACAATTTACATATTGTATTTTGAAATATTATAAGTACAGCTTGGCAAAAAAGTCTAGAAATGGAACTAATTTTTTTTATTGCTGGCAGCCCCTGGCAATTAATATCGTTCTGTTTATATACTCTGTGGTTCTGTGTCGTTCGATGTAAACAAAGCTCGCGAGTTACTTATTTTTTTATTTCGACCATCAAAACGTTAATAAAACCACGTTATAATAAATAAAACCATTCGGAGAACTAGCAAGGAAACAATTTATAATGTTTATATGCGATATCTGGTTGAACATGAGGCTTAAACTCTTCTTTCCGATCTCGACGATATTTAACAAAGTACCGCCATTATGACAGGTATGTAAGAGCTTGTTTTGTTGTATTTAGTTGTATCAAGTGTTAATTTATGATCTCTATTTGGTTTTGAATTGCTTGAATACGAAATAACGGAAATTTTGAACAATAAACATCGAGCATATAGGTTATGTTTACGTTTTGTCTTTGACACTTTGGTATAGCGCGACTAGATTACTATTGATACTTGAGTGGCTTGAGCCTTGATACTCTGCAATATGTAAATTCGATTTCTACATAACTTTATCTATGAGTGTGATCACAAGATAGTATAATACTTGTTATAACTAGCATTTAAAAATCACAAAACAAAATAGATAGGTACCGTAAACTTTTTACGTTTAATATTGATAGAGGTTTAATAATTTTTTTTTATCTTTGTAGGAAGCACCGAACGTGCATTTCAATCTATAACCGAGTAGGAGTTCAAAAGAATTCATGCCAGCATGTTAACAAAATAGAAAAGGAGTATTATGAATTTATGAGAGGGCTCGTACTTGGACATAAAACGTTTAGAAATCAATCTCCAACATGATAGCGCAGTGCCTTTGAATCTGAGTGTGACTCAGATGAGTTTATGGCTAGCTCTAGCCAAGACATGGATGTGGCGGGCGTGGAACATTTAGAGGAAGATTTATTGAAATCAATTATAATAATGCTATATTCATACGCCTATTTTTTACCCCAAAAAAAAATTGAAAACAGGAGTGCTTTGCTGCATTATTAGTGCTTGTAAGTAATTTGTATTCAGTTCCATGACGTGAATACATTGTTATTACATTTTATGATACTTACTGATTTTAATTACTTATAAAAATACAGCTTAGTATCAAGACGATAGGATGGTACGCTATACGGTCGCAGCGGGTTGCCACACGAACGGTAAAGTGGCGCCCCTATTAATTTCTACTCTTTTTTGCCAAGCTGTACGTTAAGAAACTGCAAATTATTGACAAAATCTAATGCATAAGCTGCTATACGAAAGAATGAATATGGCAATCAGTTTGAAATATGACGTTATGAATAACAAGTATGGAGGACTGGAGGCTTAGTTAAAAGTAAACCACATGGCCTTTTCGATAAGATCCGTGTGGAAACCAGTCTAAGAAAATAGTATTTGTTCAAAAACGAATTCTCAGTAGAATAGAAATATGTAATTACATTGATCTATCCATTAATTCGATTAGAACGCATTAGGCCTGGTTATTATAATTTAAATAATATTTGTAAAAATACACCCTTCGGTTTCATTCAAGTTGTTCCCGATAGCAAATGGCTGCCGGAGTCGAATAGGACACTGCAATTCCGATTTTAGTTTTGTTAAACCTGCAAAAGTACTCATTCGATAAGCATGGGAAACTGACAATAGTAGATTTACGTGATCGGATCATAGACCAGATATTCGAAGTGTCATTTCCGACACGGAAACGAATGGTTGTGATAAGGGCAATAACAAATACGATGATCAATCAAATTGTCGGAATTTTCCGAAAATTTGTTGGAAAACAGGAAAATGAATTGATTCTCACAAAGAAACGTTTTCTGGTGGTCGCCATTGTTGATTCTGGCTTTCAGGGGCTGTACCACCACGTGTTTTTGCAATCACTATTCAAGTTTGAGAGCGTGACCTAGCTACTAACGTCGTATAGCTCCGTCTCTTTTTCTTAACGAAAATAATCTTGTTTTGGCACGTCATGGTAAGGCCCCAGGAGTCACAGTGGTTGGGAATAGTGTGGCGGGCTTGTACCAAAAAAATCCCAAAAAGAACTGACAGGCGTTGTCAGAATAATGTGTCCAATAATTTGATTAGAGTTGGTCTGTAACAAACAGCACTGCTGGTAATTTATTGAACACTAGTGGCCCGCCCCGGCTTCGCACGGGTAGGTAGTCTTTGTTTTTTAATCGATTTCAAAAAGGGTGGTTCTGTATTTGACCGGTATGCATGTGTTTGTATGTCCCCGATTTTTCAAAAACTACTGATCTGAATTGGATGAGAGTTGTCGTTCTTCAAATGCATAGTTTTCAAGAAAGGTTTTAGTACAATTTATATTATTGGGATCTGTTGAATTTCTTCGTAAATAACCAATGGAACTCTTCAATTACTAATAGCAAAGGAACCACGATTGCTGCGATCGTATACCTGTGATTGTTTTCACTGTTCTATAACATAACAACACACCTCTAAGCTTTAAAGGAGAAAACAGACATATAGAGTTCACCCTTATTAAAGGTGATGAACATTTGGCTAGACATTAGGATATTGTAATTTATCTAAATTACAAACTGAGCCACTAAAAAGAGAACTGATAAACTTTTTTTCAAAAAACAACTGGCTTGGAACACAATACAAATTTAAAAATAACTAATAGACATCATTCTAGAAGTCGGTGTCTCCAATTAGGTATTGTGTATTTGCATTCTATTTTTGCAAAAAAAATTTTTTTCATTTAGGAATGAAAAATCATGTCCCGAGTCTTGCCGCTGATTAGGCCCGTCCTAATCCTTACCGGACGGTTAGCCACTTATTGCTCAAAGTCTGCAGGCCGGACCTACAGTGGCCTGGAGTCGATTCCTGGCTCCAAATGTTGATGACGTGGCTGGGGCGTGAGATTTGTCTCTCCCTCACGCAACCCGCTATCTCCTTTTCCAGCATGACTGGTTAGCATTAGAAGGTGACTGCTTCCTATTCCCACTCTCTTTGGACCATGGTTTGAACCAGGGCCGAAAGTGAGAGATCGCCGCCGCCCAAGTGGGGCAGACCTCCACCGTATGTTCCACCTTGACCTCCAGGTGATCACAGTGTCGACACCCCGACATTTCCACTCGCTTGATTCGATCCAGGAACCTCCCAAAATAACCGTGTCCAGTGAGAACCTGCGTCAGGCGTAGGCATTGGATCTGCGGTAGGTCAAGATGCCGTGGTGCCTCCTTAGCCACTCCGCGAAGAGAGGATTTAACGCCACAACAATCCCCACGCAGGTTCATCCGTGGCCTTATGATTTGTTTATTAGCAAAGGGAATTCTAGATTCTTAATTTCTGAAGTGTGGAATAGAATGAATTCAATGGAAAGCGCATTTTATTTTTAGTTTATAATTATCCCGCTCTTATGTATGAAAAGAGGCCCTTTTCATACATGGAACGCATGGGCATTAATCACCATGGAATAACATCTACACATTATGACTTGAAAGCGCTTACTTTTAACAAATTCGTAACTTAATTCTTGAAGCCGTTAAGGTGAAAGATATTAAAATATGATATCAACCAAAAAAATAAAAAAAATAGTAAATACCAATCTCAAAAAAAGAACAAAAATATGTGGGATTTGAACTCGATGTAACCGATTCGCATGATCATGAATACAGCCCCTCCACTACAGCGCTCCTTGACGTTTTAGGTAAAATTGACATTCTAACACAACGTGTTTTTAACCGACTTCAAAAAAAGGAGGAGGTTCTCAATTCGATCGGTATTTTTTTTTTTTTTTTTTTTCTATTTGAATTACTGCTTATCTTCTTTACAAACGGGCGTGATGATTTTCATGACAAAGATAATAGCGAAAATGCATTTAGGTAATTATAAAAACTTGATAGGTCATCCCATTACAAACTTATTTCAATACCTCACTGCTCATTCCCCATAATATTTAGTGTGATGTTTTGTAGCCTAAAACTTGAACCGATTCATAACAAACATCTTTGGTGAATTTCAAGTAAAACTGTTCAGACCTTTTGGCGTAAAGCTAAAACAGATTTTTTTTCTTACAAACTTAAAATCATAATTTTTCACCCTAGGGCTAAAATCTTGAAAAACTGTGAAACACGTGTTTAATTATTTTCATTTTAGAGTGTCCCTACAAAATTTGAGTTTAATCGAATAAGAAATAAAACTTACTCCATACAAACTTTCAACCCTATTTTAATATACTTAGGGTCGGAATTTCCAAAAATCCTTTCTTATTACTTGCCTAGGACATAAAAGGTACCTCCTGTCCAAATTTCATTACTCTAGGTCCAGCCATTTCGGCTCCGCGTTGATGAGTCAGTCATTCAGTGTATGAGGTTGTCATTTTATATAATAGTATAGATTAAACAGTTGAAAACGTTGTTGTTTACTTGCGGTATAAGCTTATGTGGGATGGAAAAGCTTGCTGTAAAAACGTTCTGTAGTTTTGTAAAGACAGAACCAAAATCGATTTTGCTTCAAACGCATCCTGTGAGAACTACTATGTTCTCAGTTCATACCTTGGTTTAAATACGTAGTATTATTTGATCTGTGGTTTAAATCTCTCCCAATACATAATTTCATTCAAATAATTTCAGCAGATTAATCGTGACGGCGTAACTAACAGACAATTAGACGGATTGATTTTATTATATTTGCATGAATCTCATTCCTTAGATTGTGGCAAAAGGAAGATCCTAGAAACATTAAATTACAATCGTAACAGTTGTCCACCTCGGTGTTTGACAGTGATTCACATGTATTCATGATTTTAGGTTAAGTGATTACAATAGGAATACTAACATAGGCGTAAGGAATATTGTTACTAACAAAAGTAAGTCATGTTACTTGTAAAATGAAGATATTATTATTATTGTTCTGATTTTATTAGGTTGTACAAACCAAATAAAATTCTAAGATAAACACCTCGAGTGTTGTCAGAGCCACGCTCAAGCGATCATCACAAACATGACATACTACAAAAAATGGGGTATTCAGAACTCAACGATATTTGTCACAGTCGATTAATTTGTCACATAGACAATGTGGAGACAGATCCGTAAAGCAATTGATGTTTTTGTGCGCCTACGCAAGCTCGTGTACCTATGAAGGTTTATGTTTGTTTGCTTCATAAGTCATTTCTACATGTATATTAGGGTACATCGGTGTGGAGAGAACGTTCTGTACATATAAAATAAGTACACACTATAACATCATACTTTCTTTGATGAGAATATGGTTGTTTATCCAAACAAGCATTTAAGAAAATATATAGAATGTATACAGTATCGAAGAAGACGTGTTGGCCTAGTGGTTAAGGCACCTGCCTCTCGTGTACGAGTGTGCGGGTTCGAAACCTGGCAAGTACCAATGCGACTTTTCTAAAGTCATATGTACTTTCTAAGTATATCTTAGACGTCACTGACTAACGGTGAAGGAATACATCCCTGGACGTATAAAGGTTTGAAATCACCTATCCACCTGGAGCAAGCGTGCTGATTAATGCTCATGCCTTCTCCATATGAGAAGAGGCTTGTGCCCAGCAGTGGGTCAATATATAGGCTGATGATGATGATGCAGTATCGACTAGATACGGACCGAGTGTTGTGGACTTCGACGCCGACGCCAACTCCGTCGCCAAAGCCGATTCCGACGCCAACGGCAATAACAACAACAGCAACGGCCTATGCTAACTCTCCCACGTCGACGCCGACAAAAACTTCGACGTCGTCGCCAAACACGCCGTCGCTTACTCCGATGTCGAGACTTTGTTAGTTTGTAACGCTTTTACGGTAAACAGCTGAACCGATTTAGATAAACATTGGTATAGGTTGGTATAAAAGCATCAGTTATGTAAGCTTAATTGGCAAAGGTACCTAACAAAAATTTACATGACTTTTGCCGGATCGAGATGTTTAACTAAAGATTCGTAGTAGCAGTGGCGGTATAGCAGCACATGAGAACTCGTTAGCAACAGTTCTGTGATATTGCGCTTCCACCAATAAAAAGTCACTTACAAAAGGTTGAGAACAGATTCAGTACAACTAGCTAACTGTTTCCCGCGGTTGAACCTGCATCCTGGGGTACTGTGGAAATACCTACCTTAGGTTTTTCAATCTATCTCCATAGCAAATTTCATCTAAAATACTCCAGCCGATTTTTGGTGTAACAGAACAGACAGATAGATTTACTGTCACATTTATTTGTAATGATAAAGGATTTTTATAAGTATATGTATTTATATGTACGAATAAAACACATTCCTAATGGTGTAATACCGAAATTCTGTGTCTTACGACCGCCATTCTTTTAACTGCATATAGGCTTCCGCGCGAGAGTATAGGTAGTATTAAATTCACCTTCTTCTCTCACTTACACAGTGGCGCAGAACAAGTATCTCAAACTCATTGATTTCGAAAACTTTAAAATTAAAAGTGGAAAACTTTGGTTTACATTCGTGTTGTCCTTGTTTTATTTGAACAAGCAAAATGCTTCGTAAATAAACATCCACCTTGAACTTTCAACTTTGATTTTAAGAATTGTATTAGTGGAGTAAGCTATGTGGTTTATGGTGTCGTCAATTTCCTTGTCGTAACATCCTATAGCCCAGTTATAAAGATTATTGTAATGAGAAGATAATGGATTGATAATTAAGATATCTTTCTAGTTTTTTTTCTAGAAATTCATCGACAATTTCCTAGCATATGCTCAGATATTGAAGCTAACTTTTTAGATGGGCAATCATGAAATGAACCCCACCTCTCCTCCCGTTCTGAGTAGAGCGGACGGGAGTGTCAGACTCTTACTGACTAAACCCATCCGCGTTCCTTCATTCACCCTTTCTAGGGTCCTTCGAGGAATCCTGCTGCCTAAATTAACCGCTTCACTTGTGTTTACGTCCAAGTACGCAATATGTAGGACTGGTATTGCATATAATGGTATGCTTAAAGACGCAGGTTTTTAAAACGTTTAGGTACTAGCAAGCGTCGAATTTTTTTTTGTATCTACCTTGCCAACTCAAGGACAACTCAATATAAAGACACACAATACACGTGCCAAGCTTGTTGCCAAATGGTGACATTGGAGCAGAATTAGGAACTTTTAAAGTACCCTCACTGAACAGTTTTCCCAAATCTGCTAGACTAGAATTGTAACAACGACTGCTCTCATGATAGCAGCCAGGGACGACGGGTGTACGTACCCGCCAAGGCATAGAGGTCGGAGGTGTAACGCCAACTACCTGACTTCAGGCTGCTATATGATTTTTTTTAAAACCCACAATGCGATTTCGATCATAGCAAAGAATCGAACCTGAGAACTCTCTTACAGTACTCGCTTTTGTGACAAGGTGACAGGAGGCATCTGAATCGCTCTTTCCCACAATTTCAACTGGATCTCAAGAAATGCACTTCGCCTAACCGGATAAAAATTATCCAATTTTTTTTTCCAGGTATCAGTCTACCTTAAAATCAAATTTTATGCAAATCGGTTCAGCCGTTTTAGCGTGAAAGGGTAGGAGGCAGACAGAGTTACTTTCGTATTTGTTGTGACTACAAAACAGGAGGCAGTAAGTGGAATGGCATTAGACCCAAGCATGGGGTGCTTAAACTGACAGCCTCTCGCTTACCTATCCAATAGTTGAATGTCTCAACCGAGTGGCTACTGCCGATATAAATAGATGAAGTCATAACACCATCAGATCAGACTACTTCTCATGACATACGTATATCAATCATACTTTATTATCCTAGTTATAAATAACAATTAGTTCTCGCTACAAGCGTGCACTTAATCATATGGCAATGATTGAATCCCTCACTTAGAAATTAATGGTCATTTTGTGAGAAAGGAGATTTTTTTTCGTAATGGACTTAGTTATTGTGAAGGATCTAATTGTTCTAATTACTAAGCACGTGCAGGATGTCGCTGATCATTTGTTTAACACGATATAAAACAAAGTTGGTTTGTTTTAACACTTATAAATCGAGAACGACTGGACCGATTTTCATGGTTTTTGATTTGTTGTATTTGTCTCCGCCCCGAATAGCTGAATAACTATAAAAACATAAAAAAAAAATGGGGTGGTACGAAGTTTGCTGGGCCAGTTACTTATAAATATTATTATGTTGAAGCGATTTTACTATGTTCGTTATTTTTCAACAAGCAGGGCCAATAATTTTTAATAGGACGTAAGAGTGAGTTCAAAATTAGAGATTAAACCACTGATAAAAAAAAACAGCTATAAAAATGGTTGAGTTTTTCGAATACAAAATTACAGAGCCTTGGGAGCCAGAACTGCTTGGGATAGTATGGGAGAATGATCGTATCCGTAGATATTATAATATTTACTATATAAAAACAAAATAAACATTATACTAAAGAAATTAGGCATCAAAATATTCATCCGCATCGCTGTCAACGGTTATCGTGCCCAAAAGATATCACAATAAATTTAACCACTACTATTTGGAGAACCAACAAAGAGAATGCCAATTTGATTTGCATTTTTTTTCGTATTAAAATTTTTCAAAGTGCTATATTACGAAAACAAACACAAATTGGGATGTTGCAAGATTTACACCATGCTTGTAATTACAGCATCCGTATTACAATAGTGATAACTGATAACAATGTGCGCTCGACTGGTTTCCTCGTGGGCTGGAGGCCAGTTGCGCATTATACCTGACGTTTATACTGTATTGTGAACTAATGCATTACTTAATGAGTTATGTTAATAAGATAAATGAATGACTACTTTATGGGAAGAATCAAGGATGTATCGAAGATTCTAGAATAAGGAGGAGGCTTTTACGTTCTTGAATAGGTTTGATTTTGGTAAGTATAAGAGCTTGCATTTAGCTGAGAATACAATGCAGCTGGGCCAACCAAAAATAATACCATTATAAAGTTTGAACGGTATTTTCTGACTCCCTCTTTCCCGTAATTTCAACCGGATCTCGAGAAATGCACTTCGTCTACCCGGATAAAAAATATCCTATATGTTTTTCCAGGTTTATCTTATAATCAAGTTTATGCAAATCGGTTCAGCCGTTTTAGCGTGAAAGCGTAGGAGACAGACAGAGTTACTTTCGTATTTATAATATGAGAAAGAGTTTAATTCATGTGGAATGTAACACTAAAATGCAGTTTCTTGCAGGCGTGTACAATGTGGTGAAGGCAAATTGGAATACTTGAAACTGTTAAAGTTAGGAAAGTTAGATTAATAATATAATAAATTCTTATTATTTTAAATAAATTCAAATGTGTATTTTTATCAACAGATCAGTGTGTGGAGTAGCTTTTTATCATTAAAAATGCACGGTTCCTTTAGGATAGCTCTAATAATAAGTTCAGGGAAAACGATATTCTGATCCAGCCTGTCCCTTGCTGTCCTCCCCCAGCGACACCCTAAGCCGAGGCCCGTACCCTACTAGAGGGTGCCCTTAGCGTGTAGTCGCTTAGTTTTGTAAGTTAAGCCCTGGCCTGGCCCTAAATTCATTTAAGGCACTTCACAGGCAAGCCCGGTTTCTAGGTTGACCTGCGAGATGTCATACACACAAAAAAACAATGAGGCAAAACATGGTTAAAAATTCACTGTCTTTGCATAAGACCTTTTTGCAGAGATATACTTAAAGCATACTTGCTGACGGTGAGTAAATGTGCGATATCTAAAAACAAACGCTCCTTCAAGTTTAGTCACCTTTATTGATGAACACCAAATCTTTATGTAAGTAGGTATAATGGAATGTAATGTATGAATAACAATGAATGAGTGTGGTTAGTATGCGACTTATTCAAACTTCGAGTCATTGCCAAGGTCGGTGTCTCTTGAAGGGCACTTTGAACAGGCTCATCACCATGCATTCTCGACATTTTAATCTATACCTGTTTCCCGTGGTTTTGCTCGCATCCTGAAGAAACTACTTCACCCCCCCCCCCCCAGATAAATAAAATCTATAACCTTCACGAAGTTTCCTTCTACCTCTAAACAAATTTTATTTCAATTGGGCCAGCCCGTTTACCGTGAAAGCTTAACAGACAACAGTTTCTTTCGTATTTATAATATT
This sequence comes from Pyrrhia umbra, assembly GCA_963891755.1. Classification (NCBI taxonomy): domain Eukaryota; kingdom Metazoa; phylum Arthropoda; class Insecta; order Lepidoptera; family Noctuidae; genus Pyrrhia; species Pyrrhia umbra. Next base: position 878,334 of record OY982925.1, read on the forward strand.
AAGTAAGGTTAATAAGGATTAGAATTTTCCCTCGGTTTCACTCGGTTTCAAAAAGTATCCTATGTGTTAATCCAGGTCTTAAACTATGTGTGTACCAAATTTCATCCAAATCCATTCAGCAGTTTTTGCGTGAGGGTTACAAGCACATCTCACAAACTTTTTCATTTATTATATTGGTAGAAAGTTATATCCATATAATTTTCCTCCGAACATACCTATATGCTCTGAAACTTTCGCATTTATTATATTAGTAGGAAATAAGAATTTACACCCCATAAAATTATATTCGACTACAAAATGTCACATCAATAACCAGATTCCCTCAGTTGACCTCTCTTATTGGTGACGAGATCAATTTGCTGATAATAATGGTTAATCCTGATGCAAGGCAAGGTAAGAGCCGTTCAGATTGATAAATCTGCTGTAACGATGTTCTCGCCGTGATCAGATTAAGGATAACCAATGACCATTTTTAACAGACTTCATAAGAAGTAGGTAGGTTATCAATTCGACCCGTGTTTCTACAATATTACTAAAATCCCATAATGTTCGTATATGTTAGTCTATATGGGCTTCTAAACACGTCTGTCACATTTCAAAAGTGTATACACATTATGTTTGTTCGCGTATTTCTCAGAGAACTATAAGTCAGATTGTAACCATTCTGTCAACTATAGGTACTATAATATAACGTTATAAAGAGGTAAAATTTATTTCGATGTTTGTATTAGGGGGTAATCTCCGGAACTACTAGACCGATTCCATAAAATATTTCGAGCTAGTTTTTTATATTGTTATATTATATCATTATATTTTATACACCAGACAAAAGTTAAAAGCAGTATTTTAAACAATTTGACACTGGTCAATAATAATAAAAAAAAACCCATTAGTTTTCTAACGCGTTATAAAGAGTAAAATACTATTAATTTGAAACCGGTTTCGATTTAACTATTTTAATGGAAATATCACATTTCCTATGTCACGTATACCTATTTTATACATTGTATTTTAATAGGTAGGTAGGTACCTAGACATATCCTTACTAATAAATCTTGATGCGAAAGTAACTCTGTCTGTATAGTATAAGAAATTTGGAATAAAATTAGAACGTAAATAGATTGAAAGCTGGGGAAGGATATAGTATTTTTTATCCGGGTGCGTGACGTAGTTCTCTCCAGTGTAACGAGTTGAACGGTGGGAAACAGCTAGTCTATAAAAAGAGAGGTCTAATTTATATGGGACTTCGTGGTGCACTGCCTCGTTTGTCTAGTGGTTGCAAACGCGACTACTGCGAACGGGGTCTCGAGTTCGATTCCCGGGTCAAGCCGAAATCTTGTCATACAGAGAAGGCGTGAGCATTGATAACCACGCTTGCTCAAGGTGGATAGGTTATTTCGGACTTTTAATCCAGGTTTCCTAATGATGCTTTTCTTCACGTTAGTAAGTGGTGTCTAAAACACATTAAGAAAGCAATCATTATTAGTTTATTTAGAGAGAATATTTACATTATGTACATTAGGAAAACTAAAAAAAAAGGAAAGAAGATATGACTTTAGAAAAGTCACATAGGTAGTACTTGCAATCTAAACCTAGTAGTATGCGGTTTCACTCGAATTCTGAAGGAACTGCTTCCTACATCAAAATAAATACTATTCTGTGTCCTTCCCAAAGTTTTAAGCTATCTCCATAGCATGGAAGCTTAACAAGCAGACAGAGATACTTTCATTTATATTTAAAAAGAATATTCTAGAATGCTAAAATAGTATTCTAGAATATTCTTTTTAATATTCTTTTTAGTAATCCCAGTAATACTAAAATAGTCCCACCTATTGAGTGTTACAATATTAATTACCCGCTATTTAATGAGGGCCTATTACATGCCGCGTCACCCTGACCTCGCCGCCCTGAACTGTGCGGAGTTACTGCCCTACTACAGGGTCACAATATATTATTAAATACATATATTTATATTTAATTGTGATGAATCTGTTACATTGCAATAATTATTTAATTAACTATAGCTTTCTGCCAGCGGCTTCGCCCGCGTGGACATTTTTTTTATACCTTGGGTTACATTATTCAAGTTTTAGTAGGGATCCCTAATTATTTCTGGAAATAAATATAGTCTATGCCACTTCGTAAAGATGTAGCTTTCTAACAGTGAAATAATTTTTGAAATCGGTCCAGTAGTTTTTGAGTTAAAACCCTACAAACAAACAAATCTTTCCTCTTCATAATAATATTAGTATAGATTTTCTGCGGTTCCACCCGCGCCCTGAAGTAACTTAACCCCCCCAGATAAAAACAATTGCGTGTCCTGCCTCGGCTTTAAATTTATCACCATACAATAAAATTAACTATTACAATTAACTCATAAAAAGAGTCCTTTCAAACAACTCCATTTCTTGCACGATCAGAAATCAGCATGCGAGGCGTGACCATCTTATCAATATAAATTATATATGTATTAAATAAAGAACTTCTCAGCAGTACCCTCGATCTTTAAACAAAGAATAAATCAAAGGAAAATATCACGAAATAAAAAAAAACTGTCACTGAACAAAAGACATCAACGCGCTTCAATGAAATGAACTTATTCAACGAATTTTTTTTCAAGAAGAGTATTCGCAAATTCATGTTAATTTAATCAACAGTTAAAAAGTACTTACGTTTACGGAACTGTTTAAAAATCACTACCTACGAAAACGAAACTGCATCGTCGATACATCCATAAAGGTAGGCGGACAATAATCATGTGAATATGCACGCGACAGCTGAGGTCGAATAGTGACCCGCGGGTACGCTGACTCCTCTTGACATTGAATATAACAAAGCTATTGTGAGATATGCAGTAATTAAACATATTTTCATATACTAGCTTTTCGCCCGCGTGTTCATTTTTTTTATACCTTGGGTTACATTATTCAAGTTTTAGTTGGGATCCTTAATTATTTCTGGAAATAAATATAGCGATGACACTTCGTAAAGATGTTGCTTTCTAACGATGAAAAAAAATATTAAAATCGGTCCAGTCGTTTTTGAGTTAAAATCCTACAAACAAACAAATCTTTCCTCTTTATAATATTAGTATAGTATAGACATTCCATTTGTCCATGTAATCCAATTTTCTAACAGCCATTTTCGTTAACCTATCTATCCTTAGATTAGCTTACTAGAGATAGGTTTTTGACATTAGTAGTATGGACCTTATGTCAAAATTATATCTCTATCCGAAAATCTTCGGATAGTAGATTATTGAAAATTAATATCAATCATTATCACCAGTCTATTAAATAATTATACACTGTTGGACAAAGGTCTTCCCAAACGTTGCCATATTTCCAAATTATTTAAGAAACGCAGTATGAATTCTAAACTTCTAGTTCGAGATTTCTATTACCAATTTACTCAATTAAACCCAGCTCGAGTCGCTAGTTGATAACGGTAATGTAAGTTTATGTAATGAACAAAGAATATTGTTGAATCTAAGCGATTTTCTTTTATGTTTTAAAAATTATATGGATGACGAGTGAATTTGCCGAACTGCAAAGCTGTGCTTTTTATATACCATAGCAAAATGGGAATATCGTTAAAATCAGAACTTCCAAGAAATTTAAGTACCTACATCAGAATAGTACATATATTATTGAGACAAAAATAGGGTGGTATAGTTCTATTAATACTGATATATTTACATTAATAAACGCAACAGGAAAATGGAGAAAATACTCCTAAAACCTAGGTACCCTGTTTTTGAGACCTACATTCAGAATTCTCAGTACTTAATTGACATACTGTGGCCTGTCCCTGCGGTGACTATACACTATTCCCATCGTGAGGAACACCGTCGCTGATGACGTCATAGATGAGTACTTTACCGAGCCTACGTGACAGCAAGTCATTGTAATGCAACGTATAGTTTATTCTAATTTTGAATAAGGTATCTAAGGTAAATAGTCAACACGTAATACATATATCCTTTCATAGAAAATGTAACAACGATTTAAAGGTTTTTTCCATAGATTTCTTTATAAATAAATAATAATAAATAAATATCTTTGGACAATTTCACACAGCCCCAAAGTAAGCTAGCTAGGTGCTAGCTTAATGGATATACTACTTATATCATTTTTAAACACATACATATTATACATAGTAACACCCAGACCCGTCACAGAAATTAAAATTCTACATTTCAATTTCTACCTGGCCGGGAATCGAACCCGGGACCTCTTGCCTGGTATTCACTGACCGTGACCATTAAACCACTCAGGTCGTCTACATTAAATTACCTTTAACATTGATTTCATGTGAATACCTAGATACTAAAAAATAACAACAATAAACTGAGCTTTGAATAAGAAGAAGAATATTTTGTTGCTATATCTACCATTGGGAAATTCCGAAAATATTTCGTAAACTTTGCACTTTCAAGTAATCCCAAATCATTAATTTCAAAAGCCTTTTATTTAAATCAACATATCACACATCAGCTGCATGATCTAAATACCTGCTTGGTATCATAACACTAGGCCTACGTGACACGATTTAATAAACAAAAGACGACTATTCCGATAATTTTCCTACAAAGCTCCCATGTTGACTACTAATAGTTACAGATAAGACCTACGTCATAGCATGTGACGTCAGAAGTCTCACAGGCCTCGTGATAGCTCTGTTGATGAGAACAAGTCGGTATGTGTCGTCTATTTATGGACCGTAAGCATGTTTTGCTTACTAATTCGACAATTTCGTGGAAGATTGGCGCCTAACAGATTTACAAAGTGAATATTAAGCAGTTTTTTATCATAATGCTGGTAGATGATTCATATATTTTATATCATTATAATTGATTTATTTTTCATCTATAAGAGGAGCTCGTTGCTAAGTAACAGCCGCACGGGTCGAACGAGCTGAGCTTGGTACGGTCGGCACGTGGATAGGTAACCATCTATGTCATCCCGGCCATTGGTCCCGACTGTCATTTGTAGAGCTTTGACAGTCGTTGCGGGTTATCAAAAGGCAGACAATCTGATCCAATTTTATCATGGGCTATTGTGGTACCCAGTAACTGGGTTGTGGAGGTTAAATAGGCAGTCGCTCCTTGTGAGATACTGGTACTCAGCTGCATCCAGTTAGAATGGAAACCGACTCCAACATAGTTGGGAAAAGGCTAGGCAGTTGATCTGATTCATCTATTTTATATTTACAAACAAGAAATTTAGGTTTCTACTTTTACTCGGCTAGATGTATATGATTTTATGTATATTACGCGGGCATTTAAGCCAGTATTAGAATATAGAAAAAACATTTTGTAGAAAATTCGAAGTATAAAAGACGTCAGAGTATAGTAGCGATGTTCAAATGTTATTGAATGAATTGTAGCAATATTTTTACATGCATTGCATCAAAATATTTCATCATAGATCACTTCTTCGCTTGCAAGTATTTATTACGAAATGTAAGTTTACATCTAGTCAAGAAATCTTGTTAATAAATGTTTTAACATATGGAATTGATATGGTCTTATAAGAGCTGAAAATATAAGTGACTAGCTTTCCGACAGCGGCTTCGCCCGCGTGGGCTATATGAATTCTCAGCCCGATCGGTTTAAAATTGACAAAGTTTCATTCAAACTTTCATCCCCTATTTTATCCCCTTGGGGGTAGAATTTATCAAAATCCTCCAAAAAAGCCCGATCCCTCCAGTGGTTTGGGCTGTGCGTTGATAGATCACTATGTCAGTCAGTCTGTCAGTCAGTCACCTTTGAGTTTTATATATATTTAGATTAGATTATTATTCTCCCTAAAAAGTAAAATGTAAAAGTTTAAATTATCACTAAATTATCACACACAGTATTAGAGATGTGCCTATTGTACGTTCACATTTCATCAGATGTGTTTAAGCCCCAGATGATATCCCCACCCCAGCTGCAGGATGTTCGAAAGAGTTACCGCGCCCCCGGAATAAAAAGGGCTGAGGAACGAACATAGAGGGGTGCCCATTACACTCCCTCCCAGATTAGCTCGATTCGCCGTCCGCGGCATACTCTCACGTTCCCCGACGACGATATCACCCTCCTCCAAGAGAGTAATAGGGAAACCAGTACAGTTTACAGAAACAGACCGCCGTCATACCGTCCTCGCCGCCGAGGCCCGTCGCGACGTCCCCGTCCATGCTCTCCCCGACCCTTGCTCGATGAGCCAGCCCGCGCGCTGAGCCAGTAGCATAAAAAATCCCCTAATAATAATATTGTTATGATCCAGCTAGTCCCTAGTTGTCCTCCCCAGTGACGCCCTAAGCCGAGGTTCGTTCCCCACTAGGGGGAGCCCTTAGCGCGCTGTCACTTTGTTTTGTAATTTAGTTTTAAGCCTTGGCTGGAGGCCTTAATTTAATTAATTAAATTAGGACCTCGCCACATTGTCCGGTTAAGCAGGTCGAATGCTGTTAGAAGCACCCTGCAAGAGGTCATGTAGGAAAAAAAAAAAAAAAGAACATAGAGGGGTTTTAGTCAGTAAGAGTCCGACACATGACATTTCGCGAGAACAGCAAATTTTTTTGTACGCCGATTTTAGGAAAAACATGTAAGAGCTATACCTACTATGTTTTTACAAATAAATTATCTTTATGTTTAACATTATTCACATATAGATAATATATAATTGAATTAATATTGATAACAATATTGCGCAATGCCGGGGGCTGGTGCTAGGTCGTTTTTAAAGATAGTTTAAAAACAACTAAAATAACGCAATGTGAATTTTCCAACTGTCAAATATCATTGTTGTTATAGCGCGTATTTCTTAATTACACTAAGAAGCAAAGAATCTAGGCTAGTTACAAAAATCTTTGAAAAGTTACACAATTTTGAGACTAAAATTTAAGCATGGTGAAACAAGCAAAATACTGTAACAATTGTTACTAATTAATAAAATTAATTCTATAGGATTTTGTTTTGGACATTTCGTTTGTTATTGTTAAAACAATTTTGATGAATACAGAAGTACATCCCAATGAAGATAGTTAATCTTTGAAGCTATATCAAAAAGTAAAACAGATTTATTTCCTATTTAAGGTCAATAAATAATTTACACAATACTCTACAATCTAAAAAAAATATTTTGTATTCGCTAGAGTACCTACTAAATTGTTTTAATGATTTTATCAAATATTAGGAAAATATTCTAGTAGGTAGTTCACACCATACACGCGTAAAAACTTGTTATTATTTATTTATTAAAAGTTTTCGCACTCCAAAGTGGCGGCTAATACACGTGCGATACACGTGTCTGAAGAAGTTTTTTTTTGTAGAATAATACTAGCTGTTTCCTTTAGTTTGCAGTCTGAAGGACGAAGAAAGAAGATAAATAATCCTATGGCATTTCATAGGGTCTGATTTAGATCTCCATAATATTAAGTACCTGAAAACCTAAAATTCTGTTTATGTTAATGCTATTGATTTTACGACAAATGTAAACAAAGTCGTAACCTATTTTGATTAATTCTGCCACAGAAATTAAGATAATGTTTTTTTTTTATTTTTTTTCTACATGACCTCTTGCAGGGTGCTTCTAACAGCATTCGACCTGCTTAACCGGACAATGTGGCGAGGTCCTAATTTAATTAATTAAATTAAGGCCTCCAGCCAAGTTAAGAAAATGTCGTAAGGTAAGCATTTATGTTAATTTCATGCTCTAAATAAATTCAATGCCATTTTAGTTATTTTGGGAAAATTAGAACAAAATATTTTATGACTTTGTTTATATTTTTCGTAAAATCAATTGGTACTATATAGTACCGGCTGTTTCCCGCGGTTTCAGCAGCTTCTTGAAGGAACTACCTCACGAAGCCTGAATAAAAGCTACTCTATGTTTTACCCACGGCTTCAGTCTATCTCCATACCAAACAGACAGAAAGACATTCGCATTTTTAATATTAGTGAGGATAAAAAAACGATTAAAGTTAAAAGGAAAAAATCACACATTCAAATAATATTTTTACGATAATTTGTTGATCGTAGATATAAAACTAGTTATTAAATAACCAGTTATGTTTAAAGACAAAATACAGCTAATATTCTCAGAACTCAATATATTATGAGCACTATAATCCGCACTTTGGAACAAGAAGATAAAAGCTATCGGTGTGTTTTGGGAATCTGTTAATAGGTAACCAGAAGAATTGATTAGGAAACATTAATTAATTTACATGCTTAAAACTACTTAAGGCTAAAGATTTAAAACTACTACTACTGCAAATACCCTAAAACTATAAATATAAAATAGGAAGAAAAAAAAACTGTTCTGTTTCCAAGTTTATCCTAGTCTTTTCCCAACTATGTTGAAGTCTGCTTCTAGTCTGACCGGATGCAGCTGACTACCTTGTTTTACATCGAGCAACTGCCTATCTGACCTCCACAACCCAGTTATCGGGTATCACAATACCCCTTGGTAAGACTGGTTGCATCGGATCTCCCGGAGCCGTCGCTAGTAGACGCGAGGCTTAATGGCGGATTCCAGTGATTAGTTAGAACTAATTATCAGTCGCCTTTTAAATGTTTTGTATCTATTAAGGCCTCATCCTATTATCGGTATTTATTTTAGCTTCGAAGAGGTGAGCTATTGAGGTAATTAGAGTATTTAATATTACTAACACTTAGGAAGTTGCGATAGTTAGGTTAAGGATTACTACTATAAGAGCATAGAATTTACCAAAATTACATGAAATATTAAAATACCGTATTTGTTTGACTCAGATAATTATAATTTAGTGAATGATACATCTATGGTGTGACTTCCTAGCTAGCGCCATCTATGAGTGTGGCTAAATACTACGAAATCAACGGTTGATCCAACAGCGTATGACTATCTATAAATTCGCTGTAGTTTTTGTTATATACTTTACACGTATATAAAGTTACTCATAGATGGAGCTCTCATATCTTGGCTGGAGGCCTTAATTTAATTAGGACCTCGCCACATTGTCCGGTAAGGCAGGTTGAATGTTAGAAGCACGCTGCAAGAGGTCATGTGAAAAGAAAAGAAAAAAAAGAGCTCTCATATTGAAATAGACTGCCTCGTAGGTCTTGTGGTCAAGAGCCTGTCTACTGATCATGAAGTCTTGGATTTGATGCCCAGGTCGAGCAAAGTGTTCTAAGACTTTAACATGGGAAATTGCTAATTAGCTATAATGATGATGACCTGATTATAAAGGACTTCATTATATTTCATGTATTTATTGTCGCGAAACAGCCAGGTTAAGAGGACCCGATGCAGTAGCTTGGCAAATCATAATCTTTAGAAATATATCGTTGAGATAGGCCGCATCAGAGAAATTTATAGAATACTAGCTTCTGCCCGCGACTTCGTCCGCGTGGAAAGTAACTTTGGGCTATCGCTAACTTTAACCCCCGATTTTGAAACATTCTTCATTGATGCTCCGCTCCTATTGATTTTAGCGTAATGATATATAGCCTTCCTCGATAAATGGGCTATCTAACACTGAAATATTTTTTTAAATCAGTCCAGTAGTTCCTGAGATTACAGCGTTCAAACAAACAAACAAACTCTTCAGCTTTATTATATTAGTAGGTATAGATAGATAAAAGGAGTCTATTTTCCTAATTGAACAATGATTACATATTTTCGGATAATCTAGATTTTGTTTTTTTGGTAAATAGCCATTTATTTACTTTTAAACTGTGTTGCACCAGCACTGCAAGGCATAATCATATCTTCACACAGGAAACTACGAGCTTATGTAGATAGGGATCAGTGCATGTCTGTCTTGTTCCCACACTTGATGTCTGCTTGTTTGCAATGTCGGACTAACAAAAATCAGGTTTCCTCACGATGAATGTCCTTTACAGCTAATTTACGTATATAAATTTGGTTTTTGGCACACAACTTAACTTATAATACGTATTTGTTTTGGTTAGGAGTTAGTGCATTGAATGACACGTGTTCTTAGCTATTAGGATCCACAAAACCCTACTAAACAAATAATTTGCTGTGTGGATTTAGGTCGAAGTTATTGCTGAAAATACGAATGCAACATAAAAATAAAGTTATTTTCCTATTCTTTTAAATCGGTTTAAAATGCTGTTTTCTGATGTTTTTTAAACTCCAACGCAAAAAAAGGGGTGTTATAAGTTTCACGTCGATGTCTGCCTGTTTGTGGCATTGTAGCCCTCAAACGGATGGACTGATTTCGATGCCGTTTTCATTTGAAAGCCAGTTTCCTTGCGGTGGTTCTTAGTTATGTTTGCTTTATATCAGTCTAGCAGTGTAAGAGTATCAGCTTTTTTCCAAAATTATGTAAGGCATTTTTGCGTAGCGGTTTTTTTAATTTAGTTTTTTTCTTGTTACCGGTTGAGACGGTCAAATCCAACACCGCCGCGTCGCTGTTAGGACATCGTTATGATAAGAAAATATTTGATTTGGTATTTGCATTGCACCACCAAGTTACATTTAAAAATTAATAAATTGAGTTCTTTTTTATCATTTATAGATCACCGCAAATGCGTAGGTATTGTGGTCTGTGCAGCTATGACGCATTCGTTGAACTTAACATTGACTAATTGCTTGTGACGGTGATTACTCAAAGTTATAATATGGGGTATTTATAATAAGGTAGGGGTATTTATAGTAGGTATGTTTTGAGAGTAAGTCTAGGTACCTACCTGTTTGCTGACCCAAGACATTTTGGGAACCGGTTGGTTAAGCTACCTAGCTGGCTTTTAGATCCCTGTCTACTATATAAGTGTAACCATGATATAACTGCCTATGGAGCCAAGCCATTCCTTTGACGTCGGACCCGTCAGGGAACTGACAAAGTCGGGTGGTGCCTAGTTCTTTACCTACCAATTGTTTATTTTTTTCCTTATTATATTCACGAGTTTTAAGGTAAAAAGAACAATGATAGGTTTTAATAAAATAATATATTCACGGCATTACCTCTTAAATTAACTCTGGAGAATTCCAACAATAAGTCCGGGTCAGTGCAAATAAATTAAATAAATACTTATAAGGAAACATTTTGCAACACCATGGTAACATATTCAGATGTTTTATTTATACCTAAATAATCTCCCATGGAGTTTCTTGCCAATTCGTCTACACAGGAATTACTACATGAAACTGCGTAACTGGTAGGTATTTGAGCGAGTATTCGAAAGTCTTGTTTTGTGCTTAATAAACTAGGTACATATATATTATTAACTAGCTTCTGCCAGCGACTTCGTCCGCGTGGAATAGTGGTGCTCCGCTCCTATTGGTCTTAGCGTGATGATATATAGCCTATAGCCTTCCTCGATAAATGGACTATCTAACACTGAAAGAATTATTTAAATCGGACTAGCGGTTCCTGAGATTAGCGCGTTTAAATATCATAATCTATTTTGTGTTCTCATTTTCCCACATATATAAACAAAATGGCATTAAATGATGATGATGATGTTTAGGGCATGAAATTGACATTAATGCGCCATCTTTACGCCATTTTGTTAATTTCTATGGCAGAGTTAGAACAAAATAGGTTACAACTTTCTTTACATTTTTCGTAAAATCAATTTTTACAGATTAGTCTATACTAATATTATAAAGAGGAAAGATTTGTTTGTTTGTTTGTAGAGTTTTAACTCAAAAACTACTGCATCGGTTTAAAAATTCTTTCACCGTTAGAAAGCTACATCTTTACGAAGTGTCATAAGCTATATTTATTTCCAGAAATAATTAGGGATCCCTACTAAAACTTGAATAATGTAACCGAAGGTGTAAAAAAAATGTCCACGCGGGCTAAGCCGCGGGCGGAAAGGTAAAGAAAGAAATAAAACTCTTCAAATATATCTTCAGGATATCGCAGGTCATGCCCTCGGTGAACCAGGAAGCCATCTTTACCCTTTAACATGATAATTCCGCAGTGTCGACACAATTGACTCGGAAGAATTATAACCGCTTTTTAAGGCATTAAGTTCGGCATTTCCTGAAGGCGTGAGGTGAAAACTGTCGTCACTCACACTTTATGAAAGCCTTTGTTTGATTTTAATGTTTGCACGTGTTTGTAATAAACAAGTAAGACGGTTCATCTTACTAATAAAAAATCTGGAATCTGAAGTTTTACCATTTCTCACCTAATCCTTACTTAACGTCGTAATCCAGGATTAAATACTAATTTTCTTCTTTTTTCTTCTCATTAACGCTAAACAACATATATGAGTGAGATTTTCGCTAATCCGTTCCTAAGCAGAAGATTAAAAATTAATCGGGCTTTATACTTAAGACGGTAAGTCGGTATTGTTACATTCGCGATTCACTCATCAGTTTTTGACGACACGATTGGCGTAGTGCTTGGCAATTGGCTGCTGCGCTGCGTGTCGCGGAATCGATTCCCGCGTTGGGACAGCTAAAATTGTTCCGAGTCTGGGTGTATGTGCATGTTTAATGTATGTTTTTGAACGCAGTCACAGGAGCAAATCCCAGTGTGGCGCAAAGTTCAAATAATTATGGAAACTGGCGTGGTTACAAAATTGAAAAAATGTCTAGCTCGTTTATTATTTTCCTAGATGTGTTTTAGTTAAAGACATAAAGCTCACTACATGCTTATAGACTTGGAACAACTGTCAGTGACCATGCAAATATTTGATCACGGAAATAGACCCATGACGACGTGTTGCAGAAGCGGAATGGCTCAACCACCAACAATCACACAGACAATTTATATGTATTGAAATATCAAAATTTAACGGAATTAAGTACTTTCGTTTCTTCGATAAATCCTAGTATCCTACTAATATTATAAACGCGAAAGTTAGTAAAATGTATGGATGTATGTTTGTTACTCTTTCACGCAAAAACTACTGAATGGATTTGGATGAAATTTAGTATACAGATAGATTAACACATAGGACATTTTTTATCTGAGTGTGCGAAGTAGTTCCGTTGGGACGCGGGTGAAACCGCGGCAAAAAGCTAGTTATAAATAAAAAGAAAGAAAGAAAGAAAGAAAAATATTTTATTGGCACAATACATAAGTTGAAAAATACACAAACATAGAAATAACAAACAAACAAAATAGAACAAGGTAATAATTACAAAAATCTCTCCTTGTTGTGCCAACAAGGCCACAGCTCAGCATAATATCCAGGTGACCAGTAATGCTGGCCACCGGACGCTGGTTTTCAGCTGCAGCCCACGAGTAAATAAATAAATATATATAGTAAGTATAGTTAATATAGTAGTATAGTAAATATAGTTTACTAACTACTTTTCGGTATTACCCGCGGATAAAAAGTGTGACCGTCTTCAGGGTCCCATCTACATATCTCTGTACCAAATTTTATCCAAATAGATTCACCCGTTGTACCGTAAATGCGTAACAAACAAACCAACTCACTGTCGCATTTATATATTAGTTTGGTTTAGATATAATATTTAGCCTCTAACCTGTACACTTCTATCACTATTTTTTCGTAGTAATATACACACAGACAGATGCATAATAAAAGCATATAGAGGATATTTTAAATTGCTACTGTTATTTTGATATATGTACAATATGTACCTACATAAAGTCCACTCATTGTCTGCCCCATTTAATGATTGAACATTGAACATGTCACATGACCTCTACAAAAAGACAAAGTAAAAAATATAGTGCAGAGTGCTACCTATATTTTTTGCAACTTTTAACGATCTAGCCAGAAACAAAAAGCAGAATTTAGAATTCAAAATGCTAACAAGTCTGACTGTCCCACAGAACACGTACACTAACCAGATCCGAAACACAAAAAAGAACACGTTCGACTAATTGTTTGTTTACACAATTATGCAGACGAATTTTGAAGACGCGTACATAAATTACTATTATTAATTACTTATTGATTTAATGAGACCACAGTGACGTCATACTAGCAAGCTAAACGGTAGGCGCGGATTGAGATTCCATTAAATGTTACCGGGTTCTGTATAGAATATAAAGTTAAATATTTAAATCATGGGTCTAGCTGATAACTAGAACATCTTTGGAGTTGGACCATGGAGTTTTTTGCCCATTCTTCTCCATTATGAAACTACTTTTTGGAATGGACAACAAAATTCTTTTTTTTTTTACTTTCAAATGTGCTTGTTATTAGGCCTAATTGAAAGAAATTATTTGATTTGAATTTGATCATTATTTAAAACTCTGTGTATGTCGTGACGCGTAATTCTGCGAATAGCATTATTTCACATTTGATATGAGGAGGAGTCGTTATTATTTTGAGTCGTTTTTAACACATATGGACACTTTTTAATACATTAGTAATTATAGGAACACTAAAGTATCAAGTACACATAAGATCTACAGAGGGGAGAATAATGCAAACCAAGACTTGATCTAAGTAGAACCCATCGTTCACAGCACAAAAACTGTCAAGAATAATATTTTTTTTGCAGAAATCTCTAACATCCTTTTCAGGCTCAATCATGTATTTCTTACCTTGAACTATAGGTATTGTGTCATTTTATATTTATTGTTTTTTTATAAAGGTCGTTCTAGATGACCGGTGATAGAGTTTATTAGGTCAACTGGTCATAATATCTTTGGGTAGTTAATATGCAGATCACACGTTAAAATGAAACAAACATTTTAAAGGATTAATTGAATTATCTCGGCAAGGGGGGTGAATAACCAGTAGGGCTAGACAAGTGGCAAAAACGCTAGTTAGTAGTAGTAGAGTGTTCGTTTACGACTAGCTATCTGTCATTCAATGTCATACCCATACATTTTGTTATCTATTCTACTAGCGTTTTTGCCACTTGTCTAGCCCTACAGATATAAATTATCACCACATATATCAAGCATTTTCTCCTCGTAAGATTTCTGAAGATCTCACGTTATTTCACTGATGAATAAAAAATTACCGTTTTATAGTTTGACTGCGGATCTCCAATAAGAACGATCTTTCTTCGACCTTGTGAAGAATGTATTGCCCGTATTGAAGTTCATTTCTCGCTACCCCTGACGGCAGTATATATTGTGAGTGCATCGTACTGCCTGATCATTGTCCCTTCATCTTCGAATTAGTGTTGTTTCTTTTTATTTTAATAATAATGAAAGGCTTTGTGGTGGCAGTTTGTGTGACGCTCTGGCTGGCTGAATGCAGTGGTAAGTGACGATGGTGCAGTGAGATAGTTGTATGTCCGTATGAATAAGGCGTAGGGTTCTGGGTTCGATATCCAGATGGAGTGTTTTGTGTTATCCAATTATCGAATTATTGTGAACATTATTTCTTTTTTGAAAAAGAAATCCTTGGAGTTTCTTGCCGGTTCTTCTCGATAGGTTCTACTCTTTGGAACCGTGCAACTAGTGTGACTTTTCATAAGAGCCTGCAAAGGCCTATTTGAAATATTTTTTTGACTTATATGACTATCGTGACTATAATTTCTCTCCACAGTAGGTAACCGCTGGGATTTAAGGGTTATTTCATTTATAACAGTATCGCCCGAAAACTAAATCTCGAATAGCTCTTTAAAAAAATGAAAACAAGTCAAGTTTTGTTTTTAATGTGTTTAAATTTTAAATAATACACCGAGGGATAAATGAAAGAAAAAACAATTAGAGAGTAATTTAACAATAGATTCTCGATTGATTTGAATTTTATAAAACTGCAAGTGAGAAACAAATAAAATTAGTTACCTATGCATTACAGTAATTTCGTGTTTTTTTTTCATCTCAATTGTTTTTTGTTTTATCAGGTCTCGAATATTCTAGTAAGATACAATCAGCTTTTATATCGATATAATTTGGCTATTTCCATCCATGCTTTGGAAAATACAAATGATTATTTCTACTCGTATCAAAAATAAGACACTAATTACAAAATTCATTATAATTGAAAGTGTATTACTATATCTGTCCGAAAATTGATAGAATCATTATCATGAAGCTAACGACGTGGTATTTCCGGACTATTTTTAAATCATACCTGCTGTCGGACAAGTGCTCGATATTATTTTATCAGTAGTAGACAAATGACATTTGTGTTTTTTTTAAAAACCGGGTCCTAGTTGCCTTAAGTCAAAGAAATATTGTGTAGGTACCACAAAAGTATAAACTATGTAAATGATAGAGACCCCAAATTCATATATTTTTCGGATTGGGTACCTAAATAATATTGTTTTTTTTTGTAAATGACTCCTCCTGATGTTGCTAGGGCGGGAGAGTGTCAGATGCTACTGTCTTACTTATAAAAAAACTGTAATCTGAAGTTTAACCATTTCTCACCTAATCCTTACTTAACGTCGTAAATTCAGGATTAAGCTACTACTACTTGAGTTTAGATTAACGCTAAACAGCATTTATGAGTGAGATTTTTGCTTATCCGTTACTAAGCAGCAGATTATATCATCTGCCTAGCCTTTTCCCAACTATATTGGGGTCGGCTACCAGTCTAAACTGGATGCAATAGATTAAAAAAATCATCGGACTTTATAAGTAAGACGGTTACTGACTAAAACTCATCCTTGTTCCTTCCTTCGCCCTTTGTGTTCCAGGGCCGTGGTAACTCTTCCGTACAAGCCCGCAGCCCAGGCTTTATATCGATATCAAGTTCAGGCTGTAGGAATACTATCATCGTCTTGACTTATGTAGTACTTTGAGGAGCTCGTGGCTAAGTAACAGCCACACGGTTCGACCGATCAAAGGTTAAGCTGCGCTTGGCGCGGTCGATCCGTGGACCATCTTTGTCATAGCAAGACTCCTCCGTGCCTCGGAAAGCACGAAAAGCTGTTGGTCCCGGTTGTCATTTGTACATCTTTGACAGTCGTTACAGGTAGTCAGAAGCCAGAAAGTCTGACAACCAGTCTTACCAAGGGGTACCGTGTTACCTAGTAACTGGGTTGTGGAGGTCAGATAGGCAGTCGCTCCATGCAAAACACTAGTACTCAGCTGCATCCGATTAAGACTGGAAGCCGACCCCAACATAGTTGAGAAAAGGCTAGGCAGATGATGTCTAGACTTATGTAGTAGCTACTGTATGTATGTATTACCTAATAGGTACGTCTCTAGTACGTAACTTAACCTTGGCTTTGACCGACACTACCACTGCCGGCTGGCTGACCGTGTCCCACATTATGTACTTGTAAACTGGATTGTATACTATTTAGATACATAACGATGTGTTACGTCAACCGCTTACATTGTATTTACATAGCTGCTTTACATACATTTGTAAGTGGAATCTTAGAATCTTCTTAATTTAGGACAAATAAAACAAGTGAAGCCCGATTTTTTTTTGTTATAACGGCAAAAAAACAACTCTCTACCTGTAACGGTTCATGAAATACCCGCTAAGAGACGGACGGATAGACGATGAAGTTTAGTTATATGGTCCCGTTGGCATCCTTGGGGTAAGGAACCCTAAAAATAAAAATAAATAAAATTAGGTTTTTACTAGACAAAAGTGTCGAAAATGTTTTCAGTATACTTACTTAAAAAGAAAGTATAAGTATAATTTAAATGAATCAGTAAAAGTCGAGTGACTTAAAAGTTTGTTTAAAATGCTTAGTCGGGTAAACCATAGCTACGACCTTCCAAATACATTTGTATTCAGCGTCAGCAATTGAAGTTTTTTGCTAACATTATTATTTTTGATAATGCACTTTGTTGCAGTATTTATATATAATACCTATACATTAATTATAATACGTTTAGTTTTATGTCTTTATTGATTTAGAATCTGCAAGTCAGTTACGCAGATTTAATTTAGGTTATCAGAGATATCCAAAAAAAATGTCAAGATCAATGGTAGCTCTAATGTAACGTCTTATAATAATACTCGCTCTAATGTTACGTCACATATTCTAGTTTTTTTATTGTTTTCTTGTATACATTTTCAGTAGTTATTATTATGACGGCTGGTTATCAAAAAAAAACCACTTGTCTGTTATTATGACAAGCTACGCACAGACCCGCCTCAGATGTTATGGACTTTTGTACGGGTCACTGTACGTAACTTCACTCACAAATTCTGGATGAGAGTGGGTGAATCTTCAATATTTTGCTGTTTAGTTTCCGAAATGTCATTACTCTCATCACCGACTGTCGTTTAAATTGTATAATTTACAAGCTTAAAATTATTAAGTTAAAAAATGAAATAGATCTAGCATCTTAATTATATATGGCTGGCGATTATGAAATTCGTGTGAGAAAGCGAACGGCGCCGAAAAAGCAACCGCATATTTTTAAAGATTCACCGAGCACTTCATCAACTTTGTTACCTAGCAAGGCAACCAGTATATTCCCATCGCTATCCGGGTCCTGTAAAACTCTTTGGCAAATGACCATTAACATTAATATTTTATAAACGAAGGTTCACGAAACAGGCAGACATGTGTCGCTGGCGAGTTTGTTGGGCAACTTCTTCCCAGCAAAAAGACATATATGAAGTGGTGAGGAGCGAGCGTTTCGAGAAACGTTCTTAGGGTTCCGTAGTCGACAAGGAACCCCTATAGTTTCGTCATGTCCGGCTGCCTGTCTGTCAGCGGCAAAGCTCAGAGGCTCTTGGTACTAGGAAGCTGAAATTTGTTATGAATATGTATACCCCCAGACAAAGAAACTGCAAAGCTTTTGTTTAAAAAAAATTGAATGGCCTTTCCAGTATACAAACATACACAAGGATAATGATACTATGCTGTTGTGAACTTAACGAACTAAACTATAGGTTTCAATTTAAATTTGTATAAAAAGTTGAAATACTTGGTTAAAATGTTTTTTTCAAAGGTAGGTGCGTGTTGAACATTGATGCAGTTTATTAGTCCGTCAGTGTACATTGATTACGCCGAAAAATATTTATATTAGGGTGGCTCCCAAAAAAGTAAAGTGGGGATGATTTTTTTTCTCATGTATCCCATTGTATGAGGTATTATTGGACAGGTTTTGTCAAAAATAAAGTAGGTGTGTGAAAACCATTTTTCGATCTATAGGACCGTTTGGGAAATATCTAGTTTTAAAGTGAAAATTTTTGTTCGATACGAGCGCCCTCTAACTTTTGAATGGCTCTCCCTAAAAATGTAAAAAAATCACAGACGTAGCATATAATTATTTTTTTAATTTCAATAAAATAAATAAATAAACCATCCATTCAATCTCCCAGGATCCTTAATCACGCCATGTCGGGAGGAAGATCTGGCCTGTTTGAAAGCGTCAGCGCAGGCGGCTGTTCCAATCTTGGCTGCTGGCATACCCAGCATGGGCATCGCGACACTGGACCCGATGCACGTAGACCGGGTCAAAACAACCCAGGCTGGACTGTTAATGGACTTCAGAAATACTTCGGTGACGGGTTTGAAGCATTGCAAGGTTTTGATGTTGAAGTAAGTGGAATATTAATATGTGAAAAGTGTATGTATTGCCAATTTAAATATATCTATCCTATCTAATATCTTATACATCTATACATATAGCTATATTCTTCAATCATCTCTAGAGAGATACGTGTTACTGTATCCCTCGGTTTTACCCAAATCTTGAGGAAACTTTTTCACGCACCCAGATAAAAACTATCTATTCGTCTTCTCCAGGGTTTCAGTTGTTTCCATACTAAATTTCATCCAAATCGGTTCAGCCGTTTTATTGTGAAAGCGTAACAGACAGACATAGTCAGCTGAATTTTCCGTAGTGGGTGTTGAAACTTCAGATGTCGTATAATTGAATAGATCTTTATTTAGGAACTGACTATTACTCATAATGTCTCGCCTAGGTCTTCCAACCCTGCAAGTCATGGTAATAAAACAATTGTCTGCGTTCTTGTGTTTTTTTGTTGACAAAAATAGTTTATAAAGACTTCTAATTATGTAGTTATCATGTCATATTATTTTAGTGTCTATCCTTGCGTGTGTCTATAACTAACTATAATTAATAACAATTTGGTATGTTTCAAAAAATAGTGGTAGTGGTAGTGTGGGTAATGGGCACATGACGCTTCCTATTTCTTACTGTGCGTGATATTATACGTTTTCATTTTAATTTTCTACTATTTTAATAACGATGTCTTCATACGTATACATTTAAAATAAATTAAAACGTTATTTTCTTAGGACTGCCTCCAAAAATAGTTTTTTTACTTATTGATTTATTAATAAACTTTGATTACATCATGATTGTACAGATATTGATTTTTTATTATTTTCCTAGTTTATTAGGCACTTAGTTAAGACGAAATTAGGGGGTACCAGCACACATTCAAAGATGGAAAACTTGTTCAAAAGTTAGAACTAACACGAGATACGAAAAAAGTACACTTTATTTAAAATTCGCTGATACGAATAAAGTGTACTTTATTAATTATGCGAACTCTATTTATCGCATATTATGTTGAATCTTATTTTGCGTTCCGCGATTATATTTTAGGGAGTTACATGCCTTAAGAGGATTTAAGAATCCACTTTTCCAAAATATTTTAGATCAGGCCGTGATAAAAAGATTAGCCAGCCTGCAGGTCGGTAGTGGACGCGGCTAACTAAGCTGGATTAACATACTTAAGTTATTTTCTTGTACTCATATTCTACGTGATGTGTTTGCAGCGATCATCATCATCAGCTCATTTTATATAGGTACACTGTTAGACATAGGACCTCGAATGCCATATCGCCCGGTCGTCAGCTTGTTTGCTAAAACTATATCTTGTTCTCAGACGCCACGGCTCCCACACTAACCTGGACCTCAAGTGTTCCGTGACGATGGTCGGGGACTACACCCTCGGGGGCAAGCTGCTCATCATGCCTATTAACGGTGACGGCAGATATGCCATCAAGATCCGTGAGTAACTTTTTAGCTAAACGATAGAACGTGTAAAATTATAATTTTCACGTTTTGACATAAAACTTAGGTATTATCTAGCATAAAAAAGGGTATGGGAAAAGAAAATGCTTGATGGATCGTTTAAAAGATGGTATGGCTAGGGAAAGGTTGCATAATTAAATGAGGGTTGATAAAGATGTATGGAAGGTAATGACTGCGCTGGCCTCACAAAAGTTGAGGAAAGAGTGAATTGTTCAAATTAGCTTAATTTATTTGCTTGTACTGGTAGGGGAGCCCACGATGCTAAATGGGGATTTACTCGAGCGTCATAGAGACCTATTGGGATGCAAAGCTTAGATGATAAGAAGAAAAAAATGTTATATAATGTATCGTTTTCATGGGTGGGGGGAGCAGCTATAGATTTTCAAAAATGTAAAAAAAATCTGTTGCATGGACATAATCGAGCGCGTCAGATATTGATAGCATCAATGTCCTACGTATTTTTAAGAATGTATGTATGTTAATCTGATCGTTTGCATGATGGGGTCGTACGTAAGGGTTGAAAATGAAAAAAAAAAATTTAATCGAGCGCGTCAGATTTTCTAAGGGGGTGTTAAGTGAACCTAAAAAAACGCTCTCAATCAATAATCTGACGATTTCGATGTGACGCAAACTCGTGGCCATTATTATAATTTGCAAAAAAAAATCGCCATTTTGAAATACTCGAGCGCGTCAGATTAAGATATATATGGTTCATCTTTATGTCCTAGACGTGCTGTCTCATAATCTGACGATTATCTAGAGGGATTCGCCTAATCTGACAAAAAAACATTTTTATTCAAACCATTGGACTTAATTAATTGAAAAACTCAGGAAATAGCATGGAAATAAAAACGTGTACGTTTGTTAAGTAGAATACTACAAGTATTCTCGTATTTATAAGAAAATATATTTTTTTAAAAGCTCAAAAAAAAATTTTTTTTTATAATTAATTGATTAATTAATCATCATCTTCATCAGTAGAATCATCTTCATCTTTTTCGTGCTCGAACAAAAAAAAAACGTAAACGAAAAGCCAAAACGTTGGAAATACTGTTAATAATATTATGCCACGAACGAGTCTGTTCTGTGTCATCAGCTGTGAAGGCGTCATAGCAACCGAAACCAGAGTAGGGACGGAGTGAGAGAGTAATAGATAGAGAAAGATCGAGAGGGGAATAGAAGCGCGGAGAGGAGAATATAGGCATCACGCAGCTGCACGCATTAAACTTTATCGACGAATTTTTGTTACTTCGGCTTGTGGAAATGGTCAGATTATATATTTTTCGTTATCCTTGCATTATTTCCTACAAAATAAAAAAAAATTCAGCCATGCTCGAGAATGTCGAGATGACGTTTTTTTTTTACAACTTTTCCGCCCTCCCCTTTCTTTACGTCACTCTCAAATTGTCAGATTAGTGGAATATACACTTTTTAGCATGTAATTAACTCACCCTACCTTAATCTGACGCGCTCGAGATTGTCTGAGGATCGATTTTTTTTTACTAATCTGATCCTTTATCCTTGACGCGCGTCCTTATATATGGGGCTCATATTTGGTGGAGGTACTCAAACGGGTACAAGGTATCCCCCTGTATACTAATCTGCCGCGCTTTAGTAAATCCCGAAATCCCCGCTTGGTCTCCCCTACCATACATTTAATAGTACTTTTAACTTATCGTACAGGTATATCGTATATTTGTGCCATATTATTACTACTACTACTATTTTTATCTTGTAACAGAATGAGCTATGTATAATTATTCTAGAATAGATTAATTAGCAATATGATACTTATAAGTAAATAGTGATTACACTCTCGGCTCTTCTAATACTCCTTCCCTTATCCACGTGTTATAAATCCAGGTGACATCGTAGTCAAGATTCTGTTGCATGTGGGTCAGAAGACCAGAGATGGCGACCAGTACTGGGTGGTAGAGAGCTGGAAGCACACCTCGGAGGTCGAGAAGGGAGTCCACTTCAGGTTCATGAATCTGTTCAATGGAAACCAGGAGCTTTGTAAGTGTAGTTTAAGACATAAGCTGTATTACTTCTCTACATTATTCAAAATTCAAATAATTTATTTCAATTAGAGGCACACACCATTTACAGGCACTTTTGAATTGTCAAAGAATAATGAGTCTGTCAGTTAGTCATAATGGAATAGTTGAAGCTATTTGCCCGTTCCAAAGCGTAGATTCCTATGGAGAAGAACGGGCAAGTAACTCCATGGTTACTTTATTAAGTGGTTGGTTATTCTATCCCATTTCTAGCTTTCTTGCCATTGTCAATATAAAGCCTGGCGTCCACCAGGCAGGTCGGGTCGGGTCGCGTCAATATGTAAAAATAAGTTTGCCTATGTTTTGTATGAAATATCGCGGTACGATGCGATGCGACCCGCCACGATCCGTTGCTAATGGACGCCAGCTTTTATAATAATATATAATAAACAGTATTGCGTACCTATCTACTAAAATATATAAGAAGCATTCATTATGATTACCTACTTGTAAATTCGCGAGAGACATTTATTTTGACAAGAAATAATAAATAATACAAAGTCCTGTTAGTTACACCATTCATGAATGGATTTTATGATATTTGATTACTTGGTTTCGTCTCCAACCCAACCGTCATAAATCTTTTATTTTGAGGCGGGAGTTTGCTATATCGACGAGTGCAATATAAAAAATGCTAATTCTTTTTATTTTTAGCTGACGCTGTCCACAACTTCGCGAACAGCAACTGGCGGGACATCTTCCACGAGGTGGCGCCGCCGATCGTGAAGGCGATCGTCTCCAAGATCGTCACCGAGTCCACCAAGTTGTTCGACAAAGTGCCCATCAAGGACCTCGTTATAGAATAGAACTGTTATAGTTATACCTAGTCACCTATACTACCTAATATATAAACCAGAAAAGTTTTTTTTTGTTTGTTTGAACCCGTTAATCTCTAGAACTTTTTTTTTCGGATGGGAAATCATCATGAGCCCTCCCGCCGCTAGTGTCAGACTCTTACTGACTAAAACCCATCCATGTGCCTTCCTCAGCCCTTTGTATTCCGGGGGCGCGGTATCTCTTTCGAACGTCCCGCAGCCCCGGCTTCATAGTAGAACTACAAGTCGTTTTGAAAAAAAAAAAAAACTTTTTTCATTGAATAGTTCAATTTTTGAAGAAGATTACAGACTATTTAACATCACGAAGAGCCTAGTAGTACATGGAGTTCCTTGCCGGTTCTTCTCCATAAGACCCACTCCTTGGAACCGTGCAACTAACTTGACGTTTCATAAGTGCCTGCAAAGACCTATTTGAAAAAAAAACATTTGAATTTTGAAATTTAGTAAAATGAACAAAAAGTCAGAAGGAACTTTGAGCAGAAACGAAATACCTACCTACATAATTAGTGAGACGCTGTACTTCGGTCTAAAGACGGGCGAAATTGCAGGGCATAACTAGTTATACTTATAACTATTTAATTGTATATCTGGTCGCCAAATCTATTGTTGATTTTTTTCCTTATAAAATTGAGCTAAGTATTCGCAAAAACTAACAATACGTTCAACCTTGAACTATTGTCCTTCTACGTACGTGCGTATGTTGTATTGTTTGAGTTTATTTAATAACTTGTCGTTTCTTTTGGTTCCTCCCACATCCTGAGACGACTGCATTGCGAACCTGGATAAATTCCTTAAGCTTTCGGGCTTCAATTTTTTATCACACCTTACTGTATCAAACAGACAGACAGACATTCGCATTTATAGGTACTATTAGTAAGGATGTAGATTGTAGGTATATACTTATAATTGCAATCTCTGTATTAAGCCTAAATAACTGTCTCGTTGATCTTATGGTTGCAATCACTGCTGCGGATCATCAACGTCGAGTTCAGAGATTCTTAAGCAAGGCCACCGACGAGATAACGGTCCGATCAACCGAAAACAGCTGTTTACCATAAATTCAAACTTCTACCATACGATGGATAACCTATAATTTGGATTTTTATTCCTAAAACGGTCGATTACCAAGCAGGGGTTTAACAAGAAGTTGACAACATGAAAATTCCCGCTTGGTAGTTAAAAAACGTTTTCGTTTAAGGGGACGATTATATAATCATTCTGTCGGTGAACTTAGTATTACAACGTTATAAATTGGCATATTTATATGCCGACAAATCTTTACACGTAATTGAACTGTAACTGAGGAAAATCTTTAATGTCATATTTATGTGATCGGCAAACTTTCTTGAGCCGAAATTATTTGATTTTTTGACTGTCAATTTTTCGAACTGGCAGCTCTTAAGATGCACAAGATGCGCTGTTAAACATAAATAACTACTATGTAAATCTTTGCAAGTATTGTTTGCCCATTCTCGAGCAAATACGAGCATCGCCGACTATCTAATGGAAACAGAAAAAACATAAATAAAAGTCGTATAAAATACAGCCAAGTTCTAGCAGTATTTACTATTAAAATATAAGTAAAATAAGTGCAAAAGTAACTCTGTCTATTTTACTGTCTGCCTGTTACGCTTTCAAGACAAAACGGCTGGACCGATTTAGATGAAACTTGATACGGCAATTAACTAAAATGTAGGGAAGGACATAGGGTAGATTTAACCCGAGATTGTGGAGTATTTTTTTCAGGCTACGGGTGAAACCACGGGAACCAGCTAGTTATGTATAAAACTTAATCTATCTTAATCTAAAATATATGTTTAAACGCGCACAATTTACACAATATTATCTATTTATTTTATGTGCATCCAACACGAGCCAAGCCATCCACAGTAGTTAGTTTTTTTATATATAGTCTCAGAGAAATAGCCATTAATTAAGTATACTTTAAAAAACTTCTCGACTATAAGTATTTTAAGAATCTCGCAAAATTTTTAGCTAATTTAATATGTATACATCCACTATATAATTAAAATGAATGAAGTTGCAGTTTTGTGTCGTCCTCCGAAGATCTTCTCCATATTATAAGTGGCATGAATTATAGTAACATATCTATTACATTGCCATAAATTGCATCAAGAATACTTACTATAAATTATTACGACTGCTTACGTGATACCTCGCACGTAATACAATTATTTACCTTAATATAACATGTTTTTATAACGAGTTCATATTACAAGTTCAAAGTTAAAACCTTAAAACATTTATATAAAGATAACATCGTCGGAGCAGGCTAAGGATTTCGTGAAGATCATATCCGCCATGGCGACGTCAACAGCTATTTATGTCAGATATTTTAATGAGGAGATTTCCTTCATATTTTCTCACGAGATTACCTAATTAAAATTACTATGCAGACTGCTAAAAATAGACTAGCTTATATAAAATAAAATCTGGTTTTCGCGCGATAAAACTTCACCATTGCAGTTGCATTCTTGTGTGAAAAGAGCATAGGTTATCCTTTTTTTTCGGATAGGAAGTCATCAAATGACCCGTCCCGCCGTGGGTGGACGGATGTTCCTTCCTCAGCCCTTTGTATTCCGGGGGCGCGGTGACTCTTTCGAACAGCCCCGGCAGGCCTATGACCCTGTGGGGCCCTTTAAGAGCATAAGCCCTAACGAAACACTGAAGTTTAAAATGATTGAGATCGGGGAAAAAAATAGAGTTTTCGCGAGCACTGCCGTGCACACTTATTACAATTTATAATGTTTATGACTATTGTGGTTGCTATGACGTAACGAAGTGGATTTCAGAGAAACCTACGTTACCTACCTATAAGGTAAATAGTGACGTCTTTATGTTTTATATACCTACGGACTACGGAGTGCAAAAAATTTTTTATATCCGTGAACTTTGTTACTAACACTAGTTAAACATTACTAGAACGAAATCGCCCATTTTTGTGGCTCTTAATTGTTTATTATTATATTGTTTTGCCACCATTAAGTTCACTTAATGGGATCAATAAGAGGAAATGTTTTGTTCACATGTACTTAAAGCTTAGTACCTAGGGCTCTTGTCATCGTCATACCCTTCTCAAGAATCATACGGTTTATGTTTTATGGGGTTCAAAATAGACACATATATTCACCATTTTATGGCGAATATCATCATCTACCTAGCCTTTTCCCAATTGTTTTGGGGTCGGCTTCCAGTCTAAACCAGATGCAGCTGAAAACCAGTGTTTTACATAAAGCGACTGCCTATCTGACGTCCCCAACCCAGTTACCAGGTAACAAGATAACCCTTGTTAAGACTGGTTGTCAGATCATCAGGTTATGGCGAATTTACTGTCTGAAAAAGGTTTATTTTATTACTATACTAGCTTCTGCTACTTCACGCACCCAGATAAGAAGTAACCCAAAACCTTCTCCAGGGTGTACACGACGCTAGAGGGATCTAGCGTTGTATCAAATTTTATCAAATTTGGTCCAGACGTTCACGCGTGATGCCGTGACCAAGGGAAATAGTATCCTCTATATAAAAAAAAACTTCGTTTATGTTAACGTCAAGACGATTGAAATATGGCTCGTAAAATGTTTGGAAA
Source organism: Pyrrhia umbra (assembly GCA_963891755.1). Taxonomy (NCBI): domain Eukaryota; kingdom Metazoa; phylum Arthropoda; class Insecta; order Lepidoptera; family Noctuidae; genus Pyrrhia; species Pyrrhia umbra. The sequence goes on from OY982925.1 coordinate 905,657, forward strand.
TAACTTGAGGAAGAAAAAATAGGATAGGTTTTTATCCTACATAAAAACTAGGTACCTAACTACGTGTGTATGTACGATATAAACATAAATAAGGAATTGCTTTAGCAACTCCTCTAAGACGCGACTTATGTAAGTGAAATGTGATGTCAAATAAATAAATAACCTATATTTACCCTTTTGTGGTTAAACGGACTTTACTCTTGGTTCATAAAATATGAAAACATAATACATAAATAAAAACATAAAACATAATTGTACTTATTACGACCACTCTGTGAGTAAATCTATTTATTTAATCAGTGCACACTTAATACCTAAGTACTGGAAGCCAAGATATACATAATCAGGTTTGTATGGAAATCTGTTCATATTTGGTCATCGATTCAAAGTCGCTGAGCAAACACTTTGAACTTGCATTACAAGAGGGAAAAAACCTCTTCAAGGCACAACAGATTAGCTTCTAAATACGGAAAAAGAATTCAAATACATTACCCTCCTTTTGAGGTCTGTCGCAGTCGGGTATATAGTTAGGTAGGTCAGGTATTGGAAGGAAGGTCAGACCAGTGACCAACAAGAATAAATATACATCGAGAATTTATTTTTAGCCACTTCTTTTTTTTGCTTATCGAACCTTATTATTCAGGCTTGTCTCAAATCCACCCGAGGCCTCTGATATGGAATTGTAACAACGACTGCTATCAAGGTAGCGGCCTTGGACGATATCAGATGCTTAACGTTGCAGGCACGGCGGTCCTGCCTCCGGGCTGCTTTGTCAAATTTTAAACTAACCGGGAATCGAACCTATGACTCCACAGCAGTCTAGTTTGCTACCTTTAGACCAACAAGGCAGTCAATCGCAATGTGGCTTACATTCTATTATTATCTATTATAAACTACTAGTGGCCCGCCCCGGCTTCGCACGGGTAGGCAGCCTTTGTTTTTAAACCGACTTCAAAACACGTGGTTCTGTATTTGACCCGTATGTATGTTTTCGTTCTTCAAATGCATAGTTTTCAAGGAAGGTTTTTAGTATAATACATATAGTATATTGGGATCTGATGAAGTTCTTCGGAGAAAGCCAATGGAACTCTTCAATTACTAATAGTAAAGGAACAGCGATTACTGCGATCGTATGCCAGTGATTGTTTTCACTATTCTATAACATAACATCACACCTCTAAGCTTTAAAGGAGAAAGCAGAGGTATAGAGTTCACCCTTATTCAAGGTGATGAACATTTGTCTAGACATTAGGATATTGTTATTTATTTAAATTACAAACTACTACACTCAAAAGCGAACTGAAAAATCTTTTTTGCAAAAATAGAACTGACATGGAAAATAAGACAAATTGAAAAATAATTAATACATCGTTCCAGAAGTCGGTGTCTCCAATTAAATATTAAGTTATATATTATCGTTCTATTCTTGCAAAAAGTTTTTTTTAGTAATGGAAAATCATCTCCCGACTCTTGCCGCTGTGGGCGGAGCGGGGGTAAGTGTCAGACTGACTTAAATCGATCCATTATGTTCTCTTCTTCGCTCTTTATTTTTAAGAAAATAGAGCTACCGTGACCTAAGGGTCACGGTAGCTCTTTCGAACAGCGCCACCAGGCACTTTCCCTAGGGGTGGGCCCTATAACTATGCTAACATCTCATTGAGGCATGCGTGGAACTCAAACGCGCCGTCTACGCGGGCCTAATTCTTACCGGATGGCTAGCCACTTATTGCTTAAAGTCTGCAGGCTCGGGCCTGCAGTGGCCTGGAGTCGATTCCTGGTTCCAAATGCTGATGGCTTGGCTGGGGCGTGAGGTTTGTCTCTCCCTCACGCATCCCGCTATCTCCTTCTCTAGCATGACTGTTTCGCATAAGGAGGCGACTGCTTCCTATTCCCACTTCGCTTCGCTTTGGACCATGGTATGAACCAGGGCCGAACGTGAGAGGTAACCGCCACCCAAGTGGGACAAATCACCGCTCCACTGTATGATCCTCACAGTGTCGACACCCCGACGTTAAGGAACGGGACAGGAACCTCCCAAAATATCCGTGTCCGGTGAAAACCTGCGTCAGGCGTAGGCATAGGATCTGCGGTAGGGTAAGATGCCGTAGGGCCTTCCTAGCCACTCCTCAAAGAGGAGATTTATCGCCACAATTGTGGGGTGCATGCACTGGGCGTACGGGTAATCTTGATGATTAGGAAAAAGTGGAGAACGGTAAATTATGTCCGAATGTATGTTTTATTGTTATATCTATAAGACATCGCGTGCCAACATATTCGCTAACAGTTAGGTGTAATACAAACGATCCTTACTCAGGTCCATCCGAATACATTAAAATGGTCTGTTAATTAGCAAAGGGAATTCTAGAATCTTAATTTCTGAAGTGTGGAATAGAATGAATTCAATGCAAAGCGCTAAATTTTTGGCTTTTAATTATTCCACTGTTATGTACGAAAAGAGGTCATTTTTATACATAGAATGCATGAGCATTAATCACCATGCTTACTAAAGTGGAATAACATCTACATAATTATGATGACTTGAAAGCGCGTACTTTTAACAAATTGGTAACTTAATTCTTGAAGCCGCTAAGGTGAAAGATATTATGTGATATTTAACTAAATGAAAATTATGTATACACTAAATAAAAAAAAACAAAAATATGTGGGATTTGAACTCGATGTAACCGATTCGCATGATCATTAACACAGCCCCTCCGCTACAGTGCTCGTTGACATTGCAGGTAAAATTGACGTTCTAATACAACGTATTTTCAATTTTAATTACTGCTTATCTGCTTTAGAAACGGGCGTGATGATTTTCATGTTAAAGATTGTAATAATAGCGAAATTACATAATTATAAAAACTTGTTAGGTCATCCCAAAACAAACTTATTTCAATGCCTTACTGCTCATTCCCCATAATAATCAGCGTGATGATTTGTAGCCTAAAGCTTGACCCGATTCATAACAAACATTTTTGGTGAATTTCAAGTAAAACTGTTCAGACGTTTTCGCGTAAAGTTAAAACATATTTTTATTCTTACAAACTTAAAATTTGAATTTTTCACCCTAGGGCTAAAATCTTGAAAAACTGTGAAACACGTGTTTAATTATTTTAATTTTACATTGTTTCTACAAAATTTGAGTTTAATTGAATCAAAAATTAAACTTACTCCATACAAACTTTCAACCCTATTTTAATATACTTAGGGTTGGAATTTTCAAAAATCCTTTCTTATTACTTGTCTAGGCAATAAAAGGCACCTCCTGTCCAAATTTCATTACTCTAGGTCCAGCCGTTTCGGCTCTGCGTTGATGAGTCAGTCATTCAGTGTATGAGGTTGTCATTTTATATAATAGTATAGATAATACATAGTAATCGAATTTATCTAAAAATCGATGTCTAAATCAATTAATATCTAAATTTAGTTTAATTATACCTATTTTTTTTATTTATTATTAAGATTTTATTTAAATAAGAAAATAATCTAGATTCATAATAAAATGGCTCTGAGTGGAATAAATTTTATTGTAGGTACTTAGAGCCGCTGTGTTCAGCGTACCGACCTAATTATATTTTTTGTGTTAGTGGAATGATAATTATATATTTTTAATTAGGTTACAACGGTTACATTAAAATAGTTTTTACAAATTTATGGCTGTGCTATGTAGGCACCTACGCAAATAATTGGGCAGCTCTAGGCATAGATACCTCATCATCATCTGCCTAGCCTTTTCCCAACTTAAATGGGGTCGGCTTCCAGTCTAAACCGGATGCAGCTCAGTACCAGTGTTTTACACGGAGCGACTGCCTATGTGACCTCCACAACCCAGCTACCGGGTAACACGACACCCCATGCTAACACTGGTTGTCAGACTTCCTGGCTTCTGACTACCCGTAACGATTTTCAAAGATCTACAAATGACAGCTGGGACCAACAGCTAAACGTGCGGGCCGACCGCGCCAAGCGCAGCTTAACCTTTGATCGATCGACCCGTGCGGCTGTTACTTAGCCACGAGCTCCTGCTATATACCCTACTCCTCCATAGATACCTATACCCATTAAAAACTGCAATCAGGTCAGATATGCACCTGACCTAATAAGTTAAACTTTTTAATTGACAATTAGCCTGAGTCACCGCCCATTAAAACGCTATGCAAACGCGCTCGCACAGAATTATAATAATTGTTTTTAGCACGGAAACTGTTATTATATCGCACATTATGTTCCGATGACAATAGGAGCAAATTAGTGCTGACTGCGATGCAAATAAGATCAAGGATTAGTTATAACTTGTGGACAACATTTATTCTAACTTATAAAAATATTCGTCCTAACTTTACGTGTGTGCGGTGTATGGGAGCTGCCCTGAAAAAATATTTCTTTTTGTTTTGCTACTTTGTCGGCGTAATCAATATACATTCCTTTACCAAATTTCTATCAAAATTAAAACGGCTGAACCGGTCTGGATGAAATTTGGCACGGAGATAGATTGGACTATAGAGAATACATGCTTGACTACAGTTGTGTATAATATATTCATCATCTGCCTAGCCTTTTCCCTAACCACCCGGTTAGGTTTGGAGAATTCTCATGATATAAATAAAGCAGAAATCCGACATAAAATAAAATCAAAGCTAACAAGGGGCAAAAATATATTTATATAAATAAAAATATATAAAAATATATTTATAGAGATAGGTACCTACACAATACCATAAGGCACAGGAAAAATAAGTTCTGCAAGTAAACTATTTTAAAACGATTTTCCTATAAGTGTATTCTTAGCGCATTCTGATAAATATTCTAAGAATAAGGGTCGCACAAGTCGTGGACTGCACTTAGCTGTCTTTGTGCGGCCATAAAGTCGCCATAAAAAATAATTTATTTATATTGACCGGCTATTAAAAACTACAAGTGATTAAAAAAAAGTGTCTACTTAGGAACTAATCTTTGTCACACCACACACTGGCTAGATATAATTTCTAAAAATAAATTAGAGAATTTTGTAATCAGAATGAAGTGGCATACTGTTTGGTATGAGCAGTTATTGTTTGTGGTAGTTCACATTTCAAGATCAAGGTAAGGCGACCAAGTTCTGTCGTGTTTCGAAGTACTGGCATGTGTTCGTTAAGGGGCAGTCTCTCTGTATCCAACAGTTTTTTTTTATTCATGTTTTCAACTGATCAACTGCGAAATTGTTTGCACAATTATTTTTCTGTATTATCTACTACTAGCTGTATACAGGATAAAAAACCGGCCAAGGGCGTGTAGGGCCACGCGCAGTAGGGTTCCGTTGTAGGTTGACTATAACTCTGTAACTTGCTAAGCCTACTTAGCCGTGATACTTTTCCTTGTAAGTTCATTACTTGTGCTACGTCTGCGATTTTTATCACATTTCAAGGGATAGCCATTTAAAAGTTAGAGGGTCATATCGAACAAAAAATTGCATTTAAAAGCTTGATATTTCGCAAGAAGCTCACTTAACCGAAAAATGGTCTTCACATACCTACAATATATTTGAAAGACCTCTTACGATAACCCATACGAAAGGATACGCGAGAAAAAACAAAAAAAACAATATAATTTTATTTTACCACGTTGTCGGCGTGATCAATATTATATGTACGAGTATCTGTACTAAATTTCAGCTTTCTAGTACCAAGAACCTCTGAGTTATGCCACGAACAGACAGACAGACGGACATGGTGAAACTATAAGGGTTCCTTGTTGACTACGGAACCCTAAAAAATATCCCATGTCCACCTCTATCATTTTAAGCTCTAGTCTTATATAAACACGAAAGTTTACTTGGATGGATGGACGGATGGATGTTTATGCCTGGATTACACAGGATACTTTTCATTCCAGTATAATTATGAATCTGAAGAGCACCCGGCGAAGTTTTGGGTAGAAGGTAGTCGTGCCGTATACATACTGTAGCTGATGAGCACTACACTAAGCAAACGTCGTACGAGTAAAGGCGACCTTTGTCCCTTGAAGAAGTACAAATTCAAATAACGCATCCGACAAGTAAGAAAAAAATAATACAACAAGACTCAACATCCCCTTAAAAGTAGTCAGAACACGGTGCTATTGAAAATGTCCGTGTGACGTAGCAGGCCTGCTCACATCTCATATAAGTGTGATACCGTCTTCGAGAGCGTCATACCCGCGCTGGTCTCACCTGTGATACATCAAGTGAACAATGATGAACAACTTGACGTACCTTTGCTTCCTGGCCGTCGTTTTAGGCGCGAAGTCAGGATCTGGTGAGTGAAGAGTTGTTACAATTTTCAAATTTAGAATTCTAGTGATTTTGTTTTTTTTTTGAACAGTGTATAGAAAGAAGGTCCGAATTAAAGATATTTCTTTTGGTATAATGTAATTTTCATATCATAATATTCGCACTACTTGATTTATTTTTCTAAACGACAAAACGATTGATGAAATATTTGATAGGTTATTGTTAAAAATATGAATACCTGTAAAAACATTGTTCAAAATCTGTCACTGACTACGCTTATAGTTGACCTAAAAGTCTATAGAAAATATTTGATTTATTCATCATTCGTCTTTCTGTCTGTTCCCATTTTATTTAAAATTGTTAAACATTTATCATTCCTTCTCTTCCATTTTATGTCATCTTTCACACAGTCCATCCATCTATTCCTTGGTCTCCCTCTCTTTTCGTCCATCCACAATAGCGAGCCATCGTACGCTCAGTCACAGGCTCAGTGGCGCGTGTTTCATCCCTTCTCACGACCTGTGGGCCTATCACGAATCACTTTCGAAAAAGTATTCGTATCGACAGCTATTTTTAAATGAAATATACTCGTATTTTACGAATAATTTATTTAAGTTTATGACTTTAATCATATCTTTGGATGCTGCAAACTGTTATTTACACATTTCAAACTTAAATTTTGCTCTAGTATGGTTGTATTTATGATTCGGAAATCGCTTTCGATACGAATATTTTTTCGAAAGTGATTCGTGCTAGGCCCACTGGAACACCCATAGCATGGCAAAACGATTTCCTCATTGAAGTGCGCCATATTCGAATGCTTCCGAATGCACTTCTATCTATCTTAAAAAATCTGCAAAATGTATATTATTACATTCATATAAGCATATCCATATATAAGATTTTTATTTCTTTCCCTTCAACTTGAGAAAAAAATTACTTTTACTTGTACAATATTACATCATAAACTAAACATTTTGTGCATCAATATTTTGTTTGTTTTGCTTCTTTTAATGTTTTTCATACTTTCCTGTTGTGTTTACGTGCACACTCGATAGATGGCGCTGCCTCGGTTGTGCCACTCGGCTAGATCGCGCTATGGTTTCGTTCACAAGTCTGATGATATACTGACGACCATTTTCAATAACACATTGCGTAATTTACGTTTACAAATTTTGATTAATTTTTGTAGTCAGTGTATTTTAAGCTGACTTAGAATTAAAAAAAACCTGCCAAGTGCGAGTCGGATTCGCGCATGAAGGGATCCGTACCACCACCGTTACCTAAAAAAACGGCGAAAAATCATATCTGTTGTATGGGAATAATTAATGTTAAATATTTAATTTATTATTATTTATTATTAAAATACAACTGAGTGTTTGTGAATATTTCAAGTGCCTAGCTGTTGCCATTATTGATATCGAGGAAAAAGGGCAAAAAAGTGGCGTTTGTTGAATTGCAGCCCCCCTTAAATATTTATTTTATTTTGTTTTTAGTATTTCTTATAAAGCGGCAACAGAAAAACATAATATGTGAAAATGTTAACTGTCTAACCCACGATAGCTAGACAGTTAATGATTTTTGAGTTACAGCCTGGTGACAGACATACGGACGGACAGACATCGAATTCTTAGTAATAGGGTCCCGTTTTTACCCTTTGGGTACGGAACCCTAAAAAGGGTTGGACTTTTGGCTTGACCATAAAGGTAAACCTTCATCCTAATCCCTATTTTACACGCTAGCTAGTTCGTTCTTTTCAAATATATCCAGTGAAAACGTGTAAAACATGAGATCTACGAGTAATATTCATATCTAAAAAACTGCAATAACTTTTATGTGATTTTTAACAGTAATAATTATGTGTGACTTACTGATTGAAAGAATTATCAAATCGTGTCGTCAAATCTTGATAGGTGATTGTGTAACACTATATCTACCTATTAAAAATGCAATTAAATCATTGAAGATGATGACGTGATTCGGTAATCTAATCACTTTCAGCTATAAAACAGCAATATTTTCCGTTTACACATGGCAAACAGAGCAATTTCGTTTAAACTGCAGATCACTCCGGATTGCGTACTTTATATAGTAACCTCGAAATATTTAAATATATTCAAAAATAAATTAAAAAAAGACTTGATCAAAAAATGCTATTACAGTATAAAATAATTTTTCGAGGACAGAACTAAACTACAAGACAGTGTGATATATAAAATGTACCTATAATATGTACCTTTACCTTTTATAACATCTGTATCCACTCATGATCGCAATAAATATTTGAAGTTTGAATAAAATCTGTCTTATATTTCCCATTTGGACGTGAAATAGCAAAATAGAGAATAAAGACGAATTGCTAATGTCAGACGTTATTTTGTTGAAATTTTGCTTTTGACATAACTCGTTTGTTTTCCTCGAAGGTTGAAATGTCGCAAATTAATTGGCCAAAAATATATTTTAGTCCCACGGTCTCGAGTGCATTGCATAGTCCATGAAGCCTATAGCGATGAATAAGTAGGGATCATATGCCATTTGAATCATGATCTTTCTCGAGGTAAATGCTAGAAGGCTAAAAAAGTTTAGCTATATAAACAAGTCATATCAAACGAGTTTTGTATGCAATGCGATTTTGTGAAACTCTTAGGGCCCATTATGACTACTTAATTAAAGAATATTCCAGCAGATTAGTTACATAATTGAAACATCATTCATAATAGAGAATTATCTGGCAGATATTAATTTAATTTCTTTTTGTCTTCAGCTCCCTTCATCAAACCATGTAAATCCGGAGATAATGCCTGCATCATAGCATCAGCGCAGGCGGCCGTGCCTTTCCTAGCTGTGGGCATTCCTGAGCTTGGGGTCAAGTCTTTAGACCCCATGGAGTTCGACGTGATTAAAGGGGACCAGGGGGGTCTGTCTCTAACCTTCAAAGACACCACAGTGACTGGCATGAAGGGGTGCAATGTAGATGGTGTTAAGTAAGTACAGTAACTATCTAATATTTACTTTTTGGAGTAGGTATGCTTTGCTGAATTCCTGTTGGAAAAACGATAACTATACTTACGTGGTTATTTCTAACATTTCCTTTGCTTAATTTATGGTTTTGATTGTCTCCATACCGTAATCTTCATATCAAAAAATCAATGCCACTTTTCGTTGTAATTTTATTACTCAATAACGGGCTCACCTATACAAACCAAACGTTTAGGCTTTGTTCGGACTACCTATTTAGTACATGGTTTATGTGAAGTTTGCACAAAATCGGTCGAGCGGTTCATCTTTAATTTGAATTCATATAGCCCACGCGGGCGAAGCCGCTGGCCGAAGCTAGTTTATCATATTTTCGGATACTTTAGAACGGATTCTAAAAAATATTGTTTCATTTATGGTCTTTTCCGTTGACTTACGGCATTGAATGTGATAAAAATCAATTTACTGTACGCTGTCGAATGGCAAGCAACAGTTAGTAGGTATGGATGGCTATATATAGTTGGGTAAATACGAAATACTCGTAAAGTGCTTATTTTATGTTAAAATCGAGTGACTCTAGCCTAGCAGGTAATATATGTAGTTCAAGGCATACTGATGTCTCAATTTCTTAGGTCATGTTTATTACAAAGACTATTTTCTTGCAAACCCGTCATGTCAACAGATGAAAGTGTGATAGGATTTGTCTGTTACCCAGGAACACGCTCTAGTCAAAATATTATGGTGCCCTAATACATATAAAATGCTTTGTCCTGAATGACTGACGGATCGACGCACAGCCTAATCCGCTGATCGTAGAGACCTGAAACTTGGAGGTTGTGTTCTTTGTATGACGTAAGCATCCAATAAGGAAGGATTTTCCAAAATTCTGCCCCTAAAGGGATGATAAAGGTCATTTATAATTTGAATTCGTATAGCCCACGCTGGTGAAACTGGCGGAAAGCTAGTCCCTAATAAAGAAAAGCAATGATCATTTGGTCAATGTACGCTTAGATCTTTTAAACTACGCAACGGATTCATCAATAGACGGAGTCATTCAATGCGAAGGTTAATATGCATAGTATACTTAAGACATGCATCTACACTAATATTATAAAGAAGAAAACTTTGTTTGTTTGTAATGAATAGGCTCAAAAACTACTGGACCGATTTAAAAAATTATTTCACCATTCGAAAGCTACATTATCCACGAGTAACATAGGCAAAATTTTATATTTAAAAAAAATAGGGTTCCGTAAGATATTTGGGTTTTTCGGACACAAGGTGTAAGAAATCAACCAGAAAAGTTTCTTTTTTTGCGTACGCTACTAATCTCAGGAACAACTGGTCCGATTTGAAAATTCTTTCAGTGTTAGATAACCCATTTATTGAAGAAGGCTATAGGCTATATTTCATCACGCTAAAACCAATAGGAGCGGAGTACCACTATTCCACGCGGACGAAGTCGCGGGCAGAAGCTAGTATTAAAATAAAGAATATATATCAACATTACAACTGTGCGAAGCCGGGTCGGGTCGTTCGTTCATTTATGAAATTGATGCAACGGAATAGACAGAAACGCATTTTTAATGTTCCTAATAAAAGTCAGAATATTCCTACATCTATAGGAAGTTACGTAACTTCAAGAACGTTTTGTATGTTAGTATTTTACTTGCCCTTTATTAAACTGTAAATATAAATACAATTACCTTGTCTTACTTATAAAAACAGTAATCAGAAGTTTAACCATTTCTCACTTAATCCTTACTTAACGTCGTAATCCAGTATAAAGCTACTAACTTAAGTTCGGATTAACGCTAAACAGCATTTATGGGTGAGATTTTTGCTAATCCGTTATTAATCAGTAGATTAAAAATTATTAGTGTACGTTATTGGTGCACGCTCACAGATAATTAGGTAGTTTGTTTTCAAGTTAAGATTTGTCATTGTATCGGTACACGTATGTATGCCTTCGCGTGAGGTTACATACTACACGTTTACATATCTCATCGTCACCGTATTATTATAGAAACTTTCCACTATAGAAGTTAACAACCGAACCTTTGGTTTACCTCCATCCTTTGCCTTGAGCCAAAAGCAAGTCATTTTAGGAAGTGACGTCATACCCTAGTATTATCATGATCTTGAAAGTTTATGAGGTGATTTGTTAATAATTTATCATCATTCATTCAGTAATCTAAAAGATACTGATACATTATTTTATTACAATTCGAGCACATTTACGGAAATCGATCATGTGTTACTGTCTTCTAAGGTTTGACATATACATACCTGTATAAATATATTTTTTTTTAATATTACGTATTTAACGTCATTTACAAATCGTATTTGAGAACAAGTTTTATATTTACAATGAATAAATAGACAATCTAAAGCCAATTGTGCAATAAAAAAAGAACTGCCATTTTCCGACATGTCCTTTTGTACGTAGGGACCTACGGTCCTAGCCCGGTTAAGCAGTCGACAACCTTCCAGGTTGACCTGCGTAATGCCATACACAAAAAAAAGGACCTACGGTCCCTACCGTAGTTTTATTTGATGAATTTCTATAGAATGCCATTCCATGCAGTAGGTATATTTTATTGGTTACAGAATATTATTTAATAAGCCTTCCGTGGCCTTCAAAATGTAAATAAGATTATAAGAACAGCTGCCTGCAGTGGTCAGCTGTTTTGTCAATATTGATACGGCGATCATGTTCATTTCGTATATATACGTCCATACATTGTTTGTCTTTTGTTTAGAAGCTTTTCGTGATGTGGTTAGCATGGTTCTCTACAGTGAGGACGTAACTTTGACACCTAGATACGATAACGGTGTGATTAACTTAAAACAACTGTTTACCATAAATTCAAACATAAAAAACTTTCGATGGGTAATGTATTATTTGAGATTTTTATTCCTGAAAAGGTCGATTACCAAACTAGGGTTGAACTTGAAATGGGTAACACGAAAATTCCAGCTTTCTGGTTAAAAAACCTTTTCGTTCAACGGACCGATTACAAAACCATCAGTCTGTGAACTTGGCCTTTAGTATCGTTGAGTATTATATTCAATTCAATACAAATTACCTATTTTTTTTGTTTTCAAGAAACTTCTCATCCATTTTAGAAGGAGTTGAAAGTGGAATCAAGATACAGTCAAGTATATTTTTCCACTTTCAACTCTTTAAGCTTATTTTCCTCATCTTGTCAAGTCCGGTTATCCTAAAACATGACGCTAGACGCCTCGTCACGCCACTGTGTCGAGGACAACAGTTGAACACTAAACAGAACCATAAACGGACCGTAAACACGAGAAATAAAATTGTTTTATTGATGTTTATGTAATGGTATATCAGGAGGACATGTGATGTGTCAAGTGTAGGCTGAAAGGTTATCCTAACATATAATTTAAATGCAAATATGAGTTTGTTTGTCACGCTTTCATGGTAAGACGGAATCGAATCGAATAGTTAGCAGTATATGTAATCGATTGAGATCTGGGGCAGGCCAGAATAGTTTTTATTTGGTTCATCATCATCATATCAGCCTATCGCCGTCCACTGCTGAACGTAGGCCTCCCCCAAAGAGCGCCAACTATCCCTGTCTTGGGCAGCTTGCATCCATCCGCTGCCTGCCACCTTCCTTAAATCGTCGGTCCATCGCGCCGCAGTTTATTTGGTTGTGCTGCTAATATTATTTAGACCATATACATAGATATAGACTGCATAGAATATATGTAATATCTATCCATACTAATATAATAAAGCTGAAGAGTTTGTTAGTTTGTTTGAACGCGCCAATCTCAGGAACTACTGGTACGATTTGAAAAATTCTTTCAGTGTTAGATAGCCCATTTATTAAGGAAGGCTATACGGACGAAGTCGCGGGCAGAAGCTTCTATATTGATATAATGCATAGAATCAGACGGCACGTTTAGCGTAGTGGCTGAGCAATTGGCTGCTGCGCTGCGTGTCGCGGGTTCGATTCCCGCACGCACGGGGCAACTAAAATTGTTCCGGGTCTAGGTGTTTCTGTATGTGTAATATATATTTGTAAACGCATCTACGATACTTACAGGAGAATATCCTAGTGTAGAGCAATGTTTCGGAATTCAGGGTACAATTATTCCAAAGCATAGGTCTGTATTTTGACAATCGCTAATTATGAGACTTGTAAAATAAGACCTACAATAGATCTATAGTCCCAAGCCACTCAAAAACAAGGAAGTGGATCTTATAAACATAATAATTACATAATTAAAACGAGGAAGGCACATGTGTCAAACGGTGACATAAAAACCTATGTGTTTGACCTTATTGACATCATTATATAATCAGATAAAAAAATACAGTCGAATTGAGAACCTCCTCCTTTTTTTGCAGTCGGTTGATAAATAATAAAAGACCTAACCCAGATAAATTAACTGATGATTATGTGACAATTGCTTTAGCTAGGAAAGTACTACACTTGTTATTAAATATTTTTTGTTTTACTTAAATATGTGTGCATATTAAGTTGTTATTCAAAATCAAGCAAATATCTAATTTTCTGAAGGAGACTGATACTGGTAAAGTATCTAGATCCTTCAAGGCGTGTGTGAAACCGTGTGAAAAAGCTAGTACCTACTTTATAAGTGAAACAATTTGTAGAATCGCTTTGCATTTCCAGAGCTTGAATTGTATATCTACTAACTACTAAACCTTTTTAATAAAACATGCATGTTAATTTCACAGACACGACTTAACTAAAGGCAAGCAGTCGATCACAATTAGATGCACCGTGGAGCTGAATGGACAATACAAGTTGGACGGGCAGCTCCTCGTGCTGCCCATCAGAGGAGAGGGGAAATACAAGATTAATATACGTAAGTCATCACCATTATAACTTACAAATTGACCTTCGAAGGCTCTAATAAAAAGGACCAATACTTACCCACTTGCTGCACGTTCCGCACAATAAAGTATTAACATTTTTTTTTTACTATATTGGTATGGTCTGAGAATAAATATTTCTGTGGTAGTTTTATTGGCGTTCAAAGGAAGCTACGTGGTGTTGAACACATCCACATCGTCAATACCTACCTAGTCCTACAATATAAGCTTTTTTTTGTAAGGGTGGATTTAATAACATGCACGTGCTAGTCAGGGGGTCAGTCGTTACGGGTAGTCAGAAGTCAGAAAGTCCGACAACCAGTCTTACCAAGGGGTACCATGTTTCCCGGTAACTGGGTTGTGGAGGTCAGATAGGTCGCTCCATGTAAAACACTGGTACTCAGCTGCATCCGGTTTAGACTGGAAGCCGACCCCAACATAGTTGGGAAAAGGCTAGGCAGATGATGACGTGCTAGTCAGGGGGTTTGACCTTTGGAAAAATATGCAAAAAAAAAAACCAATTTTCTTGTCTTATCGTTTGAGACTACCGGAGAATTTTAAGATTAGGTACTATTTTAGATAGATACTTTATTACTATTCCTAGAGATCCGCTAACATCTTTCAACTAACGTTCCAGGTGACATAGTAATCAAGGCCAGCACCACACTGGGAGTAGTTGATGGAGACGACGGCAAGAAGCACTGGAACATCGAAAAGTGGCACTTCACCAGCCAGACTAAGACCGGAGCCACGTTCAACTTCGACAACCTGTTCAATGGCAACAAGTTATTGGGTGAGCTTAATGTTACGCTTGTCTTCCCCGAAAGTACCTACGGTAAAAGAGAAGAGTTTCGCCAAAAAATAAAAACTAACGCGAATGAGAAATATCACGGCCCAAACCGGGAATAGGACGCAGACTCAACAACTGCGCTGCGCTTGCTAGGCCAGCGAAACATATAACGTATTTTTATTATTTACTTAGTTGTTATTTATAACAAGCAGACGATGCTACTAAGTGGCATGTCTCCAGAGTGGGTCTTAGAGGATATTAAACATTTTAACCAGACTGATTTGGATTCTATAAAATTATAGGTATCCCATCTTAGGAATAGATAGGCCATCTTAGGAATTCTATCCGCATTTAGGATCCATATTTAAACATTTCACATGCACAAAATTCTAAGGCCTAGAGTATATAACTATCTTGATATATAATATACTTACCTGAAGATCAACGTGTCAACTACCTGAGACCCAGCTCGCAGCTGGTCTGCAATTTCCAAACTTGACAAAGTATAAATTGGTCCTTAGATGTTTAATGCATGTTTGCAGTGCACCTGCGATGCAGGACAAAATTCCTAATGTTAACAAATTTTGGTCTATCGCCGAAATCTGATGCGAGCCTTCAGCTCCAAATATTACCTTCCCATTACCTTTGATGTCTTCATATTTTTAAAATGCAATGTACTTCCATTTCAGCTGGTCCAGTAGAGGACTTCGTGAATACCAACTGGCGTGATGTGATGCATGAGATCGCTCCCCCAATAGTCCACGCTATCGTAGCCCGCGTGGTAGAGGCTGTCTCAGCATTGTATAAGGCTGTTCCCGCTGAAGAACTGTATATCGCATAAATGGTTATTGTTGTGCAGAATCTATCAAAATCTATAGGGTTTGAGCAAAGTGATAATAAAATAATAATTAAGTTTATATTTGTTTTACTTATTTAGTAAAAAACTAATTGATCCAACAAACACAACTCCTCTGCAGATTTATTACATGTGTATGGTATGATGATGATGATACAGTAGTAGGTACCTACGTACTTACTAGTTACCTATGTGACCCACCGTCCAGATCGTGAGACCCTAAAATCAACAAGATAGATACGTAGGTATCTAACCCTAAAGAACCTCCTTTTTTGAAGTCGATTAAAAATGGTAGTAGGTAGGTACCTCTACGCCTGGGCAATTTAAGTTTGAATAACACATTGTAAGAGTTAAGTTTTCAAACTTTACCAGCATTATTTTATTATGGTAAGTAGGTATTTTAGGTAGGTAGGATTTGGAACTAAAATCCAGCTATAGTAAGCCATAATCTGATTGATCAGCTTTGGCTTCGATCGACCTTTTCTAGAATGCGATTCAAAATGCACAAGACAGCAAGATATATTTCTTGCTGATGTCTTGCTTAATGATAAAATATGATACCTATAGGCATCTATTAACACTGATTTTGTGAAAATTTAACCTCTAGGAGAGAAATGGGGTATAATATTTGTATAGTCAATGAGGCCATAGGCAAAAGCTACTACACAATATTTACATGATAAAAATAATGTTAAATATTCTCATGTACGAGCATATTTCTGCAAAAGTGCATTGTAGTTACTGAAGCAGAATAATTTCCCATTCCGTAAAGCCCCGTTACCAGATTAAAAATTATACAAAACGCGGCTCAGGCATTACACCGAATGTCATAGGATGACGGACGTAAACTGTCACTGTCAAAGAAGATATTTGCGTGATCGTATCGTATCACGAATTTAAAAAAAGTAAGGTTATATTATTATTATTTCCGACAATAATTTCTTTTTAATTTAGAAGTAACTAAGATAAAAAACACTACTATGTTGTGCCCAGAAGTATGGGACTTTCCTCCACCCAAAGTAATGGTGACTCGCCGAGAAAATCAGGATTTAGAATCGATAAACAAAACCGTGAATATGAACAATTACTACAAAAGTTTGATTGTAACATGCCCTGATGAGATACAGACGCCAGGTTTTATTCAAGATATAATTACAGAAGACACAGATTATTATAAACTATCGGATTGTTCACTCACAGAATTTGTTGAACCAGTTTTCATAGAAAGTTTTGTAAAAACTGGTAAAATTTACTGTTTGTCAGTTGATAGAAACTGTATCATACAGAACTGTGCTGCTATAACCCCTGAGGGGCACCTGGTACTACACATTACCGACTATACTTACCAAACTCTAGGATTTGAAGGCACAAAGCGACCTCACAATTTCTATGAAGTAAAAATAAATCTTAAAACAATAAAAAACTATCCCAAAGTGCGATCAGGGCTACAAAAACTAGAACAGTTCGATTTTAATATAGCATGGGAGCCAAATAATGAAGAAATTTGCCCGTCGTCTATAGCAAAATATTTCAGTGACAGAGATATCAATGTTTCAGTTCATTCACTGAAAACCCGAAGTATATTACCGTCAGTGACTGAAGTACCTGCAGTTAAAGATGTTGATGTTGAAGAAATGGTGGAATGGATTGGTTTGCTAGCCCTAGAGGCAGACATTACTCCAACAGAAACCTATATCAGCACTTACAGCCAACCAGAAAGCGAGAATGCTTTAAAAACTGGAAGAATATCCATTCTGATAGCCAAAGGCTTTATAACTCCTCTCCTTATCAGTAATATTAGTAAAAAACTATCTGAATTTGTTCTAGCCCGGGAAACTGAGAACTACTGGGCATCAATCAGTATACAAAGTGAAGAAAACTGTCTGTGGCAATGGAACACCAGCAGTCAAGCTATGTTCCAAGCACATGATTCTTCGTGCAATGTATTTTTTACTCATAATGGCCATGTTTTGTATACAGTAGGTCACTTAAAGTATTCTTGAAATAAATACATAGTTTTATTTTATATTCCAGGAAATTTTGTAAATTGAGTATTTTATCTAAAATCTTTGAAAACTATCAGTTTGCTTGTGACAGATAAAAATGAGTCCCATTTCCCTTAGCCATGCTTTAACTTGAGAACTACTTTATTGATTTGGGTGAAATGTGGTATGGAGACTCTAGAGCCTGTTTTAAGCCACTTTCTATCCACAGAACTGTATCACTTTATATCCACAGTATCATATTCATGTGTTAAGTAGTTCCCTTGGGATGCAGGTGAAACACAACATTTAAGACTATTTAGGATGAGTTAAATGATAATATAGTGTATCACTACTTACTATCTATAATTATACAAGTTGTCTGCACTGACCTAAATGGTTATCTCTCTGTAGGTGATAAGGGAAAAACTTAAATACTTAGAACTAAGTTTTAATCTCAAATTATCACGATTATTACCTTATGTAAATAATTACATATGAATAATATTACACAATATTATTTTTAAATGCACTATTGTCTTGAATATCAAAGTTTTCCCTTTAGGATAAAGTTGTACTTTATTTTTGCTCTCCTATCCAAATTTGTTGCAAAACTAGTGTATGTATGTATGTAGTATAAAAAAAAACTGCTGCTAATCTCCCATAGAACTCCCCTGCATTATAATGAAGATTTGGTACTGGAGACCTGATAAAATAAAAAACAAAATAAAAACAACATCAATTTAGATAGTTTTATTGAAACAAACCGGTACATATGACATTTACATATCATGTGCCCTGCACCAATAGTAAAATAAAAAATAAAAATCAAAAGATTCCAATAATTTGTTCACTGAGATATGCCAGGAATGCTATTAAATAAATTACAACATCTAATAGTCTTACATTCTAATAGGTTATGGGAAACCTGTATTGCAAAGTTTTCATGTTTCTGGACACCCCGATACACAGAATACACTTGTATTAGATACCCAAACGATTACACTAGAGGCACATATATCAGTCCGGGCTAGAGGCTGATTCTTCAATACCCATCCCACACTTTTAGCAACAATGACAATTACCTGATGGAAATCAAAGTCCCGGACACAATATCAGAAGCAGCCGTTAACCCCTAACCAGAAACATTCTGCAAGCAGATGCATCACTAATACTACAGTAGCAATGAAGGGAGACTGTGTGTAGGATGATCTAGACCTGGGCCAATCCGATGACACCGCAAGCGATGCGGGCGCCAGCGTTGCCGGTGGTCTTGCTCAAGTCGTGGCCACCAACGCCGAGGTCATCAGGGTCAGCGTGCACGACTAAGGTGCGGCCAATGATGCTGTTTGGTCCAGACAGGGAGATTACACCGTCTTGGATGCACACCTGTAATGTTTAAGATGTTCCTGTTATAGAATATATATAGGTGTTTTGTGATTATAAATTATTGGCTATATATGTTATTTTTGTGATGTGTTTTTAATGGGCCTAACTGATAAAATCTATTTATTTTTTTCCACAAGTATTGAAGTGTATTGTATATAACATAACAAGCTTATCTTTAGCAATGAGGAGATCAGTAAATATTGGCAAGTCTGGAACTCAAGTTCTAGGTATTAAAAACTTATAGTAGGTAGACTTCATTGTAAATTAACACATAAATTGTGAAAAATATAAACGCTAAAATACGATTTATTATAAACATAGGAGTTTGAGATAATTCATAAAACTCTAGCTACTTTGTCAAATTTAAAATCCTAGTATACCTTGGTGACGCCGCTAGCGTCTGCTGCCTCAATGTTGCCGAGGTCTCCAACATGGCGGATGGAGTTCTCTGGTGCTCCGTGCTCCATCTTTTTAGGGTTGAAGTGAGCGCCCGCTGACGTGCATCCGTTCGTGTTGTCACCAAATTCGTGAACGTGGAAGCCATGCTTGCCCTGGAAATAAGGATTTGGTAAAAATTATTGAACCCTATTAATATAGTACTCAATGTAGCCTAGCTTTTACTGCACTTAAAAATAACACAGTTGTGGACCTGTCAGGTTGTAATTGTAGACCCGTTAGCTTTTAACCCCCTATTATAATTTTATTTTGCTTATTCACAATAATAATCATAGTGGCATTATTTATTTAATTAAGGTAGCAAGGCAAGTTGTATACACTCTCTTGCTTTAATTTAAAAATCAAGTGTTCTAAAATCCCCAAATCTATATACCTATATAAAAATGAAACCCGTTTTCCGTTGTCACGACATAGCATGAAAACGGCTTGACCAATTTGGTTGAAATTTGGTACGGAGATAGAGGGGACCCTGGAGAAGGTTTTAGGCTACTTTTTATCCGGGTGGGTGGAGTAGTTCCCTCGGGACGCGGCTGAAACCGCGGGCAACAGCTAGTAATTTATATATTTAGCACAGACATTATTTTATGTTGTCACTGCACAGTGTGATATAATTCAGTAAGTAAGTAATTCAAGAGTTCAATAATAATAAAAACAAGTTTTGATAAGTTATCAGATACATTTTACAAGTTAAAAGAACTGTTGTCATTTACGTAATTATAGCTCACTTGAATTGTTTATTTAGATTATTACGTCATGACCTCAAAGTGTTGTTTCAGTATACCATGTTTGATGATTGTGTATGATAATTTTATGTATAGATACTCCACTACCCATATTAAAATTGCATCATCATTGTATATTATTATTCAGTATAAAACATATTATACAATTTACCTACTGGACAGGTAGTAAGTACCTACACATAACTAAAGTAGGTAGTGGAAGTTTTAAACGAGGAAATAGGTAGGTGTTATGTGCAAGGAATGGGTATCTATATGCTTTTTTGTACAAAAAAAACTGTAGCGGCATGATTCAATTAGGTGCTAGTGCGGTAAGACAGAAGATGAGAACCAACACTTAGTGACCACTCTAACTAAAGCCCATTTGTTCAGGTAAAGTATTAACACTGAGTGTGTGAATTCGCAGGCCTCATCTACATTGTCTTAATGTATATTTTATTATTAAAATATATAGTTAAGTGTATACTATACTATACGTGAACTTGGAAAACACTAGCTGCTATTGGGTACATTTTTTCCTGGTACAATAATGTATACAGTACTATGTTATAATTAACAAAAATGTCAGCAAGACATTGTCAATCACTTAATGAGCTATTGCCTAATAAATGCAAAAGTGAGTTTTTTTGTTTATTTGGATTAAGTTCAGTATGGAGATGTGATGGGACCCTGGTGACTGTTATAGGCTACTCGGGGGTAAAACACAGGAAACAGCTAGGTTGATAAAATATGAAGTGTGCTAACAGAGATGTTTTCAACTTTTTTATATAGATTGAATGTCTTGTTTAATGTTGTCAGCATTATTTCGGCAACTGAAAATATTAAATAATTTATGGCATGCAAATTAAATTTGATACAAACCTTTGAAAGGCCTTGGATTTCACCAGTCACCACTACACTTGCTTTTTCATCCTGAAATTGAAAATAAAATATATTTTTTTTATAGTAAAATTGTAATGCTAGAATAACTTCAAAAATGTATGGTGAAATTTTATTAGCCTAAAAAATAATATTTGTCATTGGCTCTCTCTAACTAAGAGGTTAATAATATATCCACATTTTAAATTAACAAGGTATTTATCAACTTAAAATTGAGACAAAATCTTTCAATCAAAATCCACGGTAATGGTAATACTGCAATTTATTACAATGAGATAAAGGATATCAATAAAAATATCAGCAAAATTAAAGCTTTCTATAATGTTAACTGAAAGTAACTCTGTTTATTACTGAACCCATTTGGGTGAAATTAGCTAAGGATATAGCTTGAACCCTGGGGAATGAGATAGAATAGTTTTTATCAGGGTGTGGGAAGTACTTCCATCAGGATGCGGTTGAAACCGCGGGAAACAGGTGTGATGTAGGTAGGCAGTTTTTTAATATTAGCTATGTTCTTCTATATTCTATGGTAGGATCAAAGTCTAATATGTAAATGGTTCATGGATTTTTATTTCTTCGTGATTATACTTAAAAGTTAAAGTATACCGATATCGAAATGATAAAAATACAAGTTATTGATTAGTGTCCATTAATTAATAAATAAATAATTACGTATGTCATGCTACTCAGCACTATTGCTGCTGAATCACGTTTATCGATTCTACACACGCACTAGACGGCGCAAATTATATTAACCATCTTTCCAGAACCATCTTCAACGGACGATAAGAATTGTACACATAATACATGTAGGTAGCCACTTCACAGGCCGTACATTTAATCCATATAGTAAAAAAGGAAGGTATTATGACGCAAATCAGTGGTTTTTCAAGGTTTTAGACTACAGCTACTCCTGTCACAGCTTTTTATAAAAAATAAATGCTTGGTAATTACCTGTTGGGCGAAGTAAACGGTTCCACTAACATCGCCCTTGAGAACACACACAGCTTTTGCCGGCGGCATTTTAAATTAAGATTATTAAGTTTCAAACGTGATTGAAAACAGCAAAGATGTGATAAATCACAATTAAACGTTGTTACTTGAGATCTTTACGCTTTAATTTCTATCAAAGAAATGATTTTAGATTTTATCGACGACCAATAATGACGAGAAGACACCGAAAAAGACAGCTTGTCCTTGTCATTTGACAGCAATGACAGCTCGATGAAGTGGTCTCCTCTAATGTCAAAATTGGTAGAGCTGAAAATCGTAAGTTAATTTTTATTGTTTTTATAAAATACAATAGTTTGCCTTGCAGTCCTGTAAGTAAAAATTAACACCAAAATCAAATTAATAGAAATTATAATGGCAAAATCTAAAATTAGTTTAAAATTTGCAAGATTTCCTCTGCATTCTTCAAAATCGTGGTATAGTATGTTCTTTGATAGTTTTTGTAGGTCAAGGAACATATTTTGAGCCAGGGTAGGTATTTACTTAATTAATGAGTGACCCGTGGTGTTTTCCATGCTAGTCTAGTTTGTTACCATTACCAGTGGTTACCTTACTCCAGTCTGGTGGAAACGGAACGTAAAATATATCTTTGACATAACAGTCCCTTTGAATTTGGTATTAATTTTGAATGTCAAAGTCAGATTTCAATACAATTTATTTGAATGTGTTTGATTTCCAATTTATCTGTTTATTATATAAATTGGTATTTTATTTAGCGTCTATTTTAGTTAATTGTTACTTGTCTTATTTATACGTCAGTAGTATACAATTTTACGAATGGAAGATAACGAATTTCAATTTCCCACACCAACATGTTCGAACGTAAGTAAAAGAAGATCCGTGCCGCATACCACATTTATTTCGTACCATAATCTGGTTAGATATTCTTGGGTACGTGAGATTACCCTGTGACCTCTAGATTCGGTCGGTGGGTCATCTTAGGGGCAGTTCTTTATTTTAAACTAGCTTTTGCCCGTGACTTCGTCCGCGTGGAATAGTGGTGCTCCGCTCCTATTGGTCTAAGCGTGAAGATATATAGCCTATAACCTTCCTCGATAAATGGATCTATCTAACACTGAAAGAATTTTTCAAAACGGACCAGTAGTTCCCGAGATTAGCGCGTTCTAACAAACGAAACTCTTCAGCTTTATTATATTAGTATAGATTTAACTTTTGTATTGGTGGTCTGTGATCCAAGTTCCCCTGTGTGATACCCTCTATTACATTCCTTGTTACGGTAGATGGTATCAATCAGATGGAATATCATCATCAGCCTATTTAGTATTGGCATTGTAGACATAGGCTTCCCCTAACCACCCATTCTGAGCTGCTACATTACAAGAAACTGCCGCTTAGTGGAACCTCACCATGAATTTACATTATTGCTGAAAAGTTACTAAATAGAAGCACATTGCATTGTATACTGTACTCATCATTAGTATAGGTACAAAAGTTTTAACAGTCAAAAATGAATGTGGACATTTGCCTAAAATATATGAGTAAGAGACAACTAATCTGTATTTATTTTATTTTCAGGTTGCTGCAGATATTGCAAAGAACAGTACCATTGTGGAGGAGGGTCCAAGGGTAAGAATATTTTATATTTCAATTATAAAGCTTCACAGAGACTCACTACTTATTAAAATAGCTAAATGAAAATTTACTTGTTTTAGTAAATATATTATTTGTTGAAGAAATTCTGATTCATTGTTTTTTTGAAATTTTCTGGTGTTAAAAATTTATTGACCAATATTATAATTTATTTCAGATTTGTCCCCTGTGCAACTCAATAGTAAGACTATTTTACATACATTACACTTCCAAAATATTCATGTGTGAAAATATGAAGTGTGAATATCCATTTGGAGACGATTTCACAATTTACGAAAGTGATGATGATGGGTACTTCTTATCTGAACTAGATCTATCAAGCATTAAAACTAAACGAGGCAGTCGGTCAGGCAAAGGCGCCACCCAAAGCTCCAGGCGTCCATCAACTCAAGGAACTTCTTCAGAACTATCAACAACTGAATGGTCTGAAATAAACCGATTAAACCAAGCATATGATTCTGATGACAGTCTGACCTCGTCAAATATATTTACAAAAAAATCTAGTCAACGCCGAATGGAGAAAAGGGCAAAAAAACAGGAGAATGAAGAGAAAATAAAACAAAATGTGGAGAAAATAAAAGAGCTCAACAAAGTACTATTTGATAACACAGACGAATTAGATACAATTCGCAATGAGAAATGGATAAAAAATTTATCATCAATGCAATCATCATCGGGTATGAAACTAGTTAAAGAGCAAGAGTTGCAGAAATTGAAGAAATCTGAAAGTATTCCTTTAGGGGAGTTGAAAATTGATATTGAAGCTCGACAAGATTCAATGTCCTCCATCAAAATTGAAATTGGTAATACACTTGCTAATAAATAGAATGAAAATATTGATGCCATAAATGGAATATTGTGAAAAATAATATGGTTTGCCTGTGTGGCAGTAACTTCAATGAATTATGTTGATATATCATATTTATTGTCAGGCTTGTAGTACTAATGGTGCTATGCAATATCTCTAACTCAAACTTGTAAGAGATTGAGATATATGGAACACGAATTTTTGCCTCTCGGTAATACTAGCAAAAAGGTTGACACTAAATATTATTAAGATGATTATGCTGCAATATTTCGAGTAATTATTAAGCAGCAAGAAGCTAGTTTCGGCTGTCCTAAAAACTACCTGCTAGATATCATGGTCTAGTACAAACTAATGTCAATCCCATACACTTCTCACTAATTATATTTTCCTGTACATTGTATTCTCTAGTCAAAATCAAATATTAGACAGTCACCTGTTCGCAACTGATCAGGGGTCATATGACACACTATAGTCATCATTAACAGCCTATTTACTGTCCCAATGCTGGGCAAAAGCCTCCTTCTCGTACAGAGAAGGCATGAGCAGCGATCACCACGCTTATTTAAGGATTAGCGATTCCCTATGATCATCTATACTTAATTTACAATCAGATTAGAAAAAAAAAACTTTTTGCAGCTTATTCATCCGATTTTGAGTTCTATTCCGTACAGATAAGGATGGTGCTGAAAGCAAAATAATGTTTACAATAACAAATATATTCTGCATCTGTTTTTGCCATGTCGCCTTAGCAATAGAGCTCAAAATCGTTTGAACAAACGGTAAACAAGGTGCATTTAAATTTCTAATCTTGTTATAAAAGAATTATAGTTTTTATAAAAGGGATGGTGCTTTTCGCTTATGGTTCCATCCCTTGTACTAGAATCTGAATTGCTGTGTGAGAATACGGCTTCCTATAGAAATTGTATCTGATGCGAATTTCGATTTTCGTAGATCTGTAAGTTCATTTGGCTAGTTTTCTCTATAATCGTAATTTGGGCGATCTCGCCATGTGTAAGACGATATTTATTTTATTATTGAAGAATGTATGTTTTGTTTTTTCAATGATGGATTTTACGTTCTATGTATGTGCTGTGTGTGTTAAAATTATAAGACTGATTTGTTAAGTCGAATGTTCAATTTGTTTTTGTTTTCATCCTGTGTTGAGTGTGGTAAATTATGATTTAAAGAGATAAGCATAAGGTTTAGTTTTCAAGAGTCGATTGTAAAATCTACTTATAGGTACTTGTGTTCCATACGATTTTATAAACTACTAAATACCGACAACAGCGCCATCTATCTTTAAAAAAATATTAAAATCTGTTACAGGTATAATTCATTCATTAATTATGTATTTAATAGCTGTTTCCCGCAGTCCTACCCGCGTCCCGAGGGAACTGCTAAACACACTCGAACAAAAAGTATCGTATATGTTGATCCAGGTTATAAACTATGTGTGTACCAAATCCATTCAGTTGTTTCTGGGTAAAAGTGAAACAAAAATACTTACATCCTCACAAACTTTAATATTATAAATCGGAAAGTCCTACTGTCTGCTACACTTTCGCTAGGAAAACGGCTAAACCGTTGTGGATTAAGTGTTGGTATGAAGATAGCTTGGATCCTGGGGAGGACATCGGATAGTCGGAAAGTTTTTATCCGGGTGTGGAAAGTAGTAGGTACTTCCCTCGTGAACTACCTAGTTTTTTCAGTACCTACGCGGAAGAAATTGCGGGAAACAGATTACGGAATGTAAAGTCACAAAGCATAAATATCTATAGGAACCTTTTTTGACTAATGGGAAATCATTAAATGACTCCTTTCGCCGTGCGCGGGGTGGGAGGGAGTGTCAGACTCCTACAGACTAAAATACATCCATGTTCTTTCTTAGCCCCTGCGTTTCCTGGGGGACGTTCGAAAGAGTTACCGCGCCTTCGGAATCCAAAGCGCTGAGGAAGGAACATGGATAGGTTTTAGTCAGTAAGAGTCTCGCACAACGGCGGGAAGGGTCATTCGATGATTTACCATCCGAAAAAAGCTGCGTTTCGGGGGCGCGGTAACTCTTTCGAACACCCCGTCATAATATCTATCGGACAGGTACCTACCTACTATGGTAATTAGGTACCTGTATGTAGGTACCTACATACCTTATCACATTAGGTAGGTATCTAGGTAAGAGTAATCTAGTATTGATGATACACTAGCCAGGGAACCGAGTCACGTCGTTAGTGAAAGCTAATGCGGTCGCCGTCTCATATGTCTTGAAAATTAACTTGATTACATTTTAGCTTTGTCACATTAAGTAGGTGGTTAGGTACTATTTACCTAGTAAGTACCTATTAATGTTTTACGTATAGATAAACTTAACCTTTACTGACAGGTATTATAACGGTGGCGTTACTCTGTCTGAAGCGCTTCCACGGTAAAACGACTTAACAGTTACTGACGAAATTTGGTATGGGAATAGACTGAAATCTGGCAAAGGGTATAGGGTAGTTTTTACCCGGGTGCGTGAAGTATTTTCCTCGGAATGCGGAATGGGTTCCTGGACATAGCTTATTGCCATCTACCGGGCAAATTCCGAACCCCGTATTATCCTGCCGGGGCTGCGGGACGTTCGAAAGAGATACCGTGACCCGGAATGCAAAGGGCTGAGGTAGGAACATGGATGGGTTTGATTCAGAGAGTCTGACACACCCTTCCGTCCCACCCACGGCGGGAGGAGTCATTTGATGATCCCCATCCGAAAAAATCCTGATTATTGACAAATTCCTAAAAAAAAATTGGTCTTTGCCCAAACCAGGACTTGTGCCAAACGAAATAGCTCTTCAACGCTGGCAATTCTTGTCTGCTCCCGGATGTTTTGCAACCATGATTTCTTGCGCCTTAAATCCAGCGCGGCGTCGTTTACCCTTTGTTTTGCCTATCATAATAAGTTGCAGCAGTTGGTACTTTTCGTTTCTGAGTACATGACCGAGATAGGCAACTTTCTTTACGTTTGATGGTCTGCAATATTTCTCAGGTTTTACCATTATCCATGACCTTAATCAATAGTCTCGTTTGTGTCCACTAAATCAAAAAGATAGTCTTCATACAGTGTTTGCATAGGTCTATAAAAATAAGTATCTACTTAAGTCAGTAAAAAAAAGAAAGTAAGAAGAAGGCAAGTTTACAGTTTGAAGATTAGATATAAACAAACTAACCGTTTGCCACGGTTTCATCCGTGTCCCGAGTAACCGAATAAAAGTAGTCTATATCAATCTCCAGGGTCCCCTTTACTCCCGTACCAAAACTTTATCCACATCAGTTCAGCCGGTTTTCCCCAAAGGTTAACAAACAAACAAACTCACTTTCGCATTTATAAAATTATTTATAATTCTACCTAAATATTTTACCTTCCCTTATTAGGTATCTTCTGTCTCTACTATGCACGGGACTACAGAGTACTAGACCTTTAGGAGACGAACGTGGGTCCGAAGCCATCACGCAAAAGCTGTTTCAGACAACTATAACCATACTTTCCTAGTATGAAGGTGGTGCTTGATGAGGACTTTCATAACCACAATGTGGAGGATCAGGTACCCCCAGTGGCTGGCAGCTGTCTCCACAGGGCGTGGCAGGACGTTTTCCGAGGAGCTTGAACTTGACTTTCCCTAACGGACGCTAGCCGTCGCGTGCGCAAGCTTATGTATGGCGAACAGACGAAACTGATATTTTTCGTTGTAAAGGAAACAGCATATTATTATAATATAATCTACTTAGCCCTTTTTAGGGTTCCGTAGTCCGACAAGGAACCCTTATAGTTTCGCTCTGTCCGTCTGTCTGTCTGTCTGTCTGTCTGTCTGTCTGTCTGTCTGTCTGTCTGTCTGTCTGTCCGCGGCATAGCTCCGTGGTTTTTGTTATTAGAAAGCTGAAATTTGGTATGAATATGTATATTGATCACGCCGAGAAAGTGGTAAAATAAAATTTTGAAAAATATTTTTTTTTAGGGTAGCTCTCAAACATGTAAAGTAGGGATGAATATTTTTTTTCTCGCGTACCCCTTCGTGTGGGGTATCGTTAGATAGGTCTTTCAAAAATATTGGGTGTGTGAAGATCATTTTTCGGTTAAGCGAGCCATTTCCGAAATATCTAGATTTTAAGTGAAATTTTTTGTTCGATACGAGTTACCCCCCCCTCTAACTTTTGAATGGCTGTACCTAGAAATGTGAAAAAAATCACAGACGTAGCACATGTAATGAAATTACAAGGAAAACTATCACGGCTAAGTAGGCTTAACCGGTTACAGAGTTATAGTCAACTAACTGAGACCTACTACGGAACCCTACTGCGCGTGGCCCGACACGCACTTGGCCGGTTTTTCAGCTATGTTGGGGTTGGCTTTCAGTCTTCCTTATAAATGTGGAATTTAAATCATGTATTTTCAATATTAGGTAAAGGAAGTATTTTACCTATGTGTAAATCGATAAAATGGGTTGCCAAGGTTGCCAAGTGTCCTCCAAATCCATTCGGTAGTTTTTGAGCGAAAAGAAGGTACCTACTTACCTAACAATGCTATGCGGAGGAATGAGGAATATGTTGTGAGGAAGGTTCTGAGCATGAATGTAGATGGCTATAGAGGTAAAAATAAGAGCAAAGACACGATGGATGGATTGTATGAAAGACTAGCGGTTTCGAATTCAAATTAAAAATGAAAGTTTCATGCAAACTTTGCCCCCTTTTTTAACCCCCTAAGGATAGAATTTCGGAAAATCCTTACTTATCGGATGCATGTCATACAAAGAACACCAAGTTTCAGGCCTCTAGGATCAGCGGTTTTGGCTGTGCGTTGATCCGTCAGTCATCCAGGACCAAGAATTTTATATGTATAGATGATATGGCTAGAAAGGAGGTTACTAGTGAGATGACGTCAGATAGAGAAGTATGGAATTACTTCCCATGCTCCTGCTTATTATAGACTAGCTGTTTCCCGCGGTTTCACCCGCATCCCGAGGGAACTACTTAGCGCACCCGGGTAAAAAGTAGCCTATGTTGTTCCTCAGGGTCTATTCTATCTCTGTACCAAATTTCATTTATATCGGTCCAGTAGTTTTGCCGTGATAGCGTAACAGACAGAGTTACTTTCGCATTTATAATATTAGTAAGGAAGTAAGGATAGGAGGATTTTTAATGTCTCCTATCCATAGTTGAACCAAACGATATTCAGCTCGGCTATCAATGAATTTCTTACTTTTACATTCGCCGTAGCGAGCCGGCACTTCTCTCGGCGCCGGTCCGCCGTCCCGAGCTTATATAGGATGCTGCGCTCGCGCTCATCTTACTTTCATTGCACCAGTGTGGCCAGCCAGTGGACTAGTGACGAATGGTTTGATACAGTGCGGGCTTTATAAGGTACGTCATATTTATTAATGAGATAGGTACTAATAGGAAACGCGGAAAGCCTTTTTATTTTATCATAGGTAATTTATTAATTTTGTTAGTACATTTTGTCGGGATTTAATATAGGGCTAATTTTCATTAATGACAAAATTGTGTGAACGGATTTAAAATAAACGAGAATAAGCTACCTTTTAATCGAATAAAATTTTCATAGGTACCTAAATACATTTTTTTTTCTTAATTATTTGTCCCAAAGTTTGTGAAACATTTTTTTTCAAAATGATATCCTACTGATAATATAAATGCGAAATTCATGAGGATGTAGATATGTATGTTTGTTACTCTTTGCTGTAAAAAAAACTGAATTGGGCATGGATGAAATTGGACAGTTACTTACACACATACCAACCTAGTATTTAACTTGGATTAACACATAGGATACCTACCAACTTTCTATCCCGGAGCGCGAAGTAGTTTCTACAGGATGCCGGTGAAACAGCCCATAACAGAAATAAAATTGCCTTTTTTGACACTAAGCAAGTCTTTTTCTATGGGCCTTTGTCTTCAGATGCAGTGGCTAGCGACGAGTATCGTGCTCGCTGCCTTTGTATACGGTGGAGGTGGAGTTACTAAAACTTCTGGTATGTACTTACATTCTACTAGTAAACACGAGTTTCTGACGGTGTTCGTGACTTTTCCACGCAAAAACCTTTGAACGAATTTTGGTGAAACTGGGCACCGGTCCCAAACGGTGTCCCAGAGGTCCCAGAAACCAGGGAAAAAGACTATTAGTATGTTCAGAAGATGACTAAACATACTAAGATAGGCCAGAACCCAGTTGACAAATCTAGGTTGAGGAGCGGGGCCCCTAGTACCTACTGTTGTTTCTTGCCTTAGTATTGTATTGATTTTAAACCTTATTGCAGGCTTCCTGACAAATACTAATTATATTCACACAGTGTGTAATGGAATTCACCCCGCCTGCCGTGGGTGGGGTGGAAGGTAATGTCAGACTCTTACTGACTAAAACTCACCCATGTTCCTTCCTCAGCCCTTTGTATTTCGGGGGCGCGGTAAGTCTTTCGAACATCCCGCAACGAGATAATAGACTGACTATAGTTTTTTGTTTTCACATTGAGTCGAGGGGTAGTCGATGACTATGTTCTTAGAGATAACCAATATTCTGGAACCATAACCACTTATCAGAAATCATAAAGACATTGGATTGGGTCTTTCATTATAGGACACAAATCTTGTTCTTTAGTTAAAAAAAATTGAACATCCACCCTGTTTTCTCTCAAGTCGTATTTCCTTACTTTATCTAATAGGATCAAAACAAAAACCTACTTTAGTAAAAAAATATTGAATATTAATTCCGCCCTGTTTTCTCTCGATTCGTGTTCTTCCTTACTCGCACAGGAAATTGGTTAGTATAAAACAATTACCTGGTCTGCAGCGCACTATGAGTACTTACTCCCTTTCTCTTGGTGATATTAGACTAGACAAGCAATTAAATAGAGAAAAGTCACGATTCGTTCATTGTTACGTAAACGTTATAGGAAAGGGCAGTTTTACCTTCGGCTTAGAACTTATGAAACTTATCACTATAGTTTTTTAGGGTTCCGTAGTCCGACAAGGAACCCTTATAGTTTCGTCATGTCCGTCTGTCTGTCTGTCTGTCTGTCTGTCCGCGGCATAGCTCCGAGGTTCTTGATACTAGAAAGCTGATATTTGGTATGGATATGTATATTGATCACGCCAAAAAAGTGTTAAATAAAATTTTGAAAAATATATTTTTTTAGGGTAGCTCCCAAACACGAGGGGATGAATATTTTTTTTCTCACGTACCCCTCCGTGTGGGGTATCGTTAGATAGATCTTCTAAAAATATTACGGGTGTGTCAAGAACATTTTTCGGTTAAGCGAGCCATTTGCGAAATATCTAGCTTTTCAGTGCAAATTTTTGTTCGATACGAGTTACCCCCCCTCTAACTTTTGAATGGCTGTACCTAGAAATGTGAAAAAAATCACAGACGTAGTACATATAATGAACTTACAAGGAAAACTATCACGGCTTAGCAGGCTTAACCGGTTATAGAGTTATAGTCGACTAACTAACTCCTACTACGGAACCCTACTGCGCGTGGCCCGACACGCACTTGGCCGGTTTTTTTTTTGCTGAATTGGGGGTGTTTTAGTAGATTAGTTTAACTCTGTAGATACGCCAGTGATATTGAAGTTAAAAGAAAACCTATTTTATATATATCTGATGAGAAAAAGAAAAGCGGCTCAGTACGAGTAGATTAATAAAGTTTAAGCAACGGGCCATCGGCCAGTCTGTAGATAGGTGATCCATTTCATTTCGAGAATATTTTCCATGAGAGTTTCATAGAGTACACTCGTGATCGACGAACACAAAGTTATCAGAATACGCTGCTGATCGTTTAACATGTATTTTGATCATTATTTGCAGAAAGTTTTGCACTATAAGTTAAATGTCAACGTTATTGTATAAGAACTTTACTATCAAAGTCTTTGAAATACAAACTTTCGGCGCTCGCGTATCGCGCATCTCAGGTCAACATCCAACCAACTTGAATACAACAAAACACCTAATTATTCATCAATCATGACGTCAGCAAGTTTGTGTAGATTTTCGTTTTGTATGTGATATGTTCGAAAGTGACGGTGTTTTGTTAAATGTCATTTCTCTTGTGTACTTTCGCGATGTACCGGTTGCGATCTCGAAGTCGCACTTTAATGCAACTTTCTTTAATGGACGGTGAACGTTCGTACTAAATATATTAAGGATACATAAATAAAGGATAGGTGGGTTAGATAAGAGGTGGGAAAAGATGCGGGAGACATCTGACCAGCCCGTCCAGTCCCGGTGGAGAAAATGATTAAATGACAAAGTATATTATAACATAGCTAGGAAGCCCCTGGTCTATTTTATGCGGTCATATTTTTGTCAAAAAAAGATTTCTTTAGACACTGCATAGTGAAGTAAAAAACTATCTCTCGTATCATGATGTCAACCTCTAGATAGGATACATTTAATGGCAATATAAAAAAAAGTTTTTAAGGCAAACAATATTTCTTTACAGGAATAGAACAGTTTTGGACGGACGACTACAAGATATTTGAACAGGTTTACGGCAAAACTTCAGACAAAGACATCTACGGGGATTCCCTGCCACCGAGCATCATCATCGGCACCGACCACAAGAAAGAAGCATCACAGAAGAACGAACGCTATCTTCTGAACCTTGACCAAGATTCCGACGAACTAGACACGTTCAACTTCGGAGACCGCTACAACAATTTGTTGACCAAACAGACTTTGAAGCTCTTTAACAAGAAAAAACCAGCTACGTCGTCGATCAACTTCGTAAGCTACTCAGACTTCAAGCCAATAAGTCAGAGCAACGACCCAGATACCTACAACTATCTAAAACACTTAGAAGAACTGAATAACGAAGAGAAATACACATATCCAGCGACTGTAGGGGGATTTAAACCTTATCTCAGTTATTTAGGACCTAAACCTGAGGAAACTGATGCTTATAAAAGTATTCAAGAAATTTTGGACGCTCACGAAGCTAATAAGGCTAGCAGTTATAAGAACGAAGATGATAATAATATGAAGTACCTCAATTATGGGAAGAATAAGAGGAAGAAGCCGCCACGGGTTCATAATGATGTGTCCAAGCCTAGATGTGCTTCAGGCAGATGTAGGAAAAGAGGGGCAGGGTCTTATCGTTCGAGGAGTAGGCCTCATGTTAGGGGCTTGAAAACAGTATTTGTTGTTTAATTTATATTTTCGGTGATTTTATTATCAATATTTTTTTATTATTATGTAGGTGTAGTAATTTATACCACAGTGTTAGTGTTAGCGCTTCTTGCACTCGCACCCATCCATTTAATTTTGCTTCGTATTTAGATGGTTTATGTTTGTGTATAAATTATATTTCATTTCAGATAATAAGAAGATATTTTTTCTAAACTGGATCTATGACAGATGGTATTTATTTTAAGCTTTGTTGATACTTAGGTACACACACTATATTGATATGTAAGTGCACTTAACATTTAGGAACTTCTTGTAATTTGTTATTGGAAAGAAAAAATGTTTAAGAGAACATTTTCCCATACTCCTGTATCGTAGGTGCGTTAGCAAACATTCATTACACATACATTAAACATCCAGACTCGGAATAATTTTAGTAGTCTCGTGGGAATGGAACCCGCGACACGCAGCGCAGCAGCTGCTACGTCTAACACGCAGTCGAAGTCAAATGCAGACTGATTTGCATTTTTTCAATTTGAATTAAAGTGTTGCTGTTTTATTAATGTTAGTTTGTAAGTAACAAGTTGTTATTTATGTAGTAAACGTAATGTTATAGAAATAAGTGTTGAATTTTGTTAAACTGTGTGTTATTTTTTATGTAGGATATCTACTCGTTTTTATGAGCTCGTATGACATTTTCATTACATAAGTCTTTTATGTTGTTAATAAAAAATACAATATTTGTTGTCTTTCACTTTTCTAATGGTGACATAGTGGAAATAAAATCATTTTATAATTTTACGTAATTTTAATACTTACAAATAAAAGTAATAACTTAACATTTACGTTAGGTTACGCTTTTCTTTCTAATTTCCAAGTGGAAATTATCAAAAAAGGTTACTTACTGCATTTTCACTCATACGCCTTAAACGGAATTAAAAAAATACCAGTTTCCTTTACCAATACCAGTGCAGGCCATTCTTCAATAATAATAATAATAAAAAATGAAATTATCTCATAAATAAACAACAGAATGCGTCCTCAACCGTTGCTTAAATAAAAGACAATTTCGAAATAGGAATGAAGTATAAAATTTAATTAATATTGAATTCATGCAAAATCATTAATATTTTGGAAATTATCTAACTGCTGTCTAGATATCATCGCGTGTTATAGTCACATAAGCGATTTGAAAGTTGAACATGGAATCAGAATAAAAAAAAAGCCATAATTCAACTGCCAACTAAAAATACATATGTCTGACGTAATTAGTTCCAGCATAAATATTGCTATTATGTTATGAATGAAAAGACTTTTACCGAAAAAGTTGATATTAAAACCTGGTTCCAAATTGAAGTATTTGTAGGTCTTTCCAATTATATTCTCACTGGAGTTATCAATCGGTTTTATATGCTTAGAATATTTTAATCAATATATACTTTTTGTTTACCGAGTACTGTCTGTCTATCAATCTTTGCATTTCACTATTGCCTCCATTTTTAGGAATAGCTTTGTTCATTTCATCGCTGTTTGCAGGTAGATTTTTGACGATGACACATTCATGACTGAGAAAGTGAATTTTGATCTATAAGCGTTGAAAGTGCGCTCAGTATATCTTTGCAAGAAAGTTCTGGAACGAATCTCTTTTTAATATATATCTGGCAGGTACTACCAATGAATATACTGGGCACACTGTAACGGTAATATCGTGTTCTCACTCAGTCCAAAATGCCATCGTAAATTAATTAACCTGCAGTCTATCATTAATAGATGAAGTTAGGGTTGGTATCGCTCTGTCTGCCATTGGCAACTGGGTTGGTAAGGCTCCTGGTCTTCCGTTTGCTATCCTGGATGCTCTGCAGCAGGAACGGTGGGGGGTTACTGGGTCGCTGCTGTCTGCTGTCCAGCTCCCGCGTCAGTTCGTCCACGAAATGTGGAGCCGTTTGTCTGTCTTCGAAAAGACTAGGAGTCTGCCTGTCTACGAACTGCCCGCCCGTCTGCCTGAAGAAATAAGAGGGTTAGTAAGATGTTATTTGAAAATTTTCCTTGGCGGTTAACTGGCCTCGTTGGTGTAGAGATGCACCTCTGTATAACCTTACAGGCGAAACAGTCCTGATTCTTTTAAT
Source organism: Pyrrhia umbra (assembly GCA_963891755.1). Classification (NCBI taxonomy): domain Eukaryota; kingdom Metazoa; phylum Arthropoda; class Insecta; order Lepidoptera; family Noctuidae; genus Pyrrhia; species Pyrrhia umbra. The sequence goes on from OY982925.1 coordinate 941,569, forward strand.
GGAAATACATATATGGCATAAGGCATTTACTGTACTAAGATTTTTCTATTTATCACAGATTTTTCTAAAATTATGATTAGAAAGGCACAAAAACAAAAGTGACGATGTATGTTATACATTAAGTAACTAAAGGCTCAAAATAAAGAAAAAGTGAACGTGAGTTTCTATAAGTCTATACTTATAGAAAAGTTGATAGAATTTTGACCTAACTCGCACTTGAGATTAATCTATCAAAAGTCTGCCTTATCAACGAAAAAAAATAATCTTTCCATTTATTCTAACGGTGACTAATTTCACAGAACAGATAATGCATCATCGCGTTAGTCATCGAGAAAGGATAAATAATAATGTTTTAATTACAATTTTGGAAGTTCTGTTGAACTCGCATCCCGAGAAAACTAAACAAATAAAAAGTATCCTATGTGTTAATCCAGGTTATAACCTACGTGTGTACAAAATTTCATCTAAAGCTATTCAGTAGTTTTTGCGTGAAATCGTAACAAACATATCTACATATTACATACACATTTACACAAACTTTAACTAAAGAGAAGATTTTTGAAACTCTTCTCCCTTAGATAGAATGGTCTGTAAAGTTGAAACGTGAAACCTTCTTCCCCTAGGCTGGTATAGGCGAAGTTACCGTGATACTTTCGTCCTCAAGGGTTGGAGTAGGTCGTGTATGCACGTACCGCTCATGCCTGCCGCTCTCCACGTCATCAGGCGTGGTGTACATGGAGTACCCGCGGCGGGACAGCTCCTCGTCCGGCGCCAGGGCGGGGTTGTGGAACGCGTGGTTCTTGTCGTTGTCCATCTTTAGCTTCCTGGAAAATATATTACATATTTTGGTTAGAAGCATCAATATTTTATTCGCATCGCTGTCAACGGGAATCGTGCCTAAAAGGCTGGCTGTATTACCATGTTAGATGACAATGCTCAATCTGAAAAGCTATTATTTATTGTAGTACAAGATTTTTTTTTGCATTGTTTGGTTGGTTGTTAGAAGTGATATCAGGAGAAAACAAAATACTGAGATTTCTTATTTTTATATATTTTATACATAATGCTGGAATGATAATAATGGAAATATATTATGCTTTAATCTTGATACATTACCACAAGTTGTTAGTGACCTCTCACTTTACTATGCAACCGCGAATTTTCATTCAAGTCACACAGTCTAAATTACATTCTTAATTACCCATTTATTAACCTTCTACTCGAAAACTACTGTACTGATTTGATTAAAGCTTAGGCCACAGACTTGATTTTCTGCGTTAAACATATGAATATTTTTATCCAAAATATAATTATGAATATTCGGGAGTTTTACTACGGGGGCCTGGTCAGCTGGTAGCTATATACGTACTGTATCCTCATGCGACCCGTGGCCTGCATCTCAGCGACCTTCTTGCGGAGGCTGCTGACTTGTCTGCAGAGGACGATGGCTATGATGAGCAGCGCCAGCCACGCGCACCCGAACACGCTCGCCACCACTATGATCTGGGTCTCGGGATCCTGTAGCAAGAGAGGTTTAATTTTTTACTGCCTCATTGGTATAATGCGATTGCTGGTGGTGGCCTAGTGGTTAAGGCACCTGCCTCTCGTGTACGTGTGGGTTCGAAACCTGGCAAGTACCAAAGTGACTTTTCTGAAGTCATATGTACTTTCTAAGTGTATTTTAGACGTCACTGACTAACGGCGAAGGAAAACATCGTGAGGAAACCTGGACCTAAAAGTCTGATATCGCCAATCCGCCTTGAGCAAGCGTGGTGATTAATGCTCATTCCTTCTCTGTATGAGAAGAAGCCTGTGTCCAGCAGTGGGACAATATATAGGCTGATGATGATGATGATGACTGCTGTGAACGGGTTCTTGGGTTCGATTCTCGGGTCGGCCTTAAGAAGTCAGGAAGTTGGTTGATAGCAGTTGTTGTTACAATTATATGGCAGAGACCATCAGGTGGATTTGAGAAAACTCTGACACTAGGGCTTGTTAGGTTGGTAATATCTGCAGCTCACATGATAAGAAGATTGAGTATTTTATTGAGCGAATTAGTTCCAAATAAAATGTTGTTAGTTCTTAAATTAAGCAATGGATGGCTGTGCCAATAATTAGATAATTACGTGTCATCGTTAGGAAATTCTACCAATATTAAAAATGCGAAAGGTTTGTGCGGATATACGCATTATGTTTGTTTCTCTCTCACGCAATAATTACTAAAGAGATTTGGATGAAATTGGGTACACACAAATTTTATAATCTATACTCCATTTAAATAAGATTAGACATTTAAACGCACCCCATTTACCGTTCGTTCAAACGATTTTGAGCTATTGCTTAGGTGACAAAACAAAAAACAGATGCAGAATACATTTGAACACATTATTATAAACATTATTTTGCTTTCAACACCATACTTATTCTATACGGAATACAACTCAAAATTGTAAATGGAGTATAGATTAATACATAAGATACTTTTAATCTGGGTGTGCAAAGTAGTTATTTATTTAAAATAAGTGAAACAACGAGTTTTGTAACTAGAGTAAAATTACTCACATTTTGTAGCAAAATTGCATAATTATAAAAAAGTTAGGTAATTAATACTACAGGGATAATGACGAAATATAACGAAAAAAGTTGTAAAAATTTAAGTATTTAAGCAAATTATTATGAAAAAGACACATACCATACTTTCTCAATAAATGATACACATTGTAAAAATGAATAACAAAAAACTTATAAACACTCCGAGTAATTGCCACGGACTGACAGCGTACAAATAAAATTGAGGGTAGATAATGAAAACTGGGTGAACGATTGTGTAGGTATTTGTGTCTGTAATTAACGATAATTCTGTTGTTGTGAAAGATGTGTCGTACTTTTGTAAGCCGGAATTGTGGCTTCAACCTCCTATACATACTATAAATCCTATAACAAAATAACGACCATTCAACAGTTTTCTTTCATATTTTTTTTGTAATGCTGTCACAAAATGATAAATATCACGAATTACTGGAGTCTAATTAACGATAAAGAAATTGCATGATAAAGAAATTGGAAAAGAAAACCGAAACAGGATTTTGTTATATATGAAATATTCAAGTTTAATGTTTTATTAATCATTTTTTTATTTATAAAGATTAGATGCGAATGTGAGTTTGTTTGTTTAGCTTATACGTAAAACGGCTTAACCGATTTAGATGAAATTTGGTGTGGAGATATATGGTACCCTGGACACGGTTATAGGCAAACTTTTATCTAGTTCCGTGAGTTAGTTTCCTCAGTATGTTGAAGCCGCAGAAAATAGCTAGCATTATTTTAAGTCTCTGTAATTCTCACGTTCTTTCTACGATTATTTCAGTTCAGTAAACAAACACTTGGAACCTAGATAACACGTTTATTTGTCACTAAGCTTCCATCGATAAAGAATTGATAATCTTTTATCGTCTTGAATTTTACCATTTTATCTCGAAAATTACGAAATTCCGGTACTAGAGTATACTTCTAGGTACATATTTTGTATCACGAATGATAGAAACGAGCAGCATGTTTTTATTATTACCAATAAAAACTATTATTTTATTAATTTATTCATAATTTAATCAATAAAACAAGTTCAATCATGATCGATTAGATTTTTATCAGTCAGTTATTTTATAAAGCAATCAAATCGGTAAATTTCTTTGAACATTATCGATTAGTAAAAATCAGAATTACTCAAGTTATCGATGAAATGAATGACCTTTCACAATATAATAAACAAGACAAATTAATACTGTCTGATATCCATCTACGATATACATTATAACAAAGTGATTAAAAAAGAAAACAATATATAGACTATAGTAGGTATGTTTGTATAGTTGTTGAAGATGACGAAGGACAAAACAAAGAGTATAATAGAATGACTAATGAAGAACTAGTCATTGTAGCAAGCCACTCAACAATTAATCAGTATGATTATTATATAAGTGGAGATTATTATGGGGGAAATCCTTAATACCTTATCAAGGGCATGCTTGATGAAAATAATGATGGATTAGCACTTAAAAACAACCACAAAAATGATAAAAGTCAGCAAACAATCATTATGTTCGCCATAGCAAATGACCCATATATTAGGAGGGATTTTATATAAACTACTTATGGGCAACGGCAATACCAGAGTCAGCAAATAACATCCAAAGCTAAACTGTCTCACACGCCTGATAATTTCATCGACACCCACTTAAAACCAAAACACAGTAATGGCTCCTTTTGAAAATATTATGTTGATAGGTCCTTAGATGACTTACTTCACAAGGAAATCCACTTATATTAAACAAATTCCGAAAAAGGATTTGAAAAGAATTGACTCTTATACCACTTCGTTATCAGCCATCACTATTTAGACCACTGAACAATTTCATGTTTACGAATCTAATTCTAAATAAAACAAATATCAATAAATGAATGCAAATGAACCCTTCAAAATATACACTGATTCGAAAATGCATTTTCAAAACAAAACACTACATAATATACGTACCATGTTTTATGTTTTCTGAAGACACATCGTTGAGCAGCGCTGCCGTTGATGGCTGGTTGCGCACTGACCGTTATCAAAAGATATCGCTGATAACACCGGCCATCCGCCTTATCGCGTATTCACTTGTTATAGAAATTATTATAAACATGCTCTAGTGGCTCGGTTGAGAAGAATCTGTCTATGATCTGAATCACTAGCATGCAATAGAAAAATATCAAAAGCTTAAAATTCCAGCCGCATCCCACGTTGAGTTGGAAAGGTCATTCAGGTTTTGAATGTCTCCTTTTTGGGTATTCTTATGTAAACTTTAGCTTACTCTTTGGTCAGTAATTATCATTCAAATCTGTATCTTTAATACAAATTGCAAAATTGTGTCTTTAGATTGTTCTTCCTTTCACGTGGCAAACAAGAAAGTAGTTTTTCTAGGATGGGAGCGAAACTGTAGGCATCAGGTAATCTTTTATCAATTGAAAATGGAATATATTTGAAACTATAAGCTATTTGATCTGTGGCTATTGGATATTTTATGATATTTTCTTTGATAAAGTTTTTAACTTTACCTGTACCCTGTACTGCTTCTGCCCTATTTTTCTTCAAAGTGTACATATGTATGTATGTGTGTATATGTACGGCTATAACTCTATACATAAACAGATCAATTAAGCGGTGTCCCTCAGGGTACAATAGTCGGACCAATAAAAAAAAAATACTAGTGTATGTATGTATGGATTATTATATCCAATTAGATGTAATAATGTGGAAAACTGAACTAGAAACATCTTATTTAGTACTTACTACTTAATTAGTATAAGTTTATCGTTCTCGAATATAGTAGAGAAATTATATACCGGCAAGAATGGCTCTTGAGGTGAATATCATATTTCATTATTCTTTGTAAGTGTCGCAATAATTAGTAGTTCTACTCATTGTTATAATAATCTGTCAACTGTTATTGAATAATTAATATGACGTCATTCAGGACGGTGTGGAAATAAGATTAGAAAAGTACTTACTGAATCAAGTGCAATATATTATTGGCTGGGCTTGTGCTAATTTTGTATTACATGCTCGTGTCTGGAAGGGTACGCTTTACGCTAAGCCGTTGTCCCAGTCTTCTACCTTGATAGCAGTTGTTGTTACAATTCCATTATCAGAGGCCGTCAGGCGGAATTGAAGAAAATTGACTTGGGTTTCTAATTGGTAAAAAACCCCACACGATATACCTGTATACTGAATAGCTAGCTGACTAGCGAGGTCCCAGTCAGCCCATGGATGGACCTAAATAAACGATTCCTTCGAGTGTTAAATAGTCAATCTGGGTTGTGGTAAGACTTTCTTTCATGACATAAAAGTAGTAGTCAAGAAACTGGTCTCTTCTTAGTAGACTGGTGTTCCTCTATATTGTGGGTGTTACCTAGTGGTTATGCTCAATGTAAAGCTAAGCGGATGAAGATAACAAAGTTATTTTAAATTGTATTAATACTTACGTGACGGTAACAGAATATTTACAAAATTGCTATTGATAAAATTGTATATCACAGGAAATGTGTAAGTTACAATCTTTTTTATCAGATTGCAAATAATTTCATATTATTAATTAAACCTAAATATACGTTTTAATAACTGGTGCAAGGTATATTTTGGATTGTAATAAGATAAAAGAACATTGTTTTTATTTGGCCATTCATATTGATGTACACAATTATGGACAACGCACTTATGTGTTACTATAATGATGAATAGGAAAAACTGATGTAGATTTAATCAATAATTTTATAGTAAAAAGTTGAGATAATTCATGTCGGAGATTGCTAACAAAAATAAAAATTGAATTACAATTTCTTAAAAAATCTTGGTCTAAATATTTTGAGTAAATACCCCGTGGTGTTATGCTAGTGCAGTGGACTTATAAAAATTGTTTGGGTTTAAAAAGCGACTCACAGAAATATGAATAAATGAAAGATGTGAAATAGCTCTTTGGTGCTTAGCGTTTTTTATTTATGTGAAACTTTTGGTACCTATGTACAACACAACAACCTTAGGTAAGCACTCTATTAGGCTCCCCGCACGCTAGGCAGCGTCACACTGCCTTAGTGTTCGGCTGGCTGCTGCAACGGAGTTGCCTGGTGCGCGGGGGCCTTAAAGCGCCTGATTGCTACTTTAAAGCAAGACGACTAACAAACATAAAGTTATATTTCTATAAGGCTGCGTGCTTAAAAATTAATGCTTTCATTTTAAAAATATGTTAAAAACTAATAAGAAAGTACAAAATCAAGGTGTAATCGAAAACACGAATCTCTCACTATAAAAAAATATTGAGACGATGTTTTTAAATCAGGGTGATGCCATAATGATCTATTCTAATATATTCTTCTATTTAAACACTGAGATAAAAACTTCATCTGAAAATAACGTTTGGTCCCCTGAATATGGACAGGCAGGAATTTACGGAGATGAATTTTGAGTTCTTCATATAGCATCATCATCTGCAAAGCTTTCCCCACGTATATTGGGGTCGGCTGAGTGCAGCTGAATAACAGTGTTTGACATACAGCTACCTTTGGTAAGACTTCTGTCTACCCGTAACGACTGTCAAAGATTAACAAATGACAGCCGGGACATGCTTTCCGAGGCACGGAGGAGTCTCGGCGGTATGACATAGAAGTCACCCATCCACTGACCAACCGTGGATAGCAACCTTGATCGATTATTGAGCCACGAGCTCTTCAACAACGAGTGCTTCGTCTATGACATAAAAAATAATTTAATAATCTGCACCAGTTGACTTTACGAAAAATTAAAACAAAATCATAACCTATTTTGTTCTAATTTCCCACATAGATAAATAAAATAGTATTAAATTATGAATGACGATGTTTAGAGCATGAAATTGACATAAATGCGCCATCCTAACGCCATTTTGTTAATTTATGTGGTAGAATTAGAAAAAAATAGATTAAAATTAAAAATAGACTCTGTTTTCATTTTTGGTAAAATTGGTGCAGACTTAAGTTATTTTGTACTATATAATATTTGGATGTACAAAATCGTGATATCTAAATAATGCCCTGCTATTCTATTGACAAAAGAGTTAATTTTTGCAACACCTTGATGTAGCACGAACTGACATGGATTCACATTCAACTGTTTTTTACGTTGCAATAGACGCCGTGATCTAAAGATTTCGGATTGTTATAATTGTGTGTATTATGTTGTTTTATTAGCATACATATTTATGCGTATGCTATGCGGAAGATAAGCGAATTTTGCGTAGGCGATAACTGGAATTTAAGTAAGTTGTTAATGCGAATATTAATCTGATTTATCTATATCTATACTTATAATAAATCTGTAGAGAGGTCAATTCTGTACATGAAATATATTTCCAGAATAACTATCAGGGGGTGATTAGGGATCGATACTGATGCCAAAAATGCAATCAGTAAAATTTTTGTCTGTCTGTCTGTATAAACTCTATAGAAATAAAAACTACTCGACGGATTTTAACGAAACTTGGTACAATTATTTGTCATACTCCCGAGCTGGTTATAGTATACTTTTCATCACGCTACAATCAATAGGAGCAGAGCAGTGAAGGGAAATGTTGTCATTTTGTTTAAACGCGCTAATCTCAGGAACCGTTGGTCCGATTTGAAAAATTCTGTCAGTGTTAGATAGTCCATTTATTGAAGAAGGCTATAGGCTATATATCATCACGCTAAGACCAATAGGAGCAGAGCACCACTATTCCACGCGGACCAAGTCGCTGGCAGAAGCTAGTTGTAGAATATTTTTAAACTAGCTGTTTACCGCGGTTCCACCCCTGATAGAACTACTAAACACACCCGGATAGAAAGTAGCTTTTAACCGTCTCCACGGTCTCCTCTATTTCCATACAAAATTACATCAAAATAAGTTCAGCCGTTTTATCGTGACAGCGTAACAACAAAAGTAACTCGGTTTGTTACGTTTTGATTTGAAATTTATTTACGATTGAGATGAAATTTAGTATGGGGATAGATTTTTAATTCAGGATGCGAGAGCCACCATGGAAAACAATGTTTGTTTTTATAAACTTCCAAACTAAAAATTACCCAAGAAAATACATACTACTATATTATAAATGCGAAAGTGAGTTTGATTGTTTGTTACTCTCACAGAAAATGGCTGAACCGATTTGGATAAAATTTTAAGCAGAGATGGACAGAGACTCTGGAAACCGTTATAGGTTAGGTTTTATCCGGGCGCGTTAAATACACTCGAGAGCAATGAATCCGGGTCACTTAAAGAATGTTAACCCTCCCCCAATCACGCTTCGTGAGCTCAAAATTGCTCTCACAGAGGAATGGGAGAATATTCCCCAAAATCGTATAAGGAACTTGGTGTACAGCATGCCAAACCGCGTAAACGCAGTAATGGAAGCACGAGGAGGCAATACGAAGTATTAAAATTCAAGAAAATCGTAATAAAGTTCAAAAATTTCATGTTTCCTATTTTTGTTTTAAGGAGAGATCAGCAGTTTTTTTCTTTATGTAATTTTGTGTTAATAAAATGTATGGTGACTCATATTTTTTTTACTTTCATTTAAGGAGTATTACATTGTCTATTAAATACAATTTATTGCATTAACCTAGCACTTTTAGTTTCCGAGATTTTTAGGATTCTTTAAGTGACCCGGATTCATTGCTCTCGAGTGTAGTTCCCTCGGGCGCAGATTGAAACTAGGGCAACAGCTAAAGTATGTTTGTTTGTTTGCTACGCTTTCAAGCAAAAATGGCTAAATCGATTTGGTAAGGAAATAGATGGGACTTTGGAAATTGTTATAGTTACATTGTATCCGGTAGTTCCATCAGGACACGAGCGAAACCGCGAGAATGTGCTAGTTTAAAATATTTAGTCCAAAAAATCTTGATCAAGAACTTGTTTTCTACAATGGCATTTAAAGCAACACAAGTGGACACATAAATAGTATCAATATACAATATTATGTATATTGAAATAGATCACAGATAGTCCGCCATTATTGGTGAATGGATGTCGTTGATTTATGGATGTTCAGCTCGTCGGTGTGTCCGGGTTATAAAACCAATAAGGCCTAAGTTCACCGACAAGATAACAGTCCGATTAACTTAAAACAGCTGTTTACCATAAATTCAAACTTCCAACTTTCAATAGGTATCATATTATTTGAGATTTTTGTTACTGAAACAGTTGATTACCAAACCAGGGTTGAACTAGAAGTGGGTAACATGAAAATTCCAGCTTCCTAGTTAAAAAACGTTTTTGCTTAACGGGCCGATTAGGCAACCAGCTGTTGGTGAACTTGGCTCTAAATGGATTTGGATAAGAATTTGGTATACATATAAAATGCTTTGTCCTGAATGACTGACGGGTCAATGCCTAAACCGCTGGTCGTAGAGACCTGAAAATTTGAAGGTGTAATCTTTGTATGACGTAGGCATCGGATAAGACAGGATTTTTCGAAATACTACGCCTAAAGGGGTGAAAAAGGCGGGCAAAGTTTGTATGAAATTTTGTCAATTTTAATTTGAATTCGTTTATCCCACGCGGGCGATGCCGCTGGCGGAAAGCTAGTAGTTTATAATTTAAATTAACATATACGAATAGACTGAATGAATGCTGAACTGGAGTTATTTGTCACAACGGGCACACAGTGGTACTCAACGCTTGTTTTCTTTATTATGTTTTGTTTACCCCTCTGTATTATTCTGTTTTTTTTTTGGGTCAATAAATATTAGATATGTTTCTTCCTTTCAGGATAGGCACTTTTTATCCGGGTATACAAGTATTTCCCTCAGGATGAAACCGCGGGAAACATTGTTTGTTTATTATGCTTTCATTTTAAAACGGCTGAACCCATTTAGATGAAATTTGGTAAAGCTATAGATGGGACCTGGGAGAAGGTTTATAGGTTATCCAGGTGCGTTAAATAAAGTTATATAATAAAGACTAGTGTATGTAACCTCTTATTTAAAATTGACGAAAATTCCCTTGAACCTAATCACACCTCTATTTTCTGATCACCAGAGGTCATTCAACAATCGTAATTAAGCCCAAATCAAATTAAGAGACATGAATAGACATTGATGATACGTAATTGAGATTTATATTCATAAGAATTCTAATTATTTTTAATAATTCATACGTTTGTCGACACAATGGACAGTACCTATATCGACCGTTCAATTACTTTAACTATTTGCATGAACGCAATTACTGCAATTAATATTTTAACAATAGTAAAGATTCTAATATTGCTAACGAAAAATTGATTGACAAGCCAATTTAGCTCTTATTTCTAATGCCACAAGGTTTATGTGTTTGGCTGTATATAAAAGCAATGTTTGTGAGGATAGGTATGCAGATTGGTCGCAGATGAACAAACAAAAGATCTAACATCAAAAAGATACCCTTGAACTTATCTATTTGAACAATAGCTTTTAATATTGACTATTATTTAGGTTTGAAGAGGTCTCAATGTAGTGCTGAATTTACTATTGTTATAGCTAACTGTTGAGCGATTCCATTGTAACGATATCAGAAAGGATTTGATTAAGTAATCAAAGAAAATTATATAAAGACTGATAGGTCGTGACGCCCATACTCTGCATTCCTGATCAATGAATAATCAGGGTTATTTTTAAGGCTTTAATCGTTTTAAATTTATTGATTGACATTATATGAATTTCTAAACTAAACAGACAAAAATATATGGTACATAAATGATTGGGTAGAATACCAGTAATTATAAGAAAACGTAGCGGGCATAGTAATCAAATTAAAACAATAATAAATAACAAAGTTTCTGACTATGAAGAGTGTCTATGGAGTTTCTTGCCGGTTCTTCTCCATAAGACCCACTCCTTGAAATTGTGCAACTAGCTTGACGTTTCATAAGTGCCTGCAAAGACCTATTTGAAATAAAAACATTTGAGTTTTGAGTTTTAAAGAACTAAGGCCAAAAATACTGGATGGATTATGTAAAAGATGATGTGGCTAGAAAGGGGGTGAATGATGACTGCTGATAGGGATGTATGGAGGGAAAAGACATGCAGCGCCGACATACCTGTATGGTTTATTGGTATTAGAGCATGAGGATGAGTCAATTTGGATCAGTATTAGGAGCGACCACTTGTAAGTTCAGAAACATTTGTATAAATGAATAATCTCCCTCATTCTCTGATAGTTACAAAGTGTGTGTATATATTACTTTCATACACCTCTTGTGCTGAATTCGATATAGGCATAGTCCAATTGATTTTACGAGAAAATGTAAACAAAGTCGTAATCTATTTTTTGTTCTAATTCTGCCACAGAAATTAACAAAATGGCGTAAGAATAGCGCATTTCATGCTCTAAACATCATCATTGAATGCCTTTTTATTTATCTACGTGGGAAAATTAGAACAAAATAGGTTATGATTTTGTTTATATTTTCGTTAAATCAATTGTTGCAGTTTATAGTAAGTAGCCACCTATTTAGCTTAAAGCTTGGGTAGTTAGCACACAATTCACTTTCAAGTTCTCCATGATCCTCTTAAACACAACAAAGACCAAACAATAAGGCGACCCTGTCAATCACAGCCGACCTCGAATTGAGAGCACTCCTCAAATATGCGCTGATCACGGCAGCTGTCCGTCAGGCGGTGTCAAGAGCCTGACCTTTGGGCCTCGTGCAGGACCAGAACAATCAGATCAAAATATTCAACAACGTGATGCAATGTGACTCAATAGTCATAGATTTTGTCCTTCGTGATATTGATAGATTGTATGGGAGGCGTAGGGTGAAGTGGCGAGCTTTTAAAAGGCATTTTATCGATACGTACCTACATATTATAGAACGATGCTGAAGCATTGATCTCGATTTAAATTTTATTCGATCAATGAGATAGGTACAATGAAAGTCAGATCTATGCTCTATGTAAGATAGATGTTGCTAAAACTGGTGGTAAATAAATTTTGATAGTAAAATTATAGGTTCTCTGATGCGTGTCGCGGTTTCGATTCTAGCACGGGAAAAATGAATATATTTATTGCTCGGGGATAGTATAATAGTCAATCCAAAATAATATTAGGCCCTGAATATCATCACCATCATTAACAGTTGAAAGAGATCCACTGCTGGCTGTATGCTTCCCTAAAGTTCATCAGAACGACCGCTCTAGTGCTGCCCGATGGATTTTATCCACCTGGAATGGACTGAAAACCTTGCCCACTCTGGCACGTGATTGCCACAATGTTCGGCACCATTGCCAATCAGTTCTACGAGCAATGCCCCGCCCATGATTACCCTCTACAATTATCTTTAGAACATTAAAAATAATGGAACTTTCCATTTCGTTCCTAGATTTATTTCGAACGTTATGCAATATCTTTTATATAGTTAGCATGGCCTGCAGCTCGTTGGCTAACCATGATTAAAACTAATGTTTATCGCGGTCAGAGGTGGTGCCGTACTCGTCACTTCTTAGCTTATTATGACTGTATTTAAATCTGTTGCTTCACATGGCTGTAGGGAAGTGCCATCATTTTAATAGGTTGCTTAACCGATGTTGTTGTGATTTGTTGATAAGACACTTTCGTATTGGTTACAGTGTAATTTATAGGCCGATTTCAAAACTTATTTGACTGATCACGTCTATATTTTTCCAGAGTTTGATGGGTAATCAATCAGTAGAAAGAAGAGAGATAATGATATTGTATTCTATATTATTTTTTTAAACCGTTACTAAATCTTACCATTGCCGAAGACTTTGCAAAAATATTTTGATTTTTATTTTTGAGTTTAGAATCGATTTTTGGATCTTGTTTATTACTAAGTTCTAACGGTATTTGGCTCATCAAAATATGTATCTATATATATTATCGATGTTTTTCAAATTCTTGTATAATATGTATCATATGCAACTGCATATATAAAGTATTGTTTTATTATGTAAATGCACGGAATTTTTAAGTTGCATAAATCGGAATTCACTCCATCCTTGGTTATTCATTCATCATTTATTACGACATCAGAATTAGAACATTGTTTGAAGAATGTTATTATATGTTTTATTTTGAAAATTGGGTGTTTAATGCTTTTCTACAAAATCATGACTATGAAATGAGCACTTTTATTCAAACTAAAAAAACTTACTGACTATGTAATTTCAGCGGCTTAGCGCTGTATTGACAAATAGCGCTTGAGTTTTGAACATATCGTTGGCTATTTATCATGATAGAAATGAATTCCAAAGCTTTGAGTCACGTGAGAACTACACTTCGAGAAAACAAAAGAATATAGCCTAGCTGTCATATCATGTTACTAATTGTTACATCCATGTATTACCTGACAAGTAACAAGGGTACCATTGCTGGAATCTTTTTACAATGACAAGCTAGTGTGGGTGGAGGTGGAGTACTTGACTTATGGATAGGAGTGGATATCTTTGTATACTGTCATTTCAATGAACGGCTCAATCCTTACTAATCTTCTATTCTATATCTTCTATCTATCTATACTCTATACTTATAATAAATCTGTAGAGAGGTCAATTCTGTACATGAAATATATTTCCAAAATAACTATCAGGGGGTGATTAAGGATCGATACTGATGCCAAAAATGCAATCAGTAAAATTTTTGTCTGTCTGTCTGTATAAACTCTATAGAAACAAAAACTACTCGACGGATTTTAACGAAACTTGGTACAATTATTTGTCATACTCCTGAGATGGTTATAGTATACTTTTCATCACGCTACAATCAATAGGAGCAGAGCAGTGAAGGGAAATGTTGTTATTTTGTTTAAACGCGCTAATCTCAGGAACCGCTGGTCCGATTTGAAAAATTCTTTCAGTGTTAGATAGTCCATTTATCGAGGGAGGCTATAGGCTATATATCATCACGCTAAGACTAATAGGAGCGGAGCACCACTATTCCACGCGGCGAAGTCGCTGGCAGAAGCTAGTAGGTATTATAAATGCAAAAGTGGTTTGTTACGCTTTCATGGTAGAACGGCTGAACCGATTTGGAATAAATTTGGTATGGAGATGGACGGTTTTAGGTTTTTTTTCCGGTGCGATATCAAGTTTCCTCGGGTGAAAGGCTAGTCCAATGTTGCAATGGATACAATGTTACTGGCTAATTTCTATCAGGCGTTTTATTAGCAGACTATACTGGAATTCGTTGTGTGTAGCTTTAAAACTCTTTATTCGTGATCCACTTTACTACTTTCCTTTACTTTTTTACTACTTTTGACGACCTGAGTGGTTCAGTGGTCAACATAATACCACGCAAGAAGTCCCGGGTTCGATTCCCGGCCGGGCAGAAATTGAAATGATGAATTTTAATTTCTGTAACGGGTCTGGGTGTTACTATGTATAATATGTATGTATTTAAAAAGTATATAAGTAGTATATCCGTTAAGCTAGCACCCATAACACAAGCATGCTTGCTTACTTTCGGGCTAGATGGCGCTATGTGAAATTGTCCAAAGATATTTATTATTATTATTATTTATTACTTTCTGCTCTAATACTTATAATTATTTGTAAACCATTCTCCTAATCTTTTTAGTCTGTCATTGTTGTAGATACATTTATTTAAAACTAATCTTATTTTGTAGATGTAGGTGACAGTTATTGACCTAAAATCTGTGTCATAGATGACCTACATTATGAAGTTATTATAATTTATTTATATCAAAATGCAATGCTAACCTTCCCCAATGTCTTAATCAACCCACGCTCAATGTTTAACGATCTGTTTTCTAGTATTCTTTTTTAAAATTGAATTTTGTTCATAGGTATGTTGCAAGAATGCACGTACCTATATGTCAGAGGTAGCTGTTTTTCATTTATAAAGTCTGGTACAATTAAAAACTTTAATACACAAGTAAATTTTACGCATACATGTTTGTTACAAATTCATGTCAGAGGCTGTCAGTCGGATTTGAGAATACTCAGATACTAGGGCTTGTGAGGTTCTGCGGGATGTTCGAAAGAGTCACCGCGCCCCCGGAATATAAAGGGCTGAGGAAGGAACATGGATGGGTTTTAGTCAGTAAGAGTCTAACACGCCGCAGCCACGGCGGGAGGGTTCATTTAAGGATATATGATGATATATTATAGGACCTGAAAAAAAAGGTTTGGTTAGGTTGGTAAAAACCTGCGGCCCACACGATAAGACGAAGAAAGACTTAGGACTGGTTATGAAATCTTAAGCCTTGTTTAAAGTTTTCAAAGATCTGCATACAACAATCTGGACTAACGGTTTCCTTACCTGGTTTCCGAGGAATCTGGGAATAAAACTCATACATGGACAGACCGCTACAAGCATAACTTAACCATTTATCAATAGACCCGTGCTGCTATTACTGAGCCATGGGCCCCTCCAAACCGATCCAGTTTATCAGTTGACTTTTAAAGACCAGCCTTCGATCAAATTAAGGCGTGTCCTCACGGCTCTTTAAGAATGTCTTCAATACCTCGCGGCTGATGGCCGTAGAGTGCTTAGGGGTAATTACGAGCATTTTGTTTTGAAGATACGCACACTGATTTGACAGTTCAATGGTGGGTGATTAATGAGTTATATGGCTTTGGATTTTACGAACTTTGTGGTAAAGTTGTGTTTATTTTCAGTTGTGTTCATGTACAGATCTTTTGAATATTTTATAGCAGTAAAACTGGAATCTAGTTTATCTATACTTATAATAAATCTGTAGAGAGGTCAATTCTGTACATGAAATATATTTCCAAAATAACTATCAGGGGGTGATTAGGGATCGATACTGATGCCAAAAATGCAATCAGTAAAATTTTTGTCTGTCTGTCTGTCTGTCTGTCTGTATAAACTCTATAGAAACAAAAACTACTCGACGGATTTTAACGAAACTTGGTACAATTATTTGTCATACTCCTGCGATGGTTATAGTATACTTTTCATCACGCTACAATCAATAGGAGCAGAGCAGTGAGGGGAAACGTTGTTATTTTGTTTAAACGCGCTAATCTCAGGAACCGCTGGTCCGATTTAAATAATTCTTTCAATGTTAGATAGTCCATTTATCGAGGAAGGCTATAGGCTATATATCATCACGCTAAGACCAATAGGAGCGGAGCACCACTATTCCACGCGGACGAAGTCGCGTCGTATAATTAGTAGATTAAATAAGTGATAAGGTTACAGCTTAGGGTGCAGGCGATGTAATGACTCAAGATTATTGTGTTAAGAACTCAAACTTACTATATTATGCAGAAGCTTCTAACACTCATCGATTTTACGCATCATATAAACGTTCATAATTCTACCGTTATAAGAAAAAAGAGCGTAACTTATTTTTTTCTATGATTGTGTTAAATAAATATTCTTATCAGATTTTTTCTGGTTCCAAATATCAATAACGAAAAAATGTAAGTTCCGTCTTTTTCCTTATGACGGCAGAATAAAATTGTTATAATAGTGGTCACACAGTGGTTAATGTTCGACAATAATTTTTTTAGGTCACTTTACGACTTTGATATTATTATTTTTTTTTTAATTAGCATTCCTTCTCTTTATTAACTTTTCCTATACGTGAGTACTTACGAAATTTCATAATTCTCCGTGCTCGGTATACGCTCAAAGAGGAGTACAAAGTTTTCCATTTAGAAATTAATTAATTAATAAACTGTATATTTTTTATTTTGACAGAATGGCAGTATCCAAAATGAGCAGTCCTTGAAGAAAAGTCAGCGCAAGGTCTGATTCCGTCTGATCGCTAACAAATCGCATAGATTAATAAAATAATAAAAGACTGAATGATTATGAAATAATGAGTCTTTTTGAAAAATTGAAAACTGTTCTTGGTTTCTATTTAATAGAAACTAGTTAGAATCATGTTTGTATTACCCTATGTAGTTCGTTGTGAACGAAACCATAGCGCGATTTAACGAAAGCGACCACAGCGCCATCTATCGAGCTTATCTGTAGTTATTTTTTGTGGAATACAAGAAGATGATTTTTTTAAGTAATTAATTAATTTCATAACAACAGTGTGATTTTATTAATTTACAATATTTAAATACTACTTTAATTTGTACTAAAAATATAAAAATACAAATTGATTATATCCTTACATGACCTAATTTGTACATTTACTGCTCACAATTTTCAAGGTGCTTGTAATTATTGTCATTGCAAGGTTGGCGAAGATTAAATAAAAAAAAAACTTGGTCATTACAGTATTAACCTAAAAAATGAAACTGTAATACGATTATAATGAGCATCTTCAAGGAAACTGCAAATGAAAAAGCCATTCCCATTATGTACGTCTTGTTACATAATAGTTGTTTAAATAAAAAGATTTTTGTACTGAAAAAAAAAATTTATAAAAATGATTTTTATAAATCAACAAAAAGATATATTTGGAGGCGCCGGGTATCGATCCCGGTACCTCTCGCATGCTAAGCGAGCGCTCTACCATCTGAGCTACGCCCCCCGATAATAGAGCGGTTGAAATTGCTGTTCAATTACTAAACTAGGAAAATGTGCGTTCGTTCATAGCATATTTTTAGCGATTAATAATTTTATTTTAGGCCTCTTAAATTGCAGGTGTAGCTAGGTGTAGATATAATGAACGAGGTATTGGTCCAAGTTACTAAAATAATTTTTTTTGTTCTAAATTTTATCACTATGTTCACTATTTGGTAAATAATGCCGGTAAATAATTTTGGTAAATCAAAAATCATAACTGTAACAACATACTAACACTGACCACCGACTACCACAACGTATCAAAGCAGTAATGATTACGTTGTGAAAACGGAACGTTACGTCGCCTCTAGCTTCGTCTCGCTCTTACTACTGAACAGTGAAAGCAAAAACACGTTTTGGTACGGCCCCCAGGTGTTACAGAGCATCACTGTTTTAAGATAATTTTATCTTTTAGGTATGTTACTTAGGCATGTACTAAACAAAAACAAACTCGTATTCACCCTCAGGAAATCTTACGCAACAAAAAAAACTACGAAGCAATTATCCAATTAAATTATTATACCTACATATAAATGCATAGATAATGAACGTTAAAATTAATTATAATAAGACATAATGCACGCACGTGCGTACATCCTCATGGCTTGGGTGTTATGGCCATGGCCACGTCATCGGCAGACTTAATTGCGTTTGTTTGTTCTAGGGCTATCGCTTCAACTAAACAATTAACGAAGATTTAAATTGTAATTACATCGTAATAGATCATTCAATTTTGGAGCTTGCTTGAAACATTCGTCTTTGGCCATCACTTCGGCCAATTTTTGTCGGTAATGAGCCCCCTCCTAAATATTGTTGGGTGCCACCACGGCTGTTCCATTTAAATCAAACTTCGAATATATTTATTACTAGCTTCTGCCAGCGATTTCGTCCGCGTGGAAAAGTGGTGCTCCGCTCCTATTGGTCTTAGCGTGATGATATATCCTTCCTCGATAAATGGACTATCTAACACTGAGAGAATTATTTAAATCGGACCAGCGGTTCCTGAGATTAGCGCTTTTAAACAAAATCACAACATTTCCCTTCACTGCTCTGCTCCTATTGATTGTAGCGTGATGAAAAGTATACTATAACCATCTCAGGAGTATGACAAATAATTGTACCAAGTTTCGTTAAAATCCGTCGAGTAGTTTTTGTTTCTATAGAGTTTATACAGACAGACAGACAGACAGACAGACAAAAATTTTACTGATTGCATTTTTGGCATCACTATCGATCCCTAATCACCCCCTGATAGTTATTTTGGAAATATATTTCATGTACAGAATTGACCTCTCTACAGATTTATTATAAGTATAGATACCATTGTGAATATAACTGAATCGCTAATCTCTGATGATTGCGCATTGCTGCAGGGGCTGGCCCAAAGCCCAAAGACACTGTTGTTATGTTAGGTATATATTTTAATACTAGCCTTACGTCGTAGTATCTCCCGCATATGGCACTCGAACCCTAAGTCGCATCGCCCACCCATGCTTGTTTTATTTTTCTCGGCTTCTTAGGGTCACAGCCTTGCAACATTGAGCTTAAAAAAAACATACGTATTTATTTCAAATTCAATGGGTAGGTACTTTCAGAGATAAGCCCGTTCAAACAAACTGTTGGTTTCTATGTTAGTGTAGATGTAGATTATTTATCGCCATCCTTCTAAACAGGATACGAATTATGCACCTATGTCACACTCATCATCTAATCCAGGCGTTTGTACGTCGATTAGGGACATTCGACAACCCTATTAACCTGTAATCCGCTGCTGAGGTCGGATATATTGTCAATATACTGTAACAACAACAAAAACGATAATTAGCAACGTCAGCGGCGCGGGCGCAGGTTACGTGTCAATATTGGTAAATCAATGGCCGTTGATCAAGCTGACTGGTGATTATGTGAACTTGAGCAAACATTTTTCCACTTCTACTAGAAGTTTTTTTCACCTAGGCCGACGCCTATCTAGACCGACGCCTATCTAGGCCGACGCCTATCTAGGTGGACGCCTATCCAGACCGACGCCTATCTAGACCGACGCCTATCTAGACCGACGCCTATCCAGACCGACGCCTATCTAGACCGACGCCTATCCAGACCGACGCCTATCTAGACCGACGCCTATCCAGACCGACGCCTATCTAGACCGACGCCTACCTAGGCCGACGTCTATCCAGACCGACGCCTATCTAGACCGACGCCTATCTAGGTGGACGCCTATCCAGACCGACGCCTATCTAGACCGACGCCTCTCCAGACCGACGCCTATCCAGACCGACGCCTCTCCAGACCGACGCTTACCTAGGCCGACGCCTATCCACACCGACGCCTATCTAGACCAACGCCTACCCAGGACGACGCCCCAATAGGCCAACGCCTCTCCAGACCGACGCCTACCTAGGCCGACGCCTATCCAGACCGACGCCTATCTAGACCAACGCCTACCCAGGACGACGCCCCAATAGGCCGACGCCTAACCAGGCCGACACTTACCTAGGCCGACGCCTACCCAGGCAGAAGCCTACCCAGACTGACGCCTACCTAGGCCGACGCCTATCCAGACCGACGCCTATTTAGGCCGACGCCTACCCAGGCAGAAGCCTACCCAGACTGACGCCTACCTAGGCCGACGCCTATCCAGACTGACGCCTATCTTGACCGACGTCAAAATAGGCCGACGCCTATCTAGACCGACGCCTATCTAGCCCGACGCCTATCTATAATTTACATGTTCAGGCTACCACGTTTCCACTACTGGTACTCGCTTTTCAGGATATATACGAGTATGTATGTCGGAGTGGGCAACTGCTTACTCGATTTCCAATGATGGTCAAACAAAAATAATTATGTCACTTACAAGATATTTTTATTCTAGAAAATGTTCTTAAGTTCATAGTTGTAGTACGCATAATATTAGTGAACAAAACAATTTGATGAACTAACAATTTGTTAGTATATTACAATGTTGATAGATAACTTCAACACTATCATTATAATAAAACTTTATAGATATTGATTTTCTATCAGTTCAATGTAATTTTAGCAATGTAATTGTTGAGACAAGGTCTTTTATAAAGCCTCATATTAACTATGGCGTAACGTAAAAAGTATTTTTTTTATAAAACTTCAAAAAAGGAGGAGGTTCTCAATTTGACTGTATTTTTTGTTTGTAAAATAAGTAAGTACAGTATAAACTTTAGGGATTTTATTTCTTCGAAAGATATTGTTACTTGGCATAAGTGGTTATCACTACATAGTATAAAACAAAGTCGCTTTCTCTGTCCCTATATCCCTATGTATGCTTAAATCTTTAAAACTACGCAACGGATTTTGATGGGTTTTTTTAAATAGATAGAGTGATTAATGAGGAAGGTTTTAGTATATAATTTGTCAAGTTTTTCCATTATTCGTTTATCCATTAGCTAAAATATCGCGGGCGAAGCCGCTGGCGGGAAGCTAGTCTATCTATAAAAAAAAATTCGCGCGTATTTCGTCGTGTGGTAATGTTAGATAGGTCTTAAAAAATATTATAGGTGTGTGAAGACCATTTTTTGGTTAAGTGAGCCATTTGCAAAATATCTAGCTTTTAAGTGCAAATTGTTCGATACGAGCCTCCCCACCTCTAACTTTTGAATGGCTGTTCCTCGAAATGTGGTAAAAATCGTAGACGTAGCACTTATAAACTTAAACGGAAAACTATCACGGCTAAGTAGGCTTAACCGGTTACAGAGCTATAGTCGACTAACTAACACCTTAAAACACACACTTGGTTTTGTTGCTCTATGACCTACATGCAGAAACTTCCCACTATGCCAAAACATTACCAAGTTACGTGCCGACTGTACTAGTCTTAATGCATGCGTTCCATTACATCCTAAGAGCGATCCTTCCTAGCAAGCGACTAATGAAATCCCTTGTTGCGATGATTGAACTGTGTGACGCAACATTGATTGATGATCGTCTATACGTGTCGCTAATTATTACTTGTAATTACTGTCTACACTTTACCTCAGCGTCACTTTGACGATTGATATTGTAATTTAATGTTTTTTGTAGTACTTATGTGACGTAGAGTAGTTGTTATTCTTATTAATGTTTCCCACATCTCAAAGATTAACAGTCAGTTGCATGAAAAAAGTAATGTTGCTTGCTTGCTTCATAGTGACAATTCTTATCCTAATTAATAGTAGAGTGAGTTCGTTTGTTACGTTTTCACGGCAAAACGGCTGAACCGAATTGGATGTAATTTGGTGAGGAGATAGATGGTACCCTGGAGTTATATGCTACTCTTTATCCGGGTGCGTTAAATAGTTCCCTCGGAACGCGAGTGAAACCGCGCGAAAATCCTAGTTATCTATAAACTTTCTACGCTTATGGAAGACAGATACATCCAGATCATACAGAAACGGGTACATCGCATTAATTTAAGTTATGTATTTTTTGAGGCATACATAAGTCTCATGTATTTTCTGTATCCCGTAGCTGCAGGCCAGGCTTGACAAATCCGCTCATTATAAATTGTTCCCAGGTGGTTCCGAACCTGTCTTTCAATCGAACTACGCAGAGCTCTTAACCACTGCATCACCAGTGGCGTCATTACGCAAGAAGATTCATCGAATACGTCTTTACTTATTTACATGATAACATGGAAATAAACTTTTAAATTACCATCCGGACATAAATCAATCAGTTACTTATTTATAATAAAACCTAAGTAAATAGGTAGTGTATGTAATAAACATCAGGAAAGCTAAATCATACCTTTAGTCCTCAGCGATGAGGTGCAAAGTCGTTTGACAGATGAAATTATGATGTGCACTTGTTTACTTCATATTATATGAATTGTTTATCTACATTATATACCTACCTAATGTCTAGTCACCTTATGGTCCAAGATCCGGGGCTGCGGGACGTTCGAAAGAGATACCGTGTCCCCGGAATACAAAGGGCTGAGGAAGGAACATGGATGGGTTTTAGTCAGAAAGTTTGCCACTCTCGCCCCACCCACGGCGGGAGGGGTGATTTGATGATTTCCCATCCGCAAAAAAAATTGTCCAAGTTCAATAGTACCCACATTATGACAATAACATGTTTTTGAAATCACTATTCAGGAGTGAGAGTGGGACACAGCTACTAACTTCGTATAGCACCATCTATTTTTCATAACAAAATTATTCCTATTTTAGCATGTCATGGTCATAAGGTCCCAAGAATAAATTAAAATATGAGTTATACTTACCTAAATCCTTTCATCATCCTCCTGCCCTTATCCCAATTTTATTTGGGGTCGGCGCAGCATGTTTTCCTCTTCCATCCTCTTCTATCTGCCGTCATCTCGCTAGTAACATTCATTCTAATCATATCAACCTTCACACAATCCATCCATCGTTTCTTTGGTCGTCCCCTTCCTCTATATCCATCCACATTCATGTCCAAAACCTTTCTCACTACATAAGCCTCATTCTTCCTCATCACATGCCCATACCATGATAACCGATTTCCACATAGTTTTTCGGTTACCGGTGCCACTTTCAAACTTCCTAAATCCTTTATGAAGCAGTAATTCCTGTTCAGTTACAAAGATCTATATTTTTATTTTTTTCTATAAAACTTTTGCAACTAATTAGAAACAGAACATTTTTTTTTTTTTAACAAACAATACTTCAAGCAAGTTTAAGATACATATTTCTTGCATCTGACTCATGTGTTTATGCGTATGCAGTTATTTACATAAGAATGTGATTTTTCATAATAAAGCAATAACTATGCACAGTGACCGGACATTTACAATTTTGTGCAACGTTTCCATTCGGATATTTAAATTGGTGTCGCAAAGATAACCCAAATCTATATCAATATCGCGAGGCTTAGATTCGAACATCTGACTTTTAGGGTCAATTTATACTAGCGCAGTACCGGATTTATATTTTTTATGATTATAGGCAATTTTATTTCCGCCGCCCATGTACCTTCTTAAAATAATAATTTTAAATTTGTAGTAAGGTTAAATAAAATAAACCGGCCAAGTGCAAGTCGGGATCTTGTTCTTTTTTCGACCGCATAATTAAGTTTGTTGAGGAAAATTGCTGATTACTTAAAAACTGCAATACGATACAAATCATAGTTTTATTTTTCTGTAATATTAGGGCTAATGTCTATCAGCCCTAATTATTTCAGATTTTTCTGTTCTCAATCTTCGGAGATAAGAACGATTTTTTTATGCGGACTCTATTATAATTCCAAAATTAAAAGACATACCAGAAAACTTAAAATTATATTCGAATGTGTAAATAATTTAAGACTTTTCATATGATGCCTAAATAAATTTTAAACCCCCACTTTTTCTATAAAAGATGTTTTTTCAACTTTTTTCATTTACAATACATTACGCATGCACAATCGTTCTTCATAACTGTTGCAAGCATGAGTAGTTCCTGAAATAATCAGCTGTGACAGATAGACAGACAGACGAAGTGAAACCATTATCAGGAATAATGTATTATATAAAAAAAATAGTAACAAAAACAGTGGTTAAAAAGTAATTCATACGTATTTGATAGCGCGAGCGAAGCGAGCGCGAATTTTTTTAGCATGATAATTATAGGGAATAACATTTATCAATAAATTTTATCAAAAAAGAATCTGAAAATAAATAATATATAAATAATCAGATTTTTTTTAACATGATAATTATATTTTTCAATAAATTGTAACGAAAACAGAATCTAAAAAGAAAATAAGAATTTGTAATTGAAATTTAAATTTCTTTTCCTTCTTTCAAAACGCGAGCGAAGCAAGCGCGAATTTCTTTTTTAGCAAGGTAATTATGGGGAATAATATTTTTTTAATGGGTTGCCATGATTGTTGATGTTGCACCTATTTTATTTAGATTCCGAAGATGGGAGAATTTTTCGCTAGTTCTATAAGGTAAAGTTCAGTAAAGTTGGCTAATCAGCTTTTGGGGGCCCCGGGGCACTGCCCCGCCTAGCCCCTGGGTAGTTAAGCCTCTGCTCACGCTTTTATGTAATTCCACGAAAACAATGAAAAATGCCACTGCCACCCGCCCCCCGCTCTCATCCAACACTCACGCAGTAATATAGATAAAATAGGTACAATAACATAACAGTAGGTGCCTAGGATTGATAATTTTCGATAGGAATGAGTTTCTATAGGGATTTAACGTATGAGTATAAAAAACCATGAGAAAACCAGTGAACTTGTTTGATTTTTATCCTCTGAAATCGAGTGAGCTTCCTCTGAAATTTGCCGCCCCTAGGACGCTGCCGCCCCTAGGCCGTGGCCTATACGGCCTATTGACAAATCCAGGACTGTACTAGCGCAGAGTCGAAGCGCATCGAAGCGTCAAATTCTTTACAACTAAAGCGAAGCCGCACGAATGCGCGCGTATTCGCCAGAATATGCGTCGTGATCAACACCGATGCAGGCCAATTTCCGACTGATGACGTGTAGGTTCGCTAGTTGGCGCATGGATACGCGCGAATGCGCGCGCACAATCAGCCTTATTCACGCGCAGACGCGCGAATTCGCGTGGTTTTTTAAAATCTCAGAAGTAATGTGTGCGTTACGCTGTGGAGTTAAGGTTGAATTTGTTATGTTCAGGTTTGGATAGTCGCTTCGATGCGCTTCGACTCTGCGCTAGTATAAATTGACCCTTATTGGAACGAAATTCCTTAACGCAATTTGAACTGCAAAAGCTGTCTTGAAGTTTGGAACAGTTATAAAGAATGATTCTCCATATGAATTGCGAATGAATTCTTTTAAGGAAAATCTGGCCAAGTGCGTGTCGTGTCACGCGCAGTAGGGTTCCGTAGTAGGTCTTAGTTAGTAGACTATAACTTTAGAGTAACTGGTTAAGCCTACATAGCCGTGATAGCTTTCCTAGTAAGTTCATTATATTTTATCACATTTCTAGAGACACCCGCTCAAAAGTTAGAGGGGGGATGCTCGTATCGAACAAAAATTTGCACTTGAAAGCTAGATATTTCGCAAAGGCTCACTTGACCGAAAATGATCTGGACAAACCTACAATATTTTTTAAAGACTTATCTAACGATACGCCACATGAAGGGGTAGGGTAATTTTATTTTACCACTTTGTCGGCGTGATCAATATACATATCTATACCAAATTTCAGCTTTCTAATACCAAGAAACTCTGAGCTATGCCGCGGATAGACAGACGGACATGGCGAAACTATAAGGGTTCCTTGTTGGACTACGGAACCCTAAAAAGAGGGGGCTTAAATTTTAGGGGTTTCAGAACACTGAGTGTGCGAGTTCGACTCGGACTTGGCTGTTTTTTTATCGCCCAGTACGTATGTAACAAGACTTAAGTCTTTAGTGTTTCATTAATAGATGTCAAATAACGAAATGTAGGTGCAGTTTATCGCTATTAAAATGTATTAGCAATTACTTGCAAAAGTAGATATTAAATCTTAATTTTAACCCAAACTGAAATCACCCTTATTTACAGCGTAGAATAAAGCTCATTTTGTATTAACACTGTTTTTTAATGGGTGACAATAAGATTCCCGCTTAAAATAATAGAGGTGCGTCTGCGCTTACAAAATGTTACAAAGATTAAGTTTATAGAAGTGTCATTTCGTCGTCACCTGTGCCTGCAGTCTCGACATTGATAGCGATCACTTTACGACAAAAATCGGTCGCTACGTGCTAACGAACCGATCACAACGATTTTTGGTAGTCTCTACTGCCAAAGCTATCGACTGTCATCGCAAACTTGACAAATATTGTTGCTAAGATACAGATTTATCGTAATATTATCGAATTTCCTAGCGACCATTTTTGGCAGCCCGATAAGTAATCGCTACGATCGTAAGCATTGGTTCTTAGGTTGTTTCATGAGCTTATTGGTGAATTTCGCCAAACTATTCGGCGTTACCGACGTTTTATGGAGTCCCAAGTCGTTTAGGCTTCATGCCTAAATAATATTTCTTATGTTTTTCTAATTTCTAAGTACTTATATTTTTTTTCTTAATAGATTCCGACGGCACTACGATTTTACGCTAGTGGGTGCTACCAACTACTTGTTGGCTTGCAGTGGGGTTGTAGTATAAGCCAAAAGCCAGTAAACCCAGTAATACATGCTGTGACTTTGGCTATTAATGAAAAGCTATGCTAAATTTCCCATGACTCGAGAAGAACGATGTGCATTTAAAGAACAGTTGAGAAATGCTCCACAGTAGTTTTATCGATGGGGCGGTGAGTATATCTCCCAGCTTAGCGCCGACTGGGACAATCTCCCTCAGTTGACGTATTCTCACTACGAGCCGTGACTCGCCTCGTGTCGCGTTTGCACACAACACTCGGCAAACTCCCAACTCTTTGCGCTGGTTGCTCGAAGCCTCCACGCACCCTTTTATTTAGTCGGAAGAGTCAGAAAGACAGGGTACTACAAGATATCATATCATATCAGATAGGATACCACATTCGCAGCCGAGGAAACGGGAGACACAAGGGCTGAAGCAATAAAACAATTTGTTTCGCGATGTAACTTGCGGCTTAAATTTATTCGTCAGTAGTTTACATAAAATACACTTGTTATATATCATGGGATAGGGAATAAAGTCCCCTATTCGTAAATGTAATACATATGTACCTTAGTCTAACATACACAAAATCAGTGCATAATAATTAGACCCATGTGCCCACAGACGCCGTGTGGCCCTATTTGTGGAGTAATGGTGGCCTGGAAAGTCTTCTGGTGAGGTTTATCTCTCCTGGAGCAATGTTTTCTATGACGCCTTGATCTTTATACACCATAATGGTGGTCCTAACCCCATGGGGAAAAAACCTCATTTTCAGACCACTCTCGATGTATAACTACGACTCTATTCCTTTTAGTAGGTGACGTCTGCGGGTTTCCTGGGTGCCGTCTCCAAGCTCTCGTATCACTGACACAATACCGCATGCCACTGTTCCCATAGGATTCTCATAACATCACATTCAAACTAGTCTTATTGCAAGGCGATTATCTTTACACGGGTGCGTTAAGGTGCCACTGAATGCTATTTCCAGGAAGTGTGTAGGCGAAGGTGAAGTACATGGCTGCTTGGTAAATAATAATAAATATACATTATAATCTGTCTAGAAGAGGTTTCCCATTATTTTGGCAGTTGAAAGTACTTTCTATGTTTATTCTTGTAACTGATGATGCATATCCGATGGAAACATGGTTGATGCCTCCTTTAAAGAATCAACGCCCAGAGTCACCGGAGTGGAAATATACAAATGCTCTAAGATCAGCCAAGGGTATCGTTGAAAGATGCTTTGGTGTGCTGAAGTTTGTTTTTTAACCGACTTCAAAAAAAAGGAGGAGGTTCTCAATTCGTCGGGATCTTTTTTTTTTTTTATTTTTTATGTATGTTCACCGATTACTCGAAGACGCCTGGACCGATTTGCAAAATTGTTTTTTTATTTGGTAGGGTATACTTTCCAGGTGGTCCCATAGTCATCAAGTCAGGATCTGATGATGGAAACCCTGAGAAATCGAGGGCAACTTTGGAAAGTTGTAGGCATGCATAGGGTAAAAACTTAATGCTCAGGTGTATGTTTGATAACACTATTCACTAGTGCAAGTTTGGAGCTGACCTGATGATGGAGACGAGAGAAGGTCGAGGGAACTCAGCAACGGTATATATTAACTACCTCGTGTTTGGGCTTATTATGTTCGTATTGACGAGACCTTTGCAACAGTGAAGGTTTGGAGCTGATCTGATGATGGGGACTAGAGAAGGTCGAAGGAACTCGGCAGCTGAATATGTAAACTACCTCGTGTTTGGGCTTATATTATTTGTATTGATGAGAACTTTCCACTAATGCGGATAGTAACAACTATACTTATCACTAGTATAGGTATATGTATAGTCACTGAAAAGCTAAACGTTTTTTACGACAACGTTAACGAGATGTTGTTACAATAAATAATTAAAAAAATACATTAAGAAGAAAATCATGTAAGAAAACACAAGTATGTACTGTTCTACCTTTCATCAGAAACAAGATTTCTCAGCCTTTGCATTTCTGCTAATGCTCGTTCATCGTGGGGCTTAGTTAACAGCTTAGAAGGTTCTAAATCAGATAGAGCTATTCCTTCCAAAGTTTTGACTATGCTGAGAGCTACATAAACTTGTCCCTTCGCAAAGTTCTTTTTTCCCAAATCTATAACAGCTTTATCAAGGGTTGTACACTGAAGTTTATGCACTGTCACAGCCCAGCATAAAATAATAGGCAACATTCGACGCTCAACGTCACCATAGCCTCTAATTGCTTGGAATGTTGCACACATTGGCGGAATAGACACAAAGCCATTAGCATCTTTGGATCTACTACCAATCGTCTCGTCATCAAATTGTATCACTATCGGTTCAGCCGTTTTATAAATATATCAAAAATAACGATTTATCTCTACTTGCTGATATGCCAAATACTTCGATGATTTGGTTATTTACGCTTATTACAACCTAAAAACGTGGTGTGTTTATTTTGTTAAGATAGCAAGACCGAGACACTGAAAAGCGAAAAAATAAAAAAAGCTTTTTACAAAAAAAATAAAACCGACTTCCAAAAAAAAAACTGAAAAGTAAAAAAAAAACTGAAAAGTAAAAAATAATTTTAATTTAAACGCTATACGACCAAAACATCGCTCTAGAAGTCGGTGGCGAAATACTAACAATAGTAACTTACAAGACACCGACTTCGAAAGCGATGTTTTGGTCGTATAGCGTTTAAATTAAAATTATTTTTTACTTTTCAGTTTTTTTTTTACTTTTCAGTTTTTTTTTTGGAAGTCGGTTTTATTTTTTTTTAGGTGTCTGTGTTGGACAGACAACAACGCCAGTTAAGGAATGAACCATACACTATCCCCGTGCCACTGTCCCCCAACATCGAAAAACCGTTTTTTATCAGTACATATTTATAACAGATCGGATTCAATCTCGTATTTTGTGAACAAACAAACTTGACATTGACAGTTTGTCATGATTTTTTTTTATATTTATTCATCATGACCATAGAAACGAGTCTTTCAGCCGGAGACATAAAGTTTGTTATGTTCAACGTCTGTGTTGCAAGGACGCGAACTATTATGTTCTTTGTTTAACTGTATTCTTAAAAACGGTTCAAGCTACTTACACGTTTCGATGCAAAAAAGTGTTAATACGATAAGGTTTAGGTACCTATCTTCTGTACAAATTTCAAAGAAAGATAATTATTTGAAAATATTTTGTCTCCCAATTTTCCCTTTAATATAAAGATTTTTGTTAACTGCCAATATTTTACAATAAAATCTCCGCACTATAAATACGATTTTCGTAAGTGTACCGACAGCGCAAAGTCAACATAGTGATGTGATTTTGTACGCTATCTCGTCTGTCGAGACTTGCATTTATCGTCGTCGTCGTTACGGCAACCGATTTTTTTCGTTAATATTTAGCGATCGGTAGTTTGCGATGACATCGCTATCAATGTCGAGACTGCAGGCCCTGGCTTCTGAGATAATCATAAATTGTCATAGTTTAATTTGAAATTAGAATGATATTTCGTCATTAGTATTAGTATCAAAGTATTATGAATAGTTTCGATGGCCATGAATGGCCCATTGTTTATCAGCTTTATGTTAATCTCGAAACCTAGATTTTATAGTTATTTCGCAATTCATTATTTTAGAATTCAATGAAATCTTGGTGATTCAGAGCTTAAACCCAACCAAGTATTTAACCTCTAGCATAATAAAAATCCCAAAAGCAATAGGCCATCGCAGGGGCCTTACTATGACGTGCCAAATTAGGAATAGTTTCGTCGTGAAAAAGAGACGGTGCTATACGACGCTAGTAGCCGTGTCTCGCTCTCACACCTGAATAGTGATTGCAAATACACGTTAAAAAGAGTAACCATGGAGTTTCTTGCCCGTTCTTCTCCATAGGAAACTACTTTTTGGAATGGGCAACTAAATTCTTTCTTTTTTGACTTTCAAAAGTGCTTGTTATTAAGTCTAATTGAAATAAATGATTTGAATTGAATGTGGTGGTATGGCTCATGGTCCTATCTGTATCTGAATAATCTTTGCTTAGCATCTGCGTGTACGCACATCCACGTACACGATCGCGTATCAGCACAATGATTTATTGCTAGCTCCGCTTATTTAGAATTATTTAATGATACCACAATCATTACCCACAAAGTGATTGTTAACTTCGAATTATCAATTATGTGGATTTTTAGAACAATTTATTGTAATTTGGTAGTATCTACGTATTCTATTATTTGTTAACCGACTTCAAAAAAAAGGAGGAGGTTCTCAATTCGTCGGGATCTTTTTTTTTTTTTATTTTTTATGTATGTTCACCGATTACTCGAAGACGCCTGGACCGATTTGCAAAATTGTTTTTTTATTTGGTAGGGTATACTTTCCAGGTGGTCCCATAGTCATCAAGTCAGGATCTGATGATGGAAACCCTGAGAAATCGAGGGCAACTTTGGAAAGTTGTAGGCATGCATAGGGTAAAAACTTAATGCTCAGGTGTATGTTTGATAACACTATTCACTAGTGCAAGTTTGGAGCTGACCTGATGATGGAGACGAGAGAAGGTCGAGGGAACTCAGCAACGGTATATATTAACTACCTCGTGTTTGGGCTTATTATGTTCGTATTGACGAGACCTTTGCAACAGTGAAGGTTTGGAGCTGATCTGATGATGGGGACTAGAGAAGGTCGAAGGAACTCGGCAGCTGAATATGTAAACTACCTCGTGTTTGGGCTTATATTATTTGTATTGATGAGAACTTTCCACTAATGCGGATAGTAACAACTATACTTATCACTAGTATAGGTATATGTATAGTCACTGAAAAGCTAAACGTTTTTTACGACAACGTTAACGAGATGTTGTTACAATAAATAATTAAAAAAATACATTAAGAAGAAAATCATGTAAGAAAACACAAGTATGTACTGTTCTACCTTTCATCAGAAACAAGATTTCTCAGCCTTTGCATTTCTGCTAATGCTCGTTCATCGTGGGGCTTAGTTAACAGCTTAGAAGGTTCTAAATCAGATAGAGCTATTCCTTCCAAAGTTTTGACTATGCTGAGAGCTACATAAACTTGTCCCTTCGCAAAGTTCTTTTTTCCCAAATCTATAACAGCTTTATCAAGGGTTGTACACTGAAGTTTATGCACTGTCACAGCCCAGCATAAAATAATAGGCAACATTCGACGCTCAACGTCACCATAGCCTCTAATTGCTTGGAATGTTGCACACATTGGCGGAATAGACACAAAGCCATTAGCATCTTTGGATCTACTACCAATCGTCTCGTCATCAAATTGTATCACTATCGGTTCAGCCGTTTTATAAATATATCAAAAATAACGATTTATCTCTACTTGCTGATATGCCAAATACTTCGATGATTTGGTTATTTACGCTTATTACAACCTAAAAACGTGGTGTGTTTATTTTGTTAAGATAGCAAGACCGAGACACTGAAAAGCGAAAAAATAAAAAAAGCTTTTTACAAAAAAAATAAAACCGACTTCCAAAAAAAAAACTGAAAAGTAAAAAAAAAACTGAAAAGTAAAAAATAATTTTAATTTAAACGCTATACGACCAAAACATCGCTCTAGAAGTCGGTGGCGAAATACTAACAATAGTAACTTACAAGACACCGACTTCGAAAGCGATGTTTTGGTCGTATAGCGTTTAAATTAAAATTATTTTTTACTTTTCAGTTTTTTTTTTACTTTTCAGTTTTTTTTTTGGAAGTCGGTTTTATTTTTTTTGTAAAAAGCTTTTAATATTTTAAATTGGTTTGGATGCTTAGTATGTTGACCTAGAAATTATAGCATTTTGTTGTGTAATGTCAGTAAATTATATCTATAGTTTATTCGTAGACCAATGTAATGATAGTCGATTATCGCATTATTTACATACTAGCTGTTTCTTGCAGTTTTACGCGCGTTCTGAGAGAACAACCTTACGCATCTGGATAAAATATATTTTGTCTTTCCCCAGGTACAAAGTATTCTCCATACCCAATTTCATCTAAATCGGTTCAGTGATCTTATCGTGTGTAGTAGATACCGCAAGAATAACGACATACGGACAGTTTTTTTCGCATTTGAAATATTCGTTAAAAGACGGTTCATAAATACCATTGAATCGGGTTAGATGAATTTTGTTGTGGATTGATTGAAGGTTCTCAGGATGCAAGTCAGAATTATATTCAACCCTTTGTAAAGTACGGCTGCTGCAGCTGCAGAGACTACCAGCCGGCGCAAATAGAAGTAACCTTGTTGGTTGCTATACTTTTGAGCCGTTTCGGGTCGAACGATTTGAACGTGGAAGTTCACGTTCTCCAGTTCAAGGAATTCGCGAAAAGACTGGTTGACACTTCGCACGATCAAAGGGCCGGCTTATTATTTGCCAAAGAATTAGCATTGCTATTCAACATGGCAATGCTGCTAGTCTTTTGGGCACATTTTCAGATGACAGCAATGTAGATGACTACTTTGACACCTAAACTCAATTTTTATTTGTACTACATATACCTATGATTATTATGTTATAAACATTTGCCAATTCACGTTCAATGATCATTTTAGTGGTGTAACCGATGTAACAAAATGTTTAGTAATCTACACCACCAAGTTCTTTATCAACGTACAAAGGAAGATAACCATCTGGTACACTTTCCCCGCATCCCATGGATATTTCCCATAGACGTTGTAAAACAGTATTAAAACATTAATTACCGTTGTTACTTCTACGTGTTAGTTGCAAAACTCTTTTGTTGGCGTGTGAACTTTTCGCTATGTACCTACGTATATACATATGTATAGTAGGTTTTAATAAAATTGTCCTATATAGTCCCATCTTGAAAGAACTACTTCGTACACACGGATTAAAATCTTGTGTTAATCCAGGTAATTTATGTGTGTACAGAATAATCTTACTCGGAAGAATAAAAGCTGATGCAAAATGTGAACTGTGCCAGCTGTTTACGATATTAGATACGTATTAATTCTCAATCGTCAAACCGTACGAAAGATTATAAGCTACCGAAAACGTATACGTAAAATTGTAAACAGTTGATACAGTTTAAATTTTTCGTCAGTTATAATTTTACGAGTAAGATTATAAACCAACGGTATTCGTAGTCCTACGGTAACATTGTATAAGTTATTTATGCTGAAATAAGAAGGCTGGCTGTACTTCCGACAAATATTTAAAACCACAATCAGCTTAATCGGCCCAGCCGTTCGCGAGTTGTAGCGAGACTAACGATCATCAATTAATTTTTAAATACTAGAAGACTAAATAAAATATATAATATAAAATATTAAAAAAAGCTCACTCACACTAAAATATTACTACACTACACTGATTTTGATACAACTTACATTTCGACACTGTCGTAGAACAAAGTCAGATGTGATAATACAACGAAATTGTGTTTTTTTTCATATAAGCAAGAAAAAAATTATATATCTATTTTATATATATCCGAGATATTAAAACGAACAAAGTTGTATTTCCAATACGTTCCAAAGAAAATCAAAACTTTAAAGTGCTCTCCTGTAAAGTAGCTATTTTGTAGATCCATTTTTGTTCTACGACAGTGTCGATTTATATATATTTTTCTTTGTTACCATGTTCGTATAATGAAATAATAAAGGCTTCATTCATTATTATTTTATATTTCTAATTTACAATCGATGACAGTGTTATTAAACCCGACTATACCCAGTAACGTGAGTGGACACAGTCATAATTTTAAAGCAGGCATTGCAAATGTCTGTTTACATAGCTAAACGATGCATTATATGGCTGTTGCATATGAGAACCGTAAATGGTAATGGTGTTATGGTGCTTATGACATATCAAATAGATATATCAATGTGTTGTGTGCTCAATGGTCGGAGTGTTGGCATTCGCTGGAGGCACAATTTATATACTTTAGACTAGCTTCTGTTGTGCCCCCGACTTTGTCTGCGTGGTCTTTTATACCGGGATAAAAAAAACTATATGTATACTAAATGTCATTCAACTACATTCATTGGTTTTTGCGTGATATCTGTACATACAGAGTGCAGGCAAAAAAAAAAAAAAATGTCTAATAAAGACCCCAGATATTATTATTTTTCAAAATCTATAATGTACAGAAATATAATTTAATCATAATTATAAAGATTATGAAAAGCATTTTCTTTCATGCTATTTTTCAAAGACTGATAACAATTTTATTATTTACCCCAATAAAAAAATCCTTAGTAATATTATAAATGCGAAAGTAACTCTGTCTCGCTTTCACAGTTTTTTTTTTCATTTCAATTGCTGAATTCATT
Source organism: Pyrrhia umbra (assembly GCA_963891755.1). Taxonomy (NCBI): domain Eukaryota; kingdom Metazoa; phylum Arthropoda; class Insecta; order Lepidoptera; family Noctuidae; genus Pyrrhia; species Pyrrhia umbra. Next base: position 977,011 of record OY982925.1, read on the forward strand.
TAACTGAAACTTGGTATAGACAAAGATGGGGAAGAAATATGTATAATAATATTAAAAAATCGACAAAGCACTTCGAAAAAAAGTAGGATGGCAAATCATCACATCTCTCACCACCATATCACCACATCAATCACACATCAAATATCTCTTACTGACTAAAACCCATCCATGTTCCTTCCGAACAATATAGTTCCACTCTGCCCTTGAAACCCTTGCATACCCTGAGAACCTTATCTAATTTTACGCAACATTTTACACATTTTGATTATCTGCACCACCACTATTATAATACCTACTCTCTTAACAGGGTTCTTGCCAAAGTGTTCACGCTATTGCAACAAGATGGTGAGCAGAGGCCCACACGAATAGCTAATCTAATAGCCAATCTGAAGGATGTTCCCATAGCGTGTTGAAATTCGGCAAAAAATGGTCCATAAATGGCTAAAGTTGCGCTATAAAACCACATTACTTAAATTACATTAATGGTAATTGTTTAGTTAGCATTTGCTTCTGAATTTTGAACAAATTGATTGGTTTTTGTGAGAAATAATGATGTGCTTATTGATTGTCTTACTTTACAAATAAATATCCATGCGAATGTGTGTCTGTCTGTTACATCTTCACGCTTAAACCGCTGAACCAATTTAAATAACATTTGAAGGTGTGGGAATAGCTTGAAGACATAGGGTAGTTAATAGTTTATATCTAAGTGCATTAAGTATTCCTCTGGACGCGAATAAAACCGCGGTAAAGAGCTAGTTTCATATAAATCAGTTCAAGTGTTTTACCATGAAAATGTAACGAAGTAACAAATAAAATATTGTCTGACTAAGCAGATCGAATGCTGCTAGAAGCGCCCTGCAAGAGGTCATGTAAAAAAAAACAAACATAATCACTGCTGATATTGAGTTGGGATTTAATACCGACGAGTGGAGTGGCAGAGAGGATAGCCGTATGAACTCTAAAAAGCCCACAGACCGTTGTGATTTGAGAATGATAGTTTAAATCCATCGACCATTTTTTTGTTTATATTTTTTTTATTTTATTTATTTAAATCTATTGTTACGGTCATCTGGGACGAATGGAACTGATTTTTCTTACTGACAAGCCAATCGCACTTCGCCAATCGTCTTTTTACTATAAACTGAAATGTTTCTTCGTGTGAATTTAAAATATTTTTAAATTATATAAATGTTTTTTACATTTAAAAATTACTTGCTTTGTCTTGCTGAGTTGAGTTTTCAATTATAATTAAATAACTGTAATACAGCAATAAAGTTTGTTTTTTCAGGTTAATGAGGCTTTAAGCTTATTTATATGTTAGAAGTCAAGTACGAAGTTAACATAAATCCCTGTCCCATTGTCCTAAGCATAATACTTAACACCCATAAACTATACCCATATTTCAAATTGGAATCATCCATTTTTCTTGTCCGTTGTGTGACGTGTTTCCTTGACCGGGAATCGAACTGCATTGTAGTGCCATTGTTTGAACAGGACGCGAGGTAGATTTATTTGTTTTATCTCCTGACAAGTCAAATAAGGCACAAGGTGAAATTGAAGTGACGTGTGTAATCAGTTTAAAGATGTTCTTAAAAGGTTCAAGTCTTCAAATATTAGTTGCTTGCATACTGTTTTGAAATGCAGCAAAGGTTACTCATAATTATTTTGGTAGTAAATACCTACTAATATTAGAAATGCGTAAGTTTTTGAGGATGTATTTAAGTTTGTTACTCTGTCAACCAAAAACTCCTTTGAATGAGTTTGGTACTTACACTCATAGTTTAGAGTCTGGATAGGATAGTTTTTTTATCCACGTGCGCGGAGTATGCTGGATGCAGGTGTACATGTGTTGTGTTTTTTTTATCTATACTAATATTATGAAGACGTAAAGTTTGTGAGTTTTTGAGGATGTAGGGGGTAATCTATGGATCTACTGAACCGATTTTGATAAAATTTGGTACGGAGATAGAGGGGACCCTGGAGAAGGTCTTTTTATCCGTGTCCGTGAAGAAGTTCCCTCAGGAAAACCTCGCGGGTCAAACCTCGGGAAACAGGCCTATGTAAACCACGATGGTAAACCGATATGAAAATAATAATCTTTCGATTATTTATAATCTTCTATATCTTCTATACTTATAATAAATCTGTAGCGAGGTCAATTCTGTACATGCAATATATTTCCAAAATAACTAGCAGGGGGTGATTAGGGATCGATACTGATGCCAAAAATGCAATCAGTAAAATTTTTGTCTGTCTGTCTGTCTGTCCGTCTGTCTGTCTGTCTGTCTGTCTGTCTGTCTGTCTGTCTGTCTGTCTGTCCGTCTGTCTGTCTGTCTGTCTGTCTGTCTGTATAAACTCTATAGAAACAAAAACTACTCGACGGATTTTAACGAAACTTGGTACAATTATTTGTCATACTCCTGAGATGGTTATAGTATACTTTTCATCACGCTACAATCAATAGGAGCAGAGCAGTGAAGGGAAATGTTGTCATTTTGTTTAATCGCGCTAATCTCAGGAACCGCTGGTCCGATTTAAATAATTCTTTCAGTGTTAGATAGTCCATTTATCGAGGAAGGCTATAGGCTATATATCATCACGCTAAGACCAATAGGAGGGGAGCACCACTATTCCACGCAGACGAAGTCGCTGGCAGAAGCTAGTGTAAAATAAGAGCTTAAAATCAGAATTTACTGTGTCTGTGACTCTTTTTGATCAAAAAGAACGATCAAGTTCTCGTGTGAAAAGATTGCTTGATAAACATTCATGAATTTATGATTAATATTTGAGAACCGAAATGTAAATAAAATGTCTGTATTCATTGTTGGGAAAATACAAAATTTGGATTCAAAAGTATTTAGTACGCAGATACCTATGTGTTTTAATGGTTTTATTTACAGCGTATAAATACATACTAGCTGTCTTGTTAGTCATATGTGTCTATTATCCTTACTTTAGACCTACTAAGCCAAATAGTTTCATTTACATTCTCCTATGTACTTCCCCAGATCTAAATCTATCTCTATATCAAGTTTCACTTAAAATGGTTTAGCTTGAAAGCGTGACAGACATATAGAGTTGGCACGTATCTATACTCTATTTATACTAATACCCGTATATGTATAGTAAGCTGAACAGTTTGTTTGTTTGTTTGCTTGAACGCGCTAATCTCAAGAACTACTGGTACGATTTGAAAAATTCTTTCAGTTTGAGATAGTCCATTTATCGAGGAAGGCTATATATAGGCTATATATCTTCACGCTAAGACCAATAGGAGCGGAGCACCACTATTCCACGCGGACGAAGTCGCGGACTGAAGCTAGTAATTTTTATAAAGCAAGACTGCATGTGACATGCTGAAGATCGAACTCAGTGGCGTGCCATGGGAGAGGCCTATGCCCAGCAGTGGGCTGATGATGATGTGACATGAGTTCGAATATTTGATTTCATTGGCCCTTACTACGCAGGAGGTCAGCTAGGCAGTCAGATAGCTGCATCCGCTTAAGACTGGAAGCCGACCCCAATATAGTTAGGAAAAGGCTAGGCAGATAATGATTGGCCTTTACTACGTAAAGTGCGGTCATCCCCGATGTCACCCCAGGTGAAACGACCTATACAAATAGGTCGTGTCTACTTGCAACTGGGCTATCAACGCTCCTCATTCATAAGACCCAGCTGAGTACCTTAAATCTTCTTAGAGAACAAAAGTCGGATGCAGCTTAGGACATCGCTTGTTAATCAGACGCCAGTCAGGGTTAACAGACGAACCAATAAAATAGGGTGACCATAATGCACTGAAATGCTTTTTTTAGGGATCATGATGTGCCAAAGCAGGAATGGTTTAGTTTTAAAAAAGAGACGGTACTATACGAGGTTATAAGCTGCATCTCACTCTCATAGCGGAATAGTGATTGCAGAAACTCGTGGTGGTGCTGCCAGGAGGAAGTGTCAGACTTTTTCGCTCTTTGCGTTCCAATCCAAAAAAAAACATTCATTCAAAATTCCAATCTTGTAGATGCACTGGGATTTTTAACCTTTTTGTTTCCTTTTTTATGTCCTGTTAAATATTGTGGGTATATCCAGACTTTTGGCATTTGTATATATTCCCTAAAAATATTATTAAAACAATAGTCCAGCATTCATTTTATAATAAAAAAGCAATGCCATTGAACTATTATTGTCGCTATTCGCAGAGCCTTGACTTCTCCACAATTTTGTTAATAAAAGCGTAAACAGCGCTCATTGGTAGTGATAACGATTATTGTGAGAATTTAAAAATAAAAATATATATTAAAATACAAGAAAATATAAAAAAATGTAGTCATAAGTTCGACCTCATTGTTGTAAGGTTAAATGTGTGAACGTGAAACATACGATTATTTATATGTAGTACTTATATATTACATTACATTGTTATTAAGTTTTAAGGTTTCATAAGCATATTATATTATAAGGAAAAACATATAATAATATCGGATTTGCAGGAGATAATTTAAATTATTAAATTAATTTCAAGTATGCATTTTCGAAAAAAATATTTCACTTTACTTTTTGGAAAATGCAGACAATTTTTAAGAAAACCATTTGTATATTTTAGTTTTAGATCATATCTGTGTGACGTCACTTAGACTAAAGTTTCCTAACTGAATGAAAAACTAACATGATATGATATTAGTTTATTTGATTAGTTCAAAAGTAAGTTTTTTACAAGATTAGGTACTATTAAAAAAGTTACTAATGATCTAAATACAAAATATTCAAAAGGGTTTTTGACTGGCCATATTTTCGAAAAAAAATATTTTTTTTATTACGTCAATAAAAATACTCACCACCACAATATCGATTTTTAATTACACTACAATCATGTTGTTTTTTCTTGCGCTTACCTACTTATCAGAACTCATGAACTTTATTTAAAACTAGGTCATAATACACATAGTCTGAATTTTTTCCCTCAAAGGTCAATCGCGTGGAGCGCCTAGCGTTATTGTCAATGTCTTGCGCAAGAGTTTAATTGTTCCATTATACGCGGATTCGGGTGGCCTCAAATTTGGGGCGGATGTTAAGAAACGAACCGTTTGTTTCGTGGAAGATCCGTGTCCTGATAGCTTGGACACCCTGTTTACGCCATCGCCCTTTGTTTGGTGAATGTTTTTAATTGGTAATTCATCATCATCAGCCTATATATTGTCCCACTGTTGGGCACAGGCCTCTTCTCATACAGAGAAGGCATGAGCATTGATCACCACGCTTGCTCAAGGCGGATTGGCGATTTCAGACTTTTTAAGTCCAGGTTTCTTCACGATGTTTTCCTTCACCGATAGTCGGTGGTATCTAAGATATACTTAGAAAGTACATATGACTTTAGAAAAGTCACATTGGTACTTGCCAGGTTTCGAACCCGCACACTTGTAATCGAGAGGCAGATGCCTTAACCACTAGGCCACCACGACTCCTGGTATTTATTAATTTGTAATTAGTTATAACTTTTTTTGTATATATTCTTGGTGTAATTTGTATTGACTTATTAAAGTGTGACATTATTGCATCAAAAAGTGTCTAGAGGAATAATTGTGATTGATTGTTTACTCTGCCAAATTCTCTTGAAACGGTGGAGTTTTCTTTAATGAGGTTATAGTTAGGTTACACAAGACGAAAAAAAACTAAGTCCTATAATCATGAAATAAGAAAATAGACTATTTATTTCATAACTTGTTTATCATAGTGAACACTTTTTTGAAGATGTGGTGTAACATATACCTAGAGTTCACACTTCATTAAAATTTATTACATTTATACTGCGTCTGATTTCGTTAGTTAAACCTACAATTAAAATAGCAGCATTTACATACAATGCGAGGATTCTCCAATTCTCACGCTACCCGGCAAAAAGTATAAAGATCCCCATTTTAATTGAAAATAACACAACTATGATTTTTATTTCCTTTTGTTGAATATTTTTAATGTAAGTTATTTTTAATATGAAAATCATCCTGGCGGTCGGGTCTCTTATACCCAGCCATATGAGCCAGTATTATTTTGTTTTAGTAAATGGCTTTTTTATTTTTTATTTTATATATTTAAACTTTATTTCAGGCATCAATGGCCCATAGATAAATACCTTAATCTAACATATATATGTTATATACAAAATTTGTTAGTAAATAAAAACTTAAATCTATGTTAGTAACACTTCACTAAGTATGCACTATGTCACTGTGCGGTCTGTGGCACTTGTCCGCGGATTTAAGAGAAGGGTTATCATCTATCTGCATTCTTAGATAACTAATTCACGATACTACTGCGATATCTAGATAGCTAGACAAATCAATAATTCGGAATATCATAACAAAACAATTCAATGTCATCAAAAAATCTTCAAATTTATTTTTTATGCCTTTTAAATACGTAAACTATTGCGTTAGAATAATAATCAAACAAACCTCCTTTGTTTATAAATTCGAAAATCAAATTAGATGCAACGACGCATACTATAAATATTTAAACAACAAAACAAAGAATAAAGCCGGCTAAGTGTGAGTCGGACTCGCAAACAAAGGGTTCTGAACCAAAAACATAATAATTATTATTTTCGCTCACTTATTTAATTCATTTCATCTTTGAAAAATATTTTATTTTTATTTTTTTGTGTGGTTTGTTTTTATAGTGGCCATAAACAAACTGTAAATTTGAAGTTACTAGGTACCTATTACGGTTTAAAAAATATAGTCCCTTGTCAGACGAACGGACTAGCGGAGCCTTAGGCCCAAGTTCACCGACAAGATAACGGTCCGATCGACTGAAAACAGCTGTTTAGTATAAATCCAAACTTCTACCATAAGATGAATGACCTATCATTGCGTTTTTTACTCCTAAAAGGGTCGATTATTAAGCTAGGGTTAAACAAAAGTTGACAATACGAAAATTCCCGTTTCGTGGTTTAAAAAGTATACGTTTAACGGGCCATATATAACCCTCTATCACCGATAGAGGAACTTGGCCCTTAGTTATCCATAGATAGTGTCTCGTTTGGTTACGGTACCCAAAAATGAATAAACAAATACAACATAAAGATATCTATATAAAAAACAAACAGCACTGTGTGAGTGATTGTACAACCCCAGTGTTTGATCGAATACCTGATAGGTTTGCTTAGAGTCGGCCTATTTTCGCAATCATGTATTGAAATTTGTCGATCTATTGTATTTTGATGATGTTCTGATGCATTTCAGATATTTCGTGCGTAAGAAATTGGTCGTACGCACGAACTGGGTAAAATGCAAGGTCTGATGTCTGTTACTATTACAAGTATTACACTATTTATAGCTGTTTCTGTTAATTTTGATTTGTTCTGGTGAATTTATTGCGGATACATGATCTGTTTTGGTAAAATCGAAGTTTAGTAAAACCAATTGAATAATATTCTATCTTAGGTACCTTAACACCCAGCTCTTTTACAGTTATTGTATGTGTAGTGATTGTCAATCACAGATGTCGCTTGACGGGTCCGACGCAGTCCTATTACGGGCTGCGGAATTGTTCAAAAGTAACTGAGAGTAGGTAACTGCTATCCTGAAACACGAAGGAAGGAACTTGGATGGGCGAAGAAAGTGTTTAAATTAGAATTTGATGATTTTCTGTCCTTAAAAAAGACATAAAAAAACACAACATCACGCCTGTTTTTCCGAGAGGTAAGACAAAGATTTACTCCACAATTAAGTTTTAGGTCAATCGATCCTACTAATATTATAAATACGAAAGTTTGTAAAAAAATATGGATGTATGTTTATTACTCTTTTACGCAAAAACTACTGAACGGATTTGGATGAAATTTGGTACACGCGTAGTTTATAACCTGAATTAACATATAGGATAATTTTTACCCGGATGCGCATCGGGATGCGGGTGAAACTGCAGGAAACAGCTAGTACTAAAATAAATAAGGCAGTAAGAAAATATTTAACGCTCAAAATCAATAAAGATAAAATGTTCACTTATTATGTCGATTTGTTTCATAGGACTTTGACCTATAAACCTTATACAAATAATGTCAAAAATGCTATGTAATACTTAATTACGAGCGTAAGACGAAATCAATGCTATCCTTTTATAATGTCACAATATAATTAACAAGTGACACACACGGCAAGACGAGCGGCGCACAGTGGGCTGGGATTACAAGGTTGGGTCTTAAGAGATCAAATGTATTTTTTTGGTATCTAGGCATAAATTTAAAACGTTTTTATTCTGGGACTTTTTTTAATTTAACGAGTACTTTCGGAGATATAGCCATATCAAATTTGTATGAAGAGTCATGTTATTTTAGTTAAGCAATTTATACCAATTAAATTGAAATTGAAAATAATGTATACTAAACGGCCTGAAAACCTCAATACCTACTTATTTCTTAAAAAAAAACAATGTTCGACATTTTCCACCACCATAGGTAGGTATGACGTAATTTGTTTTGAGACTTATTTCCGGGAATCAAGGGATAAGAGTGCGCGAGCGCAACAACAAGTTATGACGTGTCGTAACGTGATTGGTGCAACTATAGGGTACCTACGGAATGTTCGGTTGCATTCAAACGCACTTCAGTGTTCTATTACCCACCATAATAGACGCACTACCCCCACACATTCATTACTTACTTATTTGTTATTTTGTATTTGTGAAAATGTTTGAAAATTTAGTGACAAACCTTGATCTTTTCATTATTTTAAAAAACAGTGGCAGTATTAAAAATAATGACAGTTTGTGTAGTTATAAGGTCTAAATTTTTAGTCGAATTAAGTGATGATCATGAAAAGACCTTAAAGTTGTTTTGTGCAAAATTTTGTTATAATTTAAATAGAAGATGGGAAAACGCTTATCGTAAAGAAAATATATTCAGAACTAAAAATAGTGAATGGTTACAAGAAAACATAATATGGCCAGACTTTATTAAGTGTTTAATAGGCAGTAATGAAGATCAACCAGCACCGAGTACATCAACTCAGTATGTATCCATCAAAAGTTTCTGTCGGTGTTTCCACCGAACAAAGCCCAAGAAAACCTTTTTGTGAATTAGCGCCTAAACAGAAAAAAAGACGTGCAGAAAACTTTCATTTATCTTCGGACGAAATAAAATATGCATATTTTGAGCAGTTGAAAGCGGATGGGAATGAGGAGGTTGCTAAAATACTAGAACATTTACTAAAGAATCCCCAAGATGTAAAAAAAGTTAAAAAGTGCATATCTGTTAAAAAAAACAAAACCTGTGTTTTCTCCGGATGAGGCTTTAGGGTTATTTTTATCACTTAAGCTGACCAAGTGGCAATACAATACTTTAAGAACAAGTGTTAACGAAAAAGACAGTAATATATTTCTATCTTATTATCAAGTGCAACATGCGAAACAGAAATGCTATCCACCAAAAGATGCTATTACAGTGACAGAAACCTCAGCTAAAATAAAGTTACAAGCTCTATTGGATATAACGACAACAAGAATAATGACGTCACTCGTCATAGATAGTGGTTATAAAGAATTTACACTAATCAGTAAGTGGGGATTTGACGGTGCTTCTAATCAAGCCAATTACAAACAAAAAATGCAATCAGACGATGAACAAGAAAGTCAACTTGACGATTCAAGCATATTTATGGGTATTTTAGTTCCAATAAAATTAGTGTGCGGCGAACAAGTTATCTGGCAAAACGATTCACCAAATTCATCTTACTGGTGTCGTCCAATCTTTTTCGAATTTGTGAAAGAAAATAAAATAACGATATTGCGGGAAAAAGTGCTATTGAGGAAGAGATTGTAAATTTAGTGAAAACAGAAGTTGGAGAAATAAAAATTTCACACTCTTTATTAATGACTATGATAGACGGAAAAGCAACATCAATTTTATGTGAAACTTCATCTCAGAGATGCGACATTTGTAAAGCCACTCCAACAGAGATGAATAATTTGCCCTTAATTGCATCAAAACCGACTGATCCAGATCTCTGTAAATACAGATTGTCATCATTGCATACCTGGATACGAATGATGGAATGCATTCTGCATATAGCCTACAGATTAACGATACAGACATGGACAGTAAAGGGAGACAACAAGTGCATCATGGAAAGAAGAAAGGAAGACATACAAGACGCTTTTAAAAATAGAATGGGACTTCTGATTGATGTTGTTAAACTGCTAGAAGATTTTTTGCAAATCCAAACATGACTGTTGAGATAACTGGTGTTAGTGAAGAATTAATAAGGTGATTTGCAATCATTTTAGAGGCAACTTAATCAGGTTACCACATTGACACAGCGAAATCTCACGAATATGCTCAAGTGACCATGCAACTGTATTTGGAATTATATAGCTGGTATTATATGCTTCAAGTGTTCATAAAGTCCTTATGCATGGTGCAGCTATTATTGAAAGTTTAGGTCTAATACCAATTGGACAGCTATCTGAAGAAGCTGCTGAAGCTAGAAATAAAGACTTTCGTAGGTACCGCCAACACCATTCCAGGAAATGCAGTAGAAAAACTACAAATGAAGACATTTTAAATAATTTATTGACCAGCTCTGATCCACTCATCTCAGCGAAACGTCACAAACTTCGCAGAAAACATAAAACTTTGTCAGTAGAAGCACAAAGTTTATTAGTAATTGACCAAGCGGAAACATTTGATGATGACGAATACGAAAATTTTGCATTCGTTAATGTGGATACCCTTGACAGTGATTAAATTAAAACAGTGCAGTGGCCAGTAGTGATTGTGATTTTTACTTATTTATTTATTTATTTTATTAGTCCTTAGTGGATTAGGCCTAAAGGGGAGACCACTACATAAAAAAAACGCGCCTAGTTCTTAACCTCTATGGTGGTGTGGAATAGAGAACAAAATTTGAAATTGCGACCAAATCGCAGAAAATCGCAACCCGAGAATAGGCGCTAAAATAGGACAAATATACGTACTATGCATACGTAGAGTCAATTCTTTGAGAAAATTTGAGAATTCCGAGATTTTCACATTTTTTTCTTTTGCTTCATACAAAAATTACTTTGGATATTTTTAACTCCGAAAATACTAAGTTATCTGAATGACCCTCATAGAAATAATTACTTATAATTGATAGATAAATCCAACACAATATTTTAAATTTCAGAAAAAGAAACTTTTTTTTTTAAAATGCTAAGTCCTTTACCGGCCCGTTTCAGCCCACTGTGCGGCGTGGGCTCTCTGTTCACTTTACGACCATTAACAAGTTGATCATCATGGACTTACCGTATTGGGAGATGGCTACATGCCACGCATTCTGGGTTAGAGGTGACAAACATTTTATGTGTTTGTTTCGTAGTTGAGTTTTAGGTTTTAAATTATAGTTGTCATGGGTAGATAATGTGTTGGTTTTGTGTGTTTAATAGAATTAGAACGTAATGTTTGCGGACATATTAAGTAGTTTTTAATTCCTTCAAACTGCGTTAAGTGGTCGCTAACCGACGCACCGACCCTACTTATATGATACAGGTTGCATTTTTTTTCGAATAGGAAATCATAAAATGACTCCTCCCGCTGTAGGTGGAGCGGGAGGGAGTGTCATACTTTTACTGACTTAAACCCAACCATGTTCCTTCCTCAGCTCTTTACGTTCCGGGACCGCGTTAACTCTTTCGAAGATCCTATAACAACAACATCAGCCTATAACCGTCCCCGGATCTCATCAATCTCTGTACCAAATTTCATCCAAATCGGATCAGCCGTTATACCGTGAAATCTTAACGAACAAAGTCACTTTCGCATCTATAATATTATAGTTAGGATTTATAGGTTCTTTAGCATACATAAAACTGTGTATTTTCAATGTCATTAGAACTTTCTACGTGTATCTTGGAAGCCACTGACTAACGTTGAAGGAAAACATTATGAGGAAACCTGGTCAGTCCGCCTTGAGCAAGCGTGTTGATTAATGCTCATGCCTTCTCTGTATGAGAAGCGACTTTTGTCCAGCAGTGGGGAAATACATGAGAGGAGCTTGTGTCTAAGTAACAGCCGCACGGGTCGATCGATCAAAAAGGTAAGCTACGCTTGGCGCGGTCAGTCCGTGGATGGGTGACCATCTATGACATAACGAAACTCCTCCGTGCCTCGGGAAGCACGTTACTTAAGCTGTTGGTCCCAGCTGTCATTTGTAGATCTTTGACAGTCGTTACGGGTTGTCAGAAGCCAGAAAAGTCTGACAACTAGTCTTACCAAGGGGTATTGTGTTACCCGGTAAAACTGGGTTGTGGAGGTCCGATAGGCAGTCGCTCCATGTAAAACACTGGTACTAAGCTGAATCCGGTTAGACTAGAAGCCGACCCCAACTTAGTTGGGAAAAGGCTAGGCAGATGATGAGTGGGGAAATACATGAAAATATTGTACACTGGCTGTTTGCCGCGGACTATTAATGACTATTAAACGCATCCAGATAAAAAGTAGCCTAAAACCTTCTCCAGGGTCCCCTCTATCTCCGTACCAAATTTTATCCAAATTGGTCCAACCATTCACGCGTGATGAGGTGACCAAGGGAAATAGGGATTTATTTTTATATATTTAGATAGAAGATAGATATAGATAGATGCATAACGGTCAAGAGTTGGTAACAAAAGTGTTACAAAACAGTGTGTTACATTGATGAAATACTAATTGATTTAGTTTAGCCCCTTAGCTGTTAAGATACGCATCTGAGTGGTCGATAGCAATAGCGCGATGTCTTAATGTTATGCGTGTTTAATGCTTTAGTTGAGGATTACATTGTGTGCTTGTCGAAGATATTATTATTCTACTAGTATTATAAATGTGAAAGTTTTTATGTTTAGATTTCTGTTACTCAATGTTCCATAACGACTGGACGGATAGGGATGACATTTGACACACAGATAGATTAAAACCTCGATTGTATATACAATACTTTTTATCTCTGTATCTAGACATATTTGCATAATGTAGTTTCATAAAAACAATTAACTAAGTCAAGCTGGTAATTACCATGATGTCGATGTCTTTCCCAATGCTCATGCTTTCTTTGTAAAAAGAGGCGTTTTCCCAGCAGTGGGATAGTATATAGGCCGATGATGGTGATGAATTTTGTTCAACATAACATTAGAGTAGACCTTTTATTTTACTCCTATGAAATTAGTCAAATCTACATTCTGAACCACTACTAAGAAATAAGGTAAAATTTTTAACACAGGCAAAAAACTATGGCCATCGAACCCAAGACGTCACGCCCAGACGACTACTAGACCAACGAGGAATCTATCAGTTCAAATGAAAACAAAAGCTATCGTTATTCTATCGATAACACTTATAAAAAACCTGTAACCTGAAATTTAATTTTTTTTCACCTAATCCTTACTTAACGTCGTAGCCAGGATTAAGCTGCTAACTTAAATTCGGATTAACGCTAAACAGCACTTATGAGTGAGATTTTGCTACTCCATTGCTAAGCAGTAGATTTAAATTAATCGAACTCTATAAGTAAGATGGTACAAGCCTGACTTTACGCGAGTGAAATAAAGACTTTTCCCAAGGACGTTGTAAAACACTTTTCTACTCAAGTGTCTTCAAGTCACATTGTACGTGTACAGTCAGTGACAGTGATACTCTTGACATTATTACGTATGAATGATAAGATGAACTAATATCTAATATTCCCACGAATCTCGTTAAGCATAGATTGACATTCGGCTCATTTTCATCTATAATTGGTGCGTGGGCGCAGTGTTTGACAAAATATGTCAAAGATACATATTTGTTTGACAAGAAGAGCTCTTGGGTCAAGGGTTGCATCATTGCAATTTTGATGCAAGACTTTGAAAGATAGATATATGATACTTGACCGCATTTATCACAATATATACACAAGACAAAATGTGGACTGCAGGTTTTATCAACCTAACAAGCCCTAGTGTCAGAGTTTTCTCAAATCGACCTGACGGTCTCTGACATGGAATTGTAACAAAAACTGCCAGCTTACAAGATAGCAGTCTGGGACGACGGCTCAGCGTACCCTCCCAGGCACGGGGTTATAACACCACCAACTTCTTGACTCCGGGCTGCTTTGTGACATTTTCCAAAATCAACAAAGCGATTTTTGCCGGACCTGCAATCAAACCCAGAGACCCCATTTTTAGGGTTCCGTAGTCCGACAAGGAACCCTTATAGTTTCGCCATGTCCGTCTGTCTGTCTGTCTGTCCGCGGCATAGCTCCGAGGTTCTTGATACTAGAAAGCTGAAATTTGGTATGGATTTGTAAAATAAAATTTTGAAAAATATTTTTTTTTAGGGTAGCTCCCAAACATGTTAAGTGGGGATGAATATTTTTTTTCTCGCGTACCCCTCCGTGTGGGGTATCGTTAAATAGGTTCAAAAATATTATGGGCGTGTGAAGACCATTTTTTAGTTAAGCGAGCCATTTGCGAAATATCTAGCTTTTCAGTGCAAATTTTTGTTCGATACGAGTTACCCCCCCCTCTAACTTTTGAATGGCTGTACCTAGAAATGTGAAAAAAATCACAGACGTAGTACTTGTAATGAACTTATAAGGAAAACTATCACGGCTAAGTAGGTTTAACCGGTTACAGAGTTATAGTCGACTAACTAACTCCTATTACGGAACCCTACTGCGCGTGGCCCGACACGCACTTGGCCGGTTTTTGTTGTTCAGGTTGTTATATTTTTGATGATTCACATAATGGCTAATAGTTTTCAAAGAATTTATTCTGATTCGCCAGACCACCGTTTTTAGTATATATCTTGTAATAGTTAGATGGGAATTCGTGTGGTTTTCTTGCGTTGTTATTGATATAAGTTATTAAGTGACTCAGAAGTATTTGATACTTCAATAACGTAAAAAAATTGATCGTTAAAAATTTACTTAGGAGCTTTAGGTTTCAATTATACTCTTGTTTTTATGTTAGACGTCAGAAAAAAACAAATTTTAAAAATGGGTAGACTGTTTTGTTAAAACTGATGTCTGTACACGGCGTCGCCCGTGTTGTGCCTACACTTAAAACAAAGCCACTCTCGCTACTCAGGGATTTTAATTAGTGATAATCTGAAATTACTCCTGTAGTTCCCAAGATTATCCTTAAGTGTGTAAGGTAAACTTATTTTTTTGTCAATATAAGTTAATTAGTTAATTAATTAGCACTATATTTTACACATCGTCTTATGTATTTTTCTATGTACGACTTTTATATGTAGGCAAAACGCAAAATTACAGCACTGAGTTTGTATTTTTACTTAGTTTATAATTCTGATTTGGTATATTATAATGATATTTTCTGACTCTTAATATTTTTTTGTACAAACTATAATGTCGATAAATTTTTTTATCAACTGAAGCTCAAAAGATTACAAAAAAAAAAATGTTTTAGTTCTAAATAAAAAAAAATGTGTAAGATATTATTTTCATTAAAAAACTGTTTTTATTACAGTTCAATTATCATAGTAAAGATCAGATAATTTAAACAGCTGCAAAAACTAGTTTTCCTGATACAAAGATAAAAAAATCATCTCAATAAGGCTACAAATGAATTGACTACACTTCGCTAACCATATACCGTGTAATGACTGTATTTATTAAACCGTAGCAATGTATACAATCACTTAATTAATCAAACTTATATTTATTTCCTGCACCTACGCATCTTTATAATTATGTCGTAGGCCTTTTAGAAGTATGGCCACCATATTTAGCTGTCTCTGGTTATTTGTAATTTACATATATGACGTGTTATCGCCTACAAAGTGATGTTTAGTCGCTAAAATGTGATGAGGGATAATATAAGAAAAAGGGTTGTCTATAAACTCATAGAAAGCTAAAATACCTATAAGATATCAACTTAGCCTGTCGCAGTCTAAAGCTGGACAGCTTTCCAAAGTCGTGCCACAACTTTCAGTCCTCCACCTTCCGCACCCAATCAATGCCAGCGACCTTTCTTAGGTCGTTAGAAAGATCTAGCTGGGGGACGTCCAATACGCGATCTCCATTCCAGGACTTGTCTGCTCCAACAGCCATCGGTCTTGCGGCAGACATTACCAACCAACTGCTAGTTCAGCTTGCTATCTCTGCAAGCTATGTCCGTGACTCCTGTTCTCTTCCGAATAATATTATTTCTGATCGTATCTTGTCTGGGTAGGTATGTATGTATAGGTGTTATATATCTTAATAAGGCAGTAAGAAATAAGTGAATACCAATAAGGCAGTTCTGTTATTTCTTGACCAAAATAAATGGTAGTTTCTTTCACACACTTAATAATATTGCATAGTCGATGAAACAGAAAGAACATTGTTTTTTCACAAGACTTCTCCCGCTGTAGGGGGGTGGGAGGGATTGTTAGACTCTTAATAATAAGGTACAACCCATTTAGATTCCGTCATTTGCCTTTCGTTTCCAGGGCCGAGGTATCTCTTTGAACAATCCTAAAACCTTGGCAGGGAATAGAAAAGACTTCACTTGGAATTTAGTCAATAATAATAATAATTCTTATAGGGCTTGGTTACAGAAAGCAGTACTCCTAGACACTGCGCGTATCGTCAGGAGGTTCCTTTATCTAGAGCCCTGACTGCCGGCAGCTTGGACTCTGTCTCGTTACCGGTGGATACTATTATTTATATTTTTTAATGTTTTTATTGTTTGTAAAAATATTTAAAAATGTAAATAATATGTTTAAAAAATAAATAAACGGAATAATAATTCTATTAGAATTTTCTCAACACTTAAGTTTCGTAATTATCTGCCGTCAATCATGTGATCTGAAATGACAATAGTTGATGAAAGGTATTGTTTGTAAGGCGTCAGGTGATCTCCTCACTACCAAATGCACGATCATGATATTTGAAATCAACAAATGAATGCTGATCGAAATTTCGACACCTCACTTTAAAGCTTTGTTAACTCTGATGAAAAGAGTTAAAACAAAAGCCAGTCTTGTTCTTCCCACGCTGAAGAGGTGTTACAGAAGAATAGGTACTGCCTTGTTGGTATAGTGTATACAGTAGTATGTATGTAACTTAATCTATGTAACTCTATTTTATTTTGTAATTTAAATAAATTAATTACGTCATTAGTATTTTTAATATATTATATCAAATTGTGAATTATTAAATTTTATAATTATTTGCGCATAATGTAGTGCATGCTGTGCTTTTAGGTTTAGCTTTCTTTTTAAGTGATGAGGCGCTTAGACTTGTTTAGTTTGAAATGTGAAAATTATACTGTAACAGTGTACTCATTGTTGAAAAGCCTAAATAAATAGTGATCGTTTGATTGGTTGGTTCGATTACCAGGTCGGGCCGAAATGGCTTTATGGGCTATTTAAAAAAATCACAAAGCAGCCCAGAGTTAGGTAGTTAGTAGTGTCACACCCCTGTGCCTGGGAGGACACGTTAAGCCATCGTCCCCGGCTGCTATCTTGATAGCAGTTGTTGTTACAATTCCATGTCAGAGGCCGTCAGGAGAAAAATCTGATAATAAGTATTGAAGAAGACTTCAATATTTCAGTAACATCAAGTTACAATCTGAGTCTAAGAAGTTTGTCATTATAGAGAAATGATGTCAAGTAGGTAGTCAAAAGAGACAGGGTTTTTTTTTGACTAATCGATAACGTCATTATTTTAAAGAGAAAATACATAGTTTTATTTGTAGTCTTTGGTGCAATACCATGTAAATTAATATGATTCACTAATTATTTCCCGCGGTTTCGTCCGCCTGAGAACTATTTCACGCGCCCGGATAAAAACTAAATTTAAATCCTTATTCTTTCTCCAGATTTTGACTACTTTTATTCCAAGTATTATGTAAATTGTTTCAGCAATTTTTACCAAAAATTGTGACCGCAGCCCCGGCAGGGATTCGGCTTTCTTGAATCCGATTTAAATCCACGATTTATTGTAGCTATCATTCGTAAATTGGGGTCATTACCACTGGACTGCGGAGTTTTCATTCAATCACTGGATAGGATATCCGCTAACAACAAAATTTCACTCAACAATAACGTCTGGCTTGTCCAGACAACAAAAGATCTCTATTCTATTGGTGAATTGTTTTGTAATAGAATTAGAATTTTACAACAATTACACAATCGATCCAAATATTACACAACGAGAACACAGAACGATGCTATCGCCAGTTATCTGCAGATTGTTCATCGATTACCATACCGGGATCGAGATGATTATCGAGAATTCGATTGTAACATCGATTACTCGTATGTTATTTAGATTAACACAGCTATTGTTTTTGGAGTATTATTTGAGATATTTTGCGTTGTTCCTAATTCGAATCTACAATAATTAAAGTAGTAACTAGGTAGATTTGGGCAATATAGAGATGCATTGTAATTGCAATTTTATAGGCCTTGATATAAGTTACATTATATTTTGCATGTCTGAAAAATAGGTGAAATATGTCTTATTCTGTAACAAAAATGTTATTTCAACAATTTATGTGTGTATAATCTCTTCAGACCAGTTTCGGTCACGGCGACCAATCTCAATGTAGACTAGCCAGGTACGCGGGAGATATTATAGCACACACGCGCTTGCGCAGACACAGGTGCACTCTCTATTCCCTCACTCTCATAGTCCAATGGGCCACCGACACGACCGGGGAGAGATCAGGCGCAGGACCGACAGGTTTACGTGCTCTCTAAGGCACGGAGGTATCTCCCAATGTTAAGAAATCGATTCACCCATCCATAGACTGAGCACGGCTAGCGCAGCTTACCTTACTAATCTGTCCGGCTATTACTAACCCCTCAACAACTCATCTAGGCAATATATTTTAAGCAATTAAAATAAATAAATAATGAATGCCTTCTTGTGTAAAAAAATATCCAAGGAAGTCAAACCACAGCTATTTTTGCTGGGAATCATATTTTTAAGTAGGTACCTATTTAAAGTCTTGACTGAAACTGAATCAAGAAATATAGATCGGTATCGGTATCGTTATAACTAATCGATTCTCCAAAATATCAGGTGAATGTTGTTCGTTAGTTGGTGTTAATTAATTATTATTTTGCTCTGCAATAGGTATTTATTCTTACATACCGATTTATTTCTCGATTAAATTGGAATTCTGAGAGCCGTCAACACTTTCAAATGTATTTGGTTGATGTTGATTAAATATTGAAAAGCAAAAGTTTCGTTATTATGTAAAACTTTGCTACTTGCAACTTCATCTATGTATGCTTCAGAATTGAGTCCAGATGACGGGACAAAAAGTATTTTAAGTGTTTAATGAGAACATGGTATATTTATGGGTGGTGCAAAATTAGGCCCATATTGGTTTTATAGTTTTTAAGTGAAAGAATAAATACATAGGTACATTTTTAAATACTTTTACGGTAATCCTATCTAATAATTTAATTGTTAAATGTGAATGTGAGTTTGTTTGTTACGTTTTCACGGTAACACGACTAAACCGATTTAGATAATATTTGGTTGTTGTTTCATTATAGGCTTATTAAAATATAATTACCTTTACAAGACATAATTTATATCTTTTATTAATAAAATAATAAACTAGCTGTTTCCAGCGGTTTCACCCGCATCCCGAGGGAACTACTTAGCGCACCCGGGTAAAAAGTTAGCCTATGTTGTTCCTCAGGGTCTATTCTTATATCTCTGTACCAAATTTCATTTATATCGGTCCAGTAGTTTTGGCGTGAAAGCGTAACAGACAGACAGACAGACAGACAGACAGACAAGAAGACAGACAGAGTTACTTTCGCATTTATAATATTAGTAAGGATTAAGAATTGCATGAAGGCAAATGTTGGGACCCACCGAACTAGGTTTATTTAAATGGAATGGAAAAAGATTTATAACTGGTCAATAACATAAGATTAGACAAGTATCTATCCAGACGCAGAAGCTGCCTTAAGATGCAAGTGAAACAACAGAAAACTGTTAGTTAAATATAACATAAACAATAAATTCTCACACGTTCCATACGAAATGAACGTATTTCTAGGAACGAATCGTTTTAGGTAACACAACATTAATCTCAGATCGATTTAAATCGAGATAATCGAGTTGTGTACTGGTATTTTATTATTAATTTTGATTGTTTCAAGGTATGCATTGCTCTGGATTTGAGTGATGGTTAGACGTTCGCAATATTATTGAATTGCGTTTATCTATATATTGCTCAACATTGTTTTAAATGCAACATCGTAAAATTGATAATTTGTAATCTAAATAGCTTATTCTCGTAGTTTCACTCAGATTCTGAGGAAACAATTTCACGTTCCAGTATACAAACGTGTCCTAGCCCTTACTTAGACTTCCATTCATCACCATACAAAATTTTATCTAAATCGGTTTAGGAGTTTTATCTTCAAGAAAACCGCAACAGACAGACATAGTTACTTTTACACTTTTGCATTTATAATCTCAATAACATTTTATTGAGATTAAGGTACTATGTGGGTATAACCTAATTTTATCAATTACCTAATGAAAATCACTTTTCTAGAAAAGTGTTGTTCAACATTTTATTACAATATCTGACGCCCAATTCGATAGCTCAAGAATTCTTATTAAATAATACTGACTTTTGGTTATAAACAAAAACTCCAATAAATCACAACTGGTTTGTCACACTTAACCTTTACAAAACCGATAGAATAATTAAGTATCTTTTAAAAAATAGCTCCACTTATCTTTTTTCCCAACGAGAATATCAACCATTAACTCATTAAGAACAATAATTAATCACCAATTAACAGAGTTCGATAGAATTTGGTTCTGTAAACGCCCTATTGGTGATAGGTAAGTCAAGGATAGTGTACGTTCTCTTACGCAACCGATGCGCAGGCGCAAGCTCTACATAGCTTATTTAGTTAGGATTACAAATACATCGTTTTGGTAGCAATTTGATTGAAAATAAAATAAACGTTATTTTATTGATTTTTATTCGAAGGTTTAGATAGAATTTTGCCATTCAGGAATGTTCAAAACGATTACCTGGAACTCAAAAGGCTAATAAAGGAACACAAATGGGTTTTAGTCAGGAAGAGTCAGATACTATATTTGATGATTTTCCATCTCACAAAAAAGTCTTGGTAGGTAGGTACATAATTATATACTTAGGATTGCAAATTAAAAAACTTTAAAAACAAATCTTCGCTACTTAGGGAAAGATATTCCTCTTTATCAAATTCTTAAGGAATATTCAAAATGAAATAAAATGTATATTTAACTTGTAACGGCTTCCCAAATTAATCTTGTCTTCATTTGAATACTGACGTTTTCCGCGTCCCGCACCCAGATAAAAATATACCTATAGCCGTCTCCTGTCATCTATCTCCGCGCCAAATTTCATCCAAATCGATTGAGCCGTTTTACCATGAAAGCTTAACACTACTATATAAATAAAAGTTACTTTGATCCACAGTTTTCTTCTAACAAGAGATCAACCTGACCCGACTAAACTGACTATAACTATTGCATTCGTGCCCATGACACTACTCTGCATATAATTGATTTGACGTGGTTTTGTTCATGATTGCCCGCCTTCATCGATGACACTAATAGTATAATTTAAGTACAATAAATTGTTCATTTGTAGATAATTTTAATGATATGCAATAGATATTTGTGACTTTCAATATGAATGGGTGATTAACGCTTCATTGAAAATTGAGATTGATCTTTGATGAGGATATAAGTAATTTCATCAATCATTATTTCATTTTAAATGCCTTTTATTAAAGTGTAGGTCTTTCGATGCCACCAAGGCTTAACTGGTGGAATTGTCTGACAGTAAAAGAAAATAAAACGTGAGGAATCTTGGAGGAATTTCGGAATTTTCAGTCTGAAATCTCCAATCCGCCTTGAGCGAGCGTAGTGATCAATACTCATGCCTTCTCTGTGTGAAAAATGGCCTGTACCAATCAGTGAGGCAGTAAATACGTCGATGATGATGATAAAGATACGAGTAAAACCACAGGATGCAGCTAGTTATTAATAAATTGTAATTAATAACTTTGCCCAGCTGCGCTCGCTGTGGCCGGAAAACATAATAATTGTCACAATTATGATAGAAGAATGCTCATTTATGCCTTTTGTAGATCCGTGAGAAAAATATACTTATTATAAAGGATCATAAAAATGTAATTTCGTATCTAATAATGATCTAATCCTGAGTCATAGTGGGAAAGCTTTGGTTAAATGTCAAATAGGTAATTGTACCTTAGTTACTCGTATGCTACGCAGTATCCAGTCAATGAGCTTTTTTTTTGCAATATATTCACAAAGTCGCCATTTTTAATTAATGATGAATTCTTCTATTTTAGGCTGTGTAACATAAGTCTTGCTACTTTAGTGTTTATTTAATGATAAGGTTTAAGTATGGGTATTTTTAAGGAACGATAATAGTCACTGAAAACAGTATTGTCTTTAATATTGCAAGCTGTCATGCATTACAGCAGCTCGTGGCTAAGTAACAGCCACACGGTTCGCCCGATCAAAGGTTAAGCTGCGCTTGGCGCGGTCGATCCGTGGATGGGTGACCATTTATGTCATAGCGATACTCCTCCGTGCCTCGGAAAGCACGTTAAGCTCTTGGTACCGGTTGTTATTTGTAGATCTTTTGACAGTCGTTACGGGTAGTCAGAAGCCAGGAAGTCTGACAACCAGTCTTACCAAGGGGTACCGTATTACCCGGTAACTGGGTTGTGGAGGTCAGATAGGCAGTCGCTCCATGTAAAACACTGGTACTCAGCTGCATCCGGTTCAGACTGGAAGCCGACTAAGAGGGAAAAGGCTAGGCAGATGATGATTGCAGGCTGTCATGAAAAGTCATTAGATCAACGGTTCCAAAAAGAGGGTCCTATGAAGAAGAACCGACAAGAAACTCCATGGCTCCCTTTTTAAAACAATAATGATAATAATCAAAACAATCATGATAATCAAAACAAAAAACTCGATCATATTATTATAATAAACTAAGTTACGCAATAAAAGGTTATAAAATACATATAAATCTAATAGATAAAACCCTTATCCTGGCAGAAGTTAAAAAAATAGTGACCACTTCTTCGGTATCTAATTCATTTTATTTATTTCTTTATGAAAAAGCACCATCTTTAAACACTTCGCTAATTGAGTTATCCACGTCAGGAAGTCAGAACAAATGCATAATGAACAAAATCCGCCGATTCAGAAAACGGTGTTAATGAGACCACGTCGAATTCATAAATCGAGAACAATATAGTACGTTCAAGGACGCGCCACAGGTCGGGTAGGGGGGCATCACTAACTCGTGACCGGTGCGGCCAAATGTCAAATAGTCTCTCGTGAAACTGCGCTGAGAACACGCGCGTAACAATCGAGATACGAACGAGACTCGAAATAATCGAATACGAAAAATAATACCATAACGATAAATACTAAAAATAAAAAAAAGAACCCGTGCTATAGTTGCGCACCTACCCAAAACTTATCAATATATCGATTCGGAAATTTTATCGATAGTTTACAGTGCATTTAATTGACATTTGATGTATCTTTTTCGATAATTACAAGGAAAGGTGACGCCGAGTGAATGTGGTTCCATCGGCATTGTATCGAAGTTAAAATAGTGGGAATTATTTTTTTCTATGCAATTGTTTGTTTGACAATTTCCTGTCATAATTAGTCTTTATCGATTGTTTCTCGATAAGTGAGTAATGATAGTTTGAGACTGTGTACAAAGTGCATCATGGGTCGTATGTATATGTTGTTGGCGTGTGCAACGGTTGCTTGTTTGCTGTTTGCCGATGTCAACACACAGGTGAGATTTAGTTTTGTAATTTTCAGCTCGCGAATATTCTGATGAGATGCACTATGCATATGAGTTATGCTAATGTTATTACGATATTTATGAAAAACCTTCACAATATAGATATGGTAATATTATGAGAACAAAAATGCGAAGTCACATGACGTAAATTGCCACGTGAAAAACTAGTCTACCTTAAAAATAATCTCATAAATTTGGTATGTCTAGGATAAGTATAGTATGGTATTATGTTCATAACACAACTAGACTAAAATGGGTCAGTAACGTTTGATAAGAGTTATCAGTCAAAACTATAATAATTATTATAATCCCGTAATCCCGAGTATTATTTTTATATTAAATATTTAAAAATTAAAACATATGTAAAATAAATAAATGAAAAAAAATACAAGCCTTACCAACACCTAGGAAAGATGTGAAAGTAGCTATCAAAATTCATAAATAATTCATTCAAACTAGGCTATAAATTAGCACTCTTTGAACATCAAACTTACAAGGACAGCCCCCAAAAACAAAAGACAGCCCCCAGGTCTGTTACGCTTTCACGAGAAAACGATTGAAACAAAATTTAGTATGGAGATACCTAGCTTGAGCCCTTTTTATGCGAGTGCATCAAGTAGATCCTTTAAGGGACAAGCAAAACTGCAGGAAACTGCTAGTATGTTGTACTTACATCCAAATTCCTAATGGGTGGACGTAGTCTCTTACTTCAACCCATATAAAATAAATGTCATTTATCAAATGGACTTTCTCAGGCTTCTATCTATCTGCATATCAAGTTTTATCGAAATTTGTTTAGCGGTTAAACCATGAATTTGTAAACAAACAGACATACTGAGTTACTTTTATATTTCATTATAATATATATTAATTAAGATTTACCTATGTATGTTATAATTCTAACTCGAAACTCTTCCTATATATTTCTAAAGATATTTTGATAATTTAGCACTTAACCTTGCTAAGTTCTTATAATAAATTATAAAAATATATATTAAAAACATTACGCGATACTTAACTTCAAAATACATACGCACTTAACCGCTATTGTTAACAACTAAACTCGAGTTAATTTATGTACATAATTTTAATTCACTTCCAGATTATATTTAAAATTATGTATCTACACATATACCGTATGAATATGTAAAATTTAAAATTAACATTTTGACAAACATTAATAGGCTTAATTATATTAATTATCATGTATTAATTGCTTCATCCGTGTCCCGAGGTAATTTATTCATGCACTTAGGTAAAAAGTAGCCTATACCGGTCTCCGATGTCTATCTCCGTACCAAATTTCAGTCAAATCAGTCCAGCTGTTTTACCGTGAAAGCGTTATAAATAAACAAACTCACTTTCGCATTTATATTATTAGTTAGGAATCCTAACATCAATCCTAACTTAGGATTGATGTTTGTCATTAGCTTATGCGCTCGTAAATACATGGAAATCTATTCTTCATATTTTTCTGCCAGAGAATTTTAAACAAGCTTAAGTGTGGATAGTTTGGCTTAAACCGCTTAACCGATTTAGATGAAATTTGGTATAGGGATAGCTCAAAACTCTAGGGAAGCACATAGGTACTTAGTTTTTTCCGGGTGCGGATGGCTAGATGGCTAGTGAAATTTTGATTATGAATTTATGCGGTAGATTATTTCAAGGGCGTTACCAAGATGTGTCAAAACAAGAATAGTTTCGTTGTGAAAAAAGGATGGTGTTATACGGCTTTAGTTGTTACATCTAACTCTAATAACTGAATATTATTTACAAAAACACGTGGTAAAATAATGGGTTTAATTTTATCACTAGAATAATCGCATTTGATATAAAATATATTCCCATTCCATCACAAGTCCTATCCCAATCGTGGTGGCCTAGTAGTTAATCTGCTTCTGGTGTACGAGTGTACGGGTTCAAAACCTGGCAGTACCAACGTGACTTTTCTGAAGTATAATATAACTTTTAAAAGTACATATTATGTACTTTCTAAGTGTATTTTAGACGTCACTGACTGACGGTAAAGCAAAACATCGTGAGGAAACCTGGTCCTAAAATCTCTGAAATCGCCAATTCGCCTTGATTCTCTACATGAGAAAGGCCTGTGCCCAGCAGTGGGACAATATATAGGCTTTTTTTTTTGGGTGGGAAATCATCAAATGACCCCTCCCGCCGTGGGCCGTGAGGCTGGTGAGAGTGTCAGACTCTTACTGAATAAACCCATTCATGTTCCTTGCTCAGCCCTTTGTATTCTGGGGGCACGGATCTCTTTCGAACGTCCCGTTCAATATATAGGCTGATGATGAATAATTGTATTAGAATTAAACATATTCCCATATCATTCACCTTCATTGTGATATAATGATATGCTTTCCATTATTCACAAGATAATGTCATATGTTTCTGATAGCTAAGTTGTGTGTTACCTTCGATCTCGTGTTTGTGGGTGTAAGTTCAAGAACTGTAATTAATTTTAATATGTCATTAACGTAATAATATATGTATATGCAACCCACTTCACACACTGAATAATAAACACACTGTGTTTAAGGCTTTGAAAATTATTCCAAATGTGATCTATCTTAAAGGTTCAATTAAAATTAAAATGACGATGAAAGTTAGAAAGATTGTTAGTGAAATATAATTAGAATTATTTTATTAATTACCTGTTTCCGGGCCTTTTCGAACATGCCGCAGCAAGTGTGATTGGGCTGGTCACTGCTATACATGCTCGTATTAAAGACATCAACGCGTTACCCTGCTTCAAACATGCAAGTGTGGTGATTATGTGTGAAGTACCTATAATATATTACAACCATTGATTGTAAGGTGAACGACACGTCCACCTGTCTATACTATAATATAATAATAATATTATAAAGAGGAAAGATTTGTTTGTTTGTTTGTAGATTTTTAACTCAAAAACTACTGGACCGATTTAAAAAAATCTTTCACCGTTAGAAAGCTACATCTTTATGAAATGTCATAGGCTATATTTATTTTCAGAAAAAAATAGGGATCCCTACTAAAACTTGAATAATGTAACCCGAGGTGTAAAAAAAATGTCCATGCGGGTGAAGCCGCGGGCGGATAGCTAGTTATGAATAATGTATTGTTTGTTTGTTAATCAGAGGCTTTAGTACTGACCTGAAAATAGCTGCCTCATTGGTCAAGTGGTCGCAACAACCATCTGCTGATAACGAGACGATGATAGTGATGATGACATGATGATGATGTTTTCAGGTTTTTTCATGAGAAGCTTTCAGCAGAGAGCCGAGGTCAGGATTTTTAGATAGAGCCTTATTAATAGTGCATTATTATAGGCTGACTAATCACATTAATTGGAAAAGTTCATTCCCATTTTGTACTAGCTGATCCCGCGAACTTCGTTCCGCCTAACAGTCAATTCTTTATTTTTTATTACTTTATTTTTCTAAAATAAAAGATTTTTTCTAAAATAAACGTAGCCTAAATTACTTCTTATTACATCAGCTTATAAAAATCCCGTCGAAAGCGGTCCAGCCATTTCAGAGATTAGCCGGAACAAACTTACAGACAAAAAATGTAAAAGATGTTATTTTGGTGTATGTACCGTATATATATATGTATATATAGGTTATTTCAATATTACAAACAGACACTCCAATTTTATTTATATGTATAGATTATTTTCAAATTCCCGCGTCCCAAGATAACTACTTAACGCACCCAGACTTGTGCCCAGACCCAGACCTAAAGTAGCCTATAACCGACCCCGGGCTCCCATATATCTCCGTACCAAATGTCTCAAATCAGTTTAACCGTTTCACCGTGAAAGCGTAACAAACAAACTTACTTTTGCATTTATAATATTACTTAGGATAAAACAAAATATGTTTTTTTTTGTTTTATTGTTCAACGTAAAACTGGCCCCTCGCCCACGACGACTTTTTGTAGCGATGCTGTCGCGCGTTTG
Source organism: Pyrrhia umbra (assembly GCA_963891755.1). NCBI lineage: Eukaryota > Metazoa > Arthropoda > Insecta > Lepidoptera > Noctuidae > Pyrrhia > Pyrrhia umbra. The sequence continues at coordinate 1,004,795 of OY982925.1, forward strand.
GTAAACGCGCGTCAGTATCGCTACTAACGCGTGTTAGTCGCGTTTGCAACGCGCTACTGCATCGCGACTGTATCGATGCAAACGCGCGACCGTGTTGGACGACATTGGGTGAAGAACGGATCATTACCTACGCTTCGGCTGCTTACGTAAAAGCAGCACCAAAGACAACGTGACTAATGTTACCTCAACGGAGTCCATCTTGCAACTGTAGCGATCGTAGGTATTTTTGTGCTGTTAGGGAGCATTCAAGTATTACGTTACGCAATTTGAGGGGAGGGTCTTGTAAAATGTTACAAGAGCGGGAGAAAAGGTATTAAAACAACGCATTACGTAACATTTTTTTATTTTAATAAAAAAACTAGGCAATTAGAATCTTCCAAATCGGCAACCCTTTTCGTTTATGTTTTACGGGGAATCCCTCGAAGAAGAAGGGCAAATTAGCTGCTCTGCATTGTGCGCCGTAGTGAGGCATTGTCTGAGGATGCCGATTGGCTCAAATACGAAGTTGATGCAAGTGTTTTAACAATACCGGAACCTTCTTCGTCTGCTCTTCAAATACCAATGAAAGAGTCTGAGTGGCTGGTAAACTCGTGGACAGAGTAGCAGTAATTACAATTGAATTGTGTTTTTACGTACCTACACTTATTTGATTTATGACTAAATAAAAACATATGACTTAAAAATCTCTTATTTTGTTTATTACTACTGCAAACGCAATTAATACAATAACAAAGGTATACTTTGTTCAACATAATTGTGACTTCAATGGTCACTTAAATGTTACGTAACGTTTAGGGAGGGGGAGGGGGGTACAGAAAAAGGTTACCGTACGTTACATTTCTAAAATCTTCAAAAAATGCGTTACGTAATACTTGAATGCTCCCTTACTGAATCGCGTATGCAGCGAGACGGACGCGCGACAGTATTGCGTTTGCATCGCGACTGAAGCTGAGCCCGTGGGCGAGGGCACACAGCTAGCGACCGCTTCGCGACTGTATCGATGCGGCCGCGCGACAGCATCGCTACAGCATCGCTACAAAAAGTCGCCGTGGGCGAGGGCCCTATACTCGATGATTATTAATTATATCACCATTTGATAATTCTTATATCTAATTAATGGCGACCAATCCAGTTTTTGTACAACTACTAAAATAAAACAGTAACAGGAAAAAGTTATTTAAAAATAAGACGTTACTCAGACATTTATTTTATCTCAACGATTTGACATTTGACATTACTGCCGACCAGAGTATTGACATCGCGTTCTAAAAAGATAACATTGTTATCTTTGGTGACCTTATAAATAGATATGACATTTCTTGATAGTCTGTTTTTGTTTAGTTCTTTTTTCTTCTAAAATATGGGTAATTTAGCTGTGCCTCGAGGTTTTACCTGCCTGTAGCCACCGACTCACCGGGTCGTATCAGTTGCTCATACTTTTGTTATTTTAAATCCCTTGCCCTTGCAAGAGTGACAAACATACATACATTCTGACAATCTTTCGCATTTATAACATTAGTAGGATGTGTGTTAGTCCTTCACGCAAAAGTAATGAGTGAATTCGGGCGAAATCTAGAACTTTATAGCCTTTCTTTAGGGATGGGAAATCATCAATGTGTTCTGGGGGCGAGGTAACTCTTTCGAACATCTCGCTGCACTTAGTGAAAAGCTTGTGCCAAACTTTTCCGATAATGTTCTTTTGTCAATTTATAACACGACTAAACATAGATAATCTAATCCTATTTAGTCCTCATTATCCTTAAACCAGTCTGTACCATTTCCATTCAAACAAAACACTTCTTGATTAATAAGTTTAATTATTTTATATTCGATTAAAATTACATGATATATATTGGTCTGATCACTATCCATTGGTAGTTAAGTGTAATTTAAATATAATATTGCATAAAACAGAAGTTAAAAACTCACCACGTAATAAAATACGTTGGGGAAATAGAAATGGATCTCAAATTAATAAATATCATAATACATGTAACTCTAAGTTAAAGTATGTTGATTTTCCAGTGGAGTTTCAGTATTGTAGTGGTAAGCATTGTAGTTTATTTAATCATAAGCAAATTATAAATAAGATGTATACAAATATAGTAGATATTTTATGTGAAGCTGCTCGTGTCTCATATGCAACAAATAGAGGTAATCGTCAAAAGAAGTTGGCGGGCTGGAATAAACATGTAAGCGAGGCCTACAGGAATGCTAGGCTTAAGTTCAGGATATGGGTATCCAGTGGTAAACCAACTCACACCGAATCATTTAATGAGATGGTACAGGCACGTAAAGAGTTTAAGAGTAAATTAAAATGGTGTCAAAACCACCAGGATCAAATTAAAATGGATATAATGGCCAAGCACCATGCTAAGTCAGATTTTAAAAACTTTTGGAAATGTACAAACAACGCCAACACGAAGCCTAGTATTCCTGTAAGTATCGACGGTGTTTCTAGTCCAAAGGAGATAGCCAATATGTTTAAAGACTATTACTCCATAAAGTCTCCGCTGGGTCCACCATGTCGGGAGTTTGATGCCTGTCATAGTGATATTTCAACATTTATTCTAGCAAAAGATGTCAAAATTGCTATTAGAAAGATGACAGGAGGTAAATCCCCCGGCCATGATGGGCTCAGTGTCGAACATCTGAGACATGCTGGCATCCATCTGCCTCGAGTGCTGGCCATGCTATTTAATCTATGCATAAGCCACGCATACCTTCCTCATGGGCTGATGCGGACTTTGGTGGTACCTATAGCCAAGAACAGGACAGGAGACATGGCAGACAGGACCAATTATAGGCCAATTTCCTTGGCGACCATCATAGCCAAGGTACTTGACAGTGTGCTCAACTCACATTTCACCAAACACATACATCTGCATGACGCCCAGTTCGGATTCCGGCCTGGGTTGTCAACAGAAACAGCCATATTTAGTTTGAAACACACTGTCAAGTATTATACGGATAGACATACTCCTGTGTATGCCTGTTTCCTGGATCTGAGTAAGGCCTTTGATCTTGTGGCATATGACGCTCTGTGGCAGAAATTAGCAGGGACTGGAGTGCCATCGGAGTTGGCCTCACTCCTGAGGTATTGGTATCTTAACCAGGAGAATCGTGTGAAGTGGGCGGGTGAACTTTCGGATGCGGGCGGGTTGGAGTGTGGGGTGAGGCAGGGGGGTTTGAGCTCACCCTTACTCTTCAACCTGTACGTAAACGCCCTGGTTGAGGGTCTCAGCAGCATGCATGTCGGCTGCTATGTTGATGGTGTGTGTTGTAACAACTTCAGCTACGCGGACGACATGGTGCTGCTGGCCCCCTCGATTGGAGCTCTCCGAAGGTTGCTTGCAGTTTGTGAGTCATTTGTGGCTTCACACGGTCTCGTATATAATATAAAAATGACTGTTTACATGGTGTTTAAATCGGGTTCCAGGAGTCCACCTGTACAACCACTTTTTCTCAATGGTGAGACTTTAAACAGAGTGTACCAGTTCAAGTATCTTGGTCATTGGGTTACCGATGATTTAAAAGATGATCTTGACATGGAAAGGGAACGCAGAGCATTGTCAGTTCGGGCAAATATGTTGGCGCGCAGATTCTCTCGTTGTACAGACGCAGTCAAAATTACTTTATTTAAAGCGTATTGTACCTCACTGTACACGGGAAGTCTGTGGGCTAACTACACCCAGAAAGCTTACAATGCTCTGCGGGTTCAATTTAACAACGCGTTCAGGGCGCTGTTGCGGCTTCCACGTTTCTGTAGCGCATCAGCAATGTTTGCTGATGCACATACAGATGGTTTTGCAGCTATCTGGCGTAAAAAGACTGCATCGCTCATCAGTCGTCTGCGTGGAAGTCGCCACAGCATCTTGAGTGCCATAGTTGGTAGACACGATTGCCCTCTTATGTGGAAGTTAGTGCAGCGGACAAAATCCCTGCTTACTATTGTTTATTAATTGATGTACCTATATAAAAATGTATGGATCTCAGTTATCTGAATAAATAAATAAATTATTATTATTATTATTATAAAACAAGTCAACTCATTAATCAAAAGCGTCGTCTCGTTGTCACCTGCGCGTGGGCATACCGCAGATTCACTAAATGACGTCACACGCGCCATCTTAGAATCCTTTTACTTTTAAGATAGTGATTTATATTCACGACTGATATTTAAGGCTCTGAATAGATTTCGATGAAGACTTGTGTATAGCATTTGATAGATTCAAGTATTTAGTCGAGTGCTAGGTTTCAACTTCGTTATGTGGTATTCAAAGGGTTGAATGTATTAGGTACTGCGTGGGCGCAGCAGTTACAATACTCTGGTAATTTATGTATGTGTACATTTTACGATGATATGGCGTTATCCTTTAGGGGATAGGCAGGTATTAGGTACCTAGTAATGTAGGTACTCGAAAGGAATAGAATCTTAAATTCTTTTTATTGTTGACTAGCTTTTTGATGCGACCAAAAGTAAAAGTAAGAGATAAAAAGAATCCTATGTATTAGTCTAGGTTATAAATGATATGTATACCAAATGTCATCCAAATCAATTTAGCAGTCTTTGGGTGATGCGGTACAAACTTACAGATAGATAGATAACAATTCTAAAAATTGTTGTTTTGGCGTCTGTTATAATTGGTTCCATCCCCAAACTGAGTAGGCGGACATAATTAGTTTTTGTGGATAAAATTATTGGTTGGCTTCGACTTATCGTCTGCCTAGCCTTTTCCCAACATGTGGTCGGCTTTCAGTCAAAGCATATGCAACTGAGTACGGATGTTTTATATGGAGCGACTGCCTATCTGACCTCCACAACTTTATTTATTTAGTAAGGATAAATAAAAAATATTATTTATTTGCTGCATTGAATTGGTTAATTAATTTTCGTAATAGTCTGAATAAAATTAAAAAAAAAAGTGTTTCAGAAAATTGCCTTTTTCAATGGGATTTTTGTCAACATTATTGGGATAACACACCTTTTATATTATCAACTAGTTTCCGCCCGCGGCTTCGCCTGCGTGGACATTTTTTTACACCTTGGGTTACATTATTCAAGTTTTAGTAAGGATCCCTAATTATTTCTGGAAATAAATATAGCCACACTTCGTAAAGATGTAGCTAATGGTGAAAGAATTTTTAAAATCGGTCAGTTCTTGAGTTAAAACCCTACAAACAAACAATTTTTTTTTTTTTATAATATTAGTATAGAGTTTAAGAAACAAAATAAACTTAGATTACATAACATCTCCAGTTACATTATAAGCTTGAAAGCACAACAAAGGAAAGAGATATTTAAATCTAAAACCGTCTCACTTCCTGACCTATGTCGCGTAACCGGATTGGCCGAGAGCAATAATTAAATTAAGTAACAAAATTACCGGTATACAGTACCGGTTTTACAGTATTCACCGGTATCACGATTATCTATACCTACATTCGCTTTTATTGTCCATCCGTTCGTTTTATGATAGTTATTACGATGTTACGTTTGCATAATATGAACATCAGTTTCGTAACTGTCTTTCACTCTAGAATCTAGACTTTGATCTAGATCATTCAAATGTTTGGGGGTCATTGCTCGCTTGCTGTACGACTGGGACGTGACGTACATGGTAGATTAACAATCTTATTCATATTAAAGTCATTCATATAATAAACCTTTTTAAGTTATCAAACTGTTTTGTCCTTATCTATAAAGTTCGAAAGAAAGGGACAAAACAGTTCGATAAGAGGCTTATTACACGAATGGGGTTGTGAATAAGAGAGTTAGAATTTACTATTGAGAGAACTAGAACTAAAATGAAATATAAAACAAGGGACAAATTTTGTACCTTTAAATATCAGTTTCAAATAAAAAGTAAAAAATTGAATGCACAGTTTTTTCAGTTGGGAAAATTATGAATATGTATTTAACTCAATATCGATAGAAAATATTAGTAATCTTGTATATTTTTATGAAAGCAGTATTCCTCTCAAGATGCGAATGAAACTGCGAGATACAGCTTATTGAATAATAAAATTAAAAAAACGCTTATCTGAAACATGCAAAACGTCATCTGATAATATAAATAAAGGTCGGCATCAACTTGCATAATAATTACAAAATAATCGCTCCGTCTCGCCAATTACAGACATTGTGTCAAAGCTATCGAGAACAATGCTCTTTTTGTGTTTGTGTTACATCATATTGGTACAATACCCTAATGTGAGACTTAATTGGATGAGGTTGTCTTTAGAAGGAAGTTTCTTTCTTTTATTTCATTGCTTTACATACATACAGAATGGATGAAAGGAAGAGATTAATTTGTTACTTGTTGAAAGTCTGCCAATTAGGGACTGGATTGTTTGTCGGGGCATTTGTTATATTAATTCAAATTGAATTATTCAATGTATTAACTAACAGAGCCATTAAGTACTACGTTGGTGCTTATAGCTGTTTCATTCACAAGAAAATAGCTGACCCGAAACAGCTTTGACCATATGAAATGACATAGCATCGCTTAGGTAACAATACCGCGCAAGTTAAATTTGACAAGATTCCAGGAGAGATAAAAAACTGATTATTATCTTTGAAATACTTCAGACATGTGCTGAATACATAAATAGGTATATATTAGGTTCAATTATGAACTTTCATTCCACTTATAAGCTTTTCTTAGAGCTTTTACCTGTATTTTTCCAAAAGCCTGTTTTCCTTGAATGACTGACAGATCAACGCACAGTCTAAGCCGCTGATCGTAAAAACTTCAAACTTGGAGGGTGTGTTCTTTGTGCGACGTAGGCATCCAATAAGAAAGGATTTTCCGAAATTCTACTCCTAAGGGGGTGAAAAAAGGGGGACAAAGTTTGTATGAAACTCTGCCATTTTTAATTTCAAGTCGTATAGCCCACGCGGGCGAGACAAATAGTAAAATGATATTAAGCAATCACTCATAACGATTTGAACAAAGCTCACTTAGCACTCGTCACTTTATAGTAAGTTGTTCGCCTCGCGGTAGGCGCCACTACAACTTATAAGTTATTAGTAGGCGTCACTTATTTGTACATATATCTTGTCAATATCGCCCTGACTCATGGCCCGTGCCTACGCATGCTTGAGAAAAAATCGAAAGAGATTATTTTATACTAGCTTTTTCCCGAGTCCGGTTTCACCCGAGTCTCGAAGGAACTACTTAACGCATCCAGACAAAAAAATTGTAATAACAATCTTAAGGGGCCCATCTTTCTCCGTACGAAATTTCATCCAAACCATTTCAGCCTTATTACCGTGAAAAGATAACAAACAAACAAATAAACTCATTTTTGCATTTATAATATTCGTTAGGATAAAGATTAATTGCAAGTATTTATTGTATTATTCGTAATCTGGGGGAAATACTGCACCCTCCCCTAAGGTTCAATCAAACATTGATAGACCGACAGGCAGAGTTTTTTTTTTGTTTTAAAAAACGGATGCGTTTACAAACATTCATTACACAAGCACAAACACCCAGACACGGAACAATTTTAGTTGTCCCGTGCGGGAATTGAACCCGCGACACGCAGTGCAGCAGCCAATTGCTCAGCCACTACGCCAAACGTGCCGTCATTACTTTCTTATTTATAAATATTAGTAAGAATGGATTTTTATCTATTCATTGTAGAAAGATAAATATCTAAACAACGTGAAAGACTGTCAAGATGTTTGTTTTTCTAAGGTCCCGTATCTAAAAAGGAAAGAAAACATTGTCCTTTCAATTCAGAAGTACTTCACTCACTCAATCACTCAGGCTGACTTTGACTTCTCTTCACTCCTATTCTCAAAAAGATTCGCTACAGTAGAAACAAAACCCGTTTTTAGAAGGCTGCTAATAAAACTTGATTGTGTATTGTTAGATATTAATATTGTCAAAATAGACATGACATTACTTTTAATATTTAAATTATAGGCCAATCTTTTAAATTATCGTAATTTTACATAACTAGATATCTTGTTTGAGTAATATGTCAACATGGCTGACGACTCTGTCAACTTGTGTTAAAGCTGTGGACAGACGTGACTCACTGGGCTATTATTTGCAAACGCACCTACTATTATTATATGATTTGGTCATACAATCACCATATTCTACTATGGTTTAGATAAACCATTAACAGTCTTATTCATAATACCGCTTAGTTTATTAAACGAATGGAGTTTCTTGCCAGTTCTTCTCCATAGAAGATGATGATTATCTTGATGTTTTATAAATTCCTGTATTTTGATCTAGACACATGAAATAAAAATCTATTGACGTTGACTTGAGCTATCGAACTTTTTGGTCCCTTTCTGTCAAAGGTCATTTTAATTTGTCAATAAGGGACGGAATACTTTGATGGCTAAAAAAGGTTTCTAAGCAAATGGATTCATTATGAATAAGAAAGTTGTCTATTTCATGACTATGACCCTTACTTAACTATGATCCTTAAATCCAAACGTAAATCTGTCTGTCTATCTATTACACATTCACGGGAAAACGCCTGAACCGCTTTGGAGAAATTTAAATGGAATTATATTTTGACAGCTGTCTGATGTAGTGTAGTCTTCTGCATATCATTAAAGCCGTAGATATTTGAGTCAAATCTGATTACAGCCTAACACATGGTTACCAAGCTAAATTAACTAGGAAGCAATACGTGTTACGTAAGTAGGTAAATTGAAGTTAACTGATTATATTTAATGATTATCTGCTGATCGATAACATGCAATATTGCTTAAAAGCGTAGATTATTGGTCGACTTCATCGTCTGACTGTAAGCACACTATATTGTTGTGTCTGAGTATAAAACCTAATGACTACACTGATTGAGGTCTGTGTCTGCGTATGCTTTTTTAAAAAAAACACGTTGCCTATCACTAGGAACTTCTTCTGTATCGTGGGTGCGCGTACAAACATACATTACACATGCACACGTACACGGGACAAAAATTTTGCTTTGCTTCCTCTATCTTATTTGAAACATGATAATCGGCATTGTATGTCCCTAACTAAATCCAATTTGCAGTGTGAATATGCATAATCTTAGATTATACAAACTTAGGTTAGCGCAAAAGTCATGATTATTATCCAGTCGCTGGATTGTGGATGGTTGGTGGATTGTGGTTCAACAAGCATAGGATCTCGAGGTTTAGTGAAATCGGTCAATGGTTAAAGGTTAAGCTGTGCTTTTCGCGGACGGTCTGTAGATGGGTCACTATTTATATCATACCGAGACTCCCTCATGCCTCGCAAAGCACGCTGGTCCCGGCTGTTATTTTTAGATCTTTGACAGTCACTCCATGTAAAACATTAGTATTCAGCTGTATCTGGTTAGACTGGATACCGACCTCGAGATAGTTGGGAAAAGGCTAGGCGGATGATGTATTGAGAACACTTGAAGCAAGATTTCGAATTTAGGACACGAGCAAGCAATTGTTAAATGAATTCAATTATAATTACAATAATAACCAAATTGCACATGACAAAGATGCATCGTGTCATAACTGTGTCATTGTGTAATGACACGTTGCGTGCGACTGCACGTCATTGTGTCAGTGTGACGTGACACGCTGACATTAAAGACAAGTGTATGACAAATTACCAAATTGTATGATATTTTTGTTGGTTATGAGTAAACCTGTCGAAATACCGGATTACTATCGTTAAAGTCTCGATTTAAGCAGAAGTCTGAATGTACTTGTGTACTTATACTTCTTATTATAACTCATGTAATTCCGACAATAGTCTCATTCATCATCAGCCTATATATTATCCCACTGCTGGGCACAGACCTCTTTTCATACAGAGAAGGCATGAGAATTGATCACCACGCTTGCTCAAGAACTTCTATTATAATTATAGAAAGCCTACAAATTCTAGTATGACAACAAAAATGTCGATGCACCTATGCTGGAGAGAATAACTATTAAGTAATCATCATCGGCCTATATATTATCCCACTGGCGGGCACAGGCCTCTTCTCATACATAGAAGACATGAGCATTGATGACCACGCTTGCTCAAGGCGGATTGGTGGCATACCGGTATTGCAATGTTTGACCTGCTGTCGCAGTCTGACTATCCGGAACGACCGTGTAACTAACACAACTTGATGCTGCATCCTCAATTAAAAAGTTACATCAAATAATAGGAAGTTTCATAACTCGAATCTGGGAAACGGGCTCATCGATTAATTGTTTAGCTCCGGTTGGAATGACAGACAGACAGACACGATTCCGAAGTGGATAACACGGTAATTGTTGAGTTAGGACATATTAAAGGTTATGAATGGTTACCAAAGGTTATCAAACGCTCTCTGTCCTTGTGAGTATGAAAGGTTGTGGTTTTTTTCTGATAGTCTGCACTTGCACAAGATTTTGGAGAATAGTAATTTGACTGTACCATCAAAACTGGTTGTTACATGATTTAGAGTGAGTGCCTATGGAGTTTCTTGCCGGTTCTTCTCCATAAGACCCACTCCTTGGAACCGTGCAACTAGCTTGACGTTTCATAAGTGCCTGCAAAGACCTATTTGATATAAAAACATTTGAATTTTGTTTTTTTTTTTTTTAATTTTAGTTCTTATAATACTACCAAGTACGAAACTCGATAAAATACTGTTATAAAGCTTAAGAGCTGATAAAATGATAGGTTACTTTTCTAGTGCAGTTTAAAATACTGACGATGCTCTGAATAGCAAATCATGAAAGCCCTAGGGGCTCATAATCATGCTTAACGTCCACTCTAAGCTATATTTCTGAAAAGGTATCTTTACGATTTAAAAAAACTTGTATGTTCGGCATGAATCTGATCCTGGTGAAAAACATTGTGTTAATACTACAATAATTTATCCTAATAATTAAGGTATTACCTACATCCATCCAAAAATCCATTTTATAAACTATGTGTTTTACCTAATTTAATTAAAATCCATTGAATGGTTTTTGCATGAAAGAGCAACAAACATACAATCATACATACATACATCCTCACGAACTTAAAATATTAGCAGGATAGTAGGATGATGTCGCGACCAGAAAATATCGCTCAAATATAGCGTAGCTTAGTTTTTAATAGAACATAAACCTTAGAATAACATTCACAAGGCTCACATTGCATAATACAATAATCGGTGCAGCTCACCAATCGTCGAGTTGCTAGTAATGCCAGACTAGCACGAAGCCAACAATTTGATAATCACACACTGACTTATGTAAATGTGGGCTGTGGCCGATCGTGATCTTGGAGGCACAACGTTTATTTGATTAAAATTGTATGTAACTAGCTATTTCCCGCGGTTTCACCCGCATCCTGAGGGAACTACTTCGGGCACCCAGGTAAAAAGTAGCCTTTGTCCTTTCTCAGGCTCTAGACTATCTGTGTACCAAATTTCATTTAAATCTTTCGCATTTATAATATTAGTAAAGATTGGTCCTTGGGTACGACAAAAAAAATTTGGTCTTTTTTTGAAGGCAACGAAGACAAGAATAAGTAGCTGTTAGTATCATAGTGATTCCATCATCAGCAGCAGCAGCGTATTATGTCCACTCATTCACTTGTACGCCATATCGCCTAGTTCTTCTCCTTCTTCCCCATATTGATTTATTGAAACATTTTTTTTACTTTATATCTATAATATAAAAATTAATCGCTGAATGAGTTGCTTAGCGCATAACTCGAAAATGACTGGACCGATTTGTATGAAATTTAGTACGGATATATACCCTGGAAAAGGTTTTAGGCTACTTTTAATCCGGGTGCGTTAAGTAGTTCCCTCGGGACGCGGGTGAAACCGCGGGCAACAGCTAGTAATACATAAAATCACTGGCTAAGTTTCAATTGAAACGGAGAAAAACACATGATCATGCAAAAATTAAGAGGTGTTTAGAATTTTGGTCCTTTAATTCATTTTATTGGAGTCAATTGCTGTATATAGATATAGGCCATTGCCAAATTGCGTCTGTTACTACGTAGGTAGATCTTCCACAAGACCGTCTGGACCGTCGAGGTAGTCCAGTTGCGAGCAGCGTAGAACCTGCGATTGTGGTGATGGGGAGGCACATCCAGCAGGCTTTTTTCTACATGACTTCTTGCAGGGTGCTTCTAACAGCATTCAATCTGTTTGACCTGACATTATGGCGAGGATTGTCCTAATTTAAATTAAGACCTCCAGCTAGGACATCCAGCAGGAAATGTTTCTCGGCTTATATAATGATGATGACGATCCGATCATCCACTTTCCACATCCATTCTGTCCTTGCTACATCCATTACACATCCAACTTCATATATCTTTCAAAATTGTAATATAATGAATTCAACCCTCAAATGATTCTAGCAATGCTAGACTGACACGACTGAAAACAATTTGTTAGTTTATAATGTTGACTGATGCAAATGAATGCATCGTGATCTTGCGCGATTTGTGGGTTAAGAGCTTGAGTGATATACTTACATGCATTTGACGTGGTGACGGGATTAGAAGGTTATTTCTTTACATCAAAGGGCTTAGACCTTCTTAGACTGGGCGCAAAATAATTAAGGGTTATAGGTACTTACATTATTATTTCTGTGTTCATCCAACTAATATTATTAATGCGACAGTTTTTGGGGATGTATATGTGTACGTATGTATGTTACTATTTCACGCAAAAGCTTTTGAGTGGATTTGGATGAAATTTAGTAGTTACACAGTGTATAAACCTGGATTAATACATAGGATACTTTTTATCAGGTACACGAAGTAGTTTCTTCCAGACGCGGGTAAAACTGGATATTGCTAGTAATTTATTAATTTCGAATGGTTAAGTTATCTAGCCTAAGTTAAGTTAGTAAGTTATCCAAGTTATATAGCCTATAATGTACCCCCCGCTAGACTCAATCGTACCCGAGTCTCTTTGCCGAGGCTGCGGGACGTTCGAAGGAGATACCGCACCCCCGCAATACAAAGGGCTGAGCAAGGAACATGGATGGGTTTTAGTCAGTAAGAGTCTGACACCCGCCCCACCCACGGCGGGAGGGGTCATTTGATGATTTCCTATTCAAAAAAAACCCGAGTCTTTTATCTGTGAATTTATTTTCAATTTACTTTTACCCCCTGGCCTTAAAGCCCTTGATGGCAGAGTGACTGAGAGATGGTGGACATCACATTATGTTCGTATTTGGATTCAAGGTAGGCCAGTTTTGCTCACGATGTTTTCTTTATTCGGCATTAAGTACACGTAGGGATTTTATGGCAATCTTCGAAATCCTACTACTTGAATCAAGTGTACCCTTGTCTTAACTAATATAAATGCGATTGTTTTTGTAACGCTTTTACTGTAAAACTGTAAGGCTATAGATGGGACCCTGGAGACGAACATGGGCTTTTAATTAATTGCGTGAAGTAGGTCATTATCAGGTCTCAGGTAAAACATGGTGAAACAGCTTGAATGTATAAAGAAATTTATGTTATTCAAGTTTATTTGAGAATAATCGCTGATTGCTATACTTGTATTTTTGACCTAATATTCTCTTGGCTTTGCGTTTTCTATTTATCAAGGCTGATTCTGCTGAATCTGTCTTTAACGCCTGCCAGGTTGTCGGGATTGTTTGAAAGAGCTTAACAGACTTCAGTCTTTGCCCTGGAATACAAAGGGCTATTGAAGTAAGTGTTTTAGTCAGTAACAAATCTGGGGGGCTAGACAAGTGGCAAAAACGCTATAGAATAGAAAACAAAATGTATGGGAATGACATTCGTTTACGACTAGCTATATGTCATTCCCATACATTTTGTTTTCTATTCTATAGCGTTTCTATAGCGTTATTGCCACTTGTCTAACCCCCCTGATACTCCTTCTTGCTCCACTCATACAAAAAACTGTCTTTCATTGATCCAACTTCACTTAATAATTTCTTTCTTTTATTTGATCTGCAATTTTACTATCAGTCGTCTAACTGCATTTATGTATGCGCAGTTTCGATCACCATTAAACTTAAGTCTCCACACCTGACTCCCAGATGCGTATGTATATATGTACATCACCTGCACAACAAACTATGCACGAACATAACCCCTGTTCTTTACAGTGCGCTTTGATGCTAATTCTAATTAATATAGCTCTTTATGACCGGCTGTAATTAACATTTGGAATTATATGATAAACATTGCAGACTAAAATTGCGTGTAAAGAGCATGTTGGATGCCTTTTGAAATACGTAGCTATTCTCCATTTACAATAAGATTAGACATTTAAACGCACCCCATTTACCGTTCGTTCAAACGATTTTGAGTTCTATTCCTAATAGATAAGGATGGTGTTGAAAGCAAAATAATGTTTACCAAATGTATTCTGCATCTGTTTTTGTTTTATCACCTCAGCAATAGAGCTCAAAATCGTTTGAACGAACAGTAAATGGGGTGCGTTTAAATGTCTAATCTTATTGTAAATGGAGTATAGACGCACATTAAAATTCGAACAAGATTTTTAGTGTCCCACTGCAGGAAAAATAATCAAAGTACAAGTATCTTGAACTTGTCTTCTTGTAATTTGAAATTTGCGTATGTATTTGTAGGTACAGTGCTGTTTTTTCCCAGGCTTTAATTAATCATAATAGATCTGATAAATACTTCAAATGCCGTTATTAAGATTGAAGGCCTGTTTGATACATAGATCTGCAAAAAATAACATCATAATTTTGCAATCTTAGCAACTCAATCATTCAAAGGGCACAACTAAAAATGCGTAGATAACTACCGTCTTACAAATCGTTATTGGCCAAATAGTACCTAAAAATATGCAACCTACCATTTCACGGTCCTAAGTGCATAAGGTCATATCATATTGGTCACAACTTTATCGAAACCACTACCGCCAAATACCAGTAGAACATTCCTAATCGCTGCTAATTCGATACACAAATCGAATGACAATCGATTCGTGATCGAGAAATGTTCGATGTAATCGATACGGGTCATCTTGTTCCCTTGTTATGTCGTAAATAATTTCTGTGTCATTACTGTGATTACTTTATCTGCGTTTGAAAGGTCATCGCCACTTAATTCTCGAAGTTTCTTTCTTGACAGTTCGTTAGTGCAAAGCTTCAGGCGTTGCATCATCCTTGTTACTTTCAGTTGACATTTCAATTATTTGTCAACAACATAATGGTCTTTTGTCGTTCATGAAATGTCAGGTTTCGAAGACTATCGAAGATGATGTTTTAAACTGTAATAACATTTTAATATCTGCCATGCACGGGACTACAGAGTTTTATCTTTGGAAAGCGAAGGTTGGGTTGATGCCAACATGCTTGTACCCTTTGAGACAACCTTAATGAAATGTAATAAATAATAAAATATAGTAAAAAACACCGACACATAATCGGCGCTTATCCCAGTGTACAGCAAACATCATCATCAGCCTATATAATGTCCCACTGCCGCTCACAGGCCTCTTCCCATACAGAGAAGGCATGAGCATTGATCACCACGCTTGCTCAAGGCGAATTGGCGATTTCAGACTTTCGAAGTCCAGGTTTCCTCACGATGTTTTTCCTTCACCGTTAGTCAGTAACGCCTAAGATATACTTAGAAAGTGCGTATGACTTTAGAAAAGTCACATTGGTACTTGCCAGGTTTTGAACCTGCACACTCGTACGTGAGAGGCAGGTGCCTTAACCGCTAGGCCACTACGACTGTACACCAAACATATTTATTATTATTCTTTGTGCAATTCATTCTCGTAACGCTCTCGCCCAGTAGTGGTATCTACTATAAATAGATCTGTATTTGTATTACCACATTATTTAGTATTGTGACTAATCATTATTTGGCTTGACCTTGCATACACATTTCTATTAGACCTTCAAATCTCTTCAATGAAAAGTTTCTAAAGTCAATGAACCATATAACATTGATAAATTACCCACATCTGTTTTTAAGCATTTTTTGCCAACACGAGACCGATACTTTTTTTCAACGCTATTTTTTATCGCTTTTCCTACACTGTCTACACTCAATGTCACTTGCAAATAAGTCAATATTATGTAAACGACTATCCTAACTGGATATATTTAAACAAACGTGACTTTGTATCATGAATACCTTAAATACGAGTATGTAAACATTTACTATTCTACTTTCATTTCATGCCCTCTATCCTGGAGGGTTAGACAAGTGGCAAAATCGTTAGTAGAATAGAAAACAAAATGTATGGGAATGACAGATAGCTAGTCTTACACGAATGTCATTCCCATACATTTTGTTTTCTATGCTACTAGCGTTTTGCCACTTGTCTAACCCCCCTGATCTCGCATTCTCTCGCAATAAATGCAACATCTAATAACGATGAAAATAGCTGATTCTTGAGGTTTTACCCGCGTCCTGAGGGAAGTAATGCACCCGAATAATCAGTATACTCTATAGCCATCTCCAAGGTTCCTTCTATCTCCGTATACGGTTTCATCCAAATCGGTACAGCCGTTTTATCATGAAAGCGTATAAAAGACTAAAAAACTCAATTTCGCATTTATAATATACACAATCCTAATGCCCATAAGTGACTCGTGAAGGCTTTTTCAAGGGATGGAAAATCATCGAATGATTACGGGCGCTGTGGGCGGGACGAAATGTCACTCTGATTGAATAAAACCCATCCCACACGATCCCTCAGACAATTCCTTAACCGCACTACCTTTTTAGGGTTCCGTAGTCCGACAAGGAACCCTTATAGATTCGTCATGTCTGTCTGTCTGTCTGTCTGTCTGTCTGTCCGTCCGTATGTCACAGCCATTTTTTTCCGAAACTATAAGAACTATACTGTTGAAATTTGGTAAGTAGATGTATTCTGTAAACCGCTTTAAGATTTTGACACAAAAATAGAAAAAAGGCAATAAATTTTGGGGGTCCCCATACTTAGAACTGAAATTCAAAAAAAAATTTTTCATCAAACCCATACGTGTGGGGTATCTATGGATAGGTCTTCAAAAATGATATTGAGGTTTCTAATATCATTTTTTTCTAAACTGAATAGTTTGCGCGAGAGGCACTTCCAAAGTGGTAAAATGTGTGTCCCCCCCCCTGTAACTTCTAAAATAAGAAATGGATAAAACTAAAAAAAATATATGATGTAGATTACCATGCAAACTTCCATTGAAAATTAGTTTGAACGAGATCTAGTAAGTAGTTTTTTAGTAATCAGCAATTTTCCTCTACAAACAAACTTAATTATGCGGTCGGAAAAAAACAAGATAATTGCGACTAAATTGCGTATTTTTTCTTTCCAATGGTCGGAACCCTCGGTGCGCGAGTCCGACTCGCACTTGGCCGGTTTTTTCATTATCTATTTTCGATATAAAATAATTATGTACGAGTATTTCACTAAATAAAATATCTAAGGCCGACGCTGATAGTACAAAAGACACGTTTAGTAATTTATTAAAAGTATTTTTTTTTGCTTAAACACGTGATGTGCCTGTTATAAACCGTACATGAATGTATAAATTGAGGTCATATGGATACCTGTTTACAATAAGATGAACATGTTTTTTTTTTGAAAATCGTCTACGTTGCGTGGTGACTTATTTTACTAGACTTGTTTAGCATATAGGTAGACTTATCGCTACTAATTTTATAAATAAATTAATTCGAAAATAATTCGGTTTGTCTGTTACGCTTTCGCGGGAAAACGGCAAAACCGACTAAGATGGGATTTGGTATGTTGATATAATAAAACACGGGGAAGATAGGATAGTTTTAATGCCTGTGCGTGAAGTAGTTCCTTCGAGTGTTAGTTAATTAACTACGCCATTTAATTATTCGTCAAAATACGATGAGCTTTTCAATTCAACTGAATGATTTTTTTTCCAGTGACAGTATTGGTTTCAGTAGAATAAATGTCTACGTATATAAGTTGATGGTTTTTCTCCGTAAACACAGTCATACCAATCCGAGTGAACAATATTAGAAAAAAAATGTACTTGCAAGTCAGACTTTTATAAGTCTTTAATTCTTTCATGGCCGCTGTATACAAAAGATTGAACCGATGCATCAATTAATTATTATTAGGAATAAAATATTATCGCAATACTTAACGAAACATGATGAATTGAACGACAACCACAATTTTGTAATATCTTTTATGTTCAGAACACAGAATTATTTGTAATCCATCATTCAAATTTTGATTCTTCATGTTAATAAGTTGTTAATTAAATTTAAATTCCACGATTTTTAAAGTAAAATACATAAATTAACTAATCAAATAAACTCATAATTTAAAGTGCAAGGTTTACTCAAGTGATTAGATGTTGAAATTCTAACTTGCGGAAGTTTCTTTCACAAGTTGTAGTACACCTAGATACTGAATCTAAGCTGCGGGATGTTCGAAAGAGTTAATATAAAGGGCTGAGGAAGGAACATGGATGGGTTTTAGTCAGTAAGAGTCTGACCTTCCCTTACACCCCACCTACGGCAGGCGGAGTCATTTGATGATTTCCCATCCGAAAAAAAAAGTTACTGAATCTGAAATTCGCGAAGTCTGTTTTCAACAAGCAACCCAAAATTATGTAGGGCATTTTGAATGAAAGTCTACTTTACGGTTTTATTGAAAGCTCTAGTAAAAATCACGAGAGATCGCTAGTATTAAACAATCTATACTAATATTATAAAGAGGAAAGATTTGTTGGTTTGTTACGATTTACCTCAAAAACTACTGGGCCGATTTTGAAAATTCTTTCACCGTTAGAGAGTTGCATCTTTTATGGAGTAACATAGCCTATTTTTTATTTCCAGAAATGATTAGGGATTCCTACTAAAACTTGAATAATGGAACCCAAGGTGTATTTTTTTACATAAAATGTCTTTCATCGTTTACGCTGCGAAAACTATAGATGATAGAACAAAACCATAACATATTTATAACGTAGCTAGTATACAATTAATAAATTTAAAGTGTATTTTTGTTGTAGTGATAAATATACAAACACTAATAATATTGATTCTAGAAGGCTATTTAAATTAAATTAAATCCGTTGTCAAATGATGTCAAGCGATTTGATTGGTTGATGCAGCTTTGGTGATTAATCACCATATAAGGCTTGACCTGTCTGTATGTCTGTTAAACTGACTTTTAATATGACGTTGATATACAGCGGAGAGTTTACTTAGACGCTTGAGAATGATATTGGTATTTTTCATCTCTATATATAAAATGAAATGATGTTCGTTAGTGAGGAGCTCGTGGCTAAGGAGGAGCTCGTGGCTAAGTAACAGCCGCACGGTTTGACCGATCAAAGGTTAAGCTGCGCTTAGCGCGGCCGGTCCGTGAATGGGTGACCATCTTTGTCATAGCGAGACTCCTCCGTGCCTCGGAAAGCACGTTAAGCTGTTGGTCCCGGTTATCATTTGTAGATCTTTGACCGTCGTTACGGGTAGTCAGAAGCCAGAAAGTCTGACAACCAGTCTTACCAAGGGGTACCGTGTTACCCGGTAACTGGGTTGTGGAGGTCAGATAGGCAGTCGCTCCATGTAAAACACTGGTACTCAGCTGCATCCGGTTTAGACTGGAAGCCGACCCCAACATAGTTGGGAAAAGGCTAGGCAGATGAAATGATGTTCGTTAGTCTCGCTAAAACTCGAGAAGGGATGGGCTGATTTACCTGATTTTGAAATGTTTTCAATTCAATTAAAATCATTTATTTCAATTAGGCCTAATAACAAGCACTTTTGTCAACAAAGTCAACAAAAATAAGAATTTTGTTGCCCGTTCCAAAAAGTAGTTTCCTATGGAAAAGAACGGGCAAGAAACTCCATGGTTACTCTTTTTAAATAGGTAAGTTTTTACAATTTGTTTTATAAATTAAGTTTTTACAAATTTTGTTTGTCGCAGTCCAGGGAAAGTTTAAACGGTGAGAAAAAGTTAAGATAGATGTATGTAGGTGATAATTATGATACCTATTTAAAATAATGGTTTGTTTTTTTTTTTAATATTTACAGTAAACTGGACTTTCTAAAATTCAATTAAATTTTATTTTATTTTTAAAGTTCAAGTAAGAATTATTAATACATTGCAATACGGTGTCTAATGTTTCATTTTGGTGAGTTAGAGTAGGCTCTGCTTATGGTTAAAAATATGTGATATGCTTATGCGCAGTCCGCACTGCCAGTGCAATTGTCAACAATGTCAAACAAGCCACTTATGCGACTAAGGCCCATGTTCACCGACAAGATAACGGTCCGATTAATTTAAAACAGCTGTTTACCATAAATTCAAACTTCCAACTTTCGGTGGTTAACGTATTATTTGAGATTTTTATTCCTGAAACGGTCGATTACCAAACCAGGGTTGAACTAGAAGTGGGTGACACAAAAATTCCAGCTTCCTGTTTAAAAAACGTTTTTGTTTAACGGGCCGATTAGGTAACCATCTGTTGGTGAACTTGGGCCTTAGACAGTGATAGATGCAAATCGTGATATCGCACACATTACGAAATGCGTGCGCGCATCCGACGAGTCAAATATGATTAGAATTCATGTAAACATGTTTCTAATGACAGGTACTTGTGCCAATTAAATTAATCAACATTAGTATGGATTAGAGTCGGGGTAATTAGGCCAGGGTTGTCACGTTAGGGGCCTCATTGGTAGTGTTATGGCAGGCCTGAAATTTATGAAGAGGAATGTGGACGGCTAAAAAAAGGTTTATAAAACTAACAAAAAATAATTCTGACCTTTAAAATTATACTAGACTCCCCCTCCAGCATCGCCTGCGTTCTACGCACAGTGAGGGATTGTTTCAGAGGTAAAAGGTTTGTGAGTTTGTTTGTTTTCTATATTGATAACTTTTACGGCTTCATATTATTGTAGACTAGCTTCCCGCCAGCGGCTTCGCTCGCGATATTTTAGCTAATGGATACAAAAACTTGACAAATTATATACTAAAATCTTCCTCATTAATCACTCTATTATCTATTAAAAAAACCGGATCAAAATCCGTTGCGTAGTTTTAAAGATTTAAGCATACATAGGGATATAGGGACAGAGAAAGCGACTTTGTTTTATAATATGTAGTGATTTAATCCGTATTTTAAGGCGTTAGTAATATGTAGTGGTATTATTTCCTTATAAAGGGATTGCATTAGTAAAATATATTTCAAATAATTAGAGTTTTTTTGTAGTTTTTTTTGTAGGTTGGAGCATTCACAACTATTATAAAAATTAACTTATAAACATATCGATTGATAAATTGAATACGAAAAGAGTTAGCGGAAGAATGCTACCAATTGCGTTTTTTTTTTCATTTTTTTGGGAATATTTTTGTTATGTTTACTGGAAACACAATCTGATTGATATTGATAATCCAACTAAGAAGCTGCATTTACATTATCAGCAATAATTCAAGGTGTACTCCATTGCGATATGATTTTAGCTTGTAAATGACGCAACACCTAAAATATCAACGGATACACTTGCACTTACACATGATCATCTTCATAGTAGACAAGTTTGAGTGGACAAGTTGACTGGAGTTTGTAAAAGTAATTATTTTCAAGCTTAAATAACACGATGATTGACACGCATCATGAATCATTACCCTTACAATAAAGAAATCGTAATTTGTGTCTTTAAATTCATGTTTTTTTTTGACATTTGACCTGTTGGTATTGATAAACGACTGCTGCACTCGTGTTATACAAATACTAAGGCCCAAGTTCACCGACAAGATAACGGTCCGATTAACTTAAATAAAACAGCTGTTTACCATAAATTCAAACTTCCAACTTTCGATGGGTAACGTAGTATTTGAGATTTTTATTCCTGAAACGGTCGATTACCAAACCAGGGTTGAACTAGAAGTGGGTAACACGAAAATTCCAGCTTCCTGGTTAAAAAAACACGTGTGACTTATCTAAAGGCATATGTATTTTCTAAAGGTATCTTGGATACGAACGTTAAAGGAAAATATCGCGAGAAAAACTGGGCTTTCAGTCTGAAATCGCCAATACGCCTACAGCAAGTGTGGTGAATGTGGCGATCAATGCTCATTCCTGCATTCTCTGTTACGGTCTGTTATTTCATTATGACTTATATGCAGATGTTGTCATGAAAACAAATGGTCCTCATAGACTTTCTAACCGAGATAAAAACTTTAACGAATTTTACCATTGATTAATCTAGACTGATTTTTATCCCTGTTTAAAATGTGTGTTTCAACGTATAATCTTTCAAACATTAAATGCCAAACTCGGCCGGTGTAATAAACTAAAAATAAATGCAAAATGCATTGAAGACTACTAAAACTAGTCTTTTATGATAATTATGTATTTATCTCAAAACAAGTTTTGATTGGGAACCGGTCAAATGATGGCACGAATTTATTAATTAGTTATATGGTAATTTTGAATATCCTATAACTACACATTGAGACTGAAAATACGCTTAGATTAAGAATAACAACATAATTATTTTTTACTCTTAACAACTGCTGTGTTTAATAATCTTGTAGACACAATAAATAAAAGATTTGTATAAATATTGACTAATGGGTTGTATTATTTTTATTTATTGAGTACTAGTATTGCCATGACTAAATTTTTTCTACACCCTAAAATTTTAAATTTTGTATTGTAATTATCCTGCAATTTTACCATTCTTCACTAAATAAATTACTTGAAAATTTTACGGTAAATAGAGTTTTATTCTTTTTAACTGAAGGAAAATATATTTCTTTATTTTTGAAGTAAAACCTTATAAATTAATAACGGATTTATAAACAAATATATTACTTCACTTAGCTACAGACAAAGCTTGTGAACTGAACACTGAGATTATTATTATTATTTATACTTACTCGGAGTAGAAATCACATATTTTTCCACTAGCTCTTTCCAGAGGTTACACTCGTAACCTGAGGGTACTACTTCTATAGGATGTCTTTCCCCAGGGTTCAAGGTATTTCCATACAACATTTCTATTTTTTAGAGACAGACAGATTTATTTTCGTTTTTATAATATCAGTAGGAATAAAAAATATTCGTGAGGCTTGAGTTCTTAGGCTTGTGGTTCTTCCACAGGCCTAAGAACATATTTAGTTATCACCACAGATATGGTCATCACCTTGAAGTTATGAAGAAATTACAATTTCTTAAGAACTATGACAAAATGTAAGCGGGAACTTTTATCTTTTTGTCTGTTAGTGTGTGATTCATATAAGGATGAGGCTTGGGTTTCCACTATCGTGAGAAAGATGAGATATGCATATTTGTATGTTTGTATGTATTACACAGAAATATTTGTAAATATAGGTACGTACCTAACGATGCATCATCTACGCTTATCTTTCATTTAAAGACATCGTAAAACCGTATTTCAAAAGATTAGCATATTTGGATGTTTGTCCTAGGTACTTCTATATAATAGAAGTATAAGGACTACTTCTTTTTGGTCTTTTGGTACACTTCTATGAGAACACAGCAATTGGAATAGGTCTTGGTCCTAACGTCCGCGTTACCGTTTTCATAGGCACTTGCTATTAGTCCAAGACATAATTATTATAGTGCAGATGTGTTTGCCAAAATACAGGTGCACTCTCTATTATCTTTGCTCTTAGAGTCTGATGCACGGAGGTGACTCGCTATGTCAGGAAAACGGTCACCCATCTATAGACTGACTGCGGCTAGTATAGCTTAGTCTAGCTAATCTGACGCATGATTACTAAGCTAAAAGCCCCCAAAATTAATTATTTTAAATTGAACGAAGTTAGTTAGTTAGTCATTTAGTTAACCAAGGAAATTAGTTATTTTATGTAGGTATGCAGTATTCACTTAGGAATCTTCTAATGATTGTTATTAAAGTTAGTCATCTTCTCACAAGATGTCATAAAATATGAATTAATTATAAAAGAAACCAGTCTCATTATATTAATTGCATATGCACATACATATGTAATTTAATTATGTAACTACATTTGCTTGTAATTATTAATTATAAATAATTATAATAATTAATGTGTGACACTCAGTAGTGTTCAGCATTCCTTCACTTGATTTATGTAATTTATAGGAATCGTGTGGAAGGTAAGCAAAGAGTGATTTATATATCACAGTCTATGAACTGAGTATGAAGTAATTATAGAGCCTTCCTTGCACTAGAATCTGGAATACTTTGGTCCTTTGATCTTATAGATTCATCTCGTCCTTGCGCTACGATCAGGAGATCTTTACGTCTCATTCTACGAGCACTTATCCCTTAAAGGGCTTATAAGGGCTCTTTTTTTTTTTTTTTTGTGTATGGCATCTCGCAGGTCAACCTAGAAGGTTGTCGACTGCTTAATCGGGCTTGCCTGTGAAGTGCCTTAAATAAATTTAGGGCCTCCAGCCAGGGCTTAACTTACAAAACTAAGCGACTACACGCTAAGGGCACCCCCTAGTGGGGTACGGGCCTCGGCTTAGGGCGTCGCTGGGGGAGGACAGCAAGGGACAGGCTGGATCAGAATAAATTTTGATTATTATAATCGGGAATTTTAAAGCTATTAGCTCAGCTCGCGGGCTGCTTATAAGGGCTCGTAGGTCTCATTACAGGTGCCTGCCGGGGCTGTGGGACGTTAGAAAGAGATACCGCGTCCCCGGGATACAAAGGGCTGAGGAAGGAACATGGATAGAAGTACTATAAAAATATTCTTCAAAAAGGAGGCTTTACACTTGTCCATTTTTTTTCCAATTCAAGGGTAATAGTACAATAAAGAAATAAAGATCGAGTCTAAATCAAGTCGAGATTCTACATAATTCGATTTTAAGAATAAATAATTTCAACATATTTCTTTTTATACATACATTGTATCAAAATGTTTCGACTATTCAATTCGCTATACAAGATAAACTAATCAAGCAAATCGAAGTGTGACTAACGTCAATTGGTCCTAACATACCTTAAGGCCCATGGTCCGGCAGAGATTAACCTTTTGCCTAACACGCTTCATGATCACAATATAATGAACACGGTAATAAAGTAGTCATTTGTGTGATTGAATGATCGAAGCTGTCAGGAATATGTAGGTACTTATGTCCAAACAATCTTTAAAATAACTGGGGGCTTAGACAAAGTAACAATTTAAAAACGATAACAAAGTTCGAAAAGACTAAAATGTATGGGACTGACATAAGCCGCGTTAAATCACGTGGTCAATCGACATCGTTATCGCAAGTTGGTAGACAATGTTTTAATTCGTAACGAAACTATAGAGTAACGAATTGTTTTTGTGGCTATCCTATACAAATGCGTAGACAAGCAGCACTTTCAGCGTTCGCCTTCGCTTCGATAGCGATCGCCAAAAGAGATAACGAAACGAATGTTAAAACGTTGTAGTTATAGAAACATTATAGCCGGATTTCATTTAGCAGCAGATTTTTGACACGGTGTGATTAAATTTACTTACATACTCTTAGGTAGGTATTTCTTCTGTGCATTATTGCAGATCGAAAATGCATTCTTTACGTTTATTGTGGGCTGCACACAATGAAAACACCTGGGAGAGGCGCCAAAACCGGTTAAGACAGCGACGGCAATTGGAAACAATTGAGGATATGCCAGAATTGTTATTCATCCAACATTTCAGGCTTAATAAAAGATCATTTAGAAAATTATATAACGACCTAAAATGTCATGCCGGATTAAAAGGTTCCCCTGAAATTCCCCTGGAAATAAAGGTAAAAAAATTAATTGCAGGCATCATCGAACCAAATAGATTATACATATATAGATAACCAGATATACAGATTACTCCATCATCGTTAAATTATCCGACACTTTTAAAAATGAATCTATTTTGAATACCATTAAGTTTTGGAGACCATCTAAAAGTAATAACACTTTATTCACTTAACACTGCCAAAATATTGTTTTAATTATAATTTGAAAACGATTAAACGCAACACTCACTTATTCTTAGCATTAAATACTTTTTGAAAACAACAACAACAACTACTAAGTTCGCGGGTTTGATCCGATTTGACACTTCTTGACTGACACTGACAGCTAAATTTTCGATACCATAAACAATATTTTTGTTTCTTAACGAATAAACAATTCGACACAACGATCGCGACAATAGTGTTACATTGGCTAGGAAATTGTTTTCGATATCTCAGTGACGATGACGAATTTAGATATCGTTTCGGTACGAAGCGATGTTACTTTGTCTAAGGACCCAGATTCTTTTATTGAATAACTAGCTCTCTGCCAGCGGCTTCGCCCGCGTTGGCTATACGAATTCAAATTTAAAAATGCCAGAGTTTCATACAAACTTTGCCCCCCTTTTGGGTGGGTACCCCTTAGGGGTTGAATTTCGGAAAATCCTTTCTTATCGGATGTCTACGTCATACAAAGAATAAACACTCCAATTTTCAGGTCTATACGATCAGCAATTTAGGCTGTACGTTGATCCGTCAGTCATTCGGGACAAAGCATTTTATATGTATAGATAGAAGATGCAAGTACGGAAGTTCATGATTTTTAAGAACTAAAAATAAACATCCACAACTTTCAAGAAACATGTTATTCACTATAGATTGATTGAGGTACACGAAAACTGACATTTGATTTCTTTTTCTAGACTTTAAAATATAATATTGCACAACTTTTAACGGCTTTATTAGTACTATTACTATCTTAACTTATATTATTAATGCGAAAGTGAGTATGTTTGTTTCTCTTTCACTGTAAAATAGGTACCTAAACAGATTTGGATGAAATATGATAGATGCGACTCTAAAGACGGTTTCAGGCCTTTTATCATCATCATCAGCCTATATATTGTCCCACTGCTGGGCACAGGCCTCTTTTCATACAGAGAAGGCATAAGCATTAATCACCACGCTTGTAAGGCAGATTGGCGATTTCAGGTATTTTTATCCGGGTGCGCTAAGTACCTAGTTCTCTCGGGGAAACCGCAGAAAATAGCTAGTTTAGCAATAAATATAAACAGGTTTTGCCCTAGACACATAGATTCTGATGCCAAACATATTAGGTACCTATATTAAGATGCCTGGCAGATGTTGTCACTAGAATGGCTAGGCAGATATAATAATATAAGTTTTAAATACCACTTAAAGAAAACTGACGACCTTGTCCATATCCTTCCTAATATTATAGTAAAAGGAAGTTTGCCTGTTTGTTAGTACGCTTTTGCTAGTATACTATAGATATTTTCGTAATAAGATAGATTATTTTTTTAGTACCTATAAGTAACTTCTTTTTTAATTCTAAATTATTACTTTCATGTCAATTCTATTCTTATTAGTGACTTTTGTCCCTACCCAGGTTTCGACCTATCTACATAACAAATTTCAAAGTCTGTTCAGTCGTTTTAGTCTAGCCTTTTCCTAACTATTTTGGGGCCAGCTTCCAGTCTAAAGATGCAATTGGTTATTTGACTGTATTTTTTTTATTACAAATACATAACTAATTAACGAAAATATTAACAACAGTGAAAATACGAATGTATTATCTTAAAAAACGGCCTAGTTATAAGCATTTAAAAAGTCATTGCTAGAAAAAGAGAGCACGATGCAATTATGACGTCATTATGTCAAAACGCTGTATAACTCGACATTTCCTAGAACAAATTATGTTTCGCGTGACAAGGATAGAGAATTCCCCTTCCAAAAACTTTGAACGCATGGATGTTATTTATTTTAACATTGATTTGATTAATTTTTCGACACTTCGTTTTGTTTCTATGGGATCTTCTTAATAAAATAACATTTTAGTACATTTTAGTTGGTGTTCAAATACCTAATTGAGTACCGCTGTTTTACATGGAGTGACTGCCGATCTGACCTCCACAACCCAGTTACCGGGTAATTCGTTTTAACGTGTGTATAAATAAATTCAAATTTCAATGACATTGTTACTTTCGCATTAATATTAGTGAGAATAAATCACCTTTTGTAGACAGACTGTCGCCGTCATCAGTTAAAAATAAATTTTGCATAATAATAAAATTATATTCAAACTAGAGGTTCAGTGGTTGAAATACTACCAGAGTTCATTAAAGTTAAAAATAAATTGTGCATAACAATTAGTTAATAGTTATTATAGCTAGTGGTATTACTGCCACACTCCAATAAATGTTTAAGTTTGATAATAAAAAAAAATTTACAATGTATGTCATTTCCTGCACTCATCCATGCACCTAATATAGGTATTAAAAATGCGTAAAAAAATGTCTCTTCTCGTTTTATATTATGTTATTAATTAGCATACTAAATATTATCTTACTTACGTCATATTACGTTATACGCTGATCTTAGATTGAAACGGCTAATCTGGATTGAAAGCGAATCCACGCTACATTCGTAACTCGTTATCTCCAAGTGAAACAATTGAGGGAAATTCTCTCATTACCGTGTATGTTAATAATTATGATTCGTCAATGATATGAAAGGAATACTATGGTTTATTGAACTAAATTCGATTCATTTGTGTGGTATCTCTCACTTATGAAAGCTATTGAGCATGTGTTCGATTCTCAAGTCGATAAGTTTTACTGGGCTTAAACTTTTATTTTTCGGGTGGGAAATCATCACCCATCGTGGCTGGGGTGGGAGGGAGTATCAGACTTACTGACTACCAACCCATCTATGTTCCTTCTTTTGCCCTTTGTATTCCAGGGTCGCGGTAACTCTTTCGAACATCCCGTAGCCCCGGCAGGCTGTGGGCCTTTGTGGGCCCCCTCAATTATGCTCACTGAGGCGCGCCTGGTCTCGATTTGTGACGATTTTAAATGGGGCTTAAATAACTGGCTAAATTCGACCGTGTTCGTCCAGATTCTTAGCCGAACAATTTTAATCAAATATTTGGAATCTACGTGTTAATTAAGTACGCAATCAGGAAGTAATCATAGTAACTATTTAATGATTTGCATATTTAAAAAAAAAGTGTGTTTACCATAAAATATGTTTTAATTTGTCTTCTGACATTTCAAGTGACGCATGTTTTATGATGAATATAATATCAGTGACAATATTGTAGCGACAACTATCTTGCTACATGAGAACGACAGCAAGATTGCTACATCGCGCAAGCAGAGTTCTCGAGCTAATTAGAAGATATACAACATCTCGACATCAATCACTGGGCAGTAGCCCGCAAGGCAATATTTAACCATGATTGAAAAAAAAAATTTTCTTTTTATGCCCTACGAAAATATAACATGGAGTGTGTTAAATTATGAGATCTGAGCATTGAGCAATATAGCACAAACATTCCCATTTATTAGGATTTCTTCCTACGACAGGATGACTTTTGACAGCCATTCTATCTAATCTCTTTAAAAAAATCCATCCATCTTTCTTTTTCTGACATTCATGAGGACATTCAAAAGATTATTTTTTCTTTTGAAATACTGGCCTACATAGCAAAAAACAAGAGTTCATAATTCATAGTTTTTATGTTAGTTACATTTCCTTTTTCAACGCTGGTCCCATTAAGCAATCCCACTGTCAGTGGTATGATGCCTAAATTGTATCGTCCTTGGCATGTCTGACTGTCCGTTTGTCCGGTCGTCTTCTTGATGTCTATATTCGGTTATCATATGCGTGGAATCTAATGGCAATTTGACCAAATAACTTATGTCATATCTAGTCAAAATAATAATGTGAGTCACTACGGCTGGCTGTACAAAAAAATTTCGTTACCTTTAGTGAATTTATTGGTGGTTATTAATTGGCAGATTGTCTTGTGATAAAAATATTTGATGGTCGACTTTATAGTTTTTTTTTTAATAACAAACTTGCCCCAAACTAGGAATGGCTCCTGTATCGTGGGTGCGTTTACAAAAATATACACAAATATCAGACCGGGGTCAATTTCAGTTGTCTCGTGCGGGAACTGAACCTGTGACACGCAAAGCAGCAGCCATTACGCCAAATGTACCGTCAATTAACAGCTAGTGCGAGAAAGGAAAACTAAAATGTACCTTATAGCTGTTTCCTGCGATTTCACCCGCATCCCAAGGGAACTACTTGGCGCACCCGGGTAAAAAGTAGCCTATGTCCTTTCTCAGGCTTGAGACTATCTGTATACCATACCAATTTTATTTTATTAGTTTTGGCGTGAAAGCGCGGCAGACAGACAGAGTTACTTTCGCATTTATAATGTTAGTAAGGATTACTTAGGTTATATTACATATTACATTCACAAAGCCGACTGATAATGTGTTAATTAAAACCTGTCTTAAAATATACCTCTATAACGATATACAAAATTAATTGGAGACTACAAATAAAATAAAAATATCTGCAGTGATGCGATAATTGCAAGGTATCAGACAGATTATTGCAACTTGTTACCTACATCAAATCAGACGATGATTTTTAATACATCAGTAATTTATGTTCTTAATTCGCCGTGTCATGTATATGCCAACCTTAATCTTTATCATACAATAATAATTAGTTGGTTGCTAGCTTATTATTGCAAATAAAAAATAAGCCTATAACCGTGTGGTCGAATCTGAAAAGAAAACATGACGAGAATTTTTGACTTATAAAAAGTAACTGAAATCGCTAATGCGGCTTGGTCAAGGCGGCCCGTCTCTGTATGAGAATAAACCCAGGTCTGGGACAATAAAAAGGTCGGTAGGTAGTACTTATCACTTAAACACAACTACAAATGATAAGAACATTAACGACCGACAAACTCCTTTACTTTCTAAACCTTGAGTTGGTCCTATTCCGCATATCATTTGCGTACTCACACAGTGAGTAACTGGGTACTACGCAACGTTGGATCTTTTTGTTGCCAGTGTCGATATGTTATCGAAAACGCATAGTTTTCGCACACAATGTCGGAAGATAGAGTTGTCTTGCTAATGACATGAGTGCGAAATTTCACACAGACAGAATGAGCAATATTGTGGCTAATGCAGTTAAAGCTATATGGCTGGTCTCAGACTATCACGCGCTACGATCCAGTGCACAGAGCTGCGTTTTTTGATGATGAAACACATACACCATTGTTTTATAATCTTACTAGTTAGATTATAAACTGACGAAAAATTGAGAATCAGTTAGTACCATCTATTTACGATAGTAGGTATTCCGACTAATCGTGGAAGGTTTACAGTTTTACGAGTGACAAGTAAATGTTCGTTCACAATTTTACGGTTTGACACCGGAAGATTATAAGTTACCGAAAATGAATACCTCCGTAATATTGTAAACAGTTGGTACAGTTGACCGTCAGTTTATAACCTTACGAGTTTTGCCCTACCCGAGAAACGAACCGAAGACCTCAAACTCGACAGTATAATAACCACTAGTGCAACGAGAACTATTAAACACTAATGTAAGGTTAATGACCACAAAATTAAATTATGTACTCAAAATTACACCACCATATTTGGTCATCACAAATTTAGTCACAACTCACTAAATTCTTCACTAAACACAGCCATCATCGCATATTTAAGTACTATTTACACACGGCTTATTAATAAGCGATTAGCACTTAAAGGTTATGTATGAGGAAATATGGGCAGTACTGCCCACGAAGGGCTTTCAATTATTAGAGTTAGAAGTTCTCCTGTTACCGACATTTAGAAAGTTTTATGTGTCGTAATGACAGCATTTAAGTGATATGGTAAGTCTAGAGGAGATAGAAAGGGAACATAATATAACTTTTTTGTTAACTTTGATGTTTTTTACTTGCATGGTGACTCCGTCTAACAGCAGACTTTATCCAAGTCACTACATTTTGTATTTTGGTGAGCTTCTAGTCTAACCAAACATAGCTTGACACCAGTATAAAATATGGAAATACTGTTAAATGTTTCAAAACTGTTATTTTTACAACAGCTTTGTGACTGTTAAATATTTTAATTAAAACATTTAATATTTATTACCTAATTATCTGATCTGATATAAAATGAAAATAATGTTATGTAAAAAAATCAAGTCAATCCAAGTCAACTTTTTAATTTTAACAGACACGAAGATACAAAAGCGGAATTTTTATAACATTTAAATATTAATAAGGATTTATTATTTTTTATGAAAAAATGAAAGCAAATATCATTACGAGTGTGGAGAGTCTATTGCGTAATCTTGCAGGAACTAATAATGTAACAATACTAGGTACCTACTGATGCAATGAATCAGTTTAGTACTCCTATTACTCACTGAAAAGCTTACTTTGTAAATCCAATTTCAATAAATAATGTCAGTCACATACTCCATCGCATACCAAATGGAGTTCTGGAGTTCAAATGTCGGAATGCAATTTCTTGATTTGTTACAACGTGTTGTCCTCGAACAAGCAACTTAGGAAAATGTTTAAAGCTTAATATTATTAAGTGAGCGAAAGTTAGTTTGTGTTTACGCTTCCAAGGAAAAACGCCATCACACACCACACGATCAAATGATCCCGCCATGGATGGGTCGAAAGGAAGTGACAGACTCTTACTGACTAAAACCCATCCATGTTCCTTCCTCAGCCCTTTGTATTCCGAGGGCGCGATAACTTTCGAACATCTTTACATTTCTAGTGATGGGTAGCTAGCTTTAAAAACAAAAGCTTGCATCTGAAAATAATACCTACTAACTCTCAAATTTTTCGACTTACAGCAGCAAATACGGAGCCAGCCAGTGAAGTAGCTACTAATTTAGTTAGGTAACGTAAACCTGTAATAAGTCTAAGTCTGAGTCACAACTTATGTAAGAGAACATAAACATAAGTCTGTCAGTGAGCTCGGCGTGGCCATTTTCATTCTATTGTCTGAGACTTGGTGATAAATGTGAACGTGTGTATAATAATTTATCATATGTGTAATATTTTTAAGATTCCGAAATAACAAGATTAAAAATGTTGACTGTCTGTCTGTCGATAGACAGTAACCTATCGCATGGGCCGCACCACCACGTGTATTTGCAATCGCTATTCAGTTGTGAGAGCGAGACACCACCACTAACGTCCTATAGCACCGTCTCTTTTTCAGGGTAGGTCCCATCCGCCCCGGTGGTCCCGGCCCGGTAACGGGACGGTTGGGAAAAATTGTTGCATCGACCCCGGTAGTGCCGGCCCCGTCGTTTAACGGGGTGGATGGCACAGATGAAGTATCATCTACCCCGGTGTGTTTTTCTAACGGGATGGATAGCACAGATTGAGTAGCAAACACCTCGATAGTGTTAAAAGCGGGGAGAATATAGTATTATTATATACACAAAACATATGAACTCAAAAATAAAAAAGGGTTTGTATGTAACAATCATTTTTATTATTGGTATAAAAATATACATTAACAATTATATCAATCATATTTTTTCATCCATAAATTCTAAAGTTCATCACAGATGAAGTCGTCCCGATGTAAACACTTCAGCAAACGATAACACTGTGTTGATTCCAATAGATTGGAACTGTACCAACCAACAAATTATTAAATATATGATTGATATCATTGTTTATATGTATTTTTATACCAATAAACCTGATTGTTACATACAAACTCTTTTTTTTATTTTTCAGTTCATGTGTTTTGTGTATATTATAATACTATATTCTCCCCGCTTTTAACACTACCGGGACGTATGCTACTCAATCTGTGCTATCCGACCCGTTAGAAAAACACACCGGGGTAGATGATACTTCATCTGTGCCATCCACCCCGTTAAACGACGGGGCCGACTGGGGCCGGCACTACCGGGGTCGATGCAACAATTTTTCCCAACCGTCCCGTTACCGGGCCGGGACCACCGGGGCGGATGGGAACTACCCCTTTTTCACGACGAAACTAAGGGTAGGTCCCATCCGCCCCGGTGGTCCCGGCCCGGTAACGGGACGGTTGGGAAAAATTGTTGCATCGACCCCGGTAGTGCCGGCCCCGTCGTTTAACGGGGTGGATGGCACAGATGAAGTATCATCTACCCCGGTGTGTTTTTCTAACGGGACGGATAGCACAGATAGAGTAGCATACACCCCGGTAGTGTTAAAAGCGGGGAGAACATAGTATTATTATACCTATACACAAAACATATGAACTCAAAAATAAAAAAGGGTTTGTATGTAACAATCATTTTTATTATTGGTATAAAAATATACAATAATAAAAATATCAATCATATTTTTTTCATCCATAAATTCTAAAGTTCATCACGGATGAAGTCGTCCCGATGTAAAAACTTCAGCAAACGATTACAGTGTGTTGATTCCAATAGATTTGAACTGTACCAACCAACAAATTTTTAAATATATGATTGATATAATTGTTAATATGTATTTTTATACCAATAAACCTGATTGTTACATACAAACTCTTTTTTTTATTTTTCAGTTCATGTGTTTTGTGTATATAATAATACTATATTCTCCCCGCTTTTAACATTACCGGGGTGTATGCTAATCAATCTGTGCTATCCGTCCCGTTAGAAAAACACACCGGGGTAGATGATACTTCATCTGTGCTGTAGGCGACAGAACAGCAGTTTAATTTTAGAATAGTTTGTAAAAGAAGAAAATATTGTTTTTTTGACGTTTTTGACGGATTAAATAAAATTTGGTTTTCGGATCGTGCCTTCTCCTTTTTTTCCTCAAAAATCGCAGCCCTACACCCCGAGTTGGCTACAAAGCTGCAGCTTTGTCAAAAAAACAATATTTTCTTCTTTTACAAACTATTCTAAAATTAAACTGCTGTTCTGTCGCCTACACTCTCCACCCTAGTGCTGCCCTGGCAGCACTCATCCTCATTGGGAATCCTGGCGACACGAGCTACAGATCTTCTCAGGGTGCCAGTGGCTGTCCGTACACTTACTACACGTACTTGTCCATCCCTGCCTGGGAACACGTCTTGAACGATGCCTTTCGGCCATACTCCCCTGGGGGCGTCAGGATCAATAATAAAAACTAAATCACCCTTACCTAGAGGCCGTTGCTGCTCGACGTTCCATTTTTTGCGTGGAATCATTTCAGGCAATACCTCACGCAGCCACCGCTTCCAAAACATGTCAGCTAGAGCCTGTGACATGCGCCACTGCTTCCTGAGGTATAAATCAGAGTCGTCGAATATGCCAAGTATAGGTAAGTTGGAAGATGTCCCAATAAGAAAATGATTTGGAGTTAACGACTCTTGGCTTCCGACCTCAACTGACACATGACTCAAAGGCCTACCATTTACAATACTTTCGACCTCTGCTAAGAGTGTATTAAGGACCTCATCTCTGGGCGCGCGTTCCTTAAGAATAACACCTAAAGTAGTCTTAACGCTTCTTATCAAACGTTCCCACGCTCCACCCCAATGAGGGCTCGCGGGAGGTATGAAGGTCCATTGGGTTCCGTAGTTACTGGCGGTACCTATAAGAGTATCCTGGTCTAGATCGCAAATCGACTTGCGAATCTCCGCGTCGGCTCCACGCAAATTCGTACCATTATCAGAGTACAAGAATCCAGGCCAGCCTCGCCTGGACGCCATACGTCTCAGAGCCATCAATAAGGAATCTGTCGTCAGAGATTGTACTACCTCAATATGGATTGCTCTCACTGTCAAACACGTGAAAAGAACACCGTATCTTTTTTCGCGGCGCCTACACACGGAAACCTCCATTGGTCCAAAAAGGTCTACACCACAGTGTGTGAAGGGCCTTAAATGATGTGCCATGCGTCCACTAGGTAAGTTTCCCATTTTAGGAATCTCTGGCTTCGATTTTCTTATTTTACAAAACATACATTTTAAAGCTACATATTTTACAGTAGATCTTAATTTTAAAATCCAAAACTTTTGTTTTATTTCATTGACCACCATTTCTTGACTACCATGGCACGCCTTAACGTGGTGATGCCTAACTATCAACTGCGCAATTTTATTTTTACCATCTAGTATTGCGGGATGCTTCGCATCAAAAGAGACATCGGCGACGACCTGAATACGTCCCTGTACACGAAGAATACCGTGTTCATCAAGAAACGGCGACAACGTAAGTAACCTACTAGTTTTCTTTACACTACAATTGTTTTTAATTTCAGTCAAGTCTTCAGCAAAAGACTGAGCTTGTGAATACTTTATTAACAAATTTTCAGCGCGGGCCATCATCTCACAATCACTGGTAAGTACCCTACGCCTACATTTATCTATAAACTTCAACATGGAAACAGTACTTCTAACTAAACGTAACCACGAAGAAAATCTACCTGGATCCGGTAAAGGTAAAGTATTTTCCACTATTTGTAAAATATATACACATTCTGCATCATAACACTCTTTTCCAGAATTGTTGGTCAACGCTATATCAGCTGGCCACAACGCTTCATCACAGTACAAAAATTGCGGGCCAGTAAACCATTCCTTTTGGAACACTGACGCGTCGTACGACTCCCTAGTGGCTATGTCTGCTACGTTCAATGACGTAGGTATGTACCGCCATTCGTGGACACTCGACAACTCGTCAATTTCGCCTAAGCGATGAGCAACAAACACTTTATATGTGCCATCCACCCCGTTAAACGACAGGGCCGGCACTACCGGGGTCGATGCAACAATTTTTCCCAACCGTCCCGTTACCGGGCCGGGACCACCGGGGCGGATGGGACCTACCCGAAACTAATCCTAATTTGGCACGTCATGGTAAGGCCCCAGTTTTGTACTTTACAAACTTAATTATTTTAAGCTCGCACTTGGCCGGGTTTTTTTTTCAATAAAATGAAGATAGTTGACATCAACAGTGTATCTTTAATTAAGAGGTTTTTTTTATATATAAGCTCAAGCATCTAACTTCACCCTTAGGCTCAGGATACCTCTAATAGTAGCTACGAAGAGTTACAAAACCAGTTCTTTTTCGTCGGTTCATTAATTATTCAGCGCTTAACATAAACACTCAAATGCTTGTGCAGAATACACAAAACATCCTCTTATGTAAAGATACTTTTGACCTAAGATTAACTTAAACAAAACATTGGCTAAGATTCCAACAAATATTACAAAACTTCGCTTAATATTTCAAACAAACAGACACCTACACAGACCGATCAGCTGACTTTTGACATTGGAAATACTAAATTATATGTAATATATTGAATATAATATTCATTAGTGTAAACATGAGTATCAATATTTTAAGTAAATAGATTTTGAAGTGAGAAACAAATTTGTTTAAGTTTCATTACAAAATCTTTGTTTATATGTACTGCCCTATTTATTGGTAGCACAAATAGATATTTGATACATTATTGAAATAATTATCATCTTCGAACGAGTGATGTTAAAAGTTTGAAGCTAATGTCAGTGAATTCGTGGCTATCGAAGAAAGAAATTGAACGGAATGCATTTTTTATTAATCATTGGAATTTGATCAATAAGCTCAACTGCATCCGGTTAAGACTGGAAGCCGACCCCAACATAGTTGGGAAAAGGCTAGGCAGATGATGATGAATTTGATCAATTTACAAAGAATTTTGACGCCATATTTTAGTTAGATTTTTATTAGAATATTAATGGTTTCTTTTTTTAATTTTTGCCTACTGTAAATATTGTAAAAACTTTAAAGAATAAAACACCTACCTCTATTTTCAAAGCTTTTGGATATTCTTTGATTTTATTCATATTTTGATAAGGTTGGGCTGTTCTATATTGCTTATCGTAACTTCGATTGCCACTCGACACAACCTAAAAAACTTCTGACCCATTTTAATCTCCAGGTAAGTAGACAGAGGTACAAGACAGGGAAGTCTTAAACAACTGAACTCTTCTCCCATTTCTCTCGATCCAAATCTATTTCAAGATGTCTTATTACACAAATTGGTAGCAATTTACTTTGCAATTACACACAACGACCGGTTGCAGTTACGTGCGAATCGCGGACCCTTCCTGGCGTGACGTAACTGCTATAAGACCATTGTCTTGCGAATCTTGTATCAGTATCTTGATCGGACTAATTGTTTTTATAGGTATTACTAGCTTTTTCTACGAGGTTTCATATGAACTAAAATAAAAACTTCACGCACCCGAATAAAAAAAAATCTATGTATTAATCTAGGTTATCCCCTAACCGTCTTACTTATAAAAAAACTGTAATCTAAAGTTTAACCACGGGTTTCGTAGTCCCTATTTTAAATCAAAATCGCGGTTAATCTTTTTGTTTACTCATAAACATAATTTAACAGTTGGTTATTTATGGTACGTAAAACCTCTGTCGCCACAGACTATTATCCAAATAATCGACTAAAGAACGAATGAAGACGTAAAAAAATCGATTTTTTATCTGTTGCAAATTTGACAAATAAAAAGATCTAGTACACAACTGGATAAGGCATCTTCTGGGTACGCTCGTTTGAAACTTAACTGAATTGAAAACCTTATTCATCCCTTTCTAATACGTGATATCAAGGTCCACTCGGCTCAATCAATCTTTAAAATAAATGTGAAATAAAATATAATCAAGAAATTTCGCGACTCTGAATATTAGAAACAAAAAAAAGCAATTCTAAAGAAGAGTACCGCCCCTTGCGGGACACCAAAGACTTTGTAAATCAAATACGATACAAACTTGCATTTGAATAAATAATAAATAAAAATATTAATATTAACTTTGTGTCGTGGATCTATTCCAGTTGGTATTTAGTTCCATGACAGAAAAATAACATCGCTTTGAAAAACATAAATCGGTCGGAGGATCGTCTCTGGGGTTTTATCTTGATGTTAGACAAGTTATTTTTTAATTGAAAACAGTCATACGTAGTATCGTATACTTTTACACTGAAATCAATCAGCTGATTCAAATGAAATACGCCTTCTTGTCTCAAATCGGAGGTTGTACCACCTCGCGGCGGGGTTTAATTTTGACAGTTATTTATACCTGTGTTAACTTCGGAACAACGCTATATAGCATTTATGAGTGAGATTTTTGCTAATTCGTTGAGTAACAGCAGTGTAAAAATTATTCCGACTTTATAAGTAAGGCGGTAAGTGTCAACCAAATCTGATCTAAATCCATCGAGTAGCTTTGAGTGATGCGTGTAGAAACAAACAGACCAAAATTCGTACACTACACTACACATGCACTACTAACAGACTACATAACATAAATATTTGATATATAGTGTGTTGGTTCACCACACCTATTGGGTGTTCTGAACTGAATTTCAGACTTATTATTATATGATTTATTTAATTGCAATGAAGCATTATAACTTCGGATATAAATTATTAGCCTTTATCTTAAAAATAATTGTGTCTCTTGTCGAAAAAATATTAATTATATATTTCTAGTTCTTTACACCAAGCTTTAAGGATTAAAAATATCAAGACTTCCTATTAGTGGCTATTGTGTTACTAATCTGACGTCTAGATCTAATACAAATTGCTTTATTTAGCTATCTCGATCTAAATCTGAAATGGTACGCTTGGTGAATCGTTAAATATTTCCGAAACCTATAGCTACTGATGAAAGAAAGTAAGCTTTTATACTAGTTACTTCAAGCGGATTCACGCGCGTCCTGATAGAATACTTTACGCACCCTGATAAAAAATATCCCATGCCATTTTATAGTGTACAAGCTATCTTCACACAAAATTTCATCTGAACGGGTTCAACCGTTTTACCGTGAAAGTAAATTAAAGAAATTCTAACTGGCAGAGTTAGAATTTTAGTTTTTTAAGTACTTTAGGTTAGTGAACAGAAACGTATTGTTTGAACTTACAATGTTTTGCAAATTTTGAAGACCTACATACGTACATACGAACATTGCAAGTTGAATAAAATCATGTAATTAGAGCACAACCGGACTGAACAAAGCAAGTTAATGAAGATGTACCCAGTTTACGAAACAACGGACACCACAAAAAATTCCCAAGCAAGCCTTGCAGAAATCAAACCAACTTAACTTTGCAGTTCGATCAATAAAATGCTGAACTTTTGTGGTGATTTTTTCTTAGCCTCACAATAGAAATTCAAGATGTGGTAACTGCAAATGTAAGTTGGTTTTCGTGTACACTTGAACAATGGTAGTGGTGCTATAAAACGACAATAGGAGCTTATCAGGATATCTTTATGAGGAGTGCGCGTCAGTCAGTCAATGGGATGGTGCAACATATTCTGTACGATGAATAGAAATGTATTATACATACATGACAATGAAGTTTTCCATTGTTTTATTGTAAATTCTGTCTTTAAAAGTAAAACAATGCTACGGGAATGTTCGAAAGAGTTACCGCGGCCCTGGAGTGAATGGGGTGAAGGAAGGAACATGGATGGGTTTTAGATTTAATCGGTACGAGGCGGTAAAACAATTGAACTTCAGAGTCGATGAAATATTGATTGAAATTGTGTTTCAATTGGGAGACTATGAAAGTCATTATGATAAAAAAGCATTAATGATAGTTTTTTTAAATATTGATATTGTATATAGCTGGTTCTTCAAACCAGACAGACATGTGTTGTTGGGGAATTTATTACGCCACTTCTTCTTCCCAGTAAAAACACATAGGAAGTGGTGAAGGGCGGCCATTTTTGGGCTGTCTTTTGTAAATTTGTCTTATCTACTAGTTTTAATTAAAAAAAAATGAATTTGTTTTTTTTTATCGTGCTAAAATAACAATCAGATGGATTTTTTAAGTATTGGCAGGTAAAATGTAGGTGGCAGTGGTTGAATGTGACTATGTTGATAAACTTCACTAAAAGGATGACCTCAATGTGGTCACTTTTTACGCAGTGGATACTTAAACCATTTTAGTTTTTGTACCGTTGACATTTAAGAAGATGAAATTATTAAGCTGTTCCATCAATGGTTACATTGAACTGCTATAACATTCATCAATTCAAGTCATTTCAGCCAAATTTCCCACAATTTATTTCCAAATAATTTCGTTTCTTTACTTACGCATTAAACAAAGTTGTTAGAGCCATCTTGAATAGATTTGCACATGCAAATTTTATTCAAATGTTGTGTAACAAATTACTTTTGCCCACTTACGTAGATTACGCGAATTTGTAGGCTTCGGATTTGAATTCTACTATTTTACCAACATACTAGATGTTTCCTACAGTTTCACTCGTCTCCTGAGAGAACTACGCACCCGGATAAAAAGTACCCCAAGCATTGATCCAGGTTATATACTACTAGCGGCCCGTCCCGGCTTCGCACGGGCCTTAGGCTTAGCCTATGTTACTCAGGGTGAATGTAGCTTTCCAATGGTGAAAGAATTTTTGAAATCGGCACAGTAGCTTTTGAGTTAACATTACAAAAATACAAATCTTTCCTCTTTATAATAGTAGTGTAGAAGTGTAGATGTGTGTACCAAAATTCATTTAAATCCATTCAGTGGTTTTGTAGGAAAGAGTAGCAAACATACATAGATCTTCACAAACTTCGCATGTATAATATTAGTGGGATTGCTTGAACTTTGAATGTTATAGGTGTTTTGAGGCAGTAAATAATGTTACAAATAGCTGTTTGTGAATATTGGTCCTACTTAGTTATAGTTACTTTGTATTATATTGCACATTATGACGTAGTACCATAATGAGAAGAAAAGGACCTCTACCCTGTTCGCAATCTATCTGGGGTTGGTACAATTATCCATGTATATTCTTTTCCATTCTTCAACCGTACTCACTGGGCTTTCAGTTCGAAATGCCCTAAGGAAAGTCGAATACCGAGAAAAATGGAGACACATCGTGAGATCTATGAAGGACTTTCATCAAGGATACGACCTTTAATAATGAAGAACACGACTACTGATGATGATGATTCCATTCTTCTTTTCTTTGATCTACCTTCCTCCCTCCATTTATTCGCTTTTAGGCTTGCTTTACATAGTATTCTCTTGCTTAGTAACATGTGTTATTTTTTGTTGTTTACATAATGCTGTTTACTTTCTTCGTCGTGTTAAAATGCACAGGGGAAGCTTATTTAGAATATGTATTAATAATAATTTCACGAGATATAAATAAAATACCTTTCACTGATTAGCAAACGATTATGAAATTAACGGTTTTCATAATACCAATTAAAATATACGCAATAATATTCATTACTCACACTATTGGCTTATTTCGTAATAGTGTTGAAGCTCACAATTATTGCCCACTGAGAGCATTAGTGATTAAATACGTGTTATACGACTAGGTGAGCTGGGATGACATCTTTTAGGGTTCCGTATGGAAAGACCAAAAATGGCTGTATTTTGTAGGCACGTTTTTGGTATGGTAGGTTCTATAATAACAATTTGGGTTGGTACGTAAATTCTGTAATATAGTAACTGGAGCAGTTTTCTGTTTGAAGTAGATTTTTCTGTTTTTCTTGAAGATTATATTCTCAAGTTAGCTGGTGATAATTAATTGCTCAGTCAGTGGACCAAGCGTTGAAATTTCGTTCGTTTGTTTTTGGTCGTATTGCGAGTAGGGATCATTTTTGTAATTTGGATAACTTTCTATTAAGCCTTGTTTCTGGCCCATTTTAGCAATAAAGCCTATTTCGTCGTTTTTTTTTCATATTGCTTGTATATTTTTATACGGAACTCCCGTCCTCCAATCGAGCTTACCTTAGCTAGTTTTTACTGTGTTACCGCAATAAAAGATGTTTCAATTAAGTACATACAAAGTTGTGCCTCTAATGCATCCATTTGGTACGTCACGAATTCTGTCAGTACAGTTTGTTTATGTATGAATAATTTTGATAGGTTACTATTATTATTGGTACCTACTCACTTTGTAGTATTTATGTGTAAAACTTGTGTGCAATATGATTGTGAATCGCAAATAATCATCAAAATCGCTTTATATTAGTCAAATGTAATCAAATGTCAAATGTTCTGCATGTCTGTTATTGACGTAAACACCAACCCTACTGTAACGAAATTTGATGTTTTCTTGCTTGTGTTTATGTTGTTGACGTGCCTATTCTAAATAAATAAATAAATAATTGGTAATCGCCAGTCTGCCTTGAGTGAGCGCAATCAATGCTCTTGCCTTCTCTGTTTTGGAAGGAGGCTTTTCCAGCTGTGGGTCATCCTGCTATATTTTATAATATTAGTATTATAAACGTAATTTTTCTTTGTTTCAGAGTAATGAGAAGCGTAAAGTCCCTCTGACGAGGTTCACATGTCAGGGAAGAGGATCAGGGTATTATGCTGACGTCGACACTGGCTGCCAGGTACGAAATATTTTTTATTTTAATGAATGGGATTTATACAGCCGCCAAGTTATCTATTCACATAATTTGGATATAAGGACCAAGTGTCTTTGTTAGATCTTTGTGGACTTTTAACCTGTCATATCACTGTTACACCGTTATTGTATATCGTTGAAGCGATCCAGATTTGAGTGCGAATAATGGACGGAATTATTTCTCCTGTCCATATCTCTATAGCACTGAAATCGACGCTGTCAATTGTAAAAAAAATATGAGATGGGGTAAATAATTTGTTATACGCATAATTTTGATTTAAAAGTGTGATTTTTAATAACGTAATAATTAAACATAATAATCATGAGATGAAGCAATAAACTTTCTAAGTATAGAAAGTTTATTACATTAATTACATAATTTATATATATTATTATTACGTAATTATTAATAGAACTTATACTTTAAATTGATTTATCATCGTCAAATTTATACGGGGTTTACAATATGTTAACAACCCAAAATACAAAGTTTTCAGACACTCATAAAGATCTATCCATAATCGTCTTCAAATTACTCTTAAGTACAAATAGGTATAAAAAGGTTGTAATAGAAGCACGTCATTTATCATAAAATATATAAAGATAGATTTTAAATATATAAAACCTTCACCTAAGATCTTGACCTTTTTTAGGATCTAGCAAAGTCTAAATTTTATGTTATCACTAGGCCATAGCATCGATAAAAAAATTTCATGATTCGATAACAAACGACCTTACTTAACAAGACGATTTGAGTCACGAAGTCAATCGATTACCAGCGGCTATTATGCGAAATGCCATTAGATATGGTAATTGTTAGTAATTAGCTACCGGATGAGATGCGTGTTGATTCACACATGCACTTTTATGGTCATTGATTGTGAGGTGGTTATAGTAATTAATTATAATGACCGGGTAGAGTATACAACAATAAATAGTTGAAAAAACAAAAGTAGGTATATACTTTTGTAACCATTTGTCTTGTCTGACAATTGGAATCTTAGACAGTTGT
Organism: Pyrrhia umbra; assembly: GCA_963891755.1. NCBI lineage: Eukaryota > Metazoa > Arthropoda > Insecta > Lepidoptera > Noctuidae > Pyrrhia > Pyrrhia umbra. Next base: position 1,048,939 of record OY982925.1, read on the forward strand.
TGTGGATAGTAGAAAGCTCGAAGGACCAACAACTTCTCTAACAATATCAGCATAATTGGTGGGGCCCTCATGTTAGTGAGTGTCTGACACTCCCTCCAACTCCGCTCATAGCGAGAACTGTCATTTAATAATTGCCCATCTCTTCAAAAAAAGAGTATCATGTTGTACAGTTACAAAAACAAACAAAAAAACTCAAGTCTTCTACCATTTTTGTGTACTTCTTATTCGATTCATCTGTAACACAAAATGAAAATAAAAAGTTCCTAACTTCAAACATACTCACTCTCACCCAACAAACTAAGACTACTACATACATACGAGTACAAGTGTACTACATACATACGACTAATATATACAAGTAAAGCTACACGGCAACATTGTTGCAAGCAAAAAGCGTAAATTCTCTTTGTCTGTCATCAACACGCCGCGCGCCGCCCATACAACTCATACATGCCATTTAATTTTACAAGCCAATTCATCCATACCGTAGCTTATAGTACATAGTTGGTGACCAATGTAGGCTCGGAGACAGATAGGTTGTATGGAATTTTAAGTGCTACCGAGTTTTGAATGAATTTGGAGTTCCACACGTTTATTTTTGGGTTTTATTGAAGTAGCTTTTAGCATACTTTTTAATTGTAGATGGGTTATAAATATCACTGGCAGTATTTAGGTTTGTGTATGAATATTTTAAAAATAATTGACATACGATGACATATTTGAAAAGAAAAGGTAAAAAATATATACCCCCCTGCCGCACCGTACCTAAGTAAGATTATTCTTGGTAGCGGTAAGTAATTTGATTGGTTGTGTTTTAAATCATATCTGTTTTGTTTCTATAGAGACACAAAAAGTAGACTTAAAAGCTATGATAGTGCATTTGCATTATACTATATACCTACTTACGATGATGATGCGCTTCAGTTGTTCGTTTTTGTTAAGTTATTTATCTCTAAGTAAATACTTATTACTTGAATAGAAGATGGGACACTGAAAATTACAGCCAACTTTGTCTAGTATATTATAAAAACTTGTTTATATTTATTTTATATTTAATAAATGAGTTTTACTTAGTAAATTCATTACATTACAAAGACTAAATAATAAATTTCTTGTTTAATACAACAAAAAGTCATTATGTTTATTTTTTAACTTTTAACAACATACGTTTACTAACTATGCGCCCATCTCTTTGCTTACAGGATGTATTTTCGCCCACGGCAAAATGACCAGACCATATAAGGGCGCGTCTTATGACACCTTAATATTGGTTACGCAACTTTTTTTACCTATATTTGGTCCTTCGTTCCGAGATGAATCAACTTCACTCATATGACTGGGATCATGTGATTCCAACTGATTTATAAGCCAGGGAGGATTTTAACTTGTTGATTTATTGTTTATGTCGTATTGATCAAGAATTATGGTAGTCCTTGGAGGCGCAGATTCAATTTCTGTGGTATCAGTATAATCCCGATTCGCAGTAAACATACTTGTCCCGTAAAACAATATCGATAATCAATATTATATTTTATTCCATTTCCAACTTTTTGCTAAAGTAAGTTAAGAGAAGAAAAGACGTTGAATACTTTCATAAAATACTACAAAGTTAATTAGCATTTATGTAAAGACTATACAAACTAGACTAACAGAACACTAGAAAATATGAAATTTTAAATAAAAAATATGTCATTTTAAACATGTCGAGTTTTAAACGATTCTAGCTGTGATAAAATTGTCCACATTTCTAGTTTTTAGCGAATTTTGTCATTCCCTAATACCTTATTTGGAGGAAACAGTTCAATTCTGACGGTACGTTTGGCGTAGTGGCTGAGCAATTGGCTGCTGCGCTGCGTGTCGCGGGTTCTATTCCCGCACGGGACAACTAAAATTGTTCCGGGTCTGGGTGTTTGTGCATGTGTAATAAATGTTTGTAAACGCACCCACGACACAGGAGTAATTCCTAGTGTGGGGCAACGTTTTAAAAAAAAAAACCTTCTTAAGATATGCGCTAACCATGGCAACAGCATTTTATTTGTAAAGGTACATCGAAAAAGAACCATATAATTTCTTCTATGCAAATTGAATCCACCATAACTGTCGACACATTGATCAAATTTTCATTAGCATGTGACCTCCACATTGAAGTATAATGATGAATGACTCTCATCCTCCCACAGTTAAATTGAATATTTTTCTAACTGCAATAATTTGATTCTTAACTATTCATAAAACTATAAGAAATAAATAAACTTTCTTTTAAATAAGTGGTGAATTCAAATATCCTTCACGCTTATATTTTAATTTTACATTATTCATGTACTTTAATGCGGTTAGATATAAAATAATATTCAGCTGTAATCAAATAAATGCATTAATCAGAAAATAGGTGTTGTAATCGGTATTCTGAAGCCTTGGACGGACTATAATTAAATTAATTGATTTTTGTAACTCATCTGTGTGTCTTTATATGTAGATATGCATTCATATTCATATTTATTTGCATTCGTCAGGAATATGAATTGCATTAATGTGAAAGTTGTTGAAAGCCCAAGTTTTTCTAAAAGTAACATTCAAATTGGTCCTTAGAAACGGATAAGAAGACTGTGGTTTTGAAATATATTCAATCTTGTTTTTTTTATATTTATTGCTTCAATCTAATACAAAAAAAGTTTTTTTTTATTTTTTGCTAAGCTTAATTCGAATAATTATTAGTACCATTTCTTTAATAGCAATATGCACCTAGAATTAATATTACCAGCTGTCAAATTATGACTCAATAAAGCATTGAAATGTCGTAACTTTTACGGCATATAATTACCGAAGCTTCGTTTTAAGGCTTAAACTCATGAGTGCGACCTCAGAAACCTCTGAATTTAAGAGATTTATAGCTTTTGATAAATTATTTTTCGCAACATCAAGGCTCCGTAATAAGCGCCCCTTGAAAAATGGCTTATTTATGAGACTTTAAGCGTGACATTATTTGTACAGTGATGAAATGGTAGTGCATCGAAAATGTCATATTTTGCATCATTCACTTTTTGATGATTGGCGGTTTTCGATAGCGCATGTATGGATGTTTGTAAATAGAGAGTGCATCAATAGATATGTGGTGATTTTAAATTTATTAAATACAATGAAAATAGTTAGGGTTAGATAGATAGATGCCAGATAATAGATAATAGCCTAGTGGCTATCACGACATTATCTGGTTAAGTGGTTTGACATTGTCTGGTTGGTGATACCACTAGGTTAAGGCTAAAAATTTAGCAGGTATCAATGTGGCTTGTCTATAGTCTAATAAAATATGTATTTTCTAAATTGTATCTTAGATTACCACTTATTAAAGGCAAGGGAAATCATTGTGAGGAAACCTGGACCAAAAATGTCCGCAATGCACGCGTGGTGATCTTCTCAGTCAATTTAGGAAATAGTTTTGATAACAAACAATTATGCCGCGTACCTACTCTGTCTGTTTCAATATTAATGGCATAGGATTATATAAATCTTAAATAACAACTACGTATCCATAATATATACTTTGGAGCACTAATTCAGCACCAACGTCTCTGTTAGCAACAAAAATCTGTACAGAACTTGCTCGGTTGTTGTTTTTACTTTTTTCTTCCGAATGAACTTCAACGACCTCATGCCAGAAATATAACTACCAGTTTATAACAGACATTATGCTGTAATAATTATATCATTAATACAGAACCGAAAGTAATTCTAGTTAACATTTTCATCCGCTAGTGTCAAGGGTGGCAGATTGTGAGGTAATTAATATTGTATTTATTTATGAGGGAACTATTTCGCGTACCTTGAGGAGCTCGTGACTAAGTAACAGCCGCACGGTTTGACCGATAAAAGGTAAAGCTGCGCTTAGCGCGGTCGGTCTGTGGATGGGAGAACATCTTTGTCATAGCGAGACTCCTCCGTGCCTCGGAAAGCACGTTAAGCTGTTGGTCCGTGTCCCGGTTGTTATTTGTACATCTTTGACAGTCGTTACGGGTAGTCAGAAGCCAGAAAGTCTGACAGCCAGTCTTACCGTGTTACCCGGTAACTAGGTTGTGGAGGTCAGATAGGCAGTCGCTCCATGTAAAACACTGGTACTCATCTTCATCCGGTTAAGACTGGAAGCCGAACCCAACATAGTTGGGAAAAGGCTAGGCGGATGATGATAATTCGCGTACCCTGATAAGAAGTATGTGTTATTCTAGATTTTGAACTAGTGTGTACAAAATTAACTCTGTCTGTCTATTACGCTTTCACGGTAAAACGGGCGAATGGATTTGGATGTAATTTGGTATGAAAATAGCTTGTTTGCAGCCTGTTGAAAAACATATAGAAACATATAGAACATAGGCAAAATTGTGTGTGTGCAATAAGCCAAAGATATAATTTTCGAATATGAGAGCGAATACTTGGCGTATCTTAGGACCAAATACATAGTTGCAGGGTTGACTATTATGTTTTATCTTACACTAGCTTCTGCCCGCGACTTCGTCCGCGTCGAATCGACTTTGGGCCATTGAAACATTCTTCATTGATGCTCCGCTCCTATTGAATTTAGCGTGATGATATGGCCTTTAGCCTTCCTCGATAAATGGGCTATATCTAACACTGAAAGATTTTTTTATCGGTCCAGTAGTTCCTGAGATTAGCGCGTTAAAACAAACAAACAAACAAACTCTCTTTATTAGGGTTCCGTAGCCAAATGGCAAAAACGGAACCCTTATAGATTCGTCATGTCTGTCTGTCTGTCTGTCTGTCCGTCCGTATGTCACAGCCATTTTTCCGAAACTATAAGAACTATACTGTTGAAATTTGGTAAGTAGATGTATTCTGTGAACCGCTTTAAGATTTTGACACATAAATAGAAAAAAAGCAATAAATTTTGGGGGTCCCCATACTTAGAACTGAAACTCAAAAAATTTTTTTTCATCAAACCCATACGTGTGGGGTATCTATGGATAGGTCTTGAAAAATGATATTGAGGTTTTTAATATCATTTTTTTCTAAACTGAATAATTTGCGCGAGAGGCACTTCCAAAGTGGTAAAATCTGTGTCCCCCCCCCTGTAACTTCTAAAATAAATGAATGATAAATCTAAAAATAATATATGATGTAGATTACCATGCAAACTTTCATTGAAAATTGGTTTGAACGAGATCTAGTGGGTAGTTTTTAAGTAGTCAGCAATTTTCCTCTACAAATAAACTTAATTATGCAGTCGGAAAAAAACAAGATAATTGCGACTTTATTGCGTATTTTTTCTTTCCAATGGTCGGAACCCTCGGTGCGCGAGTCCGACTCGCACTTGGCCGGTTTTATATTAGTATAGATTGAAAATCTTAAGAACAACAGGCGTGGTACACCATTTATTGTAAATACATACATACGTCACATAAGGATGTTATACGCATTTTTATTTCTTTGTCCACATTCTAGTTTAATTTTAGTATCTACATTCAGAAGGCCATATGTTAGTTATTCAAAGCGCGTATTCTATTGGTATGTTCGACAAAATTAACTTATTTGCATTGTCGTATAATTTTAGGGTCGATATCAAGTTTTTCGTATAATTCTACAAATATTATCTACGCACGAATTTGTGAGGAAGGATTGATATTTTGATATTTGGTACTTTTTCATGTATAACTACCTACTGCGCGAATTTGGAAAAAAAAGGTTGAGTATCGCTGATCTAGATGGAGATAAAGATTAGATTTTTTTGCTACGAACAAAATACTATAAAAAAAGAAGTTTAAAATTAATTTATCTAGGGATTATCAAGTCCTTTTAACCGGGATAGAAATCGCGGGCAACACAAACAATGACGTCACGATCTACACCCAAACTAGATGTGGCAACAGCATAATAACAAGCTTAATTAATTAATACCCTCATTGTAACTAACAAGTACATCAGATAGTGGTGTAAAACTTAAAGTGTACGTCAAAACAATAGGGTTCACACGCCACTGTTACACGGGGACAAGCAAATGGTTCCAGTGGCAACCCTGACCTATACGTGCTGGGTGCGCGTGCGCATACCGCTGTCTGAGGCTCAAAGATCGATGGGTGTAAAAGTAAACGTTTTATCCTTCTTTGGTGGAAATGTTACTGATGTTTGAGTATCGTAACTCATGTGTTTGATATGCACATTGACTTTTAGATCTTTTTTCTTCTGCTTCTACATAATTATGTTTTAATCGTGTTAGCATTTCCCTTGTCTCAAATTCTTTCCATCTCAGACAAAGAAAAAAGCTGTTGCATCCCAAGATAATTACCATAAATGGTATATTGACATGGAAAACAATTTTAAGGAATTTGGCTAATCTATACATAAAAAGCTTTGTCCTGAAAAACTGACGGATCAATGCACAGCCTAAACCGCTGATCGTAGAAACATGAAACTTGGAGGGTGTGTTCTTTGTATGACGTAGGCATCCGATAAAAAAGATTTTCCAAAATTTTACTCCTAAAGGCTTGAAAACGGGGGCAAAGTTTGTATGAAACTATGCCATTTTTAATTTGAATTTGTATAGCCCACGCATGCGAAGCCGCTGAAAGCTAGTAATAGATAAGAATTAAAAATCAACATAAACCATTTCAAAAATAGACCTGAATCCGAAAAGAGCGACATTTTGGTCATGATAATATTATATCCCTCCCCCTCCATTATGTATTTAAATGCTGTATAAATTAATTTAAGTTTCCATTGATCGCCTTAGTTTTGTTTTTGAAATTACCAAAATCATTGGATGATCTTCTGTTCAAATATGATACCATCAGCTTGATGACGAAGAAAACGTAGTAACCATTACACATTTACGATGAACAACAATAATTATGAACAATCGAGGTCGTTCAATGTTTTTGCAAGTAAATCTTATCTCTCCATCAGCTTCTGTTTCAAACTAAACGACACGCGAACCCATTGTTATGAGTTTATTGTGATATTGTGGTAACAGTTTAGCAATGGCGACTGAAATGAGCCGGTGACACCTTCGTTCTTGTGTTGCTTTGGTACGGAAACAATGACTTTGTGCAGAGTCGCAGGTTATGAGAGACAAGAGAGTTCCTGCCCTCAACCGGCTGCTATTTATCTATACTAATATTATAAAGAGGAAAGATTTGTTTGTTTGTTTGTAGCGATTTAACTGAAAAACTACTGGATCGATTTTAAAAACTCTTCACTGTTAGAAAGCTACATCTTTACGGAGTGGCTAGGTATATTTATTTCCAGAAATAATTAGGGATCCCTACTAAAACTTGAATAATGTAACGCAAAGTGTAAAAAAATGTCCACGCGGGCGAAGCCGCGGGCGGAAAGCTAGTTTTTTTATAAAACTTCACCCACACTAGATTTTTTTCATGTATCATCACATGCGCCAAACGCCAAGACCGGGAATAATTTTAGTTTTCCCTGGCGGATTTGGGGCAATAAATCAATAGAACACTCGGGTTAAACTTAATTATATTTTCAGAGAGCGCAGATATATATTTTCACGACGAAATTTTCCCAACAATGTTGGGGTCGGCTTCCATTCTAGTCGGATGCAGCTGAGTACCAGTTTTACATGGAGCGACTGCCTATCTGATCTCCACAACCCAGTTACCGGGCAACACGATACCCCTTGGTAGACTGGTTGTCAGATTTTCTGGCTTCTGACTACCCGTATCGACTGTCAAAGATCTACAAATTAAAGCCGGGACCAACAGCTTAACGTGCTTTTCGAGGCAGGGAGGAGTCTCGCTGTGACATAGATGGTCACTCATCCATGGACCGACCGCGCCAAGCGCAGCTTAACCTTTGATCGGTCGAACCGTGCGGCTGTTACTTAGCCACGAGCTCCTCATTAGTAGAGAGAACGATATATTTCAAATTCACAATGACATCAACATTGATAGATTGTATTCGTCTATAAAAAGCTTCAATAGCTGGTGTGTAGTGCGGGAATCGAAACTGCGGCACGCAGCGCAGCAGCCAATTGCTCAGCCACTGCGCCAAATGTTGTTGCTTTGTTATCACTTTATCCCTGTGGAAACGACTTCATTCACTTGGATTAAAATTCTCCCTAGATTTTTTCCTCCTATTTCACCTTTATAAGTATGGATTTCTCAACAGTATTAGAAATTATTTCAAAACCGCCACCGCTTATAAACTAGAAACACAATAATTGTGCTCAATGTACTGTGAGAGTATTTTTTTCATACATAATAATCCTAATGTCAGTCCGGTTACCAAATATCTTTGCGTAGGAATGAAATATGAATTGCAAAATGTATTTTATGGCTACTTAAAGTAATGACGTGGGTGTACAGCACCTAAAATAAACACGGCTAATGGTGAACAAATCTGTTTGTTCGTAATGCCTGAGGGTTTTACGTGTGCTTAGGAATATATTGTATTAGTATTTGTCGATCAATTCAATGTCTGTGGCAATGCTTAAAGTGATGGGGGAGTATGTTGTTTAATACTATTTTTATTGCATTGCACATGAGAACTTTATATAGTTAGACAATAATGAAACACACACAATAATGAAGGCTGAAATTTATATTTTAATTTGGAATTTTCGTATGATCTTTATCAGCTTAAATATGCTATCAGATTATTTCATCTTATTAAGTTTTATAATCATCATCATCGGCCTATATTTAATATCCCACTGCTGAGTAAAGACCTCTTCTCATATATAGAAGGCATGAACATTGATCACCACGCTTGCTCAAGGTGGATTGGCGATTTCAGTCTCTCTTCGGTCCAAGTAACCCACGATGTTCTCCTTCACCGTTAGTCAGTGGTATCTAAGAAACACTTAGATAGTATATCTGACTTTAGAAAAGCCACATTGATACTTGCCAGGTTTCGAACCAGCTCACCATGATATAACCATGATGTAGAACTTAAATGGTTGATTCATCGGACTTTCTTTTAAGGTCAGACTCTTACTGGCTACCTGCCCGTGATCTTGCCTTCGCCCTTTGTGTTCCGGGGCCTATAAGCCTTTCGAACATCCCGCAGTTATCACACCTAACTTCATGCTACGCGAATACAACGGTTACCGCATAATATCTGTCACTGTGACTCCACTCTCATTCACGAGAGCGCGAGCGTAGTGAGTGTACCAGTTGATTCACCTTGAACTTTATAAATATTCACTTGTACAACGGTAATCGTTCGCGCTGGTGGCGATGCCATTTTAGTAACGCTCTCTCTTCGTAATTAAATATTACGGTAACATTAATTAAATATCTTATAGTACCTACATAAAAATGGATTGATGTTCGTTAGTCTCGCTAAAACTCGAGAACGGCTGGGTCGATTTGGCTAATTTTGGTTATGAAATGTTTGTCGTAGTCCAGGGAAGGTTTAAACGGTAAGAAAAGATTAAGATACATGTAGGTGATACGAAGTACACCGGGTCATCTAGTGTATTAATAATTTTGAAAATATTGATAATGTAAAAAATATGTTATTTTCTACTTTAACGCCTGTGAACGAATTCGTTGCTCTAGTCCGTCTTACATAAGGTTCATACCTAAGTATTTTTGCTACCGACTTATACCGATATCCTTACTAATATTAATCGCAAAGTAACTCTGTCAATTTGTCATGCTTTCACAATAAAATGGTTACAAATTTGGATGAAATGTGGTATGGAAATTGATTGAGTCTGGGGAAGACATAATTTTTATCCGGTTGCCTGAAGTAGTAAAAAGAAAAAAAAATAAAACTTAATTTTTATCGATCGAAAACAAATTTTGGGATGAATCCCGAAATATATATTCATTTTTGTAATGTGAACTGTCTGTTTAAGTAAAGTGAATCAAAAAGTATTTTTTATTATTAAAAAACTTAAATTATGGTGACACAGTACCTGCACCATACGATCTAATCTCCTAAAGTACCATCAGACGACACGCATCAAATCTAAAGCGGCGGTGCGGTGATCTACTAAACCAGTTCATCTACCTTGACCTTTCTAACAAACTTGTTGGTAGGTAGCGACGACGGTGATAAGCGGAGCGAGTTTTAGAATCGCTTTGAGAAAAGAACAATCGTAAGTTAAAATAATATAAATAGAGTTTTTTTTAAAGTCATGTAAAAGTTTATAATAAATGTATTTAGAGGGTAATGTTAGTTCTTGTCAAGGGTGTGCGTAATAACTATGGGTATCGAATAGCAAAACAAGCATTAAAAAAACAATTGTTAAAGCGCAGCATTATTTAATACTAGTGGCCCGCCCCGGCTTCGCACGGGTAGGCAGTCTTTGTTTTTTAACCGACTTCAAAAACGTGGTTCTGTATTTGACCCGTATGTATGTGTTTTTATGTCCGCGATTATCTCAAAAACTACTGAACCGAATTGGATAGGAGTTTTCGTTCTTCAAATGCATAGTTTTCAAGGAAGGTTTTTAGTATAATACATAGAGTATATTGGGATCTGATGAAGTTCTTCGGAGATAGCAAATGGAACTCTTCAATTACTATTAGTAAAGGAACAGCGATTACTGCGATCGTATGCCAGTGATTGTTTTCACTATTCTATAACATAACATCACACCTCTAAACTTTAAAGGAGAAAGCAGAGGTATAAAGTTCACCCTTATTCAAAGTGATGAACATTTGTCTAGAGTCTAGACATTAGGATTGTTATTTATTTGAATTACAAACTACTACACTCAAAAGCGAACTGAAAAACTTTTTTGCAAAAATAGAAGTGGCATGGAAAATGATACAAATTGAAAAATAACCAATACATCGTTCCAGAAGTCGGTGTCTCCAATTAGGTATTGCGTTGTGTATTTTCGTTCTATTTTTGCAAAAAGTTTTTTTTTTAGGAATGGTAAATCATCTCCCGAGTCTTCCCGCTGTGGGCGGAGCGGGGATAAGTGTCAGACTGACTTAAATCGATCCATTATGTTCTCTTCTTCGCTCTTTATTTTCTTAGGTCGCGGTAGCTCTTTCGAACAGCGCCACCAGGCACTTTCCTGGGGTGGGCCCCGTCAACTTATCAACTATGCTAATATCTCATTGAGGCATGCGTGGAACTTAAACGCGCCGTCTACACGGGCCTCATCCTTACCGGATGGCCAGCCATTTATTGCTCAAAGTCTGTAGGCCCGGGCCTGCAGTGGCCTGGAGTCGATTCCTGGCTCCAAATATTGATGGTTTGGCTGGGGCGTGAGGTTTGTCTCCCTCACGCATCCCGCTATCTCCTTCTCTAGCATCACTGTTTCGCATAAGGAGGCGAGTGCTTCCTATTCCCACTCGCTTTGGACCATAGTTTGAACCTGGGCCGAACGTGAGAGGTCACCGCCACCCAAGTGGGGCAAATCACCACTGTATGATCCTCACAGTGTCGACACCCGACGTTAAGGAACAGGACAGGAACCTCCCAAAAAGTGTCCGGTGAGAACCTGCGTCAGGCGTAGGCATAGGATCTGCGGTAGGGCAAGATGCCATGGCGCCTTCCTAGCCACTCCTCAAAGAGGAAATTTATCGCCACAATTGTGGGGTGCCATGCACTGGGCGTACGGGTAATCTTGATGATTAGGAAAAGCTGGAGAACGGTGAATTATGTCCGAATGTATGTTTTATTGTTATTTAGTATAAGACATTGCGTGCCCACATACAATGTAGGTATATGATATATTAAGTAAGAAGTGTTTTAAGTATTAAGGTATAATAATATATAAGCTACACTATCGCATTAGATTAGTCTGTAAGGATAGTTGTAAGAGTGGAAAAATAAATAAATAAAATATTCGCTAACAGTTAGGTGTAATACAAACGATCCTTACTCAGTCCATTCGAATACATTTAAATGTTTGGCCTTATGATCTGTTAATTAGCAAAGGGAATTATAGATTCTTAATTTCTGAAGTGTGGAATAGAATGAATTCAATGCAAAGCGCAATTTTTTTGGCTTTTAATTATTCCACTGTCATGTATGAAAAGAGGCCATTTTTATACATAGAATGCATGAGCATTTATCACCATGCTTACTAAAGTGGAATAACATCTACATTATGATGACTTGAAAGCGCTTACTTTTAACAAATTCGTAACTTAATTCTTAAAGCCGCTAAGGTGAAAGATATTATGTGACATTGTATATTATTAACTAAAAGAAAAAGAAAATTATGTATACACCAAACTCAAAGAAAAAAAACAAAAATATGTGGGATTCGAACTCGATGTAACCGATTCGCATGATAATTAATACAGCCCTCCGATACAGTGCTCGTTGACATTGCAGGTAAAATTGACGTTCTAATACAACGTATTTTCAATTTTAATTACTGCTTATCTGCTTTAGAAATGGGCGTGATGATTTTCATGTCAAAGATTGTAATGATCGCGAAAATGCATGATTATAAAAACTTGTTAGGTCCATTACAAACCATTACAAACGTATTTCAATGCCTCACTGCTCATTCCCCATAATAATTAGCGTGATGATTTGTAGCCTAAAGCTTGACCCGATTCATAACAAACATTTTTGGTGAATTTCAAGTAAAACTGTTTAGACGTTTTCGCGTAAAGTTAAAACATGTTTTTATTCTTACAAACTTAAAATTTAAATTTTTCACCCTAAGGCTAAAATCTTGAAAAACTGTGAAACACGTATTTAATTATTTTCATTTTACAGTATTTTTACAAAATTTGAGTTTGATTGAATCAAAAATAAAACTTACTCCATACAAACTTTCAACCCTATTTTAATGTACTTAGGGTTGGAATTTTCAAAAATCCTTTCTTATTACTTGCCTAGGCAGTAAAAGGCACCTCCTGTCCAAATTTCATTACTCTAGGTCCAGCCGTTTCGGCTCTGCGTTGATGAGTCAGTCATTCAGTGTATGAGGTTGTCATTTTATATAATAGTATAGATTATCCAGTATGAATGGTTACTCAACCCAAACATTACGATCATTTCCAATAAAAAAAGACCTAAAATCGTCCTCTTTCTCTGATATCTGAGCGATAGGTCCTGGTTGCGTCCTCGGTACTTCAGACCCCAGGGTACGCATTCCGGCATTTCCTACCCACTTCGGCATCCATCTTGGTGAGACCATGGGCACGCTTACCGTCACTAGCGACATCCAGACAGTATTTTATAGGCCGACCCCATTAAAAATTTGGGCGCAAAAATGAAAATACAGCCCGCTACCCGCTACCGCTGCGCTTGTGAACCTAGTGTCATCTTTACAATAGAGAGCGAAAGTCCAACTTGCACTTTCACTATTGACTTTCCGGTTATGATTATGATTTCTTTTTAGATGAACAGGTTATTTAACCGCCTTTTGTCGACTATGCACATTAAAATGCCCGTAGATATGATCCAAGCTGTGATGGGAAATTGGTTTAATTACAAACATTTATTACATTTATTAGTAAGTAATAATTTTATTTAAAAAGCTAAGACATGAAAGACAGGGGAAATAGTGTCTATATACTAAAGTTGAATAGTACTGAGCCTTTTATTATGATTTAATAATTTTAATTGTTTTTTATTTAACTAAAAATCTTTAATGGAAGCTTTCGTTTTTACTAGCACAGACAAAAAAAAATTATAGCTCCAATACTCATTAAAAATATTATTATGATAAAAAACTGTCAATGAAACGCTTTCAGTGACTGAAGCAAAAACTGTAGAACGTGTTTGTTCGACAATAGCTGTCCCAAATGTGTCATAATTTCAATGATCATGGACACTCCAAGAATTCCCAATGCGTTGGGTCAAAGGCACATGACACATTAAAATGCTGCTTGCGTAGTGGGCCTTAAAATGTTGCCTGAATATTTTTTTTCACCTAGTTACTTAATAGTAAAATAATTGAATATTTAATAGCGAAATATATATCAATTTTAATACCAATTAAAGTAATACACTCATATAAATGTAGTCTGTTATAAGCAAAATATAATTATTAAGGATTGGATTTTTTTAAGGAAAATTAAATAACAAAGGCGCCTTCCTCGACAAACAATTCAAATAATAAGTTGCGATTAAAACGGAATGATTGGTGATTAAACGAATTAAAAGTTCCATGTTAAATTGTTAATTGGCGATTTTTAATCATAGATATATTGTATTTGTAATCATAGTAATTTAAGAGTTTATATTAAAAAATGTGGTCTTTAGGAATCCTCTTCTAATCAACCGGTACGTAAACAACAAAAAAAATATATACAATGACACGATAGATTAAGTATTTGGTAAAAACCATACCTACATAAATAAATTATTCATAAAAATCAATAATTAATACATATAAATAAATTAAATAAACGCAAAGCTAAAAAACTAGTTTTGTGTTAACGCATAAAATTTAAAAACCTTAATTTTTTATACAGGATTTGAATACGCGCAATAACTTGAGGTAAAAAAAAAGAAAAATCTACTTCTTCTCTGAAATAAAGGGACACTTTAACAGATAATTTGTCAGATAAAAGATGATTTAATTATTTAGAACTAGCTTCTGCCAGCGACTTCGTCCGCGTGGAATAGTGGTGCTCCGCTCCTATTGGTCTTAGCGTGATGATATATAGCCTATAGCCTTCCTCGATAAATTGACTATCTAACACTGAAGGAATTATTTAAATCGGACCAGCGGTTCCTGAGATTAGCGCGTTTAAACAAAATGACAACATTTCCCTTCACTGCTCTGCTCCTATTGATTGTAGCGTGATGAAAAGTATACTATAACCATCTCAGGAGTATGACAAATAATTGTACCAAGTTTCGTTAAAATCCGTCGAGTAGTTTTTGTTTCTATAGAGTTTATACAGACAGACAGACAGACAGACAGACAGACAGACAGACAAAAATTTTACTGATTGCATTTTTGGCATCAGTATCGATCCCTAATCACCCCCTGATAGTTATTTTGGAAATATATTTCATGTACAGAATTGACCTCTCTACAGATTTATTATAAGTATAGATTTTGTGTATTTTACATAAATGGTAAATTAATAAGAATAATAAATGAATCTAGTAACGATAATAAAGTGATTTATTTTTTTATTTTTTAGACGCGTACAATAAATAAATTTTAGCAAGGTGATCTAGTTGTTTAAAATTATCATACTGGAGCAAAAACTGTCGTTAATCAAAAATTTTAACAGTTCGCCAATGTATAAGGAAGTAAATTAGAATAAAATTGTGAACAAAATTATACAGATTGTAGGTATTTAATATATTTTTTTTTTGACTCACATCCGTGTATTAAAAAATGCGTTTTATTTGTAGTGTCTTATTACTTTGGAATCATTTATTACACTGGTATTCCACTACTAGTAAGAAAATGCTAAAATAGGAGTATATTTAAAGTTGTCTCTAAAAGACATATTGAATTATAAACCATTTCTATTACCGTAACTGCAACACGTCAGTAATAAATACGTGCATTTTTACAAATAACAAATAGATTATCCTGGTACGCAAATTGACGACCCATTCATAAATCAAAGCGCAAAATATTAATCTATAACAACTTCAATATAAAATTCCAGAATAAGTTACAGTCGGTATGATGCCCGTAGATATGAAAAATAGAGGTAAAAAATTGTATCAAATCTTCAAACTGTCCTTTTCAAACATAGCTGACATACTGGTATCCGTGAAGCGATCGTGACAATACATTTAGCCTGACTCGGAATGAGGAAGAGCTAAGTCCTTGACCTGACCATTGTATCCAACGTGACTGACAAACTGTTTGATCTCATCTCGTGCAAGTACTTCATAAAGTACTCAATTTGTTCTTTATTGGTCTGACGGGTACACATCACGATCACACCTGCCAATTTGAATTTTTATTTTACTCTGAGATGAATCGCAAGATTGCAAAAAAAATACAATGGAAGACGCAAATATTGTTTTCAAATATCGGCCTGACGATTCTTTGATGAAGATAAAAATAGGTTATTAGCATGGGACAATAGCAGAATAATGATTTAGGTAACCTTTGAGCGAACCGCAATGAGGCGGCTGAGCATGCATTTCGATCTATTTGATGATGTTTGTCAAACAAGATAAACACAAAAATCCCAATATTCTAATACCCTTTGATCTGACCTAATATCGACCAATTTTTTACAAAAATAAAACTTATCTTGAACCGTGTTGTTATTATGTTCATCGTCACCCAAGGGCCAAGGTGTATAGACACTCATTTATCATAGTTTTTACGTTAATATAATTATCCTATGTACACATAATTGTGTGGTAACCTTCAGTACTGATAAACGTGTTAACGTTATTATACAGTTCTTTTGTACTTACAATGTCTGCTATAATGAGGAGTTTATATGCAAGAATGTACAAAAAACTTTTGAAGGTGATTTAGATAGCTCTTAAAATGTTATAAACATTTTTTTCCCTATTAAAGAATATACAACTTAATTTATTTTAGCTTGTTATTCCGTATATTTTGCATTTTTTTATATCAAGGTCATAGATCAATTTCGTTGAAACCAGATGGGATCGAGTAGGTCCAAAGATACTGCCCTGTGGCATTCCTTTGTAAATAAATTGCAAATCTGATATAAAAAAATAATTTTAATGGTTTAGAAGCTATTTGGGTTTTGTCGTCCTTGACCATTATTAGATTAGATATTAATCCCTGTTATGTGGCTTGAAATAGAACAAGTCATATTTCGCATGACCGTATCGCAAGCTAATGATAATCCCTCCTTAACAGCCATGAATGCGAATAAAAAAATTAAAAAAAAAACAAAGATTCATACTTATTATAATTTAGTAAATATTAATACGACCGACGTTTAAAATACCAATATAAGTAAATAAAGAATTAAATATTATTTTGTATATCCGATAAAACTATTACACATTGATTCACTTTAAGCAATCTTTGATTACGAAACTTAAATCACCTATCAATCAAAATGAAAATCGTGAGATTAGCTACCAATTGTGTATTTAAATAAATTATTTGTTTTAAACTTAGGCAGAAACCATAATAACCTAAAAACATTACAATAAAAACCATAATTATATTGATGAATGAAGGAAATTGTTCAATCGTGTTTGTATTGCGTGAGCGAGTGTAATTATATCAATAGGTAAATTAACGCATTGTTTAGCATATAACTTAGAAGCTATTACAATGTTGTAATAGATATACGATTATTTTGTTCTTCCATTATTTATTTTAGTAGAATCAGGCAGTTACCCTTCAATTTTATAAGCACTTGTTTCTAGATTTATTCAACTTTTTGTTTTGAAGTTTGTATTAATCTTAGTAATCACTGATTTATTTATATTTTAGAAAAACTACCCTTTGTATAAATTGGAATTGGAATTGTTTAAATTGGGTTGCAATTTATTTCCATATGGACCAAGTTTCATCAAATCGGTTGAGTCGTTTTACCGTAAAAGGATAACAGATAGACATACAGAGTTATTTTCGGATAAAGATTAATAAGGATTAAAATGTAACCTTGTACTACTAATATTAGCAGATTACTTTGTCCTAAAACAAATCAAACTTAAACATAGGCGTTGCATTGAACTAAAACCAAGACCTAAATCGATGAGGCTGCTGCAACCTCTAAGTAATTGGCTATTGTGGTCGATCTCAATACGAATAGAGGATTCATTAGGGCTTTGTGTGGCGTGCGTTATTGATGATGACAAGGAGTTTTACTTGGTTAAGGCCAAGTTATGATATAATACTAAATTTTACTCATGTACACATCGTGAGCAATTCAGATTAATAAAATTGTCTGGCATCGATTTGCTTCACACTTTTCTTGTTCGATGAGACCTTTGCCTTTTGGTGGGATACAGGCTGATGATGATGATGATGATCTATGCAGATAGGTAGAAACCTGGTGAAAGAATACCTGTAAGATAATATTATCCGGGTGCGTGAAGTAAATCCTCCAACGAGTAAACCCCAGAAAAAACACCTAGAATATGATAAATGATTGAGTAAAAAATTTTGTAGATATACCCATTGTGATCTCTCAAAAATATAAAATTCTTGTATAATTATCTCAAATTGTATGACGTCAACATTATGGCAAAGACAAAACATACAATAATTATCATAGCAGACATCCACTAAGATCTTGACACGTTAGCCTAGCATACTGACCCGACAGCCTAGTTCAAAACACTAGTATTACAATAGTCGACATTAGCCGATGAAACATTATCTGAAGAGTAATAATTACTACAAATTATAACATGAACAAAAACATTTATGCAACGCAATCACGCAGATGATAGCGATTAGGCTTGTTTCACAATCAACTGAAATACAAGGCAATTCTTTGCGAAATAATTAGTGTACGATCATTTAATAGCAAACATGTCTAGTACCGACTTTAGAATAAGTTTATTTTCATGCGAGGTGTTATATGTTCAAGCAAGGTTGATTGGTGAATTGATCGCGTGAATAACTTGTCTTGGACTAGTTGGTTTATTGGCTGTGATATAAAATTTTGCGTTTAATTGATAAGTAAACTAAACCAAATTTTAAAAACCGGCCAAGTGCGAGTCGGACTCGCGCACTGAGGGTTCCGACCATTGGAAAGAAAAAATACGCAATAAAGTCGCAATTATTTTGTTTTTTTCCGACCGCATAATTAAGTTTGTTTGTAGAGGAAAATTGCTGATTACTTAAAAACTACCTACTAGATCTCGTTCAAACCAATTTTCAATGGAAGTTTGCATGGTAATCTACAACATATTTTTTTTTTAGTTTTATCATTCTCTTATTTTAGAAGTTACAGGAGGGACACACATTTTACCACTTTGGAAGTGCCTCTCGCTCAAACTATTCAGTTTAGAAAAAAATGATATTTGAAGACCTATCCATAGATACCCCATACGTATGGGGTTGATGAAATTTTTTTTTTTGAGTTTCAGTTCCAAGTATGGGGACCCCCAAAATTTATTGCTTTTTTTTCTATTTTTGTGTCAAAATCTTAAAGCGATTCACAGAATACATCTAGGTACTTACCAAATTTCAACAGTATAGTTCTTATAGTTTCGGAAAAAAATGGCTGTGACATACGGACGGACAGACAGACAGACATGACGAATCTATAAGGGTTCCGTTTTTTGCCATTTGGCTACGGAACCCTAAAAATCTGACGAAAGTAGTCTATTCAAAAACTGAACCAGTTTAGAAATATAAAAATACAATTCATCACGTTTAATAACAATATTAATAAGTCAATATTTACGTTGTAGATAATAATTGTTATCAAAATTGTATTCTTGGAAGTGTTATTGCTTTGTTTTTGCGATGTATTGGTTTTATAAAAGGTTACAAACTACTTGTTGGGTCAATTGCCGATAAAGATTGTAAATTACGATTTTAGCGCCGTAAGGCGAGGTTCCATTGATAGCTTGAGGAAAACACGCCAAATTAAAGAAGTAAGGAAATAAGATTTCTTGTTTAATTATGCTTGTGGTAATATTCAGTTTCTTTATAATATTTTATAAGGGCTGACTGCTGAGCTGATATGTTACTGAGAGGTCGTAGTTGCAGGGAACTAAGTTATTATTTGAATGCATTTACTATCGAGTAAAACCTACTTTCTATTATTTGTCAAAAGTAATTTTTTTTATGTCACATAGGTCTTCAAATGTGCACTGAAAACTACGTTAGTATTGTATTCTCTTTGCTGAAAACCTAACATGACCCTTGATCGAATATGCGGAAGATCCATGGCAATAAAAGGAATGTGGATTAGTATTATGTTAAGCTCAATAAAAACGCTAAACGCCATCTATAAGACCTCGTCCAATTTTTTACCACCAACTTTACTTTTTTTTCGAGTTTACGCCGACAAATTGCCAAAAAAATCGTCCGTCATTTCCCATATAATATATTGTTCAACTGATTTCCGTGTGTGGAATCTGTTTGCATTCATACGTTGTGTGTTTGTATGGCCGTGAGTCATCTCCAAAACATTTTAGCTACGGTTGAACTTCACGTAATAAGTTACCTCATTGTTATGTCAGCTTGTTCAATTATGTGTCTATCAAGTAATGTATGATCGCTCGTTTTAGCTAAAGGTTTTGCAAAATTACTATAAATTATTGGTAAAATAGTCAAATCACGTGTGGTAAAGATGATAAGAGATCTAAGTTCATCTATGGAATAAGTTGTACTTACAGGCATTTTCGCTAAACTTGCTTACTAAAAATAGGTTTTTGAAAACAAAAACTAAGGATTAACTAAGGGTTATTGAAAATTTCTGTTAGTTAGTTGTTAGCTGTAGGTATTTATGCTAGGTAATCATCCTCGTAGGATGTTATGACTTTCTGTTTCATTTATATGGTTACTAGCTTCTGCCCACGACTTCTTCCTCCTGGAATAGTACTGCTCCGCTCCTATAGATCTTAGCGTGATTATATATAGCCTATAGCCTATTCCTCGGTTATCTAACGCTAAAGGATTTTTTTAAATCGGAACAGTAGTTTCTGAGATTAGCGCGTTCGAGCAAACAAGCTAACTCTTCAGCTTATATATTAGCATAGATATAGATTCAATGTACTTAGAAAATTTTACTAAATTTCATTATGTAGCTAAAAGAATTGGCATTGACAAGCTAGTGTAGGCAGTAGCCATTTTTGCCGAAGAACTGAAATCCAGTATAGTGAAAGAGTTTTAATATATAATGTTGTGCCGTGAAATTGTAACAAACAGAAAGAGGGACAAACAAAGTTAATTTAGCATCTATCATTTTTATAAGGATGATGAGATAACTATGAGACTCCTTTTACAATTTCTGCTTAGCATTATCGATTCATTATCAAATCTCAGTGACGGTTTCCTTTCTAATTAAATAAAATAATTACATGACTAATAATTAAGCCCAATGGCCATGGTCTAGAGGTTTCGATAAACAGTAGCACAAAGAATCTAACAGAGCTATATAAACTTCCTGATGAGTCTGTTTGTCGGAAGCGACTGGGTGTGCATGTATTGTGTACGAATATTACTAAATTGAGATATAATTGTCGCTTCCTAAGTTTTTATGTCATGTGTTAATTATTTTAAGTCTTTGTTGCTGATGAGATTCGAATTGCTAACACACAATGCTGTATAAAGCTAGATTTACACTACGACACCATTATATATTGTACACTCTGTGTACGGCGAGTGTCTGTGTGTAAGTAAGTGTAAGACATTTATTGTGACACGAGAAAAATGTCATGAGAACGGCATCACGAAGAAAGTCTTTAAGAGTAAACAGAATATTCTTTTATTCTCACTTTTTGTGTCTTTTGGGGAGGGGAGCTTTCGCCCTTAGTCAGTATCATCCAAGATTTGGAAAATGTCACATTAGTACTTGCAAGGTTTCAAACAAGTTAAAGTCGGATCTTCGTCTTTTTAACTAACATTCCTAAAAGCTCAGTAGACTTAATCGTTTTTTTTAGCTGGGCCTAAAAGCGCAAAAGCGCCTCATATAGAACACGGATATCTCTGTATGCCTATAGCGGCCACTTGCTAAGTGGACCCAAATTATATGTGGGCAGATAACTTGGTGATAATTGGTATATCTCACATACATTGTCGTGTCTGTCTGTATTTGGTGTAGTTATATGGTACTGTTTGACATAGATATTTGTTAAGCCAAATTCTTTCTGATCAACAACTTGCAAATTTGGATATTTGCATCAATGATTTGGCAGAAGGAACTTAGATATCTTACTATTATTACTTTAAGGTTTTCAATATTATATTGACCTCCTCGATCCTTCTAGTGGCTGGTTTTTTTTCGGATTGGAAATGATCAAATGACTCCTCCCACCGTGGGTGGGGCAGCAGGGAGTGTCTGACTCCTACTGAATAAAACCCTTTCGTATTCCTTCCTTGGCTCTTTGTGTTTCGTGGGTGCGGTAACTCTTTCGAACATCCCGTGGCTAGCTTGGATTCCCAAATTAGACGAAGTAATACTCGGTGTTACTATCAGGAATTTCTCAGTTACAGCCCGGAGTCTGGGTTTGTGACAGACCTTATGACTCTCGCCCCCTATAACATCATCATCAGCCTAGCCTTTCGCCACGAGTTCCTACTGTTATGTTGTCTAACCATTTAATTCCTTCGTCCCCAGGTATACCACATGTGTGATGGGCTGGGCCGCCAGTTCAGCTACAAGTGCCCCAACATGACGCTGTTCCAGCAACGGATGCTCATCTGCGACCACTGGTACATGGTCAACTGCTCCATGTCTGAAAGGGATTATAACGCCAATCTGCTTATAGGTGAGTATTTGCTTTTGGAAGGTAGATTAAGTGGGGTTGCTTGTAAAACAACTCATTCGGGCAGGGCCTACCACTGTGTATTTCTGACGCAAAGCAGCTTTTCTGTGTTCAGTTTTTGAAAGATATGGGCGCATGAGATTAGACAATTGAGTTTTGTCCTTAGCATAGTAGCCTGCGATAGCAGAACTCTATATACGGTGAAGGGATCAATTGTCCGTCAAAATGGGCCATCCCCTTTTCGACAAAACAACCTTGTGACTAGAAAATTAAAATTGAAAATTAACTAAAGAACATATAAGTAGGTGGTGTTGTATTATTCAATAAGCCGTCATCAAACCTCGGCCTTTAATGCGACTTCTATAAAATCCCATACGAAGTCAACCAATCAGAGGTTTACAGCGTAATAAAACTCTTGCATTTGCATTATCGAAGTGTCGTTGTTATTATTCAAATACAAACCATTTATTGGCCAGCACTATAACTTGTTTCTAAATTAGATGACCAGATATTGCATAATAGGCACTTTACATCTTGCAGTATGGGCCAAGGAGATGATGATCTGAATTGCCTTTGGAACCTTGATCTGCGTTGAATCAGTGGGTTGGTGGTAAACACGCCCATAAAAAGGCTCCTAGTTTTTCGTTACAATCGTTTGTGGGTTCGTCAGCCTTATTTAGAACTATTGTTATCATAATCAAATAGTTTAACGCATCTGTACTACTGCCGTCAATCACATTATTTATCTCCAATAGATCGATGTTGGAATCAAAGCACGCAAGGATCAAGAATTACCTTCAGCCGAATTGTTGCTCGTGAATAGACAGATGTTCTAAATTCCGATGTTGTACTAAATTTGAATGGTATTCAAGTATCGTTTATAAGTATTCGTACTGGGCTTATATCGCTTGCGGTTTGTTGAAGGTCTTTTTGATATATGAACTAAATATTTAAAATTGTTCGCAACCTTATGGATTTGAATGTAAATATAAGAGCAATGGTGGCTCTAAAACCAAAAACCATAAGTTTTGGGAGTTGGGAGGCTTACGGACGATGAAATAAAGTAGGTACAGTAGATATGTTAATTTCTTAACTTATTCTAATAATGAAAAGTGAGTATGTTTGTTTGTTACGTTTTCACAGTAAAATAGCTAAATTGATTTGGATGAAATTTAGTACGGAAATCGCTGGAGACATTATGATACAGACAGCAATATGTATAGGTAGGTAAGTAGGTAGTACCTTTTTTTGGATGGGAAATCATCAAAAGATCCCTCCCACCGTCGGTGGGGCCGAAGGAAGTGTCAGACTCTTACTGACTAAAACCCATCCATGTTCCTTCCTCAGCCCTTTGTATTCCGGGGGCGCGGTATCTCTTTTGAACGTCCCGCAGCCCCGGCAAGTACGTAGTAGCTGAAGTTGCTTCAACAAAACACTTGTTGAGTAAGTCCTGTTTATATCGGCATTAGTGTTCTTGGGTGGCAATGGAAGCCGATTGTAATTAAAGAATATTATTTCAAAAGGTAATTTTATTGAAGGTTCTGATGTCTATAATTATTATTTTTGACATAATTCATTATGTTTTATGAACTCGGCGCATGATTGATAGAAAACTAATTACTACCAAGATTATTTACTTCTTAAAGTGCTGGTAAATTCAAGTTTTTTGTATTGAGATATTTTTATAATAATTTCATGGCGAGGTTGAGATAGAAATTAATTTGCGTTAGACTTATAATTTAGATCTCGTTGCACTTTTAATATAGGGGTCAACGAGTTATAGAAATTAATAATTATGTAAATGGATAATTTATATCTCCAAGATTGACTCTAGTTCTCAAGTTCATTGCCTTCAAAAGTCGTGAGAAACCACGCCTTTAGAAGTAAAAAATATTAATCGGAATGTATAAAGTATTTTAAGAGAATTTTCTGCAAAATAAAATTATCTGTATTAATACCGACATCTTATAAAACTTACCTAACGTATCTATCATTGTACAGCTTGAAAGCCTAGATAAAGCAGATGACGTCTCCCACTAGTATGATGATGCCTAGTATGGATGTACCGCGCCACCTCCTTTTTTCGGATGGGAATTCATCAAATGACTTCTCCCGCCATAAGTGGGACGGAAGGGAGTGTCAGACTCTTACTGACTAAAACCCATCCATGTTCCTTCCTCAGCCCTTTTTATTCCGGGGGCGCGGTAACTCTTTCGAACATCCCGTAGGAGGTGTACTCTCTGCCTTACCTTTAGGCAGTCTATCTGGGACAAGTCAGGAAGTGTGAGGAAGCACATAAGCTCGTTAATATTGCATTAAGACGACGACTACCGCCAATGACCTTGAGCAAATGGGCGGAGCTTGAGCTTCCCCCCCGCGACCCCGCAATGCACACCGCACGCTTGTCATTTTATATTTTGAAGAACTTTGACGGGTGACCATAATATTATGTAGAGATTCTAAGGACAGTCGCATATTGTATTTTGATATGCATGTCTAAGATATAAAAATAGAAATACAAATAACATCTGTCTGAGAAATACTTCGAAACACTAATTTTAAATTTCCAACCCCCACTGCATACTTCGTTTGCCAGAAAAGCAAAAATATTTTCAATTTCTTTAACCTGCAAAACATGTTTATCGATCTGAATTGTTACAAGTTTCAAGAAAAAATTCTGACAACTAGCATTCTTGAATTAATCCGCTGTGAAAGATGGACAGACAGACAGACAAAATCGCACCATAGGAGTTCATTTTTAGGCCATATTGGTGTCCATTTTGAGCTCTTCTAACAGAAATGCACGCAAGTTTTTTTCATATTTGCATTTTACGACATCTGCTGCTTCTCAAATAACTTCAGCTCATCTTCACTTGTATAGGAAAATCGTATTAGTTTTGTAAGGAGAGCCTGGAAGCCAGTTAATTAGTCCGACGTTTCTGATCCATCTGTAAAGTGTCTGACCAAACCTTTGGCATCAGCTTTGGCCAAACCATTAGCTTAAAATTGGCCTAAGTTTTGACACCAACAGAACCGAAATTGAATAATCTATTACGTTTAAAGACCTAAAAGTGAGTGAGACTGTATTACAAATGATGTTAATATTTTAAATAAGCTGCAGGTAGTTTTATTTATATTATTAAGTTGATACACCGAACATATTAGTAAAAAGTCATTGTGGCTTCTTTGCTAAGGCACCTGCATCTCATTTATGAGTATGCAGATTCGAACTTCGAAACCTAGAAATTACGAATCTGACTATTCCAAAGTTTTACATGCACTTTTTTTAGTATAACTTAGACACCATTGACTAACGGTGAAGGAAAACATCGTGAGTAAACCTGGACTACACGGTCTGAAATCACCAATCCACCTTGAAAAAGCGTGATAATTAATGCTAATGCATGTCTATGTCATACCCAAAAGTGGGATAGTAAAGATTCCGATTATGACCAGGATTTTTAAAAATTTTACCTATCATGAACAATGGAATATCACCCGTTTTGGGCCCAATTTTGAAAGCAAAAAATCAATGTAAAAATAAATGTGCTAAATTCGGATATAGACTTTGTCTGAATGAGAATTAGCTGTTACATGGAATTGGAAAATGGTCGAAATACCATATCAAGAAAAGCATTTAAGAGAAAAATGTACGGAAGTCTAATTATTTCAGAATGTTTGTTTTACAAACTACGGAGAGTTTTTTTTAAATTTAATTCGTATACCAAAAGATGTCGAAGAAAACATAAAAAAATATTAGAATATGCATCAAGCCTTTATATCAAGCCCTTTCATAATTATGATGACGTAGAAACTACACTTTGTAATTTTAATTCCCATTTTTCCTCGAAAGTAATAGGTAGTATTTTTCTACTTTATCCATTTGCGATATATTTCAACAATTATTCCAAATCGATAAGGTTAGTTATTCCTGAAGTAATTATCAGCTCTGACAGACAGACAGAGAAAGTCGCATCCCATAAGGGTTACTTTTTACTATTTTGGTTCGGAACCTTAAATATACTATTTGAATATATCTTTTTTTTTTTCATTTTCAGTTCTTCTGTCTTTGACTTCTGTACCAAAAATTAAAGAAGATCAAGTCCTTTTTATTTATCAGGGCTTTAGCCAAAGAATTAAGCGATTGCCTATTAATCGGCTTAGGCCTAGCCAAAAATCGACGTTCTGTCGGATACTATTTGGTGTTGAAAATAAAACATAAGAGTGGCATAGTGAAGTAGGACCTTCATTTCTAAAACACTATGCTTCGTCTTATCTTTTAGATTGTGTGTATATGATATTATCCCACATTAGATACCTTGACTAATAGATTAATATGTATATCATATGTGACTGCTTACTTGGCGTTTTTACTAAACTTCGAAAATGGTTGCTATGTAAAGCATCACTACCCAATGTTACCAGTAAAAAACCGGCCAAGTGCGTGTCGGGTCACACGCAGTAGGATTCCGTAGTAGGTCTTAGTTAGTCAACTATAACTATGTAACCGGTGAAGCCTACTTTGCCGTGATAGTTTTCGAAAGTTAGTTTTTTTTATTTTTGAAAGACCTATCTAACGATACTCTACATGAAGGGTTACGCAACAAAAAAAAATTCATCCTCATTTCACGTGTTCGGGAGCTCCACTAAATTATTTTATTTTTTTTATTCATTTTTACCACTTTTTCGGCGTGATCAATACACATAATATCTATACTAAATTTCAGCTTTCTAGTACCAAGAGCCTCTAAGCTATGCCGCGAACAGACAGACAGACGGACATTGCGAAACTATAAGGGACTACGGAACCCTAAAAATAAAACTAATGTAACCAATCCAAAATAGGAAGATGGTCTAGCTAAAATAGTCAGACAATACAATACATTTTACAATACTCTTTTAATAGCGTAAGCTTATTTTTTTATCATATTCTGCATTTTTTTTCAAATTCGTCTCGTAGCAAAGAAACTCGAACCCAAATTCACGTGTTTAGAAAAATATTTTCATTGGTAATAATTTAGAATAGCGCCACCTTGTTACCCATGGATAAACCGTTTTATTTACAAACCATTAAGTTTTGTTCTAAGATATCATCCCATGCCCTGACTTATAGCCACTATTTCTATAAATTCCAAACTATTAGGAAATATTGTAACATGAAAGAATTTTAATTTTGACGATTATCTCCGACCTACATGTAAAATTTAAATGAGGTATGCAATATTCTCGTTTTGAATACGCAATGTATTAAAAGAAATACATATTTAAATCCTAAAGTACATTTAATTATTTAGTAAGTCAATAACAACATATATTTGTCCTGCCAAATTTAGATACACACATTTTAGATTATGACAGATTATGGATGATTTGGTTTGAAAACACGTTATTCACATCAAAAAAATATTTTATCCGCATGTAGTGCCTTTTCAATGTAATAATTATAATTCACCAGTCATCTTATCACAAATATAATAATTTATTTACATCGTAATGTGCTCGCTCTGAGTGACAGCGTCTACCCGTGACAGTGGTCACAGACGTACTGCCCCCGTCGCCCGGTGGAGCCCCTCCGTAATTTCAACTCAACGTTTTGACAAAAGCACAAAAAATGACGTAAATGTACGATTTAAAAAAAATATACGTATACAAAAAGACAGATAATTAACTTTTCTATAAAATGGTACAGGTTTCATTAAAATCCGCTTGATAAATTCTATGTAAAACTCAGTTTTTCTTGTGCGTTAGACCTAACTTTATGATTTTTTTATACAATGTTACAAATACATAATTAAAAAAAACGTTATACAAAATTATCAAGCATATGCTCTAGTTTAGTATATATACTTTTCAAATCATGAAAGCAAGTCGTTAAAGCGTAATCATTAGCTTTAAAAGGGCCAAAGTCGTATATCGCCGCCTTAATACACATAATCACTGCGTGACCTTACTTTAGACATTAGTGATGTAGGATTATGTTACGTTCATGAAGCCGAAAAAAATATATTCTATCTCAATACTATTATTTGCGCTATGCAATTGGAATTACGTGATACGATTATTAAGAATATAGATTTGACTTTGTGATTTCATTGATGAGATTCAATTCGAATTCAATCTGTCATTAAGTGTAATATGAATTACAAATTAATAATAATAATAATAATCGTTTATTAATAATAAAATTTGTACACATTTACAACAAAATTTGCTTATAGTCTAATTATCTTATTTGTAATTTGTATTTGCGTACGAAGTTGTGTAGGACATAATCATGTGTAAGGTTTTATAAAGGATGGCTTTAAGAAGGACAGGGTGTATAAATTGTATGTAATACATTATGTTTAGAAATTACGAATAAAAAAATATTGAAGTACCACAAATAAAAGAGACAAAGAAGATGACGATGTCTGACTGCGTTTTCTTGCCAAAATGTTGAAAAGGAAATTAGACAACAAAATCGTTTTACACATTTAGTTTTATTTTTTCATTATTTATCGTCTGTTCCATTATTTCGTTTATTTTTTTAGTTTCAGCTAGTATTTTCGATTCCGAGTGTGTAGAATCTAGCACAAAGCCTTTTTTGATAGTTCTTGCTTGAGACTTATAGTATTTCTGTTCCAGGTATTATTTCAAGATTTTTTTTAGTCACATCACTGGTATCAACATAGCCTTGCTCGATCGTTTTCATCGCTTCTATTCGCGGGTACATGGCCGCTCTAATTGCTCATCTGAGTTAATGACCATTTAATGTGTGAAATGATTGATGCGCGTCTCTAGGTTGATCAACTACTTTGAAAATATAATCATATATTTTCAAAGTAGTTGATCAACACATATATATACAGTAATATTTTTTTTATAAATAAAAATAGGTACCTAGGTAAGTAGTAACCTAGCCTAAATATTTTTTACACTGACAGTAATAAAAGTTATTTCTTAAAGGACTATCTAAAAATTTACCTTAATTATTTTTTTACCATGAAAATGTAGTTCCAGAGTTTACCCCCTACATACAAATTTTAAATATGTTTTATGTTAATATAGATCTGAGAAAATCTTACCAATAAGAACAATAACAAATAAAATACCAAATTGATATCCTTTACCTAAGTGGAAACCACAAAAGCGAACATTAAATAAACAGGTTTTGAGGTTGGTTGCGGTCACCGGTGGCAACCACTAACAATGGGTATTTAGCGCACTTATTATACACTCGTTACTTATAACAGTTATTGTTTCTCATATTATCATTAGGAATAATCTGCTGAGCATTATAAAAACGGTAGCTTGTTTCATTGTTACCCGACTGCGTCAGAAGGAGGGTTATGTTTTTACATAATATAGCTATAGACTCCTGCAAGTGCAGGTTTTTTTTTCTTTTTAGTTTTTTTACCGTCGGGTTTTGTTATGTTCAATGTTTGCATCGAAGACTAATAGGTACATACGATGGTTTAAAAGTAGGTAACCTGTCTTTCCCCGTTTTCAAGTTACACTAATTATCTGCAATGAAAAAATAATCCTTGGTTAAGTACCTAAAGAATTTCATCAAAATTTGGTTTACCCATTAAAGACAGAACAATTATGCCTCTAACAACACAAAGAATTCATTTACCATAGACTTCAATAGGTTGTAGAAATTCAGTTTCTTAGCTAGAGTGACCATGCTGTTTCGCACATGTCTAAGACATCGATGTAGTCCTATTTTTATATTAGGTAGGTACTACATAATTTATACCCATAAAATGCTTTGTCCTAAATGACTGACGGATCAATGAAACTTTGAGGGTGTGTTCTTTGTATGACGTAGGCATCCGATAAGGAAGGATTTTCCGAAATTGTACTTTAGGGGGGTAAAAAAGGGGACAAAGTTTGTATGAAAGTCTGACATTTTTAATTTGAATTCATATAGACCACTCGGGCAAAGCCGCTGATGGAAAGCTAGTTTACAATAGATAAAATATATTTTCCGGCGATGCACTATTCGACACTGTCGTAGAACAAAGTCGGATCTACAAAATAGCTACTTTACAGAAGAGCACTTTAAAGTTTTGATTTTCTTTGGAAGGTATTGGAAATACAACTTTGTTCGTTTTAATATCTCGGAAAGTACCAATTATATAATTTTTTTTCTTGCTTATATCGATAGATTATGTTTAGTTGAAGCTGATTTTGAAAAAAACACAATTTCATTGTATTATCACATCTGACTTTGTTCTACGGCAGTGTCGTATTGCTTCACATGGAAGCGTCTATGGTTTAGTTTAATAAACTGCAAGTGACAAAGTAAAGTTTTAGAAATTTAAAATAGCACCTTGGCTCGTATTTTATCTTCACTTATTACAACGTTACCACAACTATGCACATTCCTTTACTATCTAATATTCTTTTTCGATATTTGCCTATACATATAACTCTTCCGTTTTCCAGGTCAACGGGACAAACCGTTCGTGTCTGACGACGAGATGCGTCTGCGCACCCCGCGTCCCGACATCCTGTCTGCGCCGCCGTACAACCCCTACTATGATGTGCTGCGGGAGGCCGAATCTAAGGTAGAACTATAGATAGATTTATACTGTCGTCATATGAGGAAAGGCTGAAACTAATATTTTTTTCCGAGTCGAAATTATGTACTTTACTCATATCGAAAAATGGTAGTTACGGCCTTTCTTCTTTGACGACAGCATATTCCGACAAACAAAACACATTTATGATCTAGACTTTCAGTCGGGTAAAAAAAGTCTACCGTTAGTTTAGGCTGCAGGTTTTTTTTTTTAAATCTGTTAACAAGAACTAAATAAACAAACCTCTACGCAAAAATGCCTTACATCATTTTAGAAAAGAGCTGATACTCTTAAGAACCACCGTAAGGAAACTGGTTTTCAAATGAAAAAAAATCTGCCACAGACAGATACACACACAGACAGATAGGCTTCGACGTCAAACTTATAACACCCCTCTTTTTACGTCGGGGGTTAAAAAATAGTCCACCTGTCCAACCCAAAATAGTGCTACCCTTTATCAGCATTTCTTCATAAAGTAGTGTCCTAAAAAACACAATTTCATGGCCCGCCTATTCTGTGTGGTCATCAACACATAAGTGTCATAACCGAACGCTCATATTTCCGTGTGGCGATTGCCTGGTCTCCACGACCCATCTGTGACCTATGTCGTCACAATAAATCACTTCGTGCAAGAGTCGAGGATTCGCACGTCTGCGGTTTGTGTTACACAAAGTGGCACTTTTAATTTAATATCTATAATTAGGTAGGCTGGAACTAGTATGGCAGGAAGATCGATAATTATTATCTACCCTAGCTGTTTCACCCGCGTCCTGCTTGACCCGAATAAAAGCATATAACTGTCTCCAGGGTCCTGTATATCCCCAGACAAAATTTCATTCAAATTCTCTCAGCCGTTTAACCGTAAAAGCGTAACAAATAAACTCACTTTCGCATTTATTAAATCCTTTAACCTTAGATTTATTCTATAACAATTTATTTTAATACCATAAGTTTAAATAGTACCTATGTGAACATTGTATCTAGGTGCCTTAATAGTAATTAACTATTAATTACTTTAAACTCATCCATGAAATAGAGCATATTGTCTACAATAAGTAACCATTTTAATTACGTTGAAAGATAATAATCTCATGTTTGTTTGCGCTCATTTCCTTATTTTATCAAATTAACGTTTAATAATACGTTTTAGTCAGCTAATTCGTGCGTAAGCTGGTGTGATCACTCACTTTAGTTCCTTCTGTCTGCTAGTGGATACTGCCTGATGAAATCATCATAATTAACTATTCTTTACAATTACTAAACATTTTGTTTTTACTTGGTACTTCCTTTATAAGAAACGACAAATTAAACTTATTAATATAATACTCACTAATATTATAGATGTGTAAGTGAGTTTGGGTTTTATCCCTTGGAGTAGAAATTATCTAATACCAGTATATTTTTCTTATTTCAGTTCCCCGCTCTCCCAAGCAACAGCATCGTTGGCGTTGCTGACACCATATCCGACGTAGACAACAATGATCTGGACAGCGGCAAGCAGAACTATCGACCTCCAACCGGCTGGTCCACCGGCACCAGTCGCAAGCTCCGCAACAGAGCCAACGCAAATACCAAAACTAACTTTGCAACCAACAGAGACTTTGATAGCCTCGATGAAGCCGCCTCACAAGAACCCGATGCTACATTCAGGCCAACACCCAGCATTAATTTAACGCAAATCAATCTGAGGCCAGTTGTCACTCCACCGTCTATCGAGCTGGTCCCTCCTCCAGCCCCAACAAAGGAACCAAAAACAGAAAATTCAAGCGTCGACACGGAAGATTCTGTCTTCAAATTCATCAAACGCTTCGATCCAACATCCCCTGATGTGCACCAGACTGCTATGTCTAAATCAGAGATAATTGACCTAAACGGTCATCTGCCAGCAGGGCCAGCCAGCTCAGAAGAGGATAGAACCCCTAGGAAACATAAGAATTTTGGCAATAGTTTCAATACTTTCCAAGCAGATAATGACAAGACTTTTACTGAAGGATCTAGGTTTGACTCTGTTAATACTAAACCTAGTGTGACTACCGAAGAGACTGCAGTAAAAGGAGAAAATGACAAAAGCATCCCTGAACCTGAAAGAGTCTTATTACCACCCAAACATGATTCTGCCGCAATTCCATCAACAACTGTAGGTCCTCCAATTTATTACGAATGGAAATGGGCGGTCCCTGCGTTCGATTTAGTGCCCCCAAAGGAAGGTAACAAAACGAACGGTACAAACATACAGCAGACTAGATCTATACAAGTAAAGAGTCCGTTCAGCAGCGTGACGAGACCTGAACCCAAGACAACGACTCCATTGCCAAGTAACACGGAGTACAACATCACTTCGTATTTCGTTCCTGATTACGTCTTTCCTTTGGACAAGGCTCATCCAGGATACGAGAGTGATGATGCTGAGACGTCTTTCCAAGTTAAGGTAGCGAGGCCCGGGAGACAGAGCTTTGGGGAGAATCCCAAATGTCCTCAGTGTCACCCCGCATACCTAAAAGACGGTACTTGTGAACCTTGCATTGTTAAACGGTAATTTTAGTGTATACAAACTTTATTGTAAGTCCGTTAATCTGTCACCGAAGATATTTTAGATACCTATGTTGATCGATCTTGTATTGTTGTTTCATTTACCTAAAATAGGGAAAATGATCCTTAAATAATACTTTTTTTATCTTCTTACAATGTAGTAAGTTATTAACTGTTATTTTTAGTTTTAAAAGCCATATTGTTACAAAATACTGTAGGTACATTTTATACATGATTAACCAGATTTGTGTTTATGTTAAATACAAATGTATGCTCTGTTAACTTTCAAAAAGTGGTAACTTTATAAATTTTAAAGAATTAATTTATCTATTGACCTGCTTCATCATAATCAAGTCTTTAGGATTTTTTTTCGAAACTTTAACGAGTTATTAAAATGTACATAACTAACTACATTTTAGGTAATCTACCTATCCCGACATTATTGTAAATGTAAATATAGGTAGGTAATAATAATAGGTACATTTTTTACCTTCATTTTCTGAAAAATGGTGTTCAAGTTTTTCTTTTCGATGTCTTCGCTATTACCTATTCGAAAATCCCTGGATAAATGTTTGTAAACCTCAATAATTAAGTAGTAAAGATGAAGATGTTTTTAATTTAAAAATGTTTTTAAGACGGCGCCTTTACGACCAAGTGCGCTGCAGAGAAAGTGATTTTGTCCAAACCTACCTAAAATATAGTTACCATACGTAATAATAAGCCTGTAAAATACTAGTAGGTATGTACGTACCTTATATCAAGATAAAACCTAGTTGTAGATTAGATAATATTTATAAATTTTTTTATACACGTGCCTACCTATACATACAAGCCTAATTTAAGCTAGTTTTATTAATAAAATATAATTATACAAAACATGCAAATGGTTTCATTTATTCGGAACTTACAGACCCAACCGTCCGGACTTATTAACCAATCCAAGCTCCTAAGCTAGCACCAAATTATAATTTTTTAGCATCAACCTTTCCTATAATAATATCTGTCTTAATATTCAAAGGTCAATGCATTGCATTCAAACACTTGTATAATAAATCCAACTCTGAACTTAATGATATTAAATTAAAGACATTTTAAACCATGCAGACGACGAAAATCTTGTTACGTGGTGCCATCTGTCAGCAAAAGTGATAGTCAAACTGTGTAGGTTGGCAGTACAGTCTGCTATGGGCCAACTGTAGGAAGGCTCAGTGCCGGTTTTACCCCCATCAGCGCCCTGGGCGAGATTTTTGCGGCGCCCCCTAACCCGCAATTTAAACCCATACGGAAAAAAACTGGCCAAGTGCGAGTCAGACTAGCGCACCGAGGGAACATTTGGAAAGAATCGGCGTCGGCGTGATCAATACTGGAAAAGTTTTTAACCAGTGCGCATTTTTTTGGTGGTTCGGTATCAGTAATTGAACACATTTCTATGTTTAGTAAGTAAAACATGGGCATAATCTTTTCGTAATAGCACTACGCTGCCTAAGCATGCAAGAGCGAGCTCACAAGTACAATACGACTCAGCTGACATCTACACACAAGCCGACCGGCGAGTTATAAACAAATTAAGTTCTTAAATGAATATTTTGCGCAAACGATAACTTTTTTTAAGTACTAAGACCTAATAAACTGAAAAATACGTGTTTGTTAAAAAGTGTTGAAGTTTATTTAGACAAAATTTGCGCACTGGTTAAAAAAATCTTGTATACATATCCATACCAAATTTCAGCTTTCTTGTACTAAAGAACGCTTAGCTTTACCGTGGACAGACAGACAGACAGAAGGTCATGGCGAAACTATAAGCGGGGTGTCCATTATAAATACCAAAAATAGTTCCCTGACTTTTCCCTGACCATTCTACCACATTTCCCTGATCCAATATTGTCGTCTTATGAAAAATATTATATTATTTTGTTTTTAACCAGAGTGTATACTTTGGACTATTTATGTTAAAAATTTAGACCATGTGCATAGGTAGGAAAAGATATATTATCTGTTTTTGGAGTTATAAACCATAAACAGTAAGCTAAGAGAACATCAGAGCAATATGAGTAAGAGCGCGAGCGAAGCGAGCGCGAATTTTTTTTTAGGAATATGAGCATCTATATTCTTAGGAATCATATTTGTATTACTCTGTATCTGTCTCTATTTGTATTATTATGACTAACATTTCCCTGAAAATCCGTGACCACCTATTGCTTCCCTGATTTTCCAAATAGTGGACACCCCGATTTTTAAAAGTTTTTCTAGTCGCCTACGGAACCCTAAAAACTATAAATAATAAGGTGAGAAAAAATCAGAGGAATAAGAGTTAGAGCACGAAATTTTTTAAGTAATAGGTATGAGCAACATAATAATTCTTACTAATATTATAAATGCGAAAGTAACTATGTCTGCCTGTTTGTCGCGTTTTCACGCCAAAACTACTGAACCGGTTTAAATGAAATTTGGTACACGGA
The DNA here is from genome assembly GCA_963891755.1 of Pyrrhia umbra. Taxonomy (NCBI): domain Eukaryota; kingdom Metazoa; phylum Arthropoda; class Insecta; order Lepidoptera; family Noctuidae; genus Pyrrhia; species Pyrrhia umbra. The sequence continues at coordinate 1,084,757 of OY982925.1, forward strand.
TAGTCTAGAGCCTGAGAAAGGACATAGGGTACTTTTTACCCGGGTGCGCGAAGGGGTTCACTCGGGATGTGGGTAAACAGCTAGTAACAATATTATAATAATTGAATGCTTCGTTTTTGGGGTGACCCCGTGACAATGGCGCCCCGAGTGCCCTTATGGTAAAGACGATACTGGAGGGGCACCAACACGCCCATTCTCATTTGCCGGAAAATTGACGACAGCTTTTTTCTTGTCGACTTTTGCATTCTAATGTCAATAACGCAGAAAAACCCGAAATTGATAGACATTTGATGACAAATTCAAGAAAACTTTTGCTAAGCAAACTATATGTATGAGGGTAAGTAGGCCTCAAAGAGTGAGAGGATATAAAAAGGGCGCCTGCGGCGCCCCTTCAGATCCGGCGCCCTGGGCGGTCGCCCCACCTCGCCCTACCCTAACGCCGCTACTGGGAAGGCTAGCTAGTGGATAGCGTACTATTTATTATTAGCTTTTAGATTAGGTACTTTATAATCAAAACTATTCTAGTGTACTACTATACAAGTGTTTAATACAAAACAAAAGAAATATTTAAAAAATAATAAAACTTCCTTCGAGCTTTAAAACCGAAAACCGTTGAAAATGATCAATTTATATTTTATGCATGGATAGATTAATTTTATTACATAGAAGATTACTAGTTAGTCTTAATTAATTAACGTATTAACCCGCCAACCCGGCCTCCCAGAGGCAGTGGGATGAGCCGCTCTGCAAAGTAATACGGGAAAATTTACTTGAAACGTCAATTACTTCTGCCGAGCGTGCGCGCCTGCTGGCTGTGGGTCAATGGGAGTCGGGTCTATGGCTTCTGGCACTTCCGTCGTCAAACATAGGCACCATGTTTGACGACACTACTTTCCGCCTCGCTGCTTGCTTACGTCTGGGCGCTCCCTGCTGTTCTCCTCACCGCTGCCACTGTGGGGAAGCTGTCAATAGCCTCGGACACCACGGCCTGTCGTGTAGCAGAAGTGCGGGCCGCATAGCGCGGCACGCTAACATAAATGATATCATTCGTCGCGCTCTTGTTGCCGTCGGGGTTCCAGCCGTACTAGAACCAAACGGCTTGGCACGCGACGATGGCAAGAGACCAGACGGTATGTCGTTGTTTCCTTGGAAGATGGGTAGGCCTTTAGTGTGGGACGCGACCTGTGTCGATACTCTTGCGCCATCCCATCTTTCTGGCTCTGCGTGCTGCGCAGCGGCTGCCGCTGCTGCTGCTGAAAACCTCAAACGGCGGAAATATAGTAACCTTATTGGCAACTATATTTTCGAGCCGTTTGGGGTTGAAACTCTTGGGTCGTGGGGTCCGAATGCTCACCTTTTATTTAAGGAAATATCCAGGCGGCTGATTGACGCTTCTCGAGACCCAAAGGCTGGCTGTTATTTTGGCCAACGGATAAGCATAGCTATCCAACGTGGCAATGCAGCCAGCCTCTTGGGTACGCTCCCAGTTGACCGCGATGAGGAGGAATTTTTTGACGCTCTGTATTAGTTAGTAGTGTAGTATATAATATATATATAGTTTTTAGCTATTGTAAGTTTTTTTGTTAATATGTAAATACTTAGCCATAAATGAATTAACAACGTATTAAGGCTACGATATATATTTAAATAATATGGCTAAAAATACTTTTAAATATAAAATTAACTTTTACACTTATTTTAAAAATGTGAGGGATTCTGCATGAAACGAAACGGATATGTCATAAAAACTTTTCGCTCAAAATGGCGAATAGTAAATGTCAAACGTGTGAATTTGAGTGAGCGTGATGAAAATGTTTTATTCGTAAAAAAGGTTTTTTTTTTGTTAAAACAAGCGTATATTTTACCTTTCAGTGATTAAATATTAGCTCTAATGCACAATTTATTTATAACGAATTAGGTGGTTCTTTGTGTTCGGACGTTATTAAGTTTAAGATTTCGCTATGAGTAAAGCGAACCCACTAGCAGGTCTGTTGGCTAACTACGGCGATTCTGATGAAGATTCTGATGATGGAATGCGGGCGCCGCCATTACCGCCTGAGCCAAATACTAGGAAGTCTTTTAGTGCTCCATTGCCAGGACATAATTATACAAATACGTCTGCGGCAGCGATTGCTAGCGCTCCTATTCATCCTGCGCCGATACCCCACTGCCGTAAGTGTTTTACTTCGATCTGATTTATAATAATAATATCATCATCTAAATCATTATTTTTCAAGTCATCCACATTTAGAACTTATGAAAGGTTATACCAGTTGCTTGGTTTCAAAGAGTAGGTTCTATAAAGAATAAACACCAAAAAAACTCTATAGATACATACTCTATTCCAAACTCGTGTTTATCATACCTAATATCTTGATCAAGTAGAAAGCGATTGGTCAAGTAATAATTCGTGGAGGTCACGACCCTCAGTATTGAGGAATACGACACAAGGTGGAGGAATATCTTGATATTTTCCCAGATAATCATAAACCATGAAGTTTCTTGCCCATTATTCTCCGTAGGAAACTATTTTTGGAATGAGGCAACTAAATTCTTTTTATTTTTGAATTTCAAAAGTGCTTGTTATTAGGTCTAATTGAAGTAAATGATTTGAACTGAATATGCCAATATGGCAATGTAATGGTATAATGTTTGTTCACATTAATTTAAAGTGTACATAATCTTGCTCTGTAAATAGATGAAGGAAATTAGTTGAAAAAATATGCAACTTTGCATCAACAAGTATGAGGAAAACCACAACAATAATGTTTGTGCAATGTTAATAACTGTCTTATATTATATCTGACTTAAAATTAGCTTTAATGTTATTTAGAACAGGTATCATAAATTTTACGACTTAGCATCAAATTCAAAAGTCATATTCAAACTTGGTTTAAAATCAGCACTTTTTGAACATAAAATTTGCAAATGATAGCTCTAAAATGCCTGTCCACCACTTCCCATGTGTTTTTGCTGGGAAGAAGAAGTTGTGCAGTGCTGATTTTCAGCCTAATTTGAATAAATGATTTATGAGACGTTAGTTAGGTTTAAACACCTATATTTTTTCAATTTTTTCGACTAACATTTTTTTCAACAAAATTGGAGATATATAGTTTTTCCATTACGTCGACAGAATAATCTCTTTCACTTTTTTTTTAGAAATATTACCTTTTTCTATTTAACCGACGATTTGTGGATGAGCCATCAACTACGTACAAATCCTGACTTCTGCTTCTGTACATAATGCTTAAATTAATTTAAGAACAATATCTTTCCAGCCTGGTCAGCGTGCTACGATGAATCCAGTGGCTTCACATACTACTGGAACCAGCTCACCAATGCAGTGACGTGGGAAGCTCCTCCTGAATACTTACTAGCACTTAAATTGGCCCAGCAACAGTTACATGTATCAGGTTAATTAATTTAATTTTTTTTATTAGAATTAAGTCCAACCTGTTTTTATTCAAAAATATAATTATAATTACTAGCTTTATGCCCGTGGCTTCATTTTTTTACACTTGAGTTACATTATTCAAGTTTTAGTAGGGATCCCTAATTGTTTCGGAAATAAATATAGCCTATGACACTTCGTAAAGATGTAGCTTTCTAACGGTGAAAGAATTTGTAAAATCGGTCCAGTAGTTTTTGAGTTAAAATCCAACAAACAAATCTTTCCTCTTTCTAATATTAGTGTAGATATATTTTTAAATGATTTCAATAGAGTGGTATCAAATCGAGTATGTCTTCGTTTAAATTACAAGATGTAGGTAGTCAATGTGACACTATGATTTCAAAGATTCACATGGCCAGTTTCCTTTGCTGGCCAGAATAAGGAATTGCCGCTACGTAAATTAAGCATTAATTTTTTTTATTATGACAACATTTATACTTTAAAAACAGACTGCTGAAGTATTTTTTAAACATTGTCTTCAAATTTGGAACTGGCTGACAGAGTATGTGTAAATGATAGTCTGTGTTCAATGCAGCTTTCTTCTGATGTTGTTCCCTGGACAAAATTATTATTATTATCTTTGATATTCATGTATTTATCAGGTTCAGCCGAAGTATCAGCAGAAGAGTGGCAACTGTACCAGCAAGCGCTGGCAGAGAAACAAAACTCACAGAACAACAAAGTGATAAGCAAGTCTTCCACTAAGATTGCCAAAAAGAGTGAACGGAACAGCATTGGGAATAAGGACAAGAATAACAAGTTCAGTAAAAAACGGACCCACAGCGATGATGAGGAAGAGTGAGTAATACCAAGATTTAAATTAATTATCACATAGAATTTCTTCTATGACATGTCTGTAACAGTTATTGAAAAAAAAAATCTGAACCTGCCAATCTTTGCCTAGCTAGCAGTAAGAGGCTTTTTAACCAACTTCTAAACTCGATGTTGCTCGCTCATTAGATACACCAATTGAAAAATAATAATTTGTAGAACTTGTTGTATCTGTATATGAAAAATTTATACCATAACAAATATAAGTTTAAAAAAAAATAGGATTCATAATTTCGTTCATTACCTTCTTAAAACTTTCATTACAGAAAAATTGAGCTTATAACATCATATCATAATTCAGACTCTGAATCTAATGATGAAGCAGAAACTCCAACCAAACCACAGGCACCCCCTCTTCCTAAGCCTCAAGCTAAGCCGACTGTCCCCCACAAGAAGCCTAAAGTAAAGCCGGTCGAGTACGGACCAGCTCTTCCTCCGAAACAGAACTATACAGTGCCAATAGGACCGGAACTACCTCCCGAATTGAATAATGGGTCTAAATCTCCTGAACTTAGAACGGATAAAGTTCTGGTGAAAGAGGTATGTATGACTAAAAAATATTCCTACATAATATGAGCTCTGTAAGGTAAATTAATAAAAAGAGCCTTTATTACAAATTACTATTAAACATTGGCAATGGTTTTGTTTATTTGAAAAATAAAATATGAAAATAGTACCTATGATGAGAAATGCAGCTGATAAATGCTATAGAATAATATTTCAATGTATTGAGAAATACTTATTTTTACCTCTTAAGTATAATTAATGATTGTTTAATATCTATTGCCTATTCATGATTGTAACAACCATTTGAAATAATCTTCTTGATATCTTATCAAAGGAGTTGATTTCACATGGTTTCTTATGATCTAATTCATGTACTTCTGGTATATTTTGTAGTCTGATAGTAAGCAAAATATATTACTAGTTTGAGTTAGATCATCGTATTTCTTAATGTCATTGAAATATTATCAAGCAATGTGATGGGTTAAAGTTTTCAATCTGAGGTACCATTACAATAAAAGTATTTAGTTTATGCCCAATAATAACTAATGAAGTAGGTGATTTAAATTATGTTTGTCTTATTTCTATAACAAAGGATAAGAGAGCAGAAAAAACAAATGATGAAGATAGTCAAGATGAAAGCGCGCTATTCCTAAGACTTAAAAACAAAGCCAAACTCTTAGAAAAATTAGGTGGTGAACTACCAAAAGACCTACAAAAGATGATTGAAGAAGATCCCAGATCGGGCAGTAACACACCAAAAAGAGAAGAAAATATTACAAAAGGCAATGCTAACATAGATGAGCTATTAGAAGAAATTGAGAAAAGAGAATTACCTAAAGTTTCAAAGACAAAGAAAGTTGATGAGAAACCGTATGACGCAGTCAGCGGTAAGAGCTCGCCTAGAGGTGACGTCACGCCGCCTATCGAAGCAAAGCCTTTGTTCCCGAGTATACAAAATATTGACGAAACCCCTGTAACACCTCCACCAGTCCCCCCCACACCACCGCTAGCAATGGAAGTAGAAAACGAAGACAAAAAAGTTGATGCAACTGAAAAGAAAGGTGTTAACTTGTATCTGATAGATACGGAAGAACGTAGAGAAGTTGGCAAGAAGAAACTCAGAATATCTAACTCTGTACTACCAGATCGCAGAAAGGGCGAGGAACCAGCATATACTACGAAATACTCGCAATTCATTGAAGGTTTTTCAAGCGAGCGAACAGGCTTAGGCTTTTCTAAAGACGAGGATGACCATGAAAGTCCAAAGAATACAATTAGTTATGGTAATGGATTGATGTTCACGAAAGGCGAGACGTTGAATGAAGATAAAAAGGATGAAGATTTGGATGATTTGACGGATCTTCTGGAGGCAAAGTTGAAGTACCTGAACCAGTTGCAGCCGTGTGTGTTGACACCGGTGCAGGAGATGTTGATACAGATGCAGGTATTGTTACTGTTCATTTATTTTAATATGTTTGTATATTTACACAGTTGTATGTCTTAATATGTAACCTTGAGTATTAACATAATTGTTAAACATGGTAAAAGTGGTTTCACGATTCTAGTGCCGAATTTTGTTCTTTATACACAAAATTATTGACGAATAGTCAGTGCTTTCCCCATAGTAACTAGTAGCCTTCGTTCCTTCATTTCTGGCGCCTTTTCATATCTGGCGCCCATTCATATCTGACCTTAAATTCTGCTCTTTTTGGTATTGAGATAGATTGATTGATCTGTAGAAGGACATAAGATAATTACGGCCCGGGTTTATAGAGTAGCTCCCTTCTCTCCCTCTTCTTTTTTCTCCCTCGTTTTGTCTCTTTTAAGTTCAAACGATTCGGAAGGGACAAAATGATATTCTTATATGGCGGTAAATGTGTCATGGGGATAGTGGGCCCTAACTATGTGCGTGTTGCGCAGACGCTGGTGGGCGCGTTCCGCGCGGGCGCGCTGTCGCGGCGCTACTGGCGGCGCTGGGCGGGCGGCGCGGGCGCGGCGCTGGCGGCGCACGAGGCGCGCGCGGCGCCGCCCGGCTGGAGCGCCAGCTTCCAGAGGTACGCCCTCCGCCGACCGCGCCTGCGCCTACTCTGCGCCTGCTAGCTGTGAAGGGGTTTAGTTCGCGGTGCGCTTGAATTCATTTTAACTTTCGGTTTGAACTAGGCAAATAAACAAAAAATATCATGACTATTTGACTTAAACGTAAATTTTTCGATAAAATGTAATTTTCCAAAAAAAAATTTTCTTCAATTCAAAGCGTTACTATTAACCAGCCTGTTTTACCACTTCTGGACCTGTTTGATTTATTCCTAACATAACAAATATCTGAAAATAAAGAAATTATCTGACAGTTACGTTTATCCGGTGTTTTTCCGTAAGTGGTGAAACTGGCCATAAACATGGTAACGTGTAAGAGTTATCGAATTCGCAACAATAAATTGTACGATTCAATCTTGCTCAACTAAATCCCTTTACATCTAAAGGCCCCCTTTCAAAAATGGGCTATCTATAGTGGAGTCTTTGTTCTTGGGACTTTCGGAACTTCAGTGTTCTTGAGACGGTGCGGACCTATGGACAGAACGAATTCTATGGACACAATATTTTGGTTGTATGTTTATATTTATGATATCGTGTGACTTGTGACTATGGCCTTGAGTTTTGGTTTGATGATCTTACGACTAAAACTGAAGGACTACACACAATTTGGAACATTTTAAAGGACCCTATGACACTCTGTGTTGCATAGTTCATGGTAAAATATTTGTTTACACAGTGTTTAATATCTGCCATGGCGCGAGTTCCCATATTTTATCAAAACTGATGAATTTTATAAGAAGTTGCTACAAATATTTTGCAGTGAAATATAGCGATTCAAGGTGGTAACTAACTATAGCGCCATGGGAATCCTTTAATATATTCTATAGTCGGTATCAATAGACTTTATGAAAAAATGTAAACAAAGTCGTAACCTCTTTTGTTCTAATTCTGCCACAGAGATTAACAAAATGGCGTAAGGATGGCGCATTTATGTCAATTTAATGCTCTAAACATCACCATTAATCATTTAATGCCACTTTATTTATCTACGAGAGAAAATTAGAACATAATAGCTTAAGATTTTGTTTATATTTTTCGTAAATTCAATTGGGACAGACAATAATAACGTTGTGAAAGTCTGACTGCAATACCCAACAGTGGACTTTTAACAGACTAATATATCTGTTGGATCAATAGATGCAGCAGAATTGTTCAGTTTGATTTCACTTGATTTCGTTATTTGAATCAAGTCAAGTCAGACGTGATTCTTATCCTGAAATATCCGCTTTTTAAGAGGAGAGAGGAGAAGGAGTAGTATGTGTGTTCACTTCATACCAACACTCTCTAAAATACTCACATGACACGACTTAGTATTTGTTGAAATTTAATTTACAGAATATACTTCTCAACAAATGTATTGTTTTAGTCTAGTCTAACTACGAAGGTTTTAAAATATTTTTTTGATTGTATTAAAAAAATCTCATTATTAATTATTTATTGTAATTTCAAGGTAAGAGTGCTAAAACTCCTCACGACATATATATTATATATTTAATTTGCAACAAACTGTGATACATCTTCTGTGATAGTTAATTATGTAAGAATAAAAACTTCATTCTAAATATCTAGTTTCTTTAATATTTTGTATACCCGAAAATTAAAATAAAGAGAGACAGCAACACCTTAGCTATAAGTGTGAAGAAAACAGAAGACTGGCGGCGGCTGGACGTCGGAGTCGTCGTGACTTCGCAGGAGTTGGTGAGAAATAAAACTCATTGCTGAATATTTTTACGTTATTTCAAGAATAATATGCTTTGATCTTTTCTAGAATGCTGATGGCGAGACCGTCGTGTAAAGGATTTGAAGATTCTTTGTGTCCGCCATTTTCGAATGCATTTTCTTTTATTATTTTTTACTTTTTTCGGCGGACACAAATCCGGAGCACGGGTTAAAGTATACGGTTTTATTTGTCATTAGATAAGTTGGCCCCATACTTTTAGATAGCGATGTGGTGATCTTAAGCTTAGTAGATATTTTGTGTTGAAATTCGCATAGTAATGATTTTCCTCTTTACATGAATTTGGTCAAAAATAGTTTAGGAAGGACTATTCTATCCATACTCATTTACCTTAATGGATCTATGATCAAATTTTTCTTCCAATTGCAATTAGCTCTAATCGGAAACGATTTTTTTCTTCTATTTCTAAAAGGCTAATATGCTGATCTTTTCACTACTTTCTTCCTAACGGATACTCCGAGTTTCCTAATATAATATGCTCAACATGTACCAGTCCATGGTTCAGAATTTACCATGAAATAGGATATTTGTTCTTTGACAAATTATTGTCTTTTCTAAGATGAAACATTTATTATTTCTTTCAAAATATCGTAAGAAAACACATATAAATACAAACTTAAGTTCACCCCCCTATCTAAAGCTACCGGGCACCTTCCACTCCCCACGACCCATACCTCTACTGTGCGTTTGTGTACCGCAGGTCTGAAGGGCGGTACTGCTACCGACGCGAGGCTGACGGGCTCGTTCAGTGGGAATACCCCGCCACTACCCACACCGATATGGAAATTTGTACCACGCCGCCGCACCCTGGGATTGAGGCTAAGGTAGACTTCAACTCATTTGTGTACCCAGCATTATTTAAAACATTTTTATTTATGACTTTCTTGTTACCTACATTAGGATTTCCTGTATCATAGGTGCGATACCAAATAAAAATTTAAGTTATTTAAACTCTGCGAAAACTGATCCGAAAGGCAGGAGCCAATTCCTAAGTCATGGTATTGTGTATTACTTTGAAGGATTCCTGCAAAAAGTCATGCCAAAAGCGTATTTAGTGCTCGCGAGTTAATCCTGCAGGCTGGCTGTACGTGTAGCATTAAAAAAGTCTTACTAACCTTGTTCCAGGAGGAGGTACCCCCTCCCTTACCGCCGACCCCGCCCCCGGCGTCTGCGCCGCCGCCGCCCGCGCTGGCCACCGCGACGTGGTCCCGCGCGCTCACCCCGCCCCCGCCGAGCCTGGCGCCGCTCGGGCCGGCGCCCCCCGGCCCGGCGCCCTCTGGCCCGGCGCCCCACAGCGCTAGCGCCCCTGCGCCGGGCGCCTGGCCTCGGGCTCGCACCCCGCCGCCCCCCTGTTGGGTGGACCCACCACCACCCGGCTGCGATGATCTGCCGCCGCTACCTGCTAACGTGAGTGTACCCACGAACAAAATCAAAAAAATCTGTTAAATTCAAAATCTATTTTTGTTTCGAAGATTTTTAAGATTGACACTTTACTTAAGCTACATTGTTTATCCTCCCGGTATTACCCGCTAAGATCAATATGCATATTTTCGTTAATGCTTTCATCCAAAATATGGTCTACATGTCAAGATTCACTAAAACTTTTTTTCCGTGAAAAAAAAAACTAATCAGTCGTGTTTAAAATACTTATCTAATTAGATCTTAGTTGTGAAAGTATCTTGTTATAAATTATTTTTTTTGTATTTCCAGTCTGAACAAAAACAAGAGATCGGCGATGAGCTAGCGTCGTTCTACAGCGACATTGCGGAGCTAGAAAAGCAGTCGTCGGGCCCCCACACCGCCTCCAACTCGCCTGAACCCGTGGACGTGAAGGAGAAGCACAAAGACAAGGAGAGAGATAAGGATAAGGAAGCCAAAGTTACCAAGAAAAAGTCTAAAGTGAGTTTTACGATTGTAATGGTTTTACGTACTTACTTGGGACCGTGCAATTATAGCCTGTACCAATTGATTTTAAGAAAAATGTAAACAAAATCATAACCTATTTTGTTCAAATTATGCCACTTGTGTAAATAAAACGGCTTTAAATAATGAATGGTGATGTTTAGATCAAAAAATTTACATAAATGCGCCATCCTTAGCCATTTTTTAGTTTCTGTGGCAAAATTAGCACAAAATAGGTTACTTGTCTAATTTTTTCTTAAAATCATACAGACAGACAGAAGACAGACTATAGTAATTGACATTATTGTGAGAGCTTTAGAATGTTCTAGAAGATGTGTTCAAATAAAAATCTCAACTTTTTATAGCTATGATCACCTTTCTTGCTTTTATTATAATTATCAGGATTTTGATATTTTTTTCGGACAAGTTCTTGATTTTCTGTTGATATTGTTTTTTTTTATAAATTGAGCAAAGGACCAGTCAAATGTGACAAAGTGAACCCATTTGTCACATTTCACAGGTACCGTTGTAGTCGATTTTTTTTTAAGTTTTATCTATACCTAAAATGTGATAAACCTTCCTGCAATAATTCTATACGTAGAGAAAATTTGTTTGATTATTAAATTGTTTTGTTTCAGGTTAAAATATCGGCGTCGATGGGATTGAAACATAAATCAGTATCTAACTTAGTGGCTAAATGGCAACAAGTGGCCGATGAGATCAATTCCGATTGATTTAGTCACAATTTCAGCTGTCAGTCGCTTAAGCGCTGAAACACATTTGGCTAAGCGTGAAGTGAGCCAGACAAACTGTGAGACTAATTGATAGATTTCTAGATAAAAGACCGGTTAAATGAGTTGACAATATATTCAATTTTGTTTTTAGACTGAGATTGAAGCTGTACCTATATCAGATAGAAACAATTTGTTTACCTAAGAATCAGGTGAGCGACATCCGCGTTTTTTTTTGTGAAGACAATAACGTTTTTTATAGAAGAGATTTTTTCAGTTTTTTGTAAACTTTCTGGCATTTAATTTGCTACATATTATTGTAGAAATAGCAAGCGAAATTATAATTAAAGATCACATTTCTTTTAGCTACATGATGTACCTAAATGTAATTGAAATACGGAGATTAGCTAATATTGTTAATAATTAATTATGAACTACTATTTTTCACCAAAAAAAACTTCATAGTACATAGTGCCTGTCTGTGGAAAGATTTTATTAATTCGACCCTATTGTAAATAAGCTTAGAAATATAATAGTATACTAATTGTTATAGGTGGGGCTATTGATATTTCATATTTTTGTAAACGATAATTTTGAGCACATTGTCAATAGAATAAGTTATGTTTTCCGTAAATCGAAACCAACATTTTATTTAAGTTTTCTGTAAATATTTTGTGTATTTTTGTAAATAATAAATTTTGTTAAGACTACAAGTGTTTTATCTTAAATTCCTTTTCGCTTAAAGAATTCGCCTGAATTTGATAGATATAATAATAATATGGCCGCTGGTATCTTGTAACCTGTGGCCTGTTTATTCATACCTATTAATTTCACACATTTGCACAGGTTCCTAAGATACTCAAAACAAGCCTGTTTACGAATTCGTGTTCACCACGATACTCAAGTAAATCTTATTGAAAACCTAATTACAGCTTAATTAACAGTATTGTATCAAATAAAATACACGTCTGTCGCTGGTTTAAGTCAGGAATGTCAAACTAGTGACCCGTATTCATCCTTATCTCGGTAGCAATAAGGTACATTTTAGGTTGAAAGTTAGACTTAATTGGATAGGTGCGTGCGTTGAATACTGAGTGTTATTTAGAATATCTGAATTACGTTTTAGTTATTCACAGCGGGTTTAATCTGTATCACAGATGTGAAAGGGGAGAACTGACATTTATTCCTGTTTTAAGGGAGTTATTCTACGAATTAGTTATTTAGAAACGTCGTAGAGTTCTATATATACAATCTGTAAGTATTGCTGTAAAGCTGTTTATTGTATCAGCACAATAAAATGCAACATTTCAATAATTCTTCTTATACATTTACTAACATTTACTACAATATTATTATTATAATATATGTAACAGATACCTTTATTTAGACGGAAAAAATGCTATACCTAGTCAAACAAGGATGAAACGATGTGTGAACTAAATTCATCCAAATCTATTCCTACTGTATGAATAAATTTTTGCGTGAACATCTATTATAGGATCATCAAATACACACGTTCAAGGATGCTTTCGCGACTTCTACGATTTTGCGAATATTATTAGAGCCATCTTATTCTAGATATTTCGCACCCTTACGAAATGCGTGTCCAACGAACCAAGACGACAGTGCGTGGAAATAAATTAGTGTTTCTTGAAAGCCTTTTCGATTGCGTAAGATTCCGAGGCAGGGATTTTTGTCTTATTCGCAAAAGGATAATCCGGAAAATCGCTTCAAGAAATCCTAAATTAAATCCGAAGATAAATGGCTTTCCGAACACGTTCGTGTAATAAATTCTTAATGATGCATTAAATAAAACTGGATTGTCTTCAGAAATAGGTTTAGGTAGGTAGGAACAGAGATACGTAAATACCTATCTGCTATAATAACCTGCTTAATGTGAATGTGGTTTCTAATATAGGTAGGTTACGGATATCTACATAGGGTATCACTTTTGGGGTTCCGTAGTCGACAAGGAACCCTTATAGTGTCATATGTCCGTCTGTGCGCAGCATAGCTAAGTAGGCTTTACCGGTTACAGGGTTACCTGTATTCAACGAACTAAAACGTGCAGAATCCTATTGCGCGTGGTCTGACACGCACTTGGCCAGTTTTTTAAACTATCTCGTTGGTCTAGTTATCATAGATGGGTACTATAATGGGTATAACAGTAAAGGGGAAGGGTTAAGCAAAGGTCATCATGAATATAATTTCAAAGACGGTCTTTTCCTGGTTCGGTACCTAACATCTTTTTTTTTATCAACTGGTAACACCAATATTTTAAATTCAAGGTGGTTAACATTTAAAAAGATCTTCAAAAAAGTACAAAGGGTCCCCTTACAATGAAAATGCTGATGATAAGGATACGTGGCACCCTCCTCTCTGCGAGTATCTGCCTACTTATCTCTTAACAGCCCTCATAAGATCATTGAATGAGTTAACTTGTGTCCTTTGCAGTTTTGAGGTGAGTACCTACAGTTAGAAATGTTTGTGTATGTATATTTGTAGACGACGCGCCGCGCTGCACCTGAAAATATAAGAATAACTAGATCGTTAGATATCATATTTAATTTAAATAAGTTAAAACATGAAGGTACTTACCGTTTATATTGTAGTATCTGTGAATAAAAGACGGGTACGGGTGTATGAATATGTGTGCGCCGCGCGCTTCAATGTAATTTTTTTAGTTAGGTACTCTTCGACCGCCGAACGTAGCACGCATGTCCATGCACCCTAAGTACGTCATCATTAGAGTCACAATTTGTTTTACTTTCGTCCCTGTGTCCTGCGCCTGCATCCACATCAGCTACAATATTCATATGGGGCTGCCATCCGTCCTGGTTTCTCTAGATTTTTCCTAGTTTAGATGGCGTTCAGGGTGCGTCCGGGCGGAGTTTTCAAAGAGCGTTCGGGGAATACCCAGACCCTTTTTGGGACCGGGTTTTACCTGATATCGGATACCGATTGATTGAAAGATAACCAATAAATTAAAACAATTCATAAAAAAGTTTCCGGGGAAAAATTTATACGAGTACCTACATATAGGGTTTTTATTGTTATAGTCCCGAGGTCGGCGATTTATCTGATAGCAGCTAATATCATATACCTAGTATCACCTTTATAGGTGATCACTCATCTTAGCAAGATTATAATGCAAGTGGCAATTTTGATTTTTACTTTTTTAACTGACTATAGTGTAGAGAGGGGTTATGGTAACTGGATCCAGTGACTCAGATTTTTATAACCTAGTCACTGGGTACATGTAGATGGGATCGGCAGTTAGTCAGTTTGCTTATTGATACTGACGGTCGTTACCTACTGTGGGTTTGTTCGAAAGTAAGTTTAGTAGGCCCGAATGAGTCCAGACAATGCAAGTCGCTATGGACTGACTTGCGGGGCGTGGTGGGAGAGCTACAGAGCCTGAATAGACGGGCGGCTAGTCAGCTGGTCTGACGTGGGGCACGAAGCGACGTGCTATCTTATTGGCAACATTTTTTTTCTTTTTGACTTTCAAAAGTGCTTGTAATTAGGCCTAATTGAAATAAATCATTTGAATTGAATTGACCAGGCTTTAAGGTAACTAAATCTGGTTTCAACAAATGACATTGATTGGATAAGTCTTTATTGAGACATTGTCCTAGGTACTAACCTAAACAACGTCACAGAAAACTCATAAATTCTTAGTCGTTTAACTTATTCCTGCTACACCTATCATGAAGCCAGTCGATACGTTATAAAGGCAGTCGTAACGAGGGGCCTATAAACGGTACACTTGCGAGCGACGGCATGCTACAATCAGCTTTATCGCTCGCTCGCGCCTCTTTATGTAGGGCCGGCGATAACTTCGTCAGTTAACCTAGATTTTATTTAAAAGGTCACTGGTTATTGTTTTATATTGGAGTGAGTTGTCTCAGGAGATAGGTCCAGGGGCTATTCCTCTTTTTTGTATGAATCTTTCATAGGTACCTACCGTGTATGTGGTACTGCGGAAATTCGTCTTGACTTTTGACGGAGGGACGCTCGTATTAGGAATATTACACTGGGATGTCAAGTCGGTAAAGATCGTTTTTAGTGATAAACTGGGAGCTGCGACACTATTGTATTCAATAAGTAGATAGATACAAGCAACATTCTTTACGAAAACACGGAATAAAAGGCAACGAAAAAAAACCGGCCAAGTGCGAGTCGGACTCGCGCACCGAGGGTTCCGTACAAACCTGCAAGGTTTACAAAGTTCGTTCATTACGACAATCGAGTCATAACTATGGTATTTGATATGAATTTCAACTTGATAGCTCTACGCGTTCATGAGGAAAAAAGTAATAAGTTTATATTTATTAAAAAATATATATTTTGTAATGTAACTAAAAATTTAAGGTTTTCGGAATTTTTCCTTTATGTGTGCTATAAAACGTTGCTTCATGCCAAATTTCAAGATTCTAGGTCGACTGGAAGTACCCTTTAGGTTTTGATTCCCTTGCGAGTACTTGCGAGTTTCAAAATATGCAGCTTAAATTGCTGTTTCTTTTGATTGCGTTGATATAGAAGTTTGATTTTGTTACAGCTTAAAGGTATTATAGACCTGAGTATTTGGTATGAATTTCAATTTAATACCTCTACGCGTTTATGAGGAAATGGGTAGTAAGGTTAAAATTATTAAAAAAGAAATATTATGTGATGTAACTAAAAATTTATGGTTTTCGTAATTTTTCCTTTATCTATCTAAGGGTCTTGACAGACGGACGGACGGACAACAAAGTGATCCTATAAGGGTTCCGTTTTTTCCTTTTGAGGTACGGAACCCTAAAAACATAAAAAAATAATGTTGTAATTACCTACCGGTACCCATTAATTACCTTAATTAGGTAGGTATAGTGTATTTATCTTTAGAATAATAAATATTCCAAGTTGACAATACCATAATTATTACTACTAACTATGAATATTGTAACGTAAAATCCTGTAACGAAATGTATATGTAGGTACCTACCAATCTGGTTTTATACAAATCAGTTCGATTTTTACTAACTCATCATCATCATCAGCCTATATATCGTCCTAGTATTGGGCACAGGCTTCTTCTCATACAGAGAAGGCATGAGTATTGATTACCACGCTTGCTCAAGGCGGATTGGCGATTTCAGAAGGTTTTCTCACGATGTTTTCTTTCACCGAACTACACGGTTTATAAAGAAGAAATAGGTAGGTACGGCAATAATAACACTAATATGTGTACCTAACAGTGTTTAGTTTATTTAGGTATAATTTTGTAGTAGTAAGAAATGTAAATACTTATGTTCACTCACGCACACATTATCGACGATCGCGTAATTTCCGATCTCCAACCTAAAGGAAACCTCGCCGTCGATAGTGTAAAATAAATAGCTACATTTAAAGTTCAGAATGCTTTATAAGTTTATAAGATAACCATTTCTTAAATTTCAGATTAAATATTTCTTTTGGTGTACAATAAAGCATAATTCTATTCTATTCTATTTCAACATCATCATCAGTCTATTTACTATCCCATTGGGTAAAGGCATCTCACATAGAAGGCATGAGCAGTGATCACTACGCTTGCTTAAGACGCATTTGCGACCTCAGAAATTTATAATCCAGGTCTTCTCACGATGTTTTCCTTCAACGTTATTTAGTGGTATCTAAGCCGCTAAAAAGCATGTTACTTGCCAGGTTTTGAATACACTCGTACGTGAGATGTAGGTGCCTTAACCACTAGGCCACCACGATATCATCAGGCCATATATAATATTAGTCTACTGTTGGCCATAGCTGTTTCGCTCTCTATTGACAGATAGACAGAGTTACTTTCGTATTAAATGGTCAATTAGTATCCAAAAGGTATCTGGAGCCTACTTCAAGACGTATCTTACCCAACTCAGGCATGGACAAGCAATTTTACTTGCAAACAAGTTAAATAAAAAAAAATACTCCTACGTAAAAATGCCTTACATCATTTTGGCTGATGATGAAAACAGCTGATACTCTTACACTGCTAGATCGATATTAACCAAACATAGCTAAAAACCACCGTAAGGAAACTGGCTTTCAAATGAAAACACTGCATCGAAATCAGTCCATCCGTTTGAGAGCTATGATGCAACAGGCAGATACACACACAGACAGACAGACATCAACGTCAAATTTATAACACCCCTCTTTTTGCGTTGGGTTAAAAACTGTCTTAAAATTAAATATAGAGATAGTACTTGATGCTATTATTCAGCAATAGTAGACACACAGCCCATCACGCTTTAAACAGAGCTCAGTAAAACAATCGTAACTCTTTACGGTCTCGCTTCTCGCAATGAATAACTGAGGGGATATCGTTCATAGTTTACACAACTCATATTCATGCAGTAGGACAACTTCAAACAAAGTGGAGAATATGATGGACCAACATACTCTAAGGGCCAAGTAAGTTCACCGACAGATGATTACCTAATCGGCCCGTTAAATAAAAACGTTTTTTAACCATGAAGCAGGAAATTTCGTGTTATCCATTTCTGGCCCAACTCCGGATTGGTAATTGACCGTTTTAGTAATAAAAAACCCAAATGATAAGGTATCCATCGAAAGACAGAAGTTTGAATTTATAGTAAACAGCTGTTTTGAGTTGATCTGACTGTTATCTTGTCGGTGAATTTGGGCCTTAAGCTGGAACTGTCATAAGTACCTACAACTTAAAATTCTATAAAAAAACTGATAGTACGTGATAAATCGAATAACTTGGAATTTCGTGTCAAAATGGTAAAAAAAAGGACCCTAACAGTGTGATTTCTTCTGTCAGTTAATAAAAAGGTTAGCCTTGTCGCAAGGGATGTAAAAATATCCTATATTGAAAAGAATTAGCTGACGGACTCAAAGAGAAGTAAAGAAAATGGTCACCAACCTAACCTTGCAAATGACTCCTCCCGCCATGGGTGGGGCGAGAGGGAGTGTCAGACTCTTACTGACTAAAACCCATCCATGTTCCTTCCTCAGCCCTTTTAATTCCCGGGGCTCGGGAACTCTTTCAAAACATCCCGCAGCCAAATTGAAATTGACCCTAACAATTTCTCGTGAAGAAAGTAATTGTCGAGGATACGGAGTCTCCCCTTGGAGACAATAATTCTAAACCTTCTGAGTCTCATTTATACAATGAAACACATCTGTTCGGCTGCTATAAAGTGTTTTGCGTGGGCGTTAGGTGTTCACGATATTATGTTTTGTTTGTATGTTTTGATTTCGTCCTATATAGGGTACTAGCTGTTTACTGTGATTTCACCAGGATCCTGAGAGAACTACAACATACATCCAGATAAAAAAATACCTTGTGTTCTTCCCCAAGAGGCTGATGCGCTCGTCATACTCGTGAACGGGTGCCGTCAGTCGGGACTGGTCAGCTTCAAACTGCCATGGCAATCAGATTAGACCATCTCTTACTTTTGCTGTTTTAGTACCTATTTTTTTTTTTACTTTTCATACAAATACATTGACCTACGTGATCCTCACATTACACTACTATTTGTAACCAGATTTTTTTTTTTTAAATGCGTATCCACTACACGGAGTTTCTTGCCGGTTCTTCTTCATAGGACCCATTTTTCGGAACCGTGCACCTAGGTTCTTTTCTTGACGTTATATAAGAACCTGTAATTGGTGTACATGAAATAAAAACCTTATGACTTAAAAAAGATTCATCTATCACCATACAAAAAAATCTAAGTCTGTTCAGCCGTTTGCTCGTGTAAGCGTAGCAGACAGACAGAGATACATTCGCATTTATATAAGTAAGGATTGTTTGTGACACTAGCAGCAGATTTATTTATTGATAAATTTGAGCTACATCATCTCCTTTCATGACACCACGAACTTTATACTCAGAATCACGTACGGTATAGTAAAAATATTTGCTGAATAGCCAGGGTGCGTCGGGTATCATGTGTCGTGGATAATGTACCGCTTATAATGTCTTCCATTAAGGCTGAAAAGAGTTAATGCACCCCTGTTTAATTCAGTTGCCATCTAGAAAGGCATTCTTTCCAATATCGATCTCTCTTACCATGAGATTGCCTTTAGTATCAGCGGAGCTCGTGGCTAAGTAACAGCCGTATTGGTCGTTTAGCTAAGCTTGGCGAGGTCGATCCGTGGATGGGTGACCATCTATCATATCGAGACTACTCCGTGCCTTGGATAGCACGTTAAGCTGTTGCTCCTAGGTGTCATTTGCAGACCTTTTTCAGTCGTTACGGGTCTGAAGCCTGAAAATCTAACAGCAAGTCTTTCCAGGGATGGGTGTTACCTGCTTTTAGTGAGACTGGGAGCCGACCCCAACATACATATGAATAGGCTAGTCTATCATTGAAAATCTTTTTTCATTTCACTGGGAACTTAAATAAAAATAATTTAAATACAAATATCTTTCTCGCTTCTTATTAAAACACTTTGAACCACAATTTGGCTACAACATTACCTATATAGCTTCTATTCGACACCGGATCCTCATACACAGGCTCTCAATTTCAACAAGTAGGGTGAAGTTACAAATTATCGTCCGCCCGCTAATTGCGACGCCCTTCCTTACTTTTTGTTCATCCAGCCTTTTAATTTAACTGAACAATAAATTATGTCATTAACTTAATTACTTTCGACATTACAAATTATTCTTTCAAATTGAAAATGTTAGTTGTAACCATTTTAAATTGGGTACGTGGAACTTGCTAACTGGAGTTGTTGTGAATGAAATATTCTGGAGAATGAAAGTAAATAAAATATCACGTTTTGTGTGTATTTCAACTACTGTAAACTAGGAATGTTTTTCAGTGCTTGTTACCATGTGTGCATGTATGGTTATACAATTTGCAGTTCGTTGTAAAACATAGTTATATGATTTAGTGAGCAAATAACAGCAAGGTTCTTTTGTGTTTACTGTGCATTTTAGACAAATTAATTAGAGAGTAAAATGTCGTGTATATTTTTATGTACCTACCTTGTAATTTTATCAAATTTACAGATTTTTAGCCTATTTAAAAAAAAAATGATTGAAACATTTATTGATGGATTACAATCTAAAACTGTTTTCTACGTTGGATCGTCTTTTACGCTAATCTAATTTACGCTGCATTAACATGAATGGATCCATAGATTCCTGGTAGAACTGACCACCCACTCTTACCCAGGAGGGGGGGGGGGTCGGACAAACAAACGGAGTAAACAGCTGAGACCGCCAATTTATTCATATAAATAAGTAGCTACACTGATCACCAATGTATTAGTCATGTCGATTCGTGAATGCTGAGAGTAGAATAGTAACTATAATATATTTTTTTCCTGATTTGCAAAGTGCAGCGTTGATAAAAAAAATTGAAGCTATAGTTGCAGCATCATTTTCGCGAAGAAGATTTTCATATTATAAATGGTATTTTTTTGAGAAACTACCCGTTATTTCAAATACATTAAGTTTGTGATATCGTCAAAATTGAAATCTGAGAAATACTCAAATCACTGCGACGACATAAAAAAAAATCACATAAAAACTAACAAAAATATTGAATTTGTTCTATCTTGATAAACCATTACTTTTATGTTAAAACAATCTTAACAAGAAAAAATATAAAAATATATATAAATAAATGTCTTTAGCCGACAACAAGTACAACTCCCACATAAGTGTTTAACTTTATTACCACAAAAATAGACGGCGACTAAATTCGTCTGATTCCCTTTATTCCAGTTTTACTGTAATGTAGTCTAGATTTGTTCTAGTTTAGACAAACAGATGGGTCTCCTGGTCGGGAAATATGTCTCACTAGTCGTAACAAACGATCCTATTTCAGGTTAATATCTGTGAAAATGCCATTGGATTGTTTTGGCAACGAAAGGTGGCATTCGTACATATTGTTACGAAGGTAAAACTTTGTCTCACTCTCACTCACTTTGTCTCATTTGCTGTAGTTAATATTTGAAGACTGTATTTGACAATGTAAATTTGGTTTATAATGTCGCGTGCTAGAGCTAACTGTAGCTTTTTGAATGTCGTGTAGATGGCAAGTATACCTGGCAAGTATCAAAATCATTTTGTACTTTCTAAAGCTACTTAAAACATTTCGTACGACTGAGGAAAACTGGATTTAAAAAAAAAAACGGAATTCACCTATTCTCTGTATGATAAAAAATCTTTAGCCAGCATAGAGATATTAAATAAGTCATTGTTGTTACATTTTTAACTACGTCAAACTTATACGAGTTCTGGAAATAGTTAGAACATACGTAAAATAATTTCTTTAATATACATATTTGGATTATTTAATGTATAAATGTTTTTAATATGAAGTTAAGTGAATAATTTTACTATCTTTACATAAGTGATGAAATTAGATACAATCTTTACTGGATAGATCACCTTGAACATTATTACTGGTGAAATTTTAAATTACTAATTTAACTAACCATATTTGCTTAGAAACTGATTGATATGCGTATATTCTGTCTGCATAAATTATAATTATTTACCAATCAATCATGCAAAGTGAACGAATGTTAAAATCGATAAAATAAATTCATCAATCATAAAATTATTGGTTGAGCGATGTATTTGCGAACAAATGATATTCATTAAAAAAAGCGAAATAGGTTTTTTAAGGACAAAATAATAATTTTCTTGCCCATTTTATTATCTTCTCTGTATGAGAAGAGGCGATTGCTAAGCAAGACAACAGGCTGATAATTAAAAATAATAATCAACTACCCAAGAATGTATTAAATACCAACACCAATAATATGCTAATTCCATCAGCCTCTAAGATTAATTGAAGAAGATTTAATTAATATTATTACAAGACACAACAGCTTAGCGCTTGACCTTGTCTCAGTACTTCAATACAAATAGTTCAGTCACAAATTAATAGCTCTCATCTTTAATGGGTGGAATTAATCAAAATTGAAACACAATATTATTCTTGGGGAGCCATCGATGTTGAAATAACAAGAGCGGATTAATTGGGTAATAAAAATACTTTATAATCTGAGGTTTTAGCATAAAGCTGCCAAAGTAATTGTGAGGTTAACGTAAGCGATTTTTGAAAGGAAAATATTAGATTCTCATAATAATAATTATATTTTTATTACTAGCTTTCCGCCAGCAGCTTCGCCCGCGTGGTCTATATGAATTCTCGATCGGTTTAAAATTGACAAAGTTTAATACAAAGTTTCATCTCTCTATTTTATCCCCTTGGGGGTAGAATTTATCAAAATCCTTTTTTAGCGGATGCCTACGTCATAACATCTACCTGCATGCCAAATTTCAGCCCGATCCCTTCAGTGGTTTGGGCTGTGCGTTGATAGATCACTTTGTCAGTCAGTCACCTTTGAGTTTTATATATACACAATATTTAGATTTAGATATGAATAAAAATATAATAATAATTATTTTATTTCCTTGTGATACGAATTGTACATCTTTTACATGTATATTTTTATTTTTAATTAATTCAATGCTTGAGTTCTTAGATATAAATGTAGGTATAAGGTCGAGTGATTACTATTTACGAAAATGTAATTTTTACAATAATTTATATTATAATTGGTTCCTCAAACATAACAGACAAACATGTGTTGCTGGGTAGTTTGTTGCGCCACTTCTTTTTCCCAGTAAAAACACATAGGAAGTGGTGAAGGGCGGGCGTTTTGGGGGCTGTCTTTTGGCATTTAAAAGTTGCTAATTTTTGGCCTAATTTGAATATATATTTTTTTTACTTTTTACTATGTTTTTGTTTGATTTTATTGTATTTATTTTTTAAAAATCGCTCACTGACACTACAATTACATTAGTACAGGTTTACAGTGCAATTTGGGAGAATACGTAAGATTGGTCGTGAGATGGAATCCTTTTTCACATCCAATACTTTCCCTGGACCAAAGGCCTCTTCAATTTATTCTCAACCCAGACTAGTTAACCGGTTAATGGAAGCACATATAACCCGTCAGTATAGTCAACCAAATAAAAATTGACTGAAGCATGATGATGCATTAAACCATCGAACGCTCGATATAATGAGATAAATGTTTACAGTTATAACGATAACACACAGTAATGTAGAGTAATAACGCCTACAATTTGCATTTTAATATAGTTCCACGCTATCGATACTAGTAAAAGTTTCTTATCATGCGGTGTTAACAGCGTATCTATACCTACCTACGCTACGGCCAGTCAGGCAACTCGTAGCGGCCTACGCGGCGTAGCAGTAGCTCTACGGGGACGGTTGGCTACGGACGTCTACGGCTACGCGCCACGTCCTCGAAAATTTCGAGTATGGACTGATTCGAGTTATTCGAGTTTCTATTATCTTTTGTGCTACTGTGACTTTAGTATATTTGTTCAGCCGCTGAACAAATATTTGTTTGAAGCAATTTATTTTGCCGAGTACACTTCACGAACGGTGTGTACGGAATTGAAGAACTTGTTTTATTTAGTTGAAGAGTGAACTTTTATATCGATTTGTTTGGCTGATGGAATTTCTTTGACGTGTAAGTAAATTATTCATGATATTTAGATTTAAGTCATTTTTATTCCAGTAGATTGGAAAATTATTTACATACAATAATAATCATATTTTGAAATTCAAATGTTCTATGGTTTCACAATATTCAGCCCTGAATTGATAAAGGTATACCTTACATATTGTAGGTATAGGTAGGGCAAACGGAAGGTCCCAGATTCGAGTGCGCTCTTACCTTCGGCCGAGAAGCCATTGTCCGGTGACCCGGTGAAAGCCTACCTTACCTAACAGGAAAGGATCTATTGACGGATAAAATTTACGGATCGTTTGATGGAATACACGAATTCAATTCTTAGTTTTTATTTTGAAATCCGTCCCTCTATGTAGGTAGGTTTAATTTGTAAATAAAAATAGATAATGATTTTTTATATTGTTTGAGAATTAACAGTTAAAAATTAATATAAAATTGTTTTATTTTTACTAAACTAAATTATGTCAAATTATGTAAAAGTTACACTTAGGTCCGATTTTGTAATAGTCGGATAACTTTTATCTAAAGAATAAAATATAATCGGCCATTAATTAGCGGCGTAGTAAAAATAACTATAAAAGGGGATTGTTCTCATAAACAAGTATTTTTTTTAGTTTTAGGCATTAGGTATTTCCTACATCATTGACATATTTATTATCCCACTGCTGGGCACAGTCATGAGCATTGATCACCACACTTGCTTATGGAGTATTGGCGGTTATCTACTATGATTAAATATGGTAAAATTTGTAAGTCAGGGATAATATTTGGAATAACTAACCCGACTTTAAAAACTATTACTTTGATAGGAAGCTCAATGCATAGCAAAAACATTCAGAGGTAATGTGACTTACAGAAAGGTATTATATAAAATCTATTTTCATAGGATATAAATAGTATAAATTGTCATAGGAGTGGGGGGGTCTTCTCATTAATTTATTGAATTTGTTTTGTCTGTCTGTAGTTAAGTTACTAACAATAGTGTTTAAGTGAAAATCTGTCTTACTAACGTTCTATGGATCTCTTAGTTGTCCGAAATAAATTGATATTATTATTATTATCTCCTTTATTTAAACTTTATACATATTTTTTTCATTTTTAAACATTCATTATAAAAAAAATATAAAAAACATTTAAAAATATAAAAAATAGGGATCCACCGATGTCGGGAACAGGGTCCAAGCTACCGGTGGTTAGGGCTCCAGAGACAGGAACCTCCTCACAATACGAGCCGTATCAAGGAGAACCGCCTTCTGAATCAGGCCCTTGACCCAGCCGCCTAACGAGAGCCTCGCGAGATGTTGATCGAGGCTCTTGGCCATCAGTCCATTGGCTGTCACGACTATCGGCACAATGACAGCAGAGTCCACATTCCACATGTCGACAACCTCGTGCGCCAAGTCGAGATACTTTATTTGTTTCTCTTTCTCGGCTTTCACGAGATTCTCGTCATGCGGAATGGTGACGTCGACAATCATTGTGCGGCGCGCTAATCGGTCTATCACCACTATGTCAGGCTTATTGGCTACAATAGTCCTGTCAGTGATGATAGACCGATCCCAGTACAACGTAACACGGTCATTTTCCAGAACTGGGTCGGGCGCATACCTATAGTACGGTACCTCCAGATCCACAAGTTTGTACTGCAAAGCAAGTTGCTGGTGGATGATCTTGGCCACTTGGTTATGTCTGTGCAAGTATTCGCCGTTAGCCAAACGAGAACAACCAGAGATAATATGTCTGATAGACTCACCTGGACGATGACATGCCCGACATATGTCAACCGTCCCGTCTTTCATAATATATCTCCGGTAGTTGTTCGTCAAGACAACTTCGTCCATAATTGCGCAGACAAACCCTTCGGTTTCCCCGAAGAGGTCACCGAAGCGTAGCCAAGATACGGACGCTATAAAGTCTACGTCGGGCCCATGAAGGGCCCGGAAAAATCGTCCGTGAAGCTCCTTGCTTTGCCATACTTCCTTGCGGTCATTGGTAGTGAGTACTACTGGTATGCGCCAGTTCTCTTTAGCCAGCGACAGCGGGGTGAGTCCCTTGTCCACTGCAACCGCATCTCGATGCATACCCACGTCGGATTTCAGGAAGTATTCCCTGAGATTGCACACCTCACGGTTGTGGAGAGTCTTAGCATTTAAAAAGCCTCGACCCCCGCACTTCCGCGGGATGTACAATCTCATCACCGATGATCGTGGGTGATGCATCCGATTTGCGGTCAACAGTGTCCGTACTCTTCTATCCAAGGTGTCAAGTTCAGTCTGGGTCCACTTGAGTATGCCAAAGGAGTACATCAGGACTGGCATGACCCAACCGTTAAAGGCGCGGACCTTATTGCCGCCTGATAAGGAACTTTTAAGAACCTTATTCAGGCGACCAAAGAAACGCTCCCGTAACGATTGTTTCATGTCAGCCACGTTGATGCCTAGCCCCTCCGACATACCCAGGTATTTGTATGTATCGTTTGCGGAGAGTGATCTCAAGCTAATAGAATCCGAGAGTTGAACTCCCTCGGATTCTACAATCCCTCCTCGCTTTACATGCATGACTGCGCATTTATCCACACCAAATTCCATCCTGATGGAGCTACTGAAAGTTTCGGTTACCTTTAGTAACTTCATCAGTTGCAACTTAGTGGGGGCAAACAATTTCAAGTCATCCATATAAAGCAAGTGGGATATAACCTGACCGTCTCTTCGCAAAGGATAGCCCAGTCTTGACCCCTCCAGCAAAGTGCTCAGAGGGTTCAAGGCTAAACAAAACCAAAGTGGACTCAAACTGTCACCCTGGAATATTCCCCGCTCGATTTTAATAGGCTCGTCGTTCCCTTGAATCGATCGACATCCTGGATAGCGAAGGACCGTCCTCCACTGCCCCATACATGACACAAGAAAGGTGCGTAGAGTTGTATTTACTTTATACAGCTCCAGCACCCTCATGAGCCATGTATGAGGGACCGAGTCGTAGGCCTTCTTGTAATCTATCCAACATGTCGATAGATTCTTTCGGGATCGACGAACCTGCTGGCTTATGACCATGTCTATGAGGAGCAGCTCCTTAGTACCACGGGACCCATTCCTACATCCATTTTGAGAGGCAGACATGATGGAATTATTGTCAATTAATTATTATTATTATTATTAAAATCGGACCAGGAATTCCGGAGATACCCCTATACACATAAACACTCAGACTTATAAATTTTACCTATTTTTATATGAGTAAAGTAATTTAGTAATATTTGCTGTGAATATTATGTCGTAATTTCTGTACCTATTCAAATAATTTCTCCAAAGAATTATAGTTGATATTTAGTAGTAGACAAACAAAAATAAAATAATTTAAGACATAATAAAAGGCTTCAAATAATTATTCAAAATGTCTAAGATTTTTCTACGAAAACAAAACAAGTGATTTATTGTTTACCTTAAATAATAATAAAGACATTTTCTTTTTATTTGAAAGCTATTCTTAAGCTCATGGATTAATATTTCTTTCATCTATTGGTAAATTACTCAAAACTCATTAATAAAAACCGTTTGCACGTAGGTTACCATTATCTATAAAAACGGCAAAAAAATCACGTTTGCTGTATGGGAGTCCACTTTAAATATTATTTTTATTTTTCTTAAATATTTATTAAATTCTGTTTTTTTGTATTTGTTGTTAGAGCGGCAACATAAACACATCATCTGTGAAAATTTCAACTGTCTAACTATCACGGTTCATAAGATTTAACCTGGTGACAGACGGACGGATAGACAGACGGACGGAAGGACAGCGGAGTCTTAGTAATAGGGTCCTGTTTTACCCTTTGTGTACGGAACCCTTATATAAGATGTCCTTATTTTTTAAAAATATAATTAGTAATATTTTAGGTCTAAAATTAAAACTACCTGAATGTTTTTGATATAAGATGCGAACTTCTTCGTGCCTTTTGATAATATGAAAAGGAGCCTTTTCAGTGGTAAGTTTAATTAATAATATACACTGTTATATTTTATTGAAATGAAACAACAAACAGCTATAACAGTTACGCTAGTATTGTGTTATACTAATAATCTGTAATTTTACTTGCTACCTAGGGCGAATTAATTCAAGCTCCCGCATACATTTTTAGGGTTCCGACCAAAAATGGTAAAGGAACCCTTATGGTTTCATTTCGTCTGTCTGTCCGTCTTTCACAGCTGATTATTTCAGGAACTCCTAATGCTATTGTCTTGAAAGGAACAGTTATAAAGAACATTAGCGACGCGTATTGCAAATGAAAAAAGTTGAAAAAACATATTGGTTTCATAGAAAAAATGAGGGGAAGTGGTTCATTTAGATCAGGGGGGTTAGACAAGTGGCAAAAACGCTATAGAATAGAAATCAAAATGTATGGGAATGACATATAGCTAGTCGTAAACGAATGTCATTACCATACATTTTGTTTTCTATTCTATAGCGTTTCTATAGCGTTTTTGCCACTTGTCTAGCCCCCTAGTTCAGCGGTATCTAACCTACATACAGACTGTGTTACTTTCGCATATCATCGATATCTATCCATTAATATCCCATAATTCCCACACATAATTCCATTCTCCATGTATCCCACTTGTCAGAGGTGACGTCATCATTTCTGAGTCTACCCTATACGAAGCATAATTACATCATAATAAACCGTCAATCATTAATTGTAGTGATCAATTAGTGCTGCCATTTTCAGCAGTTGATGCTAACGACGTGATAAAATAACGAATTAAGCGATCTGGTCATTAAATGTCATTTTATTGGTATAAAAATGGATCCATTGTCTTGTTTCTTTTTATAACGAAATATTTTAAAGTATGTTGTGCTTGGCTCTACGTACCCAAAGGGGTAGAAACGGGACCTTATTAATAAGACTCCACTGTACGTCCGTCTGTCTGTCAGTCACCAAGCTGTATCTCATGAACCGTGATAGCTAGACAGTTGAAATTTTCACAGATGATGTATTTCTGTTGCCGCTATAACAACACATACTAAAATTTGCCAAGCGCGAGTCGGATTCGACCACGAAGGGTTCCGTACGATACAACATTTAAAAAAAAGGTAATAATCTAGTGACTAATCTATACTAATATTATAACGAGGAAAGATTTGTTTGTTTGTAGGGATTTAACGCAAAAACAACTGGACCGATTTGAAAAAATCTTTCACCGTTAGAAAGCTTCATCTTTACGAAGTGTCATAGGCTATATTTGTTTTCAGAAATAATTAGGGATCCCTACTAAAACTTGAATAATGTAACCCAAGGTGTAAAAAATCCACGTGGGCAAAACCGCGGGCGGAAAGCTATGTTGTAATAATAAGGTAAATAGTATTATTTTCAATAGCTCTAGAGTACTACGATATTTTGTATAGGTTAGATACAATTGTAAGAATGGTATGTCATATATTTGTTATATTATTTTTCGTCAAAACATGAAACATGTTAGTCCATCTGTTCATACCATTAGAGTTGACATTAAATATAATATTATTTATCATAGTTTTTAAGAACTATGTATATGCATTGCTCTCTATCATTGTAATGGCCCAATATATCATATTAGGTATATTCTTTATTACATGGCTTTTAAAAAAAGGCAGTTACAATGTAATGGTGAAAAATCTAAAAGAAATGTCATAAAGACTAAAAAAAATTAAATCGTAAAGTATTCTGAGAAAAATATTACTTTATAGACTTAACACTAATTGAACTTTATTTTCTTACTTATTACATTCAGAATAATATCATCATCGCTCTAGCCTTTTCCCAACTATGTTAGGGTCGGCTTTTAGGCTAAGGCAGCTGAGTATCAGTGTTTTACATGGAGCGACTGCCTATCAGACCATAATCCAGTTACCGGGTAAAACGATACCCTTTGGTAGGTTTACTTATGACTTCTGACTACACGTAACGACTGTCAAAGATCTTCAAATGACAACCGGGAGCAACAGAGGAGTCTTTATGACATACCTAGATGGACACCCATCCATGAACCAACCATGGTAACATCGACCAGTGCGGCTGTTACTTAGCCACGAGCCTCTCATTCAGAATAACAATTTTCATACAAAAATACTTAACATCATTTGAAAGCTAAATACAGATAACGAACAAAATTACTAGAACGAGATGTGGAAATTAAGTGAAGTTAACTCTTTTACAACTTCAAGTTACAAAAGACTCCGAGAATGTTCTCGGAATAAAATTAAAACACAAGTAGGTACTTACGTAGGGAAGAACAAACTTTAGGTGTCTTCTTTCAACGTGCTTTGGTTTCGGAGAACAATTTTACTTTTTACGTTTACACATTTCGTTTGAAATATGTAAATCTTTTTATCCTTAGAATAAGTAAATGCGAAAGTAGGTTTGCTTGTTTGTTACGCTTTCACTGTAAAACGGCCGAACTGATTTGGATGAAATTTAGTACGGAGATAGAAAAAACCCTGGAGAGGGTTATAAACTACTTTTTATCCGTGTGCCTTACGTAGTTTCCCCGGGACGCGGGTGAAACCGCAGGAAACAGCTAGTATACTAATATAAAGGCTTAAGAATTTGATTGTATATGTTTGTTTCTTGCAATTTTCTGTCTGTTGTCAGATTTGAAAAGTTATTTCTGCATTTCATAGCCTAATAGCCCTTTAGAGCTGAGTAAAAGGATAAAGTATGGGTTGGCGATGTGACAAGATGGTAGAAAGCCACAGAGCACATCTAGTGGCTGAGCAATTGGCTTCTGCGCGGCGTATCGCGGGTTCGATTCCCGCACGGGACAACTAAAATTGTTCCGGGTCTGGGTGTTTGTGCATGTGTAATGAATGTTTATAAACGAGCCCACGACACAGGAGTAATTCCAAGTGTGGGGCAACGTTATTTACAAAAAAAAGTTCCTTAAAAACTCTTAGAACGTTACGTGGCTCTCTGTAAAGTTAAGTTTCTTTTGCTGCGGTCCATCAATGGATGCGTGACCAGTTTTGAAGTATTTTCTGCGATTTTTTAGTTAATGCCATGGTTACCTCAGGGGACACATCAATTAAAAGATTATTGCAGATGTGTTTCGGATATAATAGACAATATAATTTCAAATAAAAAAGAATACCCGGTTGGGTTATGAAGATCATATAGCATGCCCTTCATAATATATCACATTTTGCAAGACTGGAAGTCGATACTAATCTAGCTGGGAAATGGCTAGACAAATAATGACTGCTTTCAATGAACAAAAAAACAACCAAGTTAAATGCCTTTTTTTTCGGATGGGAAATCATCAAATGACCCCTCCCGCCGTGGGTGGGGCGGGTGGGAGTGTCAGACTCTTACTGACAAAAACCCATCCATGTTCCTTCCTCAGCCCTTTTATTCCGGGGGCGTGGTATCTCTTTCAAACGTTCTGCAGCCCCGGCAGGCTACAGTTAACTTAAGATAGATACAATTTATATGCGCACTGCTAATCAGAGGGAAACCATATAAAGTTCTTTACATACTATGTATGTGTGCTCGACTAGTATTTCAACAGAGCTACGGTTACAGAGTTATCTAAGTATTTATTCTACTTAGGGTCAAGTTCAACAACAGCTGGTTTCGTAATCGGTCCGTTAAACGAAAAAGTTTTTTATCAAGGAAGCTGGAATTTTCGTGTTAGCCACTTCTAGTTCAACCCTGGTTTGGCAATCGGCCGTTTCAGGAATAAAAATCTCAAAAAATACATTACCCATCGGAAGTTGGATGTTTGAATTTATGGTAAACAGCTGTTGTAAGTTAATCAGACCGTTATCTTGTCGGTGAACTTGGGCCTAATAATATGAATGCAAAAGTTTATGAGCATGTATGTATGTTCGTTACTCTATATCACAAAAACTATTAAATGGATTTGGATGAAATTTAGCACAGTCATAGTTTATAACCTGGATTAACACATAGGATACTTTTTATCTGGGTTCACGTAGTAGTTTTCCCAGGATACAGATAAAGCCATAGGAAGAATCTAGTATGCTACATATATTTTCCTCACCTTTTTTAGATCAGGGATGATGGAACTACGCGCCAATATTAAAGTGATTTTTGAGCCTTTTCTTATCATCATCTGCCTAGCCTTTTTGCCAACTATGTTGGGGTCGGCTTCCAATCTAAACCGAATGCAGCTGAGTACTAGTGTTTTACATGGAGCGACTGCCAATTTGACCTCCATAACCCAGTTACCGGGTAACACGGTACCCTTCGATAAGACTGGAAATCAGATTTTTTGGCTTCTGACCACCCGTGACGACTGTTAAAGATCTAGAAATGACAACCGGGACCAACAATTTAACGTGCTTTTCGAGGCATGGAGGAGTTTCGCTATGACAAAGATGGTCACCTATCCACGAACCGACCGCGCCAAGCGCAGCTTAACTATGATAAGTCGAACCGTGCGGCTGCTACTTAGCCACGAGCTCCTCTTTGAGCCTTTTCTTATCAAGTTTTCAATTCCTTATAAAAATCGACGCTGACCTTTTCCATCGTAAATAAGTTTATACAGTTTCAATTAGTGTCTGATCTCTCGAGAGTCTACAGAATACCGCATTTTAACCTCGTTACGGACATAATTGCTGGCAATTCGTTACAGGCCATGGGAAGATCGGGCTTCTTCTATTTATTTATATAAACGTAAGTTTTTCCTTAAACCGTGAGAGGAATTGCAAATGAATATCGAGGAGAGTGTTGCCTCAGAATATCAAGGTTATAACATATACATATATGTTTATGTAGATAATATTTAGAGGATTAAACGTAACATGTAATTGGTTGGTTGGTACAGTGGTTGCTAAGCACAAGGGGTTGATTCTCAAGTTGGTAGTCTAGTGTTATTTGGACTTTTCTTCAGAAATAAGTTATTTCATAATTAAATTAATTCCTATTAATTTGTTCACAAGTAAATTCTAACAGCCTCGTTCATAATAACGCTATTCTTCTTGTAAGCCTCTTTTAGCTATTGAACTGTTTGCTCCTTTTCTGCCAAAATTCATTTTGACTTGACAGATAAGGACAAAAGATAAATTAAACTTTAGATCTCATTATTATCAATGCTCAATCTTAAGTTATATATGTGTAGTTAATAGATACACAAATAATTCTACCTATAGAAGCAGGTAGTCCGTTTTAGTATATATAAAGAGAGCTAAGTAAACATATCGTTCTCTACGAAGCCTACTTTTTAACAACCACCCGGAAATAATTTCTGATAGTATCTTATCAGCGATGACCTCGGGTCAACCCTTAATTATAGTCGCCTAGCTCATCCCTTTGTGGTAATAAATGACGGACGACTTTAATCTTTAACTTCAGAGCAATACGGTAATTTTTTCTTTATTAATTCAGTTGATGTTAAAATGATAGCTTCTCATACTATACCAGTTTATATTCAATTCAGACATTATTGACAAAATCTAATTTTGGTTCGAATAAAAGAATAAAAACGTAAGTCCTATTATTAAAAAAAACGTTCAAGTGCGAGTTTGACTCGCTTTCAGAGGGTTCTGTTCTTTGAATGTAATGAAGTCCACTTTAAAATTTTAACTTTCAATCCCTCTACATTTTTTATGAAAGCAACAATATTTTTAAACTTTTTTTATCTAGGTATCTATTGTTATAAAATGGTTTGTTCTGAATGACTGACGAATCAACGCTCAGCTTAAACCGCTGATCCTAGAGACTTGAAACTTGGAGGGTGTGTTCTTTGTACAACGTAGGCATCCGATATGAAAGTATTTTTCGAAATTCTACCCCTAAGGGAGTGAAAAATTCATTTTTAATTTGAATTCGTATGGACCACGCGGGCGAAGCCGCTGGCGAAAAGCTAGTCTGCAATAAAATGCATGTGAGCAATCATTTCTTATAAACTGTTCCCAATATCAGGATGCTTATAGTTCCTAATATATGTAGCTGTGACAGGAAGACAGACGGCAGTACAAAGGATTTCTTTTTAACAATTTTGGTTTAGAACCCTAAAAAGAAGTCGATGTCATTGACTTGTTAAAAAAAATAGCGCATCACCAAGATTCAATATACTTTAAAATTGAGACGTCATATTGATTTCGAGATCACCGTCTGTGACTGACAGACTTTACGAGGCAGGTCTGATTTGATTGCATTTACCTTTGATGCAATCCTGTAAAAACTATTAGAAGAAAACCATGTCCTCAATTCATAACTTCCTAACTAGTATATGATCTTAAGGAATAGGTATAATAAATGCGAAAGTGAGATTGTTTGGTATACTTTCACGGCAAAACGGCTGAACCAATTTGGATCAAATTAAGTACTAATATAGGTAAGACCGTAGAGACGGTTACGAGCAAATTTTTATCCGAGTGTGTTAAGTAGTTCTCTCAGAATACAGGTGAGACCACGGGAAACGGCTTGTTACTATACTAGTTGTTTTTGTAGATAAGTATCATACAAGAATCCGGACCTACCAGACTAGCTGTGATCTGTCGGTTCACCCGCTCATGCCCAATACTGACCTATTTATTATCCCATTTCTGAGCAAACAGCCCCTTCTAACACAGAGAATTCCGAGCATTGATTACCACACAATGCAGATTTGAGACATAATTATCTAATTCAAAGAAAATAATCATCCTCAGTCTATATACCACCACGCTTACTTAAGGCGGATTGGCGATTTCAGACTTTTAAGTCCAGGTTTCCTCACGATGTTTTCCTTCACCGTTCTTCGGTGACATCTAAGATATACTTAGAAAGTAATGACTTCACATTGGTGCCTAAATCACTTATTTGATAAAGTACATTTTTTTCATCAAACGACAATCTGATCGTGTTTTTTTGGATTTATTATATATTTATTTTGGTGGATTGAAACCTTAAAATTACAAAAGGGTAAAGGTTTGTGACCTTTCTTCCTCAATTTAACAACAGTACAATCATAATTGGTGCCACAATAACGTTGACCCGTACTTAATCACTCGGTTCAATTGCCCGGGCGCCCCCTAGCGGTAAATATATTGAGTTACAAATTACACGAGCGTCACTGCTTGACATAAATCATTAGGATGAAGACGTGCATTTTGTACTTAATTATGTGTGTGTGATGATAAATGGTGTTTCTTAATTGAATTTTACAGTATTATCTTTTGATGAGTAATGTCAAATGATGTAATTTTTAGATAAACTGCTTTTAACACAGCTTTTTGGAGCTTAATATTTTTTTAATTAGCCATTTTTTCGTTAGTCTAAGAGACTAGTCATAGAATTCAAATTAAATAGTTTTTTTCAGTTACTAGCTTTTTCCCGCTGATTAATTTGCATTCTTAGGGAAGTACTTCGCATTGGGTACTTTATCTATAATCCAGGTTATAAACTATAATATGTATATTGTATATCAATCTCCATTCAGCAGTTTTTGCGTGAAACAGTAACAATCATACATACATCCTCATAAACTTTCGCATTTCTGATATTAGTAGGACTTTGATATCTAGATATAGTACTCAAAAAATGCATAATTGCTTTAGTTAAATCTACGTGGAATTTCTTAAATTTTTCATCATCATCATTTAAAATAGCCCCACTAACTAGTATGAGTTTTTAAAATAATTCAAAATTGAAAAAATATTTATTTAAATTAGGCTGAAAATCACCACTTAAACTTTTTGAACGTCAAATTTACAAAAGACAGCCCCCAAAACGCCCGTCCTTCACCACTTCCTATGTGTTATTGCTGAGAAGAAGAAGTGGCGCAACAAACTCCCAAGCAAAAGTTTTTCCTCCACATCAGCTTGACTTCATCTACTCCTCCTATATCAAAATCATAAGTATACGAATTACCTATACGAAAGCAAAGTATGCTGATGATATTGGGAAAAGGCTAGGCAAACAATTTACAACAAGCTGCTTTTAAAACAGTTTCTCTACAAGAAAAAAATAATCCCTACGCAAAAATGCCCTACATAATTTTGGAAAACAGCTGATACTCTAACACTGCTGGACCGATATTAACCAAACATAACTAATAACCACCGCAAGGAAACTGGCTTTCAAATGGAAAAAAAACCGCATCGAAATCAGTCCATCCGTTTGAGAGCTATGATACCACAGACAGATACACACACATACAGATCGACGTCAAACTTATAACACCGCTTTTTTGCATCAGGGGTTAAAAACGTGAACTAAAATACTCATACATCATACAGTTCCAGCTTTCTCGTGGAAACTTACCTTCGTATCTTCGTTATACTTGGAGAGTATTTTATGCAACACTGTAACGGTCCAGTTCGTTATCCCACTCAGCTAGGGTTGTCAAACTTCAATATATATAAAAAAACTATTAAAATGAAGTTTAATAATGAGATTTATTTTTCTCCCACAAAGTACATTTTCATAAAATAGGTGTTACAAAATTTTAGATGTACGTGTTACTCTGTGCCCGACCGGGTCCATAATTGATTCTATTATTGTAATATACCAAGTGTTATATGTATACGTTGTGGAATGCAATAAAGTATTGAGTATAAGATGCCAAGTAATTTAAGTAAATAATTTTATTTTTAACCACTATCAGATAATGATCATGGTTAAAAATGAAATTAATCATCATCTACGTCTTCCTCTTCCATCTACACTACTATTATAAAGAGGAAAGATTTGTATTTTTGTGTTTATGTTTGTATTGAATAAACTCAAAAATTACTGTGCCGATTTCAAGAATTCTTTCACCATTGAAAAGTTACATATCCCTGAGTAGCATAGGCTACCCGTGCGTGCCGGGACGGGCCGCTATTATTTTCTAGTTTTCTAAACATATTATTCTCTTTTACACCGTCTATCGCTTTCTTGATGCTCCTTTGGTTCTTTGTTCTCTTTTTCTTTGGTCCCTTTTTCATAACAAACCGTTATTCAAAATAATAAAAACTGACTGACAATTTAATTTTGACATTAATTAAATATGTGATATTTGATTAGTAAAGAAAAACATACATTTGCTGCCGGTGGGTCTCGGTCAAGAACGATGTTCCTTTTTAAGGTTATAATATCCAAAAAATAGAAAGAGAGAAAAGTGACAGTGAAATTTGCATGGTGAGGAATATAACTTTACCTTTCATTAACATCATGCAGTGTGCAGTAACCGTCTTACTTATAAAGACCGATTCATTTTTAATCTGCTGCTTAGCAACGGTGTAGCAAAAATCTCACTCATAAATACTGTTTAGCGTTAATCTGAACTTAAGTTAGTAGCTTAATTCTGGATTAAGACGTTAAGTAAGGATTAGGTGAGAAATGGTTAAACTTCAGATCACAGGTTTTTTATAAGTAAGACGGTTAAAGTGTGAAATAAATCTATATTACTGGCTACTTACTGTGTAGTACGTAAGGAAGTATAGTTAAGTTATAGTTAAGGAAATATATTTTAAGTTACTTTGTCGAATTAGGTTAAGTTATATCTGTAATGGCAAAGTAAATATGTTTGTGATAAATAAATAAATAAATTTATCGTCTTGGCAGCAGTGTAACGCCTGGCAACCCTGTAGCATTCTCAGTGCTCTCTTGGCGGGCGGAGACCTGAACATTCATATTGCTATATATACCTATATAAACATATTGTGTATATTGTATAGTGCAAGCAAAGACGGATGGCTTAATTAGGGAGCCGCCTCGGCCTCCGTTTATTTAGTTTAGTTGGTGGCAAGTGGTAGTTTTCATCGCTAATAGCTTAGATAAATAATACTCCCATAATATTTGTGAATGTAGGAAGTATTCGATTTTTTGTTCGATGTCTAGACAATTATTGATATAGGCTATCATTTGTAGATCTTTGACAGTCGTCACGGGCAGCCAGAAATTCTGATAATCAGTCTTACCAGGGTATTGTGTTAACCGGTAACTGGATTGTGGAGGTCAGTTAGGCGGCCGCTTTATGAAAAACACTGAGACTTGGCTGCATCCGGGTAGACTAGAAGCCGATCCCAAAATAGTTGGGAAAAGGCTAGGCAGATGATAACTTTGTTGACAAACTATTATAAACAGTATGTATATATTACAAAATACGTGACAAAATATTATATAGGTATCATAAAAATATATTCTCCATATTCCTAATTTATGTCACTAAAGAAAAAGTTCTAATAAGATCCAATAAAACTTCATCAAAATATCAAAACAAATTCAGAAATTTTCGCAAAACATGTCCTCAGAAAAATATAATACGAAAACACCGAGTTCATTTATCAAGCAATCGGAAACGCAATATCGAAAGCCAATAATTTCAAAAGTTGGTTACGTCACCGGTACGCGTTAATACATTAATATCGTAACTAGCTGCGTGCCGCGGTTTCTCCCGCATCCTTAGGGAACTACTCCACACACCTGGATAAAATGTATCCTGTGGGATAAATCAGGCTATAAATTTTGCATATATGTACCAAATCCATTCTGAAGTTTTGTGGGAAACATTGACATACATAGCATTTATAATATTTTAAAATAGGATATCCTATACATTTTGTATTCTATACAAAGCCGACATTATAATACTTTGCCGGTAAATCGTGGAAAAGAGGAATACCAATTGATTTTACGACAAAAAATAAATAAATGATAACCAACTTTGTTCTAATTTTAAACCACATAGCTAAATAAAATGGCATTAAATGATGAATGATGATGTTTAGAGCATGAAATTGACATAAATGCGCCATCCTTACGCCATTTTGTTATTTTCTGTGGCAGAATTAGTTAAAAATAGGTTACGACTTTGTTTAAATTTTGTCATAGAATAGAATAGAATAGAATATTCTTTATTATGTACACCACTTTTAAACTTAAAACTAAGAATATAGTTAAGGTAGGTGACACAATGGGCGGTCTTATCGCTAAAAGCGATCTCTTACAGACAACCTTTGGATGGACTGAAGACAAGAGGAAAAACCAAACAGCAGGTAGTCCAAGGTGTACTCTTACTTAATTATATATACCTATATATAATAGTAATATAATATCTATACAACTAAATATAATATATAAATATAAATATATAAACCTTATACATATAAATATAAATATATACATAGATACAACAATACACATTATACATATAAAATATATATATATATATATATATGAATACAATTTTATAGAAGCAGCAATTCTTAAAGGCAATGTTAGGGGGAAAGGTAGTGGTTTTTTACCATATTTTTAAAAACTGCTAGCGATTGAGCCTGTCTTATCGATACGGGCAATGCATTCCATAACCTTACAGCTTGTATAGTAAAAGATTTATCAAAGAAGCTGGTGGAATGCATTGTCATCTCTAGCCTCAAGTTCTCTGATGACCTTAGATATTTCGTATGTGTGTCATGAAGGAACTTGAAACGTTCTTTGAGATAAGGGGGAGTTGTAGGATTGAACAAAATGTTGTACAACAAAGACAAGATATGAGAATTCCGGCGAAGACGTATAGGAAGCCACTTGAGTTTTGAACGAAATTCAGATACGTGATCATATTTGCGCAAGCCAAATATAAATCTTATGCAAACATTTTGAAGTCTCTCAAGTTTATCAAGCTGTGCCTCAGTGAGATCGAGATAACTGACATCTGCGTAGTCAAGGATAGGAAGCAAGAGGGACTGGGCAAGCGCAGTCTTAGTGGCAGTCGGGAGAAAATTGCGCAAGCGCCTCAAGGACCTGACAGATGCAAACACCTTACGGCTAACCTCTTGTAGCTGGGGAGCCCAAGAGAGATTTTTGTCAATGAGTACCCCCAGATTCTTGACTTTGTCACTGATTTGAATAGCAGTCCCGCTGAACATGATTTGAGGAAGCTGCGTCCAGTTAATCTTGGGGGTCATCCTAGAGCTACCAACCACAATGGCCTGGGTTTTTGAAGGATTGACCTTAAGACCATATGCCTCACTCCAATCACTAATTGTAGCCAAATCCACATTGATAGTAGTGATTGCATCTGCCAAGTCTGGATAAGCGGCTTTTCTATAAATTTGCAAATCATCAGCATAAAGGTGGTAGGAAGAAAGAAGATTTTTGGAGATAGAATTAATAAATATTGCGAAGAGTAATGGAGATAAAACGCCACCCTGTGGTACGCCAACAGAAGTATTACACCACGAAGAGTATGAATCTTCTATGCATATACGTTGCCGGCGGCCAGACAGGTAACTACGAAACCAGTCAATCGCCGTTGAAGATATGTTAAGTGAGCCTAGTATGCCGAGCAGGATATCAAAGTCGACGGTATTAAACGCATTACTAAAATCTAGTAAGCAAAGAACCGTTAACTCTCCTGTTTCCATGCCCAAGCGTATATCCTCCGTAATATTAACCAAGGCTGTAGTGGTGCTGTGACCAGATCGGAAACCGGATTGGAAAGGATTCAGCAGACTGTTCCGACATAGAAAAACATTAAGCTGATCGTGGACAAGGCGTTCTAGAACCTTGGAAAGGAAAGGTAAGATGGAGATGGGACGATATTCTGAGAAAGAAGTGGGATTGGACGTTTTGGGTAAAGGGGTGATTTTAGCTTCTTTCCAAACCGATGGGAAAGCACCATGGGATATGGAGTAGTTAAGGATATGGCATAGGACTGGTAGAATTTCGTCAAGGATAGGTAGTATCATTTTCCGACTGATACAATCACCACCAACAGCATTAGATGTGATAGAAACTATGCTCTTCTTAACATCACAAACCGAAAATTGACTAAAATTAAATGGGGAATAATCCGGAGCTGGTAGGTCTGAAAGATAATCTAGTGTGCGTGCCTTCAAGGTCCCACTGCAGGCAGACGAGGATGAGAAGTGTTGATTCAATAGATCAATATCTAAGTCTTTGGGAATTGAGCCTCGGCATGATTTTACAACTCCCATGGATTTAAGAAATTTCCAAACTTTAGCTGGATCTCCATTTTCAACTGACTTGTGAACGTGGCGGCGTTGGGCATCTCTACACACCTTATTGCATCGATTGCGAACCTCAACATACTTTTCCCGAGAAAACGAATTAGGACGACATTTAAATTTCGTTTTAGCTATGACCTTTTTGTGCATAACAGTCTTAATGCTATCCGTTAGCCATGGAGCCGGAAGATGTTTCATTTTTACTGCACGAATTGGAGCGTGTACGTCGTACAGCTGCACTAGTGTATCTGTTAGCAAAGCAACTTTATCATCAACCGACTCGGTAGCAGCCAAAGGAGCCCAATCAATACTGCTAGCATCTCTGCATAGGTCGTCCGTGTTCATACCACTAAAATTGCGTTGCAGGAGGATTTTAGGTTTTGCCTTAGGTGGGCGAATTTTGTAAGAGAGGAATATTAAGTCGTGGTAGGAAAACATATCAGCTGAGCATTGACCATGCTTGCTGACATGCTCCACCGACGAAACAATAACAAGGTCCAGGAGTGAGGGGTTACAGTTAGGAAAGTGGTGCGTGGCACTTGAAGGGAGGATAGACAGATTTGACGACTGAAGTACTGAACGAAGGGAAGAAGAGCGGGCATCGTTTTTTAATAAGCACGTATTGAAATCCCCCATGATTATTATATGACTGTAAGAAGGTGTTAGATTTTCTAGGAGATTGTCAAAGTTGGAAAAGTAATTTACACGCAAAGAAGGGCTATAATAGACCCCGAGCAGAATTTTGGCATGGTTCAGGTTGACTTCTAAAAAGAGATGCTCACCCGCACCCTGCGGCGTAGGTTGTGCTGACATATTAACTATTGAAAATGGAATATGTGGACGAAGATATATGGCAACACCACCCCCGCCACCAACAGTGCGATCATTTCTTATTAGTTGAAAACCTGGTAAGGAATAAGAAGTAGAAGGAAGACATGGTTTTAACCAAGATTCTGAAACAAGGATAGCATGAATGTTCTTACAGTCTAAGTTAGCTAGCATATCAGAGTAATGAGCCGGAATACTTTGGGCATTTAAATGGACTACATTAAAATTCTTCGGAACATCAGAGAACTGAGATTCAAGAGCATCAGCAAGCGTTGGAATACTGGCAAAGCTATCACTACTACAAGCCGATAGAAAGGTTTCAGCGTCGCTGTCATCGTTATAATTTAACATCGACAACATTGTATAATATATATATTATATATATATATAAAATATATTTAAAGTATATATAAACTAGTTAAGTTATAAACCTATAATAAAAATGATAAAAATAACTTTAAAAAAAAATAAATAAATAAATAAGTCAATTATTATCCACCCGCCAGTTGAGTGTTAACAACTAATTATGATTTTAATGATAACACTAAAAACAACAATGAAGACGAAAAAGAGATTGATTATTTGCATCGTCCGAGTAACTGCAAAAGAAAGGGGAAAAATAAGAAAGAAATACCTAATATATCAATAGGAAAAAAAAAATAGTACTCTAACAATTTTATAAGAATTACTGAGCTACCGTCAACGATTACTGAACGAAACAGATAAATAAAGCCTAATGACATTTTGACAGTTGACAGCTGACGTACAAGCAAATTTAGAAATGTTTTGAAGTGGAGTTACGGACTTTCGTTGGTAGTGGTGAAGGTTATACACGTGCTTTTGTCTGTTTACGAATTATTTCGATTTTAGTGAATTTATACGTAAGTGATCTTCATCGATTTAATTCAGTTTGTTTGTTATTATCCTTAAGGTTAGTTGTTTTGTTTTGTGATTGTTTAAAAGGAAAAATTTGTCCTCGGAATCACGATGGACACAAAAAAGCCTCCTGATCCCCCTGATGCCTTTGAATATTCCCCGATTTTGACCGTTTCTCTCCCTACCCATGATGAATTTGAACGCTCGGAAAATAACATGGACACAGATATTCCAAAAAGAAAAAGACCCGCGGTCTCTCCGCCGGCTAATACAGTTACCAACCCCCCTAAATTTGCGAAAAGTGTTATCGGTAGGCAATCTTATACTTTGAGGGATAACCCCCCCTATATTGTCCATGTCTCCCTTAAGAATGCTCAGACTCCAGGTACGTCTCTACACCCAATGAAGTTTGGTATGTTTTTGATGAAAAATAATTTCAATAATATACTCGCCGGTGGCGTCAAACGTGTAGGCAGAAACAGACTATCAATTGAGTTCAAGTCGCATCAGGATGCTAACAGTTTCTTGGTTAGTAGCATACTGATCCAAAATGATTATGTTGCTACTATTCCGCAATTTAACGTAACACGTTTGGGCATGGTAAGAGATGTCCCAGTCGAATGGACAGAGGAAGAAATTATACAGAACATTAAAGTTCCTCCTGAATGCGGTTCTGTAATAAAGGCAAGGAGAATGAACCGCAGGGTATCTTCACTTGGAGTTACTGAGTGGAGACCTACTCAAACTGTGGTTCTCACATTTGACGGCCAAGTCCTACCTAAGAGGGTATACTGTTTTTATTCAGCTCTTGCAGTCGAGAGATACATGTATCCCACGATACAATGTTATAACTGTTGTAGATATGGGCATACTCGATCAACTTGTCGGTCTAAACCCCGATGCTATAGATGTGGTCAAGACCACCCAGGAGATGGCTGTTCAGTTTCTGAAGATTATGCATTTTGTGTTTCCTGTTCTGGAAACCATTATGCCAATGACAATTCTTGCCCAGAACTTGGTCGACAGAAGGGTATAAAAGCTCTAATGGCTGAAAAAGCAGTTTCGTATGCTGAAGCTAGTCAAGTCTTCCCTCCCGTTTCAAGGTCGTATGCTGAAGTGTCAAAAGCTTCCCACAGCTCCAAAACAATGCCATTTCTATCCCAACCCCGCAGCCCCACTCCCCCAAAATCGTACCGTAAAACGGTTTTCCTTAAACAAAAATCTCACGCCCCACTTTCGCCTAGCTATGATAAGCAGGCTCATCAGGCCCTTACTCAAAATTACTCCTTCTCCCCATCCCATAATGGTTGCGCTCTCTCTAAGGAAGGTGGAACCAACTCTGACAATTCGTCAAATATTTTAAATATAATAACAAATATGTTAATGGCTGTATTGTCAAATCCTTCCTCTTACTCCGTACCTGACCACGTTGCCAAAAAATTGACATCTATAGTCCAATACATTAACAATGTCCCATCCCCTGACATTCCTGCAATGGAACGTGAGGAGTATTACTCCCAGAAAACCTGACCTACTCTTTTTAATTAATAAATTTAAACCATCGATCTGCGGCATT
This sequence comes from Pyrrhia umbra, assembly GCA_963891755.1. Taxonomy (NCBI): domain Eukaryota; kingdom Metazoa; phylum Arthropoda; class Insecta; order Lepidoptera; family Noctuidae; genus Pyrrhia; species Pyrrhia umbra. The sequence continues at coordinate 1,128,745 of OY982925.1, forward strand.
GCTGAGACATGGCTTCGTCCTGAAAGTAATTTCAGGATCCCGTGTTTCAGTTGTGTTCGCCAAGATAGATCTGATGGATATGGCGGATGTGCTTTGTTCATTAATAACAAAGTACCATTTTCCCCAATCCCTCTACCCTTCGTTGGCGATAACATAAATGTTGTTGCTGTTAAGGTTGAGGGCATAAATGTTTTCTCTTTTTATATTGCTCACCCACATGTTGATGATATTGTTCAAATTAAAAATGTTTTATGTAGTGTAAATGGTCCTCTTCTTGTCATGGGCGATTTCAATTGTCATCATTATCGGTGGGGTTCAGAATCGTGCGATAGTACAGGTTATGGCCTAGTTGATATATTGGATGACCTTAACCTATGCATAATTAATGATGGCAGTACTACGCGTAGAGCGTCATTAGGACAGAGCAATAGTTGTGTCGACCTGACATTTTGCTCATCCAGCATAGCCAGCTTGTTAATTTGGAGTCGTTTAAATTTAACCTATGGTAGTGACCACTTTCCCATTATGGTAAAATCTCCCTCTAAAAACCTTCCTAATAAAACATCCCCTCCATTACTGAAATACCAGCTAAACTCAGTGGATTGGGATCTGTACTCTAAAATCTTAGACATTCGTATCTCTTCCCTTCCAACCGTCAACACTGAGAATGCTGAGAATTGTTTTAAGTCTTTTTCTGACTCCTTATCTGGTACAGCAAATGATTGCTTTCCTTTAAAGAAAACTCCTTCATCCAAAATCCCCTCTCCGCCTTGGTGGGATAGGGAATGCACCGCCATGGTCAAAGCTAGGAATGAGGCTGAAGAAGTTTGTAACCTCAATATGAACCTGGATAACTTAATTGTCTTCAAGCAGATATTGGCTAAGTCCAGAAAGTTATTCAGAAAAAAGAAAAGGGAAGGCTGGGTGTCGTTTTGTAGTTCTTTGAAACCATCTACACCAACGTCGGTCGTGTGGCAAAAAATGAGAAACTTCAGAAGTTGCTTCAACCCTAAATCGGCAAACATGATACCTGAAGATCTAGGTTATCAGTTTTTCACTAAACTTGCCCCGGCCTATGTTCCTAATGTCGATGAATCCTACTGTGTAAATTCAGTTAATATTGCACCTAACGATCCATTGGAATCTCCATTCTGTTTAGAGGAACTCGAAACTGTCCTTTCATACGTCAGAGACTCTGCCCCGGGGGTGGATGGTTTCCCTTATTCTTTCATAGCCAAAGCTGGTATAAAATGCCATCGTTACTATTTGGACTTGGTCAATTTCTGTTTTTCCTCTGGATATATTCCTCCAGCCTGGAAGGTTCAAATGGTTATTCCTTTGCTAAAACCTGGCAAAGACCCTAGTGATCATTGTTCATACAGACCAATTGCTTTATCGTCAATTCTTATTAAACTTTTGGAACATTTGGTTAAAAATCGCCTTGAATGGTTTGTAGAGAATAGAAGACTGCTTCCAACGACTCAGTTCGGTTTTAGAAAAGGTCTGGGTACTACTGATAGTGTGGGTATCCTCACTTCAGGTATCCGGCTGGCTCTGAGCAGGAATGAGTCGGTGGTGGCCGCTTTTCTTGATATATCGGCCGCCTACGATTCTGTCCTCCTCCCAGTTCTCAGGCAGAAATTGCTCAAGCTGAGAATACCGGCTAGGATCTGTCAGATCGTCTGCAACATTCTCTCCGACCGCACCCTCCAACTGAGGATTCCTGGGGGGAACTCCGAGCGGAGAGTCGCTTGGAGAGGTTTACCCCAGGGTTCAGTGATAAGCCCTCTTTTATATAACTTGTATACTTGTGATCTTCCTTCTTGTCTAAATTATAACTGCAAAATTTTACAGTATGCTGACGATATCGCATTATTGGTCTGTAGCAATTCCATTCAGGAAGCTGCTCAATCTTTGAATGTTTCTTTGGCCTCATTAAACCAATGGCTTCTTGATCATGGGTTGTCTTTAAGCGCTCCGAAAAGTACTGCTGTTATTTTCACTCGTAGACGTCTTATCCCTCCTATTAATATTTATATTGATGATCAAGTTGTACCGATAAAAGAAAAGGTCAGGTTTTTGGGGGTTATTTTAGACTCAAAACTGTCGGGAGTTTATCATATAGATAATATCGTCAAAAAATGTGAACGCTCAGTATCAGTTCTAAGAGCATTGGCTGGTGTCTGGTGGGGCGCTCATCCATTCACATTGAAGTTGCTATACAATGCTTTGGTGAGAAGCGTCATGGATTACGGTTGCTTCTTAATAGAGCCTTGTAACAAAGGAGCACTACACAAATTGGACTCTATTCAATCAAAGTGTCTCCGAATTATCATTGGTGCAATGAAATCCTCCCCCATAAATGCTCTTCAAGTAGAATGTGGAGAACCACCCCTTAACCTTCGACGACAATATCTAGCTGACCGCTTCCTCTCAAAAGTTTTCTCTCTATCTTCCCATCCCTTACTTCCCATCTTGGAACAGACCCACCTCTCCATCGCAACATCCACCTATTGGAAAAATAAATACATCCCCCCTTTGCTGAATAGATACAGAGAACTGCGAAACCTGACCGCGCCTGTTAGCCAATACCCCCTCCTTCCAGCTTTTTCTACGGCATACGAGGTGGTCCACTTTAAACCTAAAGCCGTTTTGGGTCTGGGTCTTTCTAAAAGTTCCCAAGACGTAAAAGGTGACTTTGATCGGGTCATTGCGAGGTACTGGAATGGTTGGAATTTTTTTTTTACGGATGCGTCCAAGTTGTCCCCCACGGGTAACACAGGTGTTGCAGTTTACTTTCAAAACTCCAGAATAGCGTTGATGTATCAATGCCCGTCGGAGGTATCTGTGTTTACTGGAGAATGCATTGGCATTTTGGAAGCCATTAATTTTATTTTATCTCATAATATTTCAAATTCAGTTATCTTTTCCGATTCTCGTAGTAGCATTCAGGCAATTGTTCAGAACCCATTAAAGTCCAAAATCCATAGTAAAATCATAATTGAAATTAAAAATTTACTTTTTGTCTGCTCGAGCCAGGGCCTTAATATAGAAATCGCCTGGATTCCTGGTCATTCAGGAATTGTTGGTAATGAGTGTGCTGATTCTCTGGCAAAATTCGCTACATCTAACTTGGTTGACCGCAAACACTATATTGTCCACAGTTCTGACCTATGGGCTGACACAAAAATTAAGCTTTATAATGCGTGGTCAGCGGTGTGGCAGGTTAGTTCAAAGTTGAAAGGCTCTTACTACGCTAACATTCAACCAGACATCCCGCGGAAGCCTTGGTATTTTAAATGTTCGAAATTATCTAAAAGAACTGTTTCATCCTTATGTAGACTGAGACTCGGTCACTGTTGCAGTCCTGTTTTTCTCAATAAGATTCGCATCCGCGACAGTTCTCTGTGCGAGTGCGGGCTGGATGAGGGCAATCTTGATCATATCTTCTTTTCATGTCCCAACAATTCCAACTCATTTGACTTGTATCATGAACTTCCTAAAATTAAAGTACCTCTTCCTATTAACTTCCATTCCCTTTTAACAAATTTTTCCCCTCAACTAATTCAACTCCTAACAAAATTTTTAAATGACAATATTATCAAACTCTAGATGTGTGTAACAATACATTTTATTTTTGCTTAAGTTTTATATTTTATTCTGTATGTATTATAGAACAGTAAAAATTTGTTTAAAAAAAAAATAAATAAAAATGTATATTTTGTCTAACATAAATTGTGTTGTCCCTTTAGCTACTAACACTGGATAGTCTACCACAAAGTCTGGCTGGCAACACCACCAAGCTAGATCGTCACTACTTGACACTGGCAACCTAGTCGACATCGACTCATTGCCACAAAGGAAAAAAAAAAAAAAAAAAAAAAAGTGGAGTTACTTCGAAATAAATACTTAAAAAATATATATAGTGACTTTAGAGGGTATATTTTAATTACATCAAACAAAAAGGGAGCTACCCGGACGATAGAATTACCTAAAAGTTACATCACTTCTTTTTGGCGGCGGCACGCCTGGCTTTCTTCGGTGCTGGCGACGGTGACGGAGATGACGACTGTATTGATGCTATGGAACACAACGATTTCTCCTTGACCTGCTCAATCCTGTTGAGGTCATCGAGTGTGCCCACCCGATGTCGGGAGCCGTCCGAGCCAAGGACATAAATAAGGCCCTGCTTAGTCCAGCAGTTGGTTACACCAAACCTCTCACGTGCCGACATGAAGTGTTGATGACGGGTTCTAGTCAGGAACTCCGACACCGTTATACCAGTGCCCTTCAACTTCGTCTTTGCAAACCAGACACTATCCCTGATGCTAACGTCCCGCAGTTTGCAAAGAATGGGCCTGGGTTTGTTTGCTCCCGCCTGCCTACCCATTCTGTGGCACCGTTTGACATCAGCAGCAGTGAAGTCCGTGAGCTTCAGATGACACCGTACCACTTCCGTTACCACCTGTGCTGTATCTTCCTTGGCCTGCTCGGTGACACCATGCAACAGCACCATCTTCCGTCGTCCACGCATCTCCAAGTTATCGAGACCCTGTGCCAATGCCTCTATCTGCTTCTGCATACAGCTCAGTGCCTCGAGAATAAACTTCTTGAAAGAAGTATAGTCCGCCACCAAACCATCAGTGTTACTTGAAGCCCCTGGATTCTTCTGCAACTGTGCTTCAAAGTTTGTCATCCTATCTTCAAACAGTGACATCATTTCGGACAGTGAAACTTTCAGTGCCTCCATGGTTGTTTGTAAACTTGTTGTTATAATGTTAAAGAAGTTTTTTATTTAGGAGATAACACTACACTGGTGGGTGATATATATTAGCAATGTAAATACAGCATTTAATGTTTAATTTGAATTAAAAGACTATTTTTATAAATATTTTAAACAGAGCAAAAATTTCTCAACCTTTTCTCAAAACTACCCACCAGAGAAAAAAGTCATATAATCTTTTGGTACCGACTATAATATAAAAAAAGTTTTAAAAAGCATTTTATATTTTATGCTTAAAAATAATTGAAAATACCTATCTAACGTTTTTTTTCCTTTAATGCAAGGGAGTTTTTGTAATGAAGAATGACGAAGGTCGGAACCAAGGTCGAGGCGAAGTCGAACTTCAAAAAACATTTTGAATGAAGAACATGCTTATAAAAAAGTAAAAGTAGATAAATCTCAAGTTACCGTGAAACCTTTTAAATTGAAGTTTTGAGAAAAACAAAGTCCGAACCACTCGCCGGCTTCACGATAAACAAGGTGGAATTAGTTGACAACAAAATACACTTTATACTCTTTCAAGTTATTTATAAAAAAAATACCTCGATTTATCAAAAATTTTGCTTACATAAGCGCATAGTAAAACCTATTCATCATCTCCTTCTAGCCTATATTCTAATCTATTTGGTCGGCTCAGCATGTCTTATTCTTCCATACTTCTTTATCTGACGTCATCTCACTAGTAACCTCCTTACTTGTTCTTTTCACACAATCTATCCATCGTTTCTTTGGTCTTCCTCTACCTCTATATCGATCCACATTCATGCTCAGAACCTTTCTTAAAACATGTTCCTCACTCCTAAGCATAATGTGTCGTGCTATCAGCTGGTTTCCATATAGTTTTTCGCTTACCATAGCAATAGCCTTCAATGTTTTTTCTAACCGGACGGCGAGTTAAGTATTGCTCACCACTGCCCAGTGAGGACCTGTGTCGGGAGATAGGTGAGGTTCTATAGCACGTCTCCAGCAACTCTTCAGAGGAGACTTGTGGCTACAATTTGGGTGTCTTCAGTCAGACATGAGACGGTTTTCTTTATATCTTGTTAGAAGTCCAACTACTGGGCCACAGTGCCTCTTAGGACCACCCTTGAATATTTTTTATATCTAGCAATAGATGTTTTTCGATTTTGATAAATTCTGAACTCAAGGTCTGTACTCTATTAAACTGTAATAATAATTTAAATCCAATTTGATGATTTTAATTCAACACAATTTAACCTCAAAAAATACCCATGCAATAAATGCTTACAACTTAAGAAATAAAAAGCAATAATTCTTTAGTTTTCATGACATTTGTACAGGTTCTATATACGAATCGTAAACCTCGATTTAGTACTAAATATTTTCAGCTCGTACTGTGTACCTACACCTGAAATATGAAACGAAATTCTATTCCATTGCTGTATTGCGTATTGAATGGTATTTTCAACTGGGATTTAAATTCCATTCCGATCTAATACCTATCATTGTTTGTACTGGGCTTAGGTACAAAGCTCTCACGCAGCCACCGAATATTGAAGATGTATGAATGGACATAATTTTATTCAACAACATGAATGTGAAAATGTTCGAGTAAATAGCACAATAGAATTCAACAATTTCGGCACATCAATAAACTAGATTTAAACATAATATTATAATGGTTTTTAGGGTTCCGTAGTCCGACAAGGAACCCTTATAGTTTCGCCATGTCCGTCTGTCTGTCTGTCTGTCTGTCCGCGGCATAGCTCCGAGGTTCTTGATCCTAGAAAGCTGAAATTTGGTATGGATATGTATATTGATCACCGATCACCGACAGCCGAGAGAGTGGTAAAATAAAAATTTGAAAAATATTTTTTTTAGGGTAGCTCCCAAACACGTAAAGTGGGGATGAACATTTTTTTATCGCGTACCCCTCCGCGTGGGGTATCGTTAGATAGCTCTTCCAAAAATATTATGGGTGTGTGAAGACCATTTTTTGGTTAAGCGAGCATTTGCGAAATATCTAGCTTTTCAGTGCAAATTTTTGTTCGATACGAGTTACCCCCCCCCCCCTAACTTTTGAATGGCTGTACCTAGAAATGTGAAAAAAATCACAGGCGTAGTACATGTAATAGTAAATTACAAGGAAAACTATCACGGCTAAGTAGGCTTAACCGGTTACAGAGTTATAGTCGACTAACTAACTCCTACTACGGAACCCTACTGCGCGTGGCCCAACACGCACTTGGCCGGTTTTTTTTATTAAAACCTACTGCTGAAATGGATTGGAAATAACATATTTATTCCGATGATATAAAATAATTCGTCGCCACATATTATGTTATTGTATTTTAGGTGGCAAGAGTTGTGGTCGTTTGACCTTAATTTATTTTTAAATGTCAGTTTGATGTTATTCACTGGTTTTCTATACTTCTTCTACATCTACAGACAGACATGTGTTGCTGGGGAGTTTTTTGCGCCACTTCTAAAACTTCCCAGCTCAAACCCATAGGAAGTGGTTAAGGGCGGGCATTTTAGGGGCTGTCTTTTGTAAAGACGTGCTGATTTTCAACCTAATTTGAATAAACAATTTTTAAATACTGAATTTTCTAAATTTCAACTATGCCAAATCTTACGATCCTAAGTGAGCCAGGGGCGACGCCAAGTTCATCATATTTTTTCTTTTTGCTTCGCCGTAGTTGGGTAAATAGATTAAATCTAGAAGACGGATTGTTAAAATTATTTTTGGTGTAAATTCACTTTTTATATTTATTTATACCTATTAATCATATGCCCGTCTCGTTGGTCTAATGGTTGCATAACGCGATTGTTGTGAACGGAGTTTCTGGTACGATTCCCGGACCAGAATTCACACAGTGGACCGAGTCAGGAAGTTGGTGCTGTCGTCCCCGGCTGCTACATTGATAACAGTCGTTATAAATCCATGGCATAAGCCTTCAGGTGTATTTTAGAAAACTAAACTATGACACTAAGGCTTGTTAGGTTGGTAACACATGCAGCCTACACGATAAGAAGAAGAAAATTGATTATATTATAGTCTACGCCTTGAGCAAGCGTGGTGATCAATGCTCATTCCTTCTCTGTATGAGAAGAGGCCTGTGCCCAGCAGTGGGACAATATATAGGCTGATGATGATGATGATAGTCTACAAGCGTTGCCCGCGGTTTCACCCGCATCCTGAGCGAACTACTTCGCGCACTCGGGTAAAAAGTATCCCTTATGTTAGGTTAGGTTATACAATATGTGTGTTCCAAATTTCACCTAAATCCGTTCAGTAGTTGTAGCGTTAAAGAGTAACAAACACACAATAATACAAACTTTCGCGTTTATAATATTAGTAGGATAGTTACTAAGCTGAAGGCAATACCAATTTCCCATCAGTAATTATTCCCTAGAACCCCTAAATGCCTAATTAATAATTTGAAACCAACAACCAGAACACACTAATTGAACTCGCTTGAATATAATAATGGAATTAGTCTCCGTATGTTGTACTGGCATGTCTTGACCGTCATTGTCCGGCCCTTAGTGTTGGACTATAGAGGAGACATACATTGTTAGAGCAGTACAATATGTCCCTATCTCTGAAGTGTATTGTCGTCTGCGCCCGTATGACTCGAGTGTGAGGAAAATGTTACATAGTATAGTATATTATAATAGTATACAATAGACTTGAAGGTTAGTATAGTGTGTTATGTTGCGTTAGTATAGTTTATTTATATAGTAGTGAAGTATATTTTTTTAATGCGAATGTTTGAGAGGATGTGCGTATAGTATGTTTATTAAATATATTTAATTTACAATAATATTAGTAAAACTTGCAAAATATTTTGCAGCTTATTCAACCGATTTTAAGTTCTATTCCGTACTGATAAGGATGGTGTTAAAAGCAAAATAATGCTTACAATAACAAATATATTCTGCATTCTGTTTTTGTCATGTCACCTTAGCAATAGAGCTCAAAATCGTTTAAAAAAACGGTAAATACTGCGTTTAAATGTCTAATGTTATAGTAAATGGAGTATAGGTGAAATTTGTAACACACATATAGTTTATAATATAACCTGGAATAACATAACACATACGATACTTTTTATCAGCTACCAGCTAGCACCTATCTAGCTAACAGCTAGTACCTATCCTACATATGTATATTATAAGCAAAAGCTTGTGAGGAAGTATGTATGTATGTGTGTTACTCTTTCATGTAAAAACACTGAATGGACTAAGATGAAATTTGATGAACACATAGTTTATAGCCTGTATTACTACATATTCACTCTGTAAACAGACTCAAAAGTATCTAGGATAAGAAAAAGACAGTATAGGTTGTGTACCAAAAGACGTATTCCCAAAAGAATATTACTAATATTAGTATTACGCCCGTATTTCTTTTAACCAAATTAAACATGTGTGATTTCAAAGGGCTTCCTCACATCAAAATTTTCACATCAAAAGAAGCCAATTTCTTCCACTATGTATGTATATATATGTATTCAGGTTATATTTCCGCCAAAGGAAATATAAAGTAGATTTTGGTACGCTAAGTAAGCATCTTAATCGATTTATGTAAGGTAGTCCTACTAATAATATAAATACTATAGTTTGTGAGGTTACATGTACGCAAAGTTTGTTACCCTTTCACGAATTAATTTCACAAATTAATGGATTTGAATGACATTTGGCACACACATATTTTGTAACCTTTTTTTTATCGGATGGGAGATCATAAAATGTCTCCACCGTAGTGTCAGACTTTTACTGATTAAAACCCATTTATGTTCTTTCCTTAGCCCTCTGTGTTCCGGGGTATCTCTTTCGAACATCCCGGCTATTTTATAACCTTTATTAACAAATTGGCTACTTTTTATCCGGGTTCGGATTATAGTTCCCTAAAAATGCTGGTGAAATCACTGAAACAGCGCTCGTCATTTCGATGATTTTTATCGTATACTAGCTTTTTGCATGAGGCTTCGCCCGCGTGGACTATACAAAAGTTTGTATAAAACTCTGTCATTTTTAATTTGAAGTTAATTAAAAATGACAGAGTTTTATACAAACTTTGCCCCCCTTTTTCACCCCCTTAGGGATAGAATTTCGGAAAATCCTTTCTTATAGGATACCTACGTCATACAAAGATTACACCCTCCAAGTTTCCGATTTCTGCAACCAGGGGTTTAGACTATGCGTTGGTCCATCAGTCATTCAGGACAAAGCATTTTATATGTATAGATCAACAAAGCCAATAATTGAAAATGGGTGTGCAAAAATTATGTCATAACTGACACCGAGAAAAATTATATCCTAACACTGAAATAAGTCTATTCTATTCTTTCTTTTGGTCTATTTTCTTCTGTGTGTGGATAAATATTGTTATATAAATAAATAAAAAATAAAATATAATGAACTTCAAGTGTGACGTCACACCAAACTTTCTTGACACTTACACCAACTAGGTACCGCCAGCCACCACTGCATCAGACAGGCAGCCAATTAATAACCAGAACTGCGAGGCTAGACGTCATAATCCTATTAACTGGGAGCTAGGCTCCTGTGTGGGAACCCTTTCAAATGTACTATCGAAGTTGGATGTCGACTGGCATTTGTTTAATGGACTTATGTCTCTTATCGCTGAGGACATTCCCTTTATGGGATTAGGGGGGTCTAGGATGTGGATTGGATTTACAGACTGAGAATTCTCTGAACGTTGACGACGAGGTTTCTGTTTTAGCTAAATTGAAAGGATTTTAGGTTATTTTGATTTTCGAAGAGTATTTTTTTGTTTAGGTAATGAGTTGTGACTTATATCATCATTGAGTACCTAATTCAACAATGTTTTTTATTGTTATGTTGTATATAAACATACAAACTCAAAGCCTTGAATAACTACCAATGATCTCTAAATCACACAAATATTTGTTACAAATTGGATCTACGCCAACTGTCGTAAAATTAAAGCCTTTCCTTTTAAAAAGAAAATTAAGTCGTTTGATAGATAAAATGCTTGACTAGAATAACCTCTTTTTATTAAGTCGGTTAATTACAAAGACAACCATCTTTCTAGTAAAACTATATAGCACTGACAAAAATACTTAAATCAAAATTGTGACGTGAGATAAGTTACAATCACTTACCTCATCGAAATAAATGTACTACGCCAATGGGGAATACTTCCCATGATGAAACTACACTCCCTATATGGTAGCGTCTCTCTTCATCTCCAACAAAAAAATAAGGAAATTGCACAGCGCACACATTTGTGATAACAAAAACGTTCTTCTATCCCGGAGATAGTCCACGGCAGATTGGTGACGCGCTTAGGTTCCGTAGGTGAATCTTTTGCAAAACGAAGTACAGTAGAAACTGTTATTTTTTCGATCACTTGGAACGTAATAGATATATTGATTAGTTTATTACAATACATACTTGCAGCTACGATATTAAAGCAAAAATAAAACCAATTAAAGTTTACCCAACTAAAGAGTAATTTTGACATTGTCACTGTCACGTTCCGCGGTTCTTTCATTTGACCGCGGAACCCTAAGAATCCGACATCTAGATAAAGATGACATTCAGTGGATATCTCTGAAGCCATTTCCATTATCATGTGCCACTTTCTATTTTGTCCTTGAACTCTGTTGTGTAACTTGGTAGTTATTTTTTAATTATCAATGTTAATAATTGCTGTTATTACCACCTAGATTAGTTTGAGTGGTGACCGTACTGTTAATTTTTTAATGCGATCATTATTTTTATCGTTTATTGCTGTCCCATATATATTTATAACAAGCTGTTTTCCGCGATTTCTAGATACGATAGATATGACTAGTACTTCGGGTAACTAGATAAAAATATCTACTAATATTATAAATACCGACCTCAACATAGTTGAGAAACGTCTAAGCAGATGGAATATTGTAAAAGTGAAAAATTCTGAGGATATATATATGTATGTATGTTTCTTATATGGTAGGTAGGTACTTGGAATTTAACACACACGTAGTTGAAAACCTGGTTACCCAAATAGGATACTTCTATATGGGTACGCGGAGTAGTTCCTTCAAGATGCAGGGGACACCATGGGAAACAGTATCTATACTTATAATAAATCTGTAGAGAGGTCAATTCTGTACATGAAATATATTTCCAAAATAACTATCAGGGGGTGATTAGGGATCGATACTGATGCCAAAAATGCAATCAGTAAAATTTTTGTCTGTCTGTCTGTCCGTCTGTCTGTCTGTCTGTCTGTCTGTATAAACTCTATAGAAACAAAAACTACTCGACGGATTTCAACGAAACTTGGCACAATTATTTGTCATACTCCTGAGATGGTTATAGCATACTTTTCATCACGCTACAATCAATAGGAGCAGAGCAGTGAAGGGAAATGTTGTCATTTTGTTTAAACGCGCTAATCTCAGGAACCGCTGGTCCGATTTAAATAATTCTTTCAGTGTTAGATAGTCCATTTATTATATCATCACGCTAAGACCAATAGGAGCGGAGCACCACTTTTCCATGTGGACGAAGTCGCTGGCAGAAGCTAGTCGTTAATAAAGCATATATAATTTTATTGAAGTCAAAATCAAAATGTCAAGGTAGGTAGTATACATTTAAATAAATGCCAAGTATTAATGACCAGAAGGCTAATTTTCCATTCCAACTGAAGATTTTCTTATCTCAAACTAAGATCGTTACTGGCATTCATGATAGCCCTCGTAATGATGAAGCTAGCGATAAAAAACCACAAACAGGACAAAAGCGCGGACTCATGATCATTAATTGTCTTCGGAAAGGTCACGGAAAATCAATGGAGGCTCAAGTTCAAGTGTTCCGTTCTTGAATCTTTTGTTGTATTCCGTTTTACACGTGAATAAATGTGTATTTGAATAATAATTGTCGTTTCAACTTTTTGTCGAGTTGGTATATTCAATTTTCGTTTGAAGTGGTGGTGAACTGTGTTTCTGTGGTTCTACTGTCATCTTTATCTTTACGGAAAACGGCTAGATTTGATCATGAAAATTATTTAGAAAGTAGCATTTTTTTGCGGTTAAAACTGCTGAGGGAACTATATAATGGACCCGAATAAAAAGTAAAGTCTATAATTGTCTTCAGTGTCCCATCTATCTCCATACCAATTTTCATCCAAATCGGTTTAGCCATTTTACCGCCAAAACGTTACAAAGAAGCATATAAAAAAAACTTCAGAAAAAAAAATAGCGTGAATAATTCAATCATATAGCGTAATCATTCAATCATATCATCATCATCAGCCTATATATTGTCCCACTGCTGGGCACAGGCCTCTTCTCATATAAAGAAGGCATGAGCATTGATCACCACTCTTGCTCAAGGCGGATTGGCGATTTCAGACTTAAGTCCAGGTTTCCTCACGATGTTTTCCTTCACCGTTAGTCAGTGGTGTCTAAGATATACTTAGAAAGTACATATGACTTTAGAAAAGTCACATTGGTACTTGCCAGGTTTTGAACCCGCACACTCGTACACGAGAGGCAGGTGCCTTACCCACTAGGCCACCACGACTTTTTTTTTTTTTTTTTTTTATTCAATCATATAGCGAGCGGTAATTTAATTAAATGAACATGTTTTTTAGGGTATGTCCAATTTTTAAGTTACTTCTAAATTAGCGCCAACTGCAATTCTTTAAAGGAACTGACTCTGTATGTGTATTTGTCGTAAAACCTGGCAGGTTGATAGACAAAAAATACGTCTAGGTTACTGCAAAGTGCATTCGTCCATTTTGTGTTCCAAATGCTGGGGCTTAATGGCGGGACGGCCATCTTTTTTATATTCTTTTTATTTTGTTCCCGGTATGTAACTTTGTTATGTGGGCTATTCGCATCCTATTAATGTTATAAATGCGACATTTTATGGGGATATTTATGTATATTTGTTTATCTTTCCACCACGGACATGTATTAAAATCGATGACGCAAATTTGTGTCTTACGTGTGGGACAAATAAGTGCAGTGCACTTAAATAGACACGACACCGTTTGAATTAGCCTGCACTCCACCGTATTGGCACAAGATGTCATCAGGCAGCTAGAAAAATGCATAATTGTGGCGTCATCATCATCATCAGCCTATACATATATATATTGTCCCACTGCTGGGCACAGGCCTCTTCTCATATAGAGAAGGCATGAGCATTGATCACCACGCTTGCTCAAGGCGGATTGGCGATTTCAGACTTAAGTCCAGGTTTCCTCACGATGTTTTCCTTCACCGTTAGTCAGTAGTGTCTAAGATATACTTAGAAAGTACATATGACTTTAGAAAATTGACATTGGTACTTGCCAGGTTTCGAACCCGCACCCGCCTTAACCACTAGGCCATCACGACTTTTTTGTGGCATTGTGGCGTATAGAGATATATCTTTTTGTATCCATTGGCTAAAATATCGCGGGCGAAGTCGCTGGCGGAACGCTAGTACCTAATAAATTTGACATACTTGGTTTTCATATAGGTAAGGTAGGGTTTTCTATTTAGGATTAATACATAGGATACTATTTATCTCGGTACATAAGGCCATGCAGATGAAGTCGCCGGCAGAAGCTAGTAGGCCATAATGACAGGTAATTGAGCCAGGAAATAGGATGCAGACCCCGTTTTATTGAACGAGATATTAAAATTCATCGCAGCATTTTTTCTTCTCGGACGATGGTTATTGATCGAACTAAGTTTTTGCTCATTACGTCAGAAAGGCGGTTCCTGTTTTTCAATTTGTTTTAATTTATTTTGTTATTTTTTTTTTAAGAATATTTTACAAAAGTGCCTCATTGGTCTAGTGGGGTGAAGCGCTGAGTAATAAGGTTTTAAGTTCCATTCCCAAGTCGGGTAATGTGTTATTGGATTTATCCCTATGGGATTTCTTAGTAGCAACGTAGAGTCTAGATCTCGTTCGGTTACGAAAATGGAGCAAATTGCAAATAGCTAAATAGGGCTTGATCATGACTGGAGAAATGTGCGAATTCTAAAGGTGCTTGTTTTCTTGCTGTTTGTTGCCTTTTGGGACAAACAAGGGCTTTTTTCTTTTCATAATATATTTACTATTCACATAGTTATATCATTCTCTATCTATACATATAAAATGCTTTGTCCTGAATGACTGACGGATCAACGCACAGCCTAAGCCGCTGATCGTAGAGCACTGAAACTTAGAGTGTGTATTCTTTGTATGACGTAAACATCCTATAAGAAAGGATTTTCCGAAATTCCACCCCTAAGGGGGCGACTAAGGGTGGCAAAGTTTGGATAAAACTTTGTAATTTTTTATTTGGATTCGTATAGCCCACGTGGGCGAAACCGCTGGCGGAAAGGTAGTGTAAGTATTAGACTGTAAAGTGGGAAAAAAATTAACCCAATTAAGATCCTTCACCTTCTTTTGAAAGTCGATTAAAAATATAGTACCTTAGTATTTGTTTTTTAATTACTTTCGGATCTAAACTTTCTATTCGTAGGAGGGATTTATCGGTTTTGTGGTTTGTTGCTAAAGCTAGCTAGATCTCCACAAAACCTCCGTCGGTTTTAAAAATGGTGGAGCCCGGCTCGTGGCTTTTCAGTGTAGCGTAAAATCTATACAAACTATGAAATGCCGTTTTGCTTGAGTTTTTATGTAGGTAGGTCGATTCTAACTGAGTTGTAACAAAGTTCAATAGCTTCTAAATTAAACCTACCAGACAGGCAGATATTCTGTTTTACATAATTATTATAGCATTACTTAAGTGGCATGGAAATTCTTCGAAAGTTTTTTTTTTCTATTTTCGACGTATTTTTTAAAATTATTTATTCGTATTGGTCAAAATATCCTTTGATCCGAAAGTCAGTTTGCTGGATTATTTGTTATTGAATTATAAAACGGCTGAACCGATTTAGATGAAATTTGGTACGTAGATAAATGGAACCATGAAAACAGATATAGGTTACTTTTTATTTGGGTGTGTTAAGTAGTTTCTTGGGGATGCGGGTAAAACTGCAGGAAACTGCTAGTTCTCTAACGGACTCAACCAACCTTGAGGTTTATTATTAAAAGTTCAATGACGAACGTTAACCACAGTTATACTTTAATATTTAGTAATCACAGCGCTAAAATAGGAAAAAAACTATTAAAAACTAAAAGCCGATACGAGGCAGCTGTCAAAAATCCCAGTCATCAATCCACAGCAATAGATATGCGTAGATTAATCTTTCATCGATCTGCAAAAAGCTGGACCAATATCTCTCTGTAAAACGTTACTCAGATTGCTTTACACTCAAATAAGGTTTTTGAATGAAGAACTAATGGCCATTTATCAACATGTAAGTGTACAACATGACGCAGAGGCTGAGCCATTGACTGTCTTATTGACTGACGTAGATCATATTGTATGAGCTTATTGTAGTTGCAGATCTGAATTATGAGTAGGTAGTCTAGTATGTTTGGAATGCATATACTATATATATAAGACTAGCCGTTTCCCGCGGCTTCATCCACATCCTGAGAGAACTACTTCGCTCAGCCGGAAAAAGTATTCTATTATTCTATGTGCATTCAGGATAAAAATATATAATAACTAGCTCTTTCCCGCGGTTTCACCCGCATCCCGAGGGAACTACTTAGCGCACCCGGGTAAAAAGTAGCCTATGTTGTTCCTCAGGGTCTATTCTATCTCTGTACCAAATTTCAGTAGTTTTGGCGTGAAAACGTAACAGACAGACAGACAGACAGAGTTACTTTCGCATTTATAATATTAGTAAGGATAGTTTTTGATCTTTTTCATTTTCAGGGAATGACTTCGAGTACTACCTGGATAAAAAATATCTAACACTAGCTTCTGCTCGCGACTTCGTCTGCGTGGAATAGTGGTGCTCCACTCCTATTGGTTTTAGCGTGATGATATATCGCCTTCCTTAATAAATGGGCTATCTAACACTGAAAATTTTTCAAATCGTACCAGTAGTTACTGGGATTAGCGCGTTCAAACAAACAAACAAACTATTCAGCTTTATTATATTAGTATAGATTTTTATCTAAATCAGTTCAGGCGTTTTACTGTGTAAGCGTAATATACAAACAAACTCCCATAAGCAATAACAATATTAAGTAAGGACACGAAGTCATGTATGGTACCTACGTTTTTTATTTTCATTAATTAGCAAATCTCTTAATTAACCAGAGACTTATCTGTTGTATGCTATCAACCTTCCATTATACTCTATTGCTACAATTCCTCAAAATTACCAGCCAAACACAATACCAACAACTCATAAAGAAATCACATTATCAAAACTCTTCGTAACAATAATACTACGAAAATGAACCACAGCGATTCATCAAATTGAAACCCACAGACAAAGTTAGGAACAAAAAGAAGCTAATAAAAAAACAATTTGATATTCGCCGTGTAGACTTCAGCCATCGCTGAGTTAAGACGGCTCGGCTCCAAGGACCATTAATTAAAAAAGTTGCCGCCCGCAATATTGGTGCGTGAACACAAACAGGCAAGCGGATTAATTACACTACTCTCAAATTTATATTCAACCTTAATGTGAGATCATAAAGTGTACATTCAGTTGCTTTCACAGGTAGACAGAGACGACTGGTTGGCTAAAAGTTGCTGCCGTCAATTATCCAAGTAACAGCGCTCGCTTCGATCATTAAAACGTTCGATCGGTTTATTTTGTGAATGGACTAGCTGAGCTGTAGATTGCCCGGTTAATTCGTGAACTGGTTAGTTTACACAGTTGCCGTTTGCACGTTTATTCTGTTTACAAACAGGTTGTTTACCTTTCATCTTTTCAAAATAATTATATATTACTAGCTGTTAGGAACTACTTCAATTCACGTTAATTATCTTACCCAGATTTAAATCAGCATTCATAAAAAATAATTTAAATTCTTTCAGCTATTTTCCCATTATGTCGTGGTGGCCTAGTGGTTAAGACACCTGCATCTCGTATACGAAAGTGCGGGTTCGAAACCTGGGAAGTACTAATGTGACTTTTCTAAAGTCATATTATGTAATTCTAATTGTATCTTAGACACCATTGACTAACTGTGTAGGAAAACATTATGTCGAAACCTGGACTAAATCTAGAATCGCCAATCCACCTTAGCAAATGTGTTTATTAATGCGAGAGAAGAGGCTTTTACCAGCAGTGGGATGGTAAATAAGGCAAATGATGATGTTTTCCCGTATAAGTTTAGCAAACAGACAAACACTTTCACATACTAATATTATAGTAACAATTTAGTTACTTGCCTATATTTTTACGATAAACTCAACTTGGTGTACAAAAAGTAATTTATTAACAGTAGGTGTTAATTGCTAGCTAAAAGTCGTCAGTTCAAATCTTTTGAATAGCAAATCCCCTCTTACACAAGCATAATTAGTTTAGTTGCACTGACTAGAGACGGGGATCCATTTAATTTAATTAAATCACAAAATGGCCGCCTCTAATTACATTTAAAACTTAGATTGGAGCTGGTGCAATGGTCGTCTGTCAATTTGTATGTATTCAGAGTTAGATTCGAAGGACCTTCGATCTAATGATTTGCAATATCTCTAGATGAATTATTTGCTCGGTTTGCGTTAGAAACTTTTTATATTTGAACGTAGGTATTAGTTTTATCCCCTAGTTTTACTTGTATCTCCAAGTATTTTTTTATCCAATAGTTTTTTTGTAATAATAATATTATAACCACCGGTAGCTTGAACCCTGTTCCCGATATCGGTAGGTCGCCGTTTTTTATATTTTTAAATGATTTTTATAATAATTGTACAGAAATATTTAAAAATTTAATTAACATGTGTAAAAATTAATAAACGGATATAATAATCTTATTATCATTCACAAAGTATTTTAATTTCAAAGTGAAAAATACATTGACTTTTAAGTCAAACTTGCAATAATTATGATCAAAATATTTTCAAATGTAGAGTAGAGTGACCCCTAGATATCATTGTCCTACATGTCACATACTTCTTCAACCCACAACTTGGACCGCCCATCCATACTAAATACAGTCATTAAAGTTCTTATGTAGTAGATTACTTTGTCTGTATCTACGTAAAAACTAATTTAGTTCCCTACATCTTGAAACATCCAATCATTGATGAATATTTTATAAGCACGTTGCTCGAATGTGGGTTTCGGATAAAAAGGTCATGCTACGTTCCCTCTAAGAACAACTGTTTATTTATTAAAGTATTATCAAGTAAGTAATTATATTGTTCTTATTAGAAAGTATAGTTTTTTTGTGTAAGACGGGGAGAGGAAAGGCGGTTTTTTATTATTAAAGTAATTAATATTTTTAAACTATAATTTACTAGCCATCTGCATCGTATGTAATTGAAATCTTCACGCAAAAATAGCATCTGCATCACCAACTTTGCTAATACTTTTCCCCAAAAAAAAAAAACAAGTAATGATCTTTTATAAATGCAGTAATTAATTTTTATTACTTCAGATTGAAAGATTGGTAAAATTTTCCTCAGCTCAGGAGTTCTACGATTCCATTATTTGTATAAGCTCTACTCATACAATAGTATATTTTTTGATATTCCATATAATATGTTAACACCATAATAAGGCTTTGCCTAAAATAATCTTCAGCTTAAACGGAAACAGGCTCAATAATAGAATTACCGCTAATTAGCTTAAAGATTAACGCCCACTTGTGTACATAAATAATAGAACAAGAGGATTATTCAGAGTTATCGTATAAACAAAGACTTATTTAAAAAAATGATCCATTTAAAATAATAGTAATATTATTATAAATTGTTGCTGTTTCCCACATTTTTACCGACGTCCCAAAGAAACTATTTAATGCACCCGATTAAAATTAAAGCCTATAACTGTCTTCAGGCAATTTACCTCTGCAGAAAAAATAATTTAATCAGTTAAGCAGTTTTACCGTTAAAGCGTAACAAACAAACCTACTTTCGATTTTTTACTTGAGATAACCTCATAACATAATATAAAACCGTTCTATAGAAAATACCCAAAACATTGTCAATCTGTGTGCCAAGCTTTACCCAAATATTTATTCAGTTTTTACGTAAAAGAGTAATTAACACACTATCATAACATGTTCATCTTCATTCATCGTTCACGTGATTATGTTTAGGATATTTAGATATTTTTATTACTTCAATAGAAGATTTTTAAATTAATCTACCTAAAGGGGTAAAAGGACACCGATCGATTTTAGCATAAAATAGCAATAATATTCTCACTGAGAATGGAATTATCAGAAGGTTATTAAGATTCAAGTAGGCACAGCCACTTATCCCACATAATCCATTACTCATCTTAAGATACGGAGGGGTAGTTACCCTCATAAAACCCATAAAGTCCCAAGTCAAGTCTTATCGACAAAACCTTTATCATTTTAACATGAAACATAAAAATTACACGAGTAAGAAAGAAACGTTTTTTATTATCAATTTTCCAATAACGTCCACTTCCGAAATCATCACTTAGCCCCTAAAATATAGGTCGGAACTAATTTCCCAGAAGGGCGAAGGGTGATTGTCGTTCATAAATCTATTGGGACATTGAAGGGGCCAATTTATTATGAAAATATTTCCAATTTAATGGAGTCACGCCCTGGTCGCGACATGAAGACGTTTTAATCTGATGGCGAAGGTTTAATTTTTATTAAAAAATGTCCTTTACAAAATTGGTCCTTTGATACGTAATAAGTTAAAAAGGTATTTTTAGTACTTTTCTACACTAATGTTATAAAGAAGTAAAGTGAACGAATTTTCAAAAATATTTTACAAATAAAAAGCCACATTATATCAGAATGCTTTATGTATGATTATGTGTCATGGGCATATGTCTGTAGTACAATTGACTTAAAAAAAATGTGGTAGTTGTATTTTTAAATAAATTTCTTTACACATCGAATAAATTAAAGTTTATACCAGTTTTGTAGCAAACCGTTAAAACTAATAGCGAGAACTTTTCAAATTATGGATAAGCTGCGGCACTTAATCACTGGTTCAATTCAAAACTTTGAATTTTTGTGAGTAAATACTGGTTTTTTATAATACTTAATTTTGTGATTGAAATATTGACTTGAATCACAAAAATCTGGTCAATAGTTTTTGACTTACGATCGAATATCCATAGATTGACTCTTATGGCATGAAAATTCATTTTGCTTATATCTTTACATACATATTACAAAACTTGATACCAATTTTATTTATTTGCATACTTTTAAAATCGAAGAACAGTTCTTCTGTTTCACGTTTATGTACTAACCTCATATTTTTGGTGTAACTGGCTGCTTAACTCATTACCCTCCCTATTCGTAAAAATGCTCACTGTTAATTCTTCTTTTGTTACATAGCCTGCGTCACTTCAGGGTAATTTTCTGATTTTTTTGATCCGGTTTAGTAATTCCTGAATTTTCTTACTTAAGAACAACATAGAAAAAACCTTTTAAATATTATTAAGAGATAACTCACACTATATCGAATCTATTTTTAAAACAATTCGATCCTACAAACGTCGGTACCGCTAAATGTCAAGAATTCTGCTCTGAAACTGGTATTCGATTAATGTATTTCTAGCTTCGACGAAGGGCGAGAGAAGGGTTTTTCCTTGGCCGAGAGGAAATTAAATCGTGACGATATTTACTCCCCTTCAAGGATATTTCTTTGAGAAGGGTAGGGAATTAACTAATCATTTCATCTGTATTAACATTTCTTTTATTGCGAAACTTAATTGGGGTTTTGGGATTTGGTTTGTCCAATTGTGGGCGTTACAGGATAATTTCAGTCGTTGTTGTATAGTTATAATAAGCACTAGCTGTTTTCGACGGTCCTATCCCAGGTTTCAATCAATCTCTCTACCATATTTCGTCAAAATAGGTTCAGAAGTCTTATCGCGAAAGCATGACAGATAAAAATATTTATTTTGAATTTATAATATTAGTGAAGATGTAAGGCTTGTTTGCCATTTTAAGCCTTCAGTCACAAACTTATCAAATTAATGAACGTGATATTAACTATACTTAGGTACCTACTCGTTATCTCATGATTGAATGATGAATGATAATCTCCATTCAGGTTTTTATTAATTAATGAACGAAAAATAAGCTTGATTTAAAAATACGACTTGTCCAAAGGGACCTTTTTATACTGCGGTCATGATATTATTATTACCACCGAGCGGCTTAAAATTGACAACCATAATAATGTGTGTGAGCGCTTAACCTTTGCTGTGCTCACTTAATTAATTTTGTCTCTAGTGACATGTTGGAATAATTACTGGAATAATTTCGAATAATTTTGGTCATATGACCAGACGGCTTTTAATATAAATATTCGTCCAGTTCGTCGACTCGAATGCATTTGGGTCTGACATAAAACAAGATAAATGTAATTTGTTTTGGTCTCTCTTTCACTATTTTCTCTTAGTATTATGCTTTTTATATTTTTTTTGCCTGCTCTCTTATTATTTTTAAAAGGCTTATCACCGAATTTCTAGATTAGATTTATGTAATGCGTAAAAAAGAAAATCTAATCTCAGAATTTCTCTTGATCTGTAGGGATTAAAGATATTTGTTTTTCTTTTCGGTATGTCTGGCAGATTCGATCGAAGATATATATAAATAATGATTTATTCTAGAAGCTTCTTTGCTTAGTCTCAGGTTGTAAATGGAATACCTACGTTCAACCAAACAGTTTTGTGTTTTTTGCTGGATTTAGCTTTAATCTATCCTTGGATTATTAAAGTACAATGTTAGGTTCTTGCTATTAACCAGTTCTCTTAACAAAATCTCTAATACAATTTGTTTGTAATTCACTAGTGGAAATGGCTTTCGAGAAAATTCTATACGACGTAACCTTTAAAAAACTGAAAATATAATATGTAAAAAGAAGTAAAGAGTAAAACAATCATTGTCTAAAAGATATTACAGATGTGTTTATCCCACTTCAAATCCCTACTAATATATTATAAATCCGAAAGTAACTCTGACTATCTGTCTGTCTGTTTCGCTTTCACGGGAACACGATTGAATCGCTTTCTGATGAAATTTGGTATGGAGATATATTGAAGCCTGGGAAAGGTCACAGGATAGGATATAGTTTCCAGGTGCGTGAATTGGTTTCCTCGGGATGCAGGTAAAACCACAAAAAACAGCTAGTATTACATAAAATGACATCATTAATATTTTGCGTTTACTACATAATGAATTCACAAACACCCGGTTAAAAAAAAATGTCCCAAGCGGGAAACGAACCAGCGACTCATTGCTCTGCCACTACGCCAAACGTGCCGCTGTGTGGGTGTTTGTTTGTTTACGAAATTGGTAAAGAGGATCAGTGCCTAGAGAGAATTTTGAGAGAATTTTGTGGGAAATAATCCTGATCTAAGCTGACAGTTCTGAAAATAAACGTAAAACCTAAAGCTATAAAGCAGTCTATGTATTAATACATGAAACGAAAACTCTGAAACCGAAAACCTTTTTAAGAATACTGCGCACAGGGAAATATGAGATTTGGTATAATTATTTTTTTTATATAGAAAAGAAGCACAGATAGCCAATAAAAAATATGCTCGAATTTTGACCAGCAGGACAAACTTTGAATAAATTTTTATTTACCACATTTACATTATCAAAACATAGAGGTTTTTCTCGCTGTCAATGGGAATCATGCCCAAAAGGTGAAAAGGCAAAAGGCGTGGCATTGCCACGTTTATATAAACAGTTGTCTTCTACGTTCTAGGTATCATAATACAGATTCGTTGTAAAATTTCGACAGTCAGTATGAGGATAGATTGATAACTGAGAAAGGAGAGAGCAAGTGAAAAAAATCGTAAAAAGTAGGCGAAACCGCGGGAAAAATCAAAACATTGTAGTTTTGTTTCAACATAGCAAATGATCTTTGAAAATCCAAAAGTGACAGTAATTTTTTTTAATTGAATTAAATGATTTAAATTTGATCTGACACTAACTAACCAGTTCTACCATAATTCCACTGTTGTTTTTAATATTAAAATTTCTAGGAAATACTCGGTGAGTGTTACAATTTGCGTAGGTGCTGTTAAAAGCCTATCATTCCACTATGAATGAAAATAATATCATCATTATAACATAGTTACGTGGAATATTTCGTAGAAATTTAATAATTATGTAGGTGACACCAAAGTCATGAATTTCTGCATAATCAAAACTTTGTGTTCGCAGAAATATAATGAGTTGGTCCTTTTATCGTGAAACTTTATTCAGTGGGTTTGTAGGCATTTAAATTATCAAATAATTTATCTGTGGGCAATAAGGTGAATAGGTACATTCACTTTTGGGTTTTATTAGTAATTATGTAAATAACCTTTAAAAATACGAAATGGTCCTTGTAGGCAGACATATTCAAAGTATCTACTAATGAGTAAAATTATTCTTCCAGTTTTCCATATAGCAAATAGCAGTACTTAAAATTACTTCCATTCATGATCCATTACTTTTGAACTGTGTAATGGATACCAATAAAAGAAAATTTTAAAACATGACTGCATTTGCCGTTCTAATAATCTGTACCATAAGTTAATGAATATTTAGTGAGTGCGGTCATTCATGGCTATTTCGGTGACCCTACGTCGGGACCCCGTTATAGACCCGGTAATTACCGAGGGCTGAGGGTCAATGGGAGGACCATTTCTGGATCATGAATGGCATATTCGGGCAAATACCTATCTAAAATTACAGATGTGACATCCCACACAATATAGGTAGTCTAGTTATATTTAAAAATGCGTAGTAGTTCATATTTCCATTTTTGATAATATCAAAATTATTAAGGATCGAAGACTAAACCTTGAAAGATGGAGTCGTAAGTTGGTTCAAACCTATATGGTTAGGATTGACATCTAAATCATTCATAATAATTAAATAATGAATATCAAAGAGAAAAAGCAACGACGAAAGGAGTTTAATAGTCTCCACCATACAAAATTGAATAGAGTATTAAATCCTAACAAACTTTTTAAGCAAGAAATTGATAAACTTTACGCAGTCGGGCAAAAATGAAGTGATAAGAAGTCAAAGTAAAAGTTACAGACGAGTTTTTCCAGTGAGGTTATTCCAGAAAAAATCACGAAGCCATCAGCTTTCTGAAGTACCTACTAATTAAAACGAAGCTACATTTTCTCAGCATTAAAGAATTTCGTAGTTTATTCAACATCTTTTTTCAACCCCCAAGTTTCGAGCACTTGGTAATTCGCACGTAATTTTTTAAATTGTAAGGACTGGTTGGCTGGTGAAGGCGTTTATATTATTATGTAAGTAAATATTTTGGATCGTTTTGTATGTGCGTCACGGTATTAAGTATCTTATTGGTAATAGTATAGCGATCCATTTTGTTTACTCTCTGAGAAAACATTTTGTTTCCACCCACGTACATTTTATGCTATTAATAATACAAGCTATTTATCATCAAAGTTACGCACGGGATATTAGACTTTAACCTTTTAAAATTCGGATTTCCACACCATTTTTTCAACCTTAGTCAAAATTCAATATACCTAAATACTACACCTACAATTTTTTTTGGAAAAAAAATCATATTCTCTCCCTATGCCGACTGGTTTACTTCCAGCTATATCGAACAAAAAAAAACTAACAAATTGTGGTTCATTTAACAAATACACGTCCCTACAGGTACTTTTAAATGCTAAAACTAGCACAGTATACACGTATAGGTGCAGTGAAACTAATCCGAGTCGATTGCAGCTGGACTTAAATTGGCAGCGATGCATCTACTCCCTGGGGCATGGCGCAACTGTCACAGCTGCCGATGAGGATGAACTAGCTATACTTAATATATAACTTCTTTATAATTAACCTTAGTGGGAAAACACTTTGAAGTAAACAAAGAGTTATTTTAGAGCCCTTATTTATAGCTGGTCCTTTGGGTCGGAGTTAGGACCAAAATGTAAACAACTTAATTTCACCGCATTTTATGTAGAAATACAAGACATATTAACTAGAGCTTTCATCTGTGTCCCTGAGGGAGCTAGTTCACGATCCAAAATAAAAACTATTATGTCTACTCTATTTTAAGGGAATTATAATAATAATAATTGTCTATTAAAATATTTATAGGTCCATAACATAGAGAACAAAAGTAATTGAATCAATTTACACTGAAAATCCAGCTATTTGTATATACCTTTAATCCTCCTAAAAGCGCGTACCTCGGCTATATAAATAGGCTTTTAAAACTGCAGGCTACAAATTGTATTTTGTATGACGTGAATGTAATAGAAACTGCGGTAAAAGGAATTCTCGGATACGGCAATATCCACGTACCTACAGAGAAATGCGTGTGAGAGCTAATATCCTTTGTCGTGTCGACAAACAATCGTGGAATTAATGTACATTGAACAATCATTGGTTGGTTTGTTGGTACATATATTGAAGATATTCTTACACTAGGAAAATTTCCGTGGCTTACCTACACGCCTGTTTAAAAACCGACTGTAAAGATTTTATTTTTTTAAAAATATTTGGCTTCGTTTTTTGTTTCTCCTTGTTTATTTGGTAACAATCTTTTTGTTTCTTGTTTTGTTTTGAAGTTAACACGTAAGTTTAAAAGGAATTTCCACAAGAAAATTAAAATATAAAAAAAGCCGAGGAGAATAATGCTTCCCGTTGAGATAACCGACACTCCAAAGTATTGTATCATTTCATTTGTAAAATAATTTTCATAGTAGCCAAAAACAAAAAAAGGATTTCCGTTTTAGATATAATAATAATAATCCTTTTTAATATTATAAATCCAAAAGTAGCTATGTCTGTTTGTCTGTCTATTACGGTGTCACAGTAAAATTGCTGAACCAATTTGAAGGAAAATTGGTATAGTGATAGTTTGTACCCTGTGGAAGGATATATTATGACAGATAAACAAACAAACATTTTTTATTTTATTAATACTCGTATTACATTAAAAATCAAACATTTATCGTTTAATGACAAATAATAAAATACATCGAAATGTTGTACCATTAAATTAATACCGTTTAAACTTGATGTCCTGTTCATCAGTCAATCTTTTGTCACTCAAAGTTCGATGGAAGGGTCCGTTCAGGGTTGGTCTCCGAAGAATACAGGGGTATCTTGATGAAGGGACGTACTTAAACTGCCAAGGGAATGGCTGAATGTAATGAAATTCGTCCTTGATTATTATGTAGGTTGGTTTTTTTCATGCGACAGTTTTTTACATAGAATGATATTCAGGCGTGCAAATAATGTCATTCTCGGGAAAATATTTAATTTATTTAATAGTTTTTGCTATGAGTGATTAAGAGAACTTCGGCAATATCAAATATATTGCATCACAGAGAACAAAATCAGAATCAGAATATTTACATTATGTTCTTATTTTCCTTAGACATTCTTAAAAAAACTAAACATAAACATATTAATTATAATAATATATAAACACTTAAAACCTTTTACAGTATAAACGCATAAAATATACTTAGTTGTAATTTTGTTTGTTACGTTTTTACAGTTAAACCACAGAATCGATTTAGCTGTAAAGTGAGGAGATATTTAATTATCAGAGTGCATTAATAGTGCCCCAAAATAACAACAATGCCTCTGGATACGAGTGAAACTGCTCGATATATTACCTGATACCTAGTATTTTTGCTTTGCTTACCGCCAGCGGCTATACGAATTCAAATTAAAAATGAATTAATAATTTCAAATGAATTAAAAAATAATAATGCATACAAACTTTACCCCCCCTTTTCACCCTCTTAGGGATAGAATATCGGAAAATCCTTTTTTATCGGATGCACACGTCTTACAAAGAACACACCGTTCCAGTGTCATGTCTCTACGATCAGAAAGAAAGGAAAGCGTTTTATATGTATAGATGTATATAAGAAATTCAGTATTCACCAATATACAGTAAAATGTAAACAGTTCAATTAAACACAATAGAGTAGGTACGTGCTACCCAGCTGTGACCGAACACAAATATTATTCAAAGTTAATTTAATTATTTAAATTTAAATAATTAAAGCTATTCTAAGAACGGTGTTGTCGGTGTTAATTTTGAAACGATGAGACTTTAAAAGCGAAGAATCTAAAATGAATATTAATTTGTTGATATTAAAAATAATATTGTTGTTTTTGAAAATCATTATCTACTGTTAAAGTGTGCAAAATGTGAATTTAGATTTCTTTTTTAATTAATACGTAATTACAAAAAAAATTAAGTCGATATTGCCATTAAAAATACGAAATCAGTGAGAAAAAGTCAAGAATCATACATCTAGTAGTAGTCCATTGAAAAGTTACATTTGGGGTTGCGTTTTTTAGAGGACGCAATTTTATTTTTTTGATGTGTAGGGGGGGTCAGTGTAAAGCTAAAACCAAGTTTGTGGGGTCGCCACCCTTGTCCCCCGGCCGCCATCTTGAAAATAGGGGTTGAAAAGGTTTTCACGATATATCTCCTAAACTGTTTATCCGATTTAAAAAAAATCTTGTCATTTTTGTTGCAAATTAAATTCTCTACAACTTTGATCCACAACTTTTTGTCATAGAACTATAAATAAAAAAGTTATAAGCAAAAATGTTCAGAATTCCAGAAAAAAAATATATTTTTCGATATTTATCATTTTACGAAAAAATGATATTAGACCATTTTTGTAGATCGTTTTACGAGGAACAACTTTTATGTAAAACATTTTTCATTAAGTCAATAGCTAAGGTTTTACAGCGCTCCGAAGTAATAGGCCAGTGCTTTTAGCCTCTAAAAACGGTAAAAAGTGAATAAAATAATAGTAGGATGAAACCCATTGGAAAAGGAGGAGAATATAATAAAAATGATAGGAAAAATAAATTACGGGCGATCTGAGGTCGGGAAGTGGGGGGAGAGGGGGGTTAAAGTTAAAAAAATGGTTTATCTCAATTTCCGGCAAAACTACAAGTCCTATGAAAAAAAGTTAAATGGCAAAATGTAGGTAATAAAAAGACCTACAACTTTTGTATTGACACTTTTTCACATAACCTCAAAATTTATGTGAAAAATTCAAAAAACCAAGTTTTTGGAGTTTAATTTTTAT
This sequence comes from Pyrrhia umbra, assembly GCA_963891755.1. NCBI lineage: Eukaryota > Metazoa > Arthropoda > Insecta > Lepidoptera > Noctuidae > Pyrrhia > Pyrrhia umbra. The sequence goes on from OY982925.1 coordinate 1,157,614, forward strand.
CTTTTACAATAATTATTTTTTTTCCACGAAATTTGGTGAAAACTTGCCTTTTTATGTCCCAAACACACTGTAATTTATTTTATTTAAAATAATTATTTTTTAACCTTATTTTGACTTAATATCGAAAAAACACCCTTATTTTCAATCGAAAATTCTCGCGTCAAAATATCACTTTTTTTTAAAAAGTCGGTGGTCTTTTTGTTTGTTGAAATCTCTACTTTCTGATGGTATAAAAAATATTTACATTTCTATGGTAAATGTTCTCAGAAAATATAAAGAAACGCTATGAAATAACAGGTAGTAAGGCCTGAAGGTTCTGAACATTTTCGCTTATAACTTTTTTATTTATAGTTCTACGACAAAAAGTTTCTGGACCAAAGTTGTAGAGAATTTAATTTGCAACAAAAAATGCTAACAATTTTTTTTTATTAAATTAATAGTTTAAGAGATATATCGTAAAAACCATTTCAACCCCTATTTTCAAGATGGCGGCCGGGGGACAAGGGTGGCGACCCCACAAACTTGGTTTTAGCTTTACACTGACCCCCCCTACACATCAAAAAAATAAAATTGCGTCCTCTAAAAAACGCAAGGTTAGGCCTAAAAAATGTAACATTTCAATGGACTATAGGTGATACGAAGTTCATCGGGTCATCTAGTCTTCTTATAATATATAAAAACCGGCCAAGTGCGAGTCGGACTCGCGCACCGAGGGTTCCGACCATTGGAAAGAAAAAATACGCAATAAAGTCGCAATTATGTTGTTTTTTTCCGACCGCATAATTAAGTTTGTTTGTAGAGGAAAATTGCTGATTACTTAAAAACTACCTGCTAGATCTCGTTCAAACCAATTTTCAATGAAAGTTTGCATGGTAATCTACATCATATATTTTTTTTAGATTTATCATTCATTTATTTTAGAAGTTACGGGGGGGGGGGGACACAGATTTTGCCACTTTGGAAGTGCCTCTCGCGCAAACTATTCAGTTTAGAAAAAAAATATATTAGAAACCTCAATATCATTTTTCAAGACCTATCCATAGATACCCCACACGTATGGGTTTGATGAAAAAAAATTTTTTGAGTTTCAGTTCTAAGTATGGGGACCCCCAAAATTTATTGCTTTTTTTCTATTTATGTGTCAAAATCTTAAAGCGGTTCACAGAATACATCTACTTACCAAATTTCAACAGTATAGTTCTTATAGTTTCGGAAAAAAATGGCTGTGACATACGGACGGACAGACAGACAGACAGACAGACGGACAGAGCGAAACTATAAGGGTTCCTTGTCGGACTACGGAACCCTAAAAATGAATTGATGTTCGTTAGTCTCGCTAAAACTCGAGAACGGCTGGGCCGATTTAGCTGATTTTAGTTTTGAAATGTTTGTCGTAGTCCAGGGAAGGTTTAAACGGTAAGAAAAGGTAGGAAAATACATGTAGGTGATGCGAAGTTCACCGGGTCATCTAGTCTACACTAATATTATAAAGAGGAAAACTTTGTTTGTTTGTTTGTAATGAATAGGCTCAAAAACTACTGGACCGATTTTAAAAATTCTTTCTCCATTCGAAAGCTACATTATCTACGAGTAACATAGGCTAAATTTTATTTTGGAAAAAAATAGGGTTCCGTAAGATATCTGGGGTTTTCGGACACAACGTGTAAGAAATCAACCAGAAAAGTTACTTTTTTTGCGTACGCTACTAATCTCAGGAACTACTGGTCCGATTTAAAAATTATTTCAGTGTTAGATAGCCCATTTATTGAAGAAGGCTATAGGCTATATTTCATCACGCTAAAACTAATAGGAGCGGAGCACCACTATTCCACGCGGACGAAGTCGCGGGCAGAAGCTAGTATAAAATAAAATCAAAGTTCACTGACTTCAACGGTACAGTATTCCTAACTGACAAACCGTAAAATAAAGGTTAAATTAACTTAGTGTATCGTTACGTCTATAACAATCAAAATGTTACAAAACTAATGCTGATACCTTCCCTTTTCAACCCTTTCGCGGTCCGAGGGTTGAAATGTGTTGCTATTTTAAACCTTTTGGGTAGTTCGTGAGTACAGTCGGCTACTGAACATGTATCGAAAAATATCGATGATGTTTTCAAACCATTTTCTCTTGTTCTTTCGTTTCGTGTTCCATAATACATTTTTGTAAATGACATAGTCTTCTTAGTTTATACAATGGTTTTCTTCTTATTATGTGGGCTCTGTCAGAGTTTTTATAAATCCGCCTGCGAAGATAAAAACTAACAAAGAGATTTTGGCCCAGCTCAGGAATCAAATCCAAGACCCTATTTACAGCACAGTCAAGTTTGCAACCACTAGACAAAGGAGAAAAAAATAAAATAAAACAACTATGTTGAGTCAGCTTTCCCTTGGTAAGACTGATTGTCAAATTGTCTGGCTACTGACTACCCGTAATGACTGTCAACGATCTACTAATGACAGCCGGGAGCAACAGCTTTACTTTCTTTCCAAGGCACGGAGGAGTCTCGGTACGATATAGTCCCATTCCACGAACCGACCGCGTCTAGCGTAGCTTAACTTTTGATCGATCGACCCGTGCAGCTGTTATTTGAGATAATTTACTTTGCACTTAACCGCACAATTTCCGAGACTAGTTTATATTAAAAGGTAAATGAACTCATTTTAATAAACAACTTTTGCTATACGACTTTCTTAGAAGAAGCCAATAAATAAATAATAAACTTATCTGTTGAAACTTTCCAACTTCAACTTTGTGAGGGAAGATTGTTTTATTTTTCTTTTTGTCACAGAAGAGAAGTTTTTCATAACTAGCGCGTTCACCTCTGAATTGTATTTCAAGATAAAATCACAAAAAATATAATAAACGTATTGTGTGTTTTAATGAACCTGTTAAAATATTCTAATTAAAGTAAAAAGCCACCTGGGATCAGATTAATTAAAGTTGTGGCATAAAGTGTGTACTTTAATTAAAATAGCATTTTTTAATGTTCTATTTTCACGAAGAATATAATAATAATGCCTAGCAAATGGCTTTGTGTAAACTAAAACATTAGATAAATAAATTATTTTTGTTGTTCATATTTTTGATAATGACCGTTATACTATTTTTTGTTCATGGTCGCTGTTTTTAACTGTCCGTATTTTTAAACATAGTCTGTATCTACCATAGAAGTTTTATTAGATACCCAAAATTGCTTTAAACTTTAGTATCAGCATAGTAAGAGAAAAAACAATATTCTGTAACAAAGGTGTAAAAAAAGTAATTGGAATCTACTTTTATGCATTTCTGGCTAACATTTAGATCATCATCATCTACCTAGCCTTTTCCCAACTATGTTGGGGTCGGCTTCTAGTCTAAACCGGATGCAGCTAAGTACCAGTGTTTTACATAGAGCGACTGCCTATCTGACCTCCACAACCCAGTTACCGGGTAACACGGTACCCCTTGCTAAGACTGGTTGTCAGACTTTCTGGCTTCTGACTACCCGTAACGACTGTCAAAGATCTACAAATGACGACCGGGACCAACAGCTTAACGTGCTTTCCAAGGCACGGAGGAGTCTCGCTATTACAAAGATGGTCACCCATCCACGGACCGACCGCGCCAAGCGCAGCTTAACCTTTGATCGGTCGAACCGTGCTGCTGTTACTTAGCCGCGAGCTCTTCAAAAAGAATTCCTTCGAGCCTGACTAACATTTAGATATACAAGCAAAATATTCCAATTAATGAAACACTTAAATATTCGTTATTATAACGTATGCAAGTTCTTGATTTTTTGCAATCAGCATAAAGCTGCGGAAATGTGGGAATTATTTTGGTCTCATACCGAATGCATGTGCCTAGACTACTAATGTGACTTTATGTCTTAAAGCTAAATGTGTATTAGAAAGTAAAAATCAAAGTTATTAAAAACATTTGTACGCCTTTGGGCAAAACTTAGAGGATCTACCTATCTGTAACATCTCACACACTGTTGTAATTTGACCTATGTTTACAAACAAAGCATTCGGATTCTGATTTTGAAGTATAGCCTTTTGTCGTGTAGATACTAGCTGTAAGATTTAAGTAAAGAATTGAGACACACATTCAAAAACGCTAGAACTTCTTTCTCGCCAGATTATTTCAAAAGAATTTCAATGTCAAAAAGTAAATAAATAACTTTAGAGGTCACCGATGTCTCCTCCAAATAGATACTTAATATTAAGGCGGGCCATTTCAAAGAAACTTGGCAACGGTTTATCCGCGATCTACGCTTATCGGCAGAGAAATACTTCGTAATGGTAGCAAGAACTACTAACTACATTAGGCGGATCACACACTACCGATACGGTCTGGTACCTATACTAACTCATTGAAACGAAACTTCCAAAACACCTAGAATAGTTGATATTTTTTTTTGTGGTGCGTTAAAGTGTGATCTGATGCTCTGTACATAGAGGGATATATACTAATACTATCCATATATAACAATTGTTTGCACCTTACCGCCCTAAAACCCATAAGGAACCGTACGAAACTTAAATTGAATCTTCGTTTTCGTTAAGATAGTGACACACACACAACACATTGATAACGCGACATGCGTGGTTACCGAATGTGTCACTCCGCGCCTCAGAGCGTGGTGTGTAGTAGTGAGTAATCCGCCTTACTGAACTTTTATTGGAATCTTTAGTCCCTTGGTGCTTTACCGCAATTGAAACACGTTAGATTCTTTGAAAGTATCGTAATAGTCATACATTTGGACTTTATTTCAAGGCAATAATGTGCGGCTCCAAAGACCAGAAACTGTGCTATCACGTATTTTTTTATACCTCTATTTAGAAGTGAGAGTGAGATAGAACTAGAAGCCATGTACAATAACATCCCTTTTTCGTAATGGAATTTTAAAAATTACTGATTTGATGCGTCGTGGTACGGCTACTGGTTGTGATAATCCAGGGTTATATAGACTGTGGGATGTTTCTGATTTTTTATTTCCACATAATGTTTAGAGTTACTAGTTTATGTTGCGCAGTCATAAAAGGAAATATCATTATCTTTCTTAAAATGTGTTGATAGTAATATTTTATGTTACACTTAAATGTTCGCACAGGTACTACCGTCCGTGGGTAGCCACCATTTGTCTAGCAGTCCTAACCATGCACCCCTTTTGAATATTAAACTGATATGAAATATTCATGCCTATGCCTGGCTTCCTCACTGCGGAACTTAGATCTCGAATTAAGTGTATTTTCTCGAAAAGAGTTGTTCCTGTTTTATCGATGAGTCGTCTGCCTGGGTCGGCTTCCAATCTAACCAGATACAGCGCAGTACCAGTGTTTTATATGGAGCGACTGCCTATCTGACGTCCACAAGCCAGTTACTGGGTAATACGATTGCAACCCCTTTGAAGCATTAGTTGTCAAACTTTCTGGCTTCTTACTACCCGTAACGACTGTCAAAGATCTACAAATAACAGCCCAGACCGTTTTATGTGCTTTTCGAGGCACGGAAGAGTCCCAAGAGTAGTAAAAATAATGACATAATGGGGTAACCCACGACAGGTTACATAAAACCCTATCTAAAGTTGCATAAATAACTACATAAATGTTGTCAGACTAATGCATATTCAAGAATATACTGATATGAATCGTCTTCGCCGTAACATTTATGCTAGCATTTCCTGGCGTTTTTCCTGTGTCACTGCTTTTTAAGTAGCTGTCATTTCTTGAAGTTTGTCCTGTAGTTTCTTAGTTGTTTAATTGGGAGTGAGTCACGTTTTAAAAGATAGGAAATATTAAAAAGTTCCATTGTTGTTCTCCAAAAAAAAATCCGCCCATCAATCTGATTTTACCCCCTATTATGTTTAGGTAACTGGGTTGTGGAGGTCCCGGTTGTCATTTGTAGTCATTTCGGGTAGTCATAAGCCAAAAGTCTAACAACTAGTCTTACCTAGGGATATCGTATTACCCGGTAACTTGGTTGTGGAGGTCAGATAGGCAGTCACTTTATGTGAAAAATTGATACTGATGACCCAGTTAGAGTGAAAACTGACCCTTATTTAATCGATAAAAAGCTAGGTAGATAATGCTTAATTGTACCAATTATTATGTCCCAAAAAGATAATCATTATAATATAACAAATCGCCCTCAAATGATTGTACACAATTTGTCCAACGTTAAAGCACACAAGACTTAAACACAAGTAATCACGGTAAGTGCTTTATTTCACATCGTCAATCACAGTGCTCGTTCCTCATAGGTGGCGGTAGAACGAAACACTTCGCCCACACACCCACCGATCGATCTGACACAAATATTGATAAAAACGGTCACGTGAGTGGGTTTACTTGTCTACGACATAAGGAACTACAGAAGACTCACTAACTGCCGCTTTATAGTCAATACCAGAATTCCGTGAAGAAGTCAAGTCACGCCAAAATAGACTTTATTTCAAAGGGAAAATTGTGATTTGATATCTCAGAAATATTGTTTTTCGTAATTCTGATTTCAATTTTAGTTTATTGATTGTTGTTGCTGAAGAAGAAGTTTTGGAAGCATTTGAAATATTGAAAACTCTTATGCCTTCAAGACTTTTTAAAGTCTTCAAAAATATTGAGAACTAGCTGTTTCCCGTAGTTTCAGCTGCATTCCGAGGTAACTTAACGCACCTGGATAAAAAGTAGCCTATAACCGTCGCCAAGGTCCCATCCATCTCCATACCAAATGTAATTTAAAAAAGTTCAGCCGTCTTACCATGAAAGCGTAACTCACTTTCGCATTTGTAATATTATCTAGGATTAGAATACTTTCGTAAAGGAATCTATGATCACTATACTTCCTAATCGAGATTTTTTTTAGATATTTTGAGTGCTGGTTTCGTCATCATTATGTTTTATTAATCGTTTTTAAAATACACTGAACAGGAATATAAGTCATCATCATCATCACATAAGTTAAACGATATCCAAGAGCTTGACATAGCCATCCCCTAATTATCACCACAACGAGAGGTCTTGCACTGTCCAGCTTTAATGCCGTAATATTTGGGTACGATCCTAGACCAACTTCGATATGGTCTTCTATTTCTTCTGTATATACCTGCATAGTGTATCCACGTTATTATCACAGTAGACCGAGCATTTGTTATGCTTCAGTTTGGAGTTTGTTGACTCTAGCCATTGGTTGCTATCGATCTGTTCTGTACCCGCTAGGTGACGGTTAACAACTACATAGGTACTACTCAAACGTTACATCAGGAAAATTGAATTTGAATTTTGTTTTGAATTCTGTAAGTACTGTACCAAACATGGAGTTTGTTTCCGATTTTATTTGCATAACAGTTTTCTGGCTAACACAAAATGCGAGTCCTTAGAGTTTCTCTCCGGTTCGAAGGACCTATTTATTGGAACTTGGAAAATTTGTTTGGCCTTTTCTAAGATTCTTAGGTAGCTGATTTGATTTAAAAAAAGACTCAGTTTTTTTATGATGATAATGTTATAATTAGCCTCAGATCGCACGAGGACGGAACAAATGGAAGGAGGGAAGAGAAGCCTAGCCCTGCAGTTGGCCAATATGCTAGAAGAAAATAATAAAAAAATGTTACAATTGCAATGATATACCTATTTTAGAGTAACAAAATATAAAACGAAATAAACAAAATTAATGCCATTGCTAAACATGCCTCACATGAGAAAAAAATTAAAAAAAATACTTGTCCGAAATTCCAAAAATAAATCACCGTTTCACAGTTTTTAAAAAGAAAATCTGCAACGTTTCCCAATTGTCAGAATATTTCCTCTATCATAATTTATTCGACGAAGATTGTAAACTTTAACTTGTTGAAAACTAACCTTTACAATCAGCATCTTCCTCTATCAGCTTGCGGTTTTGAAAGTTTCGAAGTTCATCCGAGGTCAACCGACACTTTCCTGGAAGACGCCATTATAAAGTGTCGGAATACTTCAATACCGTTTCAATATTATAGAGATGTTTCTCTATATGTATTTGGGAAATGTCTTAATAATCTATACTAATATTATAAAGAGGAAATTTTTGTTTGTTTGTTTGTAGGGTTTTAACTCAAAAACTACAGGATCGATTTTAAAAAATCTTTCACCGTCAGAAAGCTACATATTTACGAAGTGTCATAGGCTATATTTATTTCCAGAAATAATTAAGGATCCCTACTAAAACTTGAATAATGTTACCCAAGGTGTAAAAAAATGCCCACGCAAGCGAAGCCGCGGGCGGAAAGCTAGTGTCTTAATACGATTATTTGTTGCCTTTATAACATATCTATTGTATATCTATACAAATAAGATATATCATCAGAGATCATAAGAGCTACTCTTTGGAACCGTGCAACTAGTGTGACTTTTTCATAAGAGCCTGCAAAGACCTATTTGAAATAAAAAAAATGAATATTTCACTTTTGACTTTTACAGTTATCTATTGTAATGTCGATTAAAACAATAGTTACAAAAGTAAAAATTGAAGGTTTAAGGACTATTATACCTTTAAAAAAAAAAAAAAAAAAAAAAAAAAAAAAAAAAAAAAAAAAAAAAAAAATTAAAATGAATCTAATTTATATTTATATTATTTAATTAAATATTATTATTAATGATTAAAAGTGCATGTAATCTTATCATAATTGGAATAAAAATGAAATTGCTAAATGTGCATGAAACTGATTGTATTAAAATAAATATGAAAGGCATTGTAATATATTGAAAATTATTTATTACAAGAGAGATAGAACTATAATGTAATGTAATGTAATTAAGTTATCAGTAATAAAGGCTATTTTGATTTTGATTTGATACCTTTTAAGGGTCCCGTAATCGACAAGGAACCCGTATAGTTTTGCCATGTCCGTCTATCTGTGTGTCCGCGGCATAGCTCAGAGGCTCCTAGGGCTAGAAAGCTGAAATTAGTATGGATATACATATAGATCATGCCGAGAAAGTGGTAAAATAACATTTTTAATAATATTTTTTTAGGGTATGGGGAGGCCGTACATGTGAAGTGGGGATGAATATTTTATTTCTCGTGTATCCCTTTATGGCGGGTATTGTTAGATAAGCCTTTCAAAAATTAAGCAGGTATTTGTAGCAGCCGGGGACGACGGCTTAACGTGCCCTCCCTGGCACGGAGGTATGACACCACCAACTATCTGACACCGGGCTGCTTTGTGAAATTTTCCACAAAGTAATCGGCCCGACCCGAAATCCCGCTTACAGCTGTTACGTTATGCGACCACTAGTCCAAGGTAGCCCATGCATTCATCTGAAATAGGTCATTTTGATTTGAGTCCGATTTGTTCTAAGCTCAAGCTTTCTATTGCATAAGTCTAGTGTATTAACAACATTGTAACATCCTTTAAGTTAAGTTTAAACAAAGTGAAAGTTGAGGTGTTGACAGAAATGTCAACTGTCACACGACCTTTTTTAGAGTCTCTAAAGCAAGCAATATATCTGTAAACTGAATAAAAAAATAATTAAAGTTTCACGAAATATTAAACAATATAAAATACATTTCTGCTGACCCCATCTAGGAATATATACATTAACTAAATTTATGATCAAGTACTACCAAGTTTCCACTAAATATGCCTATACCATAAACTCGTACCAAGACACTTTCTATTGTTTTGTGAGGCCTTGAACCTCCACGCTAGAACCGTATTCTCGAAGCGTGGGCGGTATGATACCTATGTATCTTCATTATAAGTATTATGTGTGTATAAGCTATTGTTTAAAGGGCGAGTGAAGTGTTGTATGAACAAGTAAAGCTCAATTTATTGGTGTTGTTATAAATAAAATTATTTTAATTTTATAGGGGTGTGTAGGGGTGGTTTTAGATTGTAATAAGTCTCAGGATAAGTTGTTTTTCCCTTACTTATGGTAGAATATGAATTACTAGCTGTTTTCAGCGTGCATCCGGATGAAAAGTAACCTAAAACCATTTAATCTATATCCGTACAAAATTTCATTGTAACTGGTTCCGCCATTTTACTGTGAAAATCGGTACTGAGATTGATGGAATCGTGTAAACGGTTATAGGCTCTCACGTTTAAATGATTTAGATAAATTTGCTATGCAAATAGTCTAAACCCTAGATGCAGGTAAAACTATGGTATATATTTAATTTTATTAAGGACTAGCTGTTCCCGCAGTTTCAACCCCATCCTTATATACTACATACTACATACTTACCGCACCCGGATAAAAACTATACTTTGTTCTTCCTCAGGGTTCAAGCTATCCCCATACCAAATTTCATCTAAATCGATTCAGCGGTTTCAGCGTGAAGAGGTAACAGTCAGACACACTTTCGCATTTATAATATACATCATCAGCCTATATTGTCACACTGCTGGGCACAGGCCTCTTCTCATACAGAGAAGGCATGAGCATTGATCACCACGCTTTCTCAATGCGGATTGGTGATTTCAGACTTTTAAAGTCCAGGTTTCCTCACGATGTTTTCCTTCACCGTTAGTCAGTGACGCCTAAGATATACTTAGAAAGATATACTTATAATATTAGTATGGAAATATAGATATAAATGTAATAAAAATAAACTGTAGTCCAAAGGAGAGCCGACACATTTATTAGATATTGAAGACATTTATATTTGCTAAATATTGTCCATGCTAAAGCACTTTTGGACGCAATAGCCCTGAGCGATAATACATTACGCATTTCCATTTTTTTACTTTCTCTTTTATACAATACTTTGCCAGTAATATTTCAGTCGTTGTAAACCATAATTTGATAATATTTAATTCAAAAACACACCGTCTACACTATAAATGCAAAAGTTTGTGAGGATAATGTATGTATGTTTATTACTCTTTCACGTTAAAACTACCAAATGGATATGGATAAAATTTTATACGCACATTGTTTATAACATGCATTAACACATATCCGGATACTTTTTATCCGGGCACACAAGTAGTTATCTCAGGATGCGGGTGAATCGAGGAAAATAGCTAGTATGTTAATAAAATAGCATTTTCATTACTTTTTCTAATATAAGGGATATGAAAAAAAAATGCTGTTGCATTTTTGAACTGCGAATGCTTTGTGTAGCGTAAAAAGTTTTCTACGAAACCTCTTTTGAGGAACATATGTATTCCACTTTTACAGTTTTATTTGTCAAACAGCATTGTATTGTAATATTATATAGCTCCGAGAAAAAAAAGCAGGTGTAACGACAAAAATATGGAATTTATAAAAAAAAATGCATAATATAAACTTTCCTTTATTTATTTTTTCAGATTATATACGCGTAGAAGATATTCATGTAAGTCTTTTCTTCTTTTTTCATTATATTATATACCTGCTACAATTTCTAATTCACCGTAATCACCAAACTTTTTATCATTTATACTTTATATTTTTACGAATATCACAAAACACGATATCAACAATTAGTGTACTTTTAATGTTTTTGTGATATCAATAAATTAGATATAATAATTGAATAAATAATATATCATAAATATTTAGACGAAAAACATAAAATAATAACAAAATTATTCAATTTTGACAGATCTTAAATTACAGATCTTCCGTTTCACGAGTAGCTGCATATTTTTTTGGTGTAACCGGCTGTTAATGTGATGTCAAAGTCTATTATTTGTTTTAATTATCATACACTTATACACTATAGTAAACCTCCAACTTGCTTCATAACGATCTAGATTCTGTGACATTATAATAGTTAATGAGAAATACTTGTCCGAAATTGAAGACAAATTCATATTAATTACTGTCCGGAATTCTTCAATACATTGAATCCAAACCGTCTTACTTATGCGGTTTCGCAACGGATTAGCTAAAATCTCACTCATAAGTGCTGTTTAGCGTCAATCCGAACTTAAGTTAGTAGCTTAATCCTGGATTACGACGTTAAGTATGGATTAGGTGAGAAATGTTGAATGGAGATGGTTTTTTTATAAGTAAGACGATTACTATCCTTACTATTTTGATGAAATTTGGTACGGAGGTAATATGAAACTTGAAGGAGGTCATAATATAGTAGTTATTATTCAGGTACCATAGTAGCTCCCTTAGGACAATTGTGAAAACTAGTATAATTTAATAGAAAATTCTAAAAACCTAAAAAATATAGTAATTTTATTAAATCACTTACATAACGCTAAACAAAAAACAGAAATACTTACAGAATAACATTGTAAGGCAGGAATGTGTAACATTTTGTTCTTATAAAGCATAATGTGTATTTATGAACGAGCTCACTAGAGCGAGACTACCCGGCTTCCGCGGACAATAAACTGTCAACTTATTGAGGCGTACCTTATGTTACGTATCTCTGGAAAACGGAGCGGAGAAAAGTATAATATAATGTGTGAATTTTGTTAACATTTTAAGAAGACTAACAGCCGGTGCACTATAAAAATATGCGTTATACGTGAAACGGAAGAACTGCCATTCAAGATCTGTCAAAATGGAGGATAAAATTACACTTATAAAATTAACTACACAAAATTAGATTGGATTTTTTTTACGGCTTATATTTAGCTTACTAGCTTCTGCCCGCGACTTCGTCCGCGTGAAATAGTAACTTTGGGCTATCGCTAACTTTAACCCCCCATTTTGAAACATTCTTCATTGATGCTCCGCTCCTATTGATTTAGCGTGAGGATATATAACCTATAGCCTTCCTCGATAAATGGGCATCTAATACTGAAATATTTTTTTAAATCGGTCCAGTAGTTCCTGAGATTAGCGCGTTCAAACCAACAAACAAACAAACTCTTCAGCTTTATTATATTAGTATAGATTACATACCTATCTATAGAAAACGTCATCATAGGAGCCAACGTCCATACCAAGTTGAATACACCGGTTCTCGTCCGACCACCGAAGTTAAGCAACATTGGACGCGGTCAGTACTTGGATGGGTGACGTCTTCATCGGCCTATTTTAATATCCCACTGCTGGGTAAAGGCCTGTTCTCATACAGTAAACGTAACTGCGCAAAAATTATGTAAACGTATAAACCTTAATATCATTGCGAAGAGGCATCAAAAATCGTTGCTGACCGTACCAGTTGCCCAAATTACCGCGCCCCCGGAATACAAAGGGCTGAGGAAGGAACATGGATGGGTTTTAGTCAGTAAGAGTCTGACACTCGTACCCGCCCCAACCACGGCAGAAGGGTCATTAGATGATATCTCATCCGAAAAAAAAAATGGATGTCACTGCCAAAACTGTATTACATTTAGGTATTATTTTTGACATTTTTATAAACATTTTTGTTTTCAATGTCGCTATATATAAGATACGAAAAGAGAAAAGATTTTTCTATAATTTCCCAAAAACAGTATCGTTATAAAATTGCGGAGGGGTAATGTTGCTATAATATTGCAATTGACACTTAAAGCTCGCCATACGCCTTGCTATCAATCGACCTTTTATGGGGTTATGTCATGAGACCGATCTATTTTATGTTGCTCACGGCAAATTGGATGGTGTATAGCCAACTTTATTGTTTTTAATCATCATCATCTACAGACTGAATTTAGCATTAAGGTTTTAGAAAGCTGTATTGTAAGCGATGTATACGAATAAATGGTTGCCTAGATTTTTATCTACATTAAAGTCATACTAGAGTATCACGAGTACATACAAAGGTAGATTAGATTGACAGGGTCGCGTACTAGTCATTGCAATGACATTCAACGTTATTTTAACAGGACAACTAAGTCCATTACTATTATTTACAAAGTTCATCTTGTTAGTTTCCAAATGTATAAATTTGTTTTGTCAAAAAGGACGTAGAAACATTTTTTTGAAAGGGTCACCAAATCTTACTTATAAGTAGATAATGTATTTGTATGATGACTAAGGCCCAAGTTCACTGACAAGGTAACAGTCCGATTAATTTAAAACAGCTGTTTACCATAAATTTAAACTTCCATTTTTCGACGAGTAACGTATTATTTGAGATTTTTATTCATGAAACGGTCGATTACCAAATCAGGGTTGAACTAGAAGTGGGTAGCACGAAATGGTTAAAAAAACCTTTTCGTTTAACGGACCGATTACGAAACCAACAGTCGGTGAACTTGGTCCTAAGTAATCCAGCAGAATACAGAAAAGAAATTTGCATTTTCTTTACATTAAAAATACCACACCATCTGTTAGATTCGCATAACATCTAAATGTACTACTTTTTATATTAAAATTGCGACTTACAGCAAATTATTCCATTGAAATAATAATCTGAATAAATAATAATAAAAACTGTTACACAAAAACATTGATAATAATTCTAAAACATCGACCAATTAAATTATTCAAACAGAACACGACTCGAGTACATATCGATTTGCCGACTGGACATCTTTCGTTAATATTTCATTGGCTGCTTTTAAAGTGAAATGTTCAATGTTGAGTAAATGATTACATCCTTACTTCTAATCTAAATCTAAATATATATAAACCTCAAAGGTGACTGACTGACTGACATATCTATCAACGCACAGCCCAAACCACTGCAGGGATCGGACTGAAATTTGGCATGCAGGTAGATGTTAGACGTAGGCATCCGCTAAGAAAGGATTTTGATAAATTCTACCCCTAAGGGGGTGAAAAAGGGGGCACATTTTGTATGAAACTCGGTCATTTTTTAACTCACGCGGGCGAAGCCGCCGGCGGGAAACTAGTATATTATAAATCTGAAAGTATCACTGTCTGTCTGTCACACTTTCAAGGTGAAACCGAATTAGATAAAATTTGCTATGGAGATATATTGAAATCTGGTGAACGCCATACGATATTTTTTACCCGGGTTCGTGGGATGTTTCCCTTAGGATGCGAGTGAAACTGCAGAAAACAACAATAACCGTCTCCAGGATCCCATCTATCTCCATACCAAATGTCCTATGAATCGGTTCAGCCCATTCACCATGAAAACGTAAGAAACAAACTTACATCCACATTATATTGATACGATCATATAAAATGCTTTGTCCTAAATGACCGACGGATCAACGCTCAGTCTAAACCGCTGATCGTAGAGACTTGAAACTTGGAGGGTGCATTCTTTGTTGTTGTTTTTTATGACGTAGGCATCCAATAAGAAAAGATTTTTCCAAAATTCTACCCCTAAGGGGGTGAGAAAGGGGGGTCATTATAAAACTGTCATTTTTCATTTGAATTCGTATAGCGGGCGAAGCCGATGGCTTAAAGCTAGTAGCAAATAAAGCGATCGACTCGAAAGGTAAGAAAATATTGTCTATAGAAAAAAATAACGCTAACACAGGCCTGACATTTAACAAGCTTTGTCGTGGATAAATACCATCGCCATTTATGTGTTAACAAACCTAGAGGTTGAGTGTAAAGGCTCGTTCACACGGACCGAGCCGCTGCGAGCAAATTGTGACGTATTACTTGTTGTTATTATTTTTATCTGCAACATGTATTGAGCAATGATATAAACTTAGAAACGAAATGGAGTGTTTGTGTTGGTAAAATTTGATTTTTTGTGACGTATAGTAATAAAGTAAAGGTATATATATCGTAAAGGTGGTGATTTTTTGTAAAGTATCTTTACTGTCTGTGGGGGTGAGATAGGCAGTCGCCCCATATAAAGTACTGGTACTCAACTGCATCTAGTTCGAGTTGTAGCTGACTCTAACATAGTTGGTAACGGGCTAGGCAGATGATGATATTTACTGCAATTTTTACTCGAATAAATGTTAGTTTACTTGCTCATAAACATTAAGAGCTTGTTCACTATTACAATAACATCAATAGTGGCGTAGTTCATCTCAATAGTGACTCCATTCAAAGGTTGTCTGTAAGAAATTGCTTTTAGCGATAAGACCGCCTATTGTACTGTTGCATATTTGTTTGTAACTTCCTATTTTGGTTATCCTGTTGATGTGCAATATAGAATATTATATCTATCGATCTTATAGACTGAATAGAATATTGTTTATTATGTACACCACTTTTATACTTAAAAACTTAACAATATAATTAATAATTAAGTTAGGTGACAAAATGGGCGGTCTTATCGCTAAAAGCGATCTCTTACAGACAACCTTTGGATGGACTGAGGACAAGAGGAACTGACTGCCTGACAAAGGGATATTTTCATACAAAGAAGGCTTGAATATTAATCATCACGCTTGCTGGAAAGAGATTGGTAATTACAAACTTTATTAAAGTTTCCTCATGGTTTTTGTCACTATTCGCCAGTAGCGACTAAGATATACAAAGTACCTAAATAGGTACTTCGCAGGTTTCAAAACCGTATCATTCTAAAACCCTCAAAACTACACACAGCCACGATCGTGATCGTTACGATGTTCAATACTCAACGAACGTGTTCCCTACTCGCAATATTATTGCGAGAGTACCACACACAGCATTTACGCGACTCAAATGTCAGGGCACTTACTGGGAATAACTATTTGGTACGTGACGACGAAAACGCGCAACTTATGCACTCCACATTATTACAGATCAAGAGAGGAGCTTGTCGCTAAGAAATAGTCACACGGGTCGATTTATCAAGGTTAAGCTGTGCTTGCCAAGGTCAATCTGCGGATGGTTGACCATCTATGTTATACCGAGAAGCATAATTAAACCGGTGGTGTCGACTGTCATTTATAGATTTTTGACAGGCATTACGGGTTAGTGGGACGCCAGAAAAGTCTGACAATCAGTCATACCAAAGAGTATGGTGTTACTCGATAACTGGGTTTTGGTAGTCAAATAGACAGTCGCTCCGTGTAAAACATTTGTACTATAGCTCCATCTAGTTAGATTGCAGGCCGACCGTAATATAATATAGAAAAGGCTAGGGTAAATTAACTGATGATGTTACAAATAACTGTTATTTGTTGCTGCGACCTTACTCTGTACGTGTGAGGAGGCTTTAAATAATAAATTGAAGATGTAAGTTGATATAATTCTATTAATTAGCAGCGTGGCTTTTTACTGGTCAATTAATTATAGTTAAATGGTTGATTCTGTGAGATTGCCTAATTTGGTGACGTCTTAAAGTAATTTGTTTTTTTTTATGGATATTAATTTGTAATACATTCTAATATTCGGGCTCCAAAAATAGTGAAAGTTTCTAATAATTTTGAAAGTATTACGTGTCTCGATTGCTCAAATATTTCTCAACTTATTTATTACTAGCTTCTGCCCGCGACTTCGTCCGCGTGGAATAGTGGTGCTCCGCTCCTATTGGTTTTAGCGTGATAAAATATAGCCTATAGCTTCTTCAATAAATGGGCTATCTAACACTGAAAGAATTTTCAAATCGGACCAGTAGTTCTTGAGATTAGTAGCGTACGCAAAAAAAGTAACTTTTTTGGATGATTTCTTACACCTTGTGTCCGAAAAGCCCAAATATCTTACGGAACCCTATTTTTTCCAAAATAAAATTTAGCCTATGTTACTCGTGGATAGTGTAGCTTTCGAATGGTGAAAGAATTTTTAAAATCGGTCCAGTAGTTTTTGAGCCTATTCATTACAAACAAACAAAGTTTTCCTCTTTATAATATTAGTGTAGATAAGTTATATTCTTTATTTAATTTTTATACATATTTTTTACATTTTAAATATACATTATAAAAAAAATACAAAAAAAAAAAACATTTAAAGATATAAAAAATAGGGGTCCATCGATAAGTTATATAAATTTATTATTAATCATTATTAAGACTGCCAAGTGCGTCATGCCGTTTATCGTCACGGCATAAAAGTCAACAGATGCTTTAGAACAATTAATCTATTTTTAATGCATGTTTATAATAATAATTTGATCAAGTACCGTGGCTTAATTTCTCAAAGTAACCTTATTTTAAAATTAGAGTATCTATTTTGAAAATATGCCACAAATTGGAGCACGCTGTGTATCAGGTTTCTTTTTAATTTTATCTCCGTAGCTTTAACTAAAACTGAATTACATTTTCCTGAAAAAAATCTACTCACAGGCTGTGTGGAACATGCATGCAATTACTTTTCAGAATATAAAAAAGTTTAAAAGATAGAACTTTGGTCTAGTGCACTTTATAATTATTTAGTCTCGTGAACCAAAAAGTCGTATGTTTTGAGTTGATTGAGGATTGCAATTATTTTGTTGTCTCTTTTATTTTATTGTGACACCGAAATTGAGCTTTTGGCAATATATTCGTTGTTTTTTTTAATTAAGTGGTTTAAAGTAAGTAATTAACTTTCTCAGTAAAACGGCTGAACCGATTTGAATGAAATTTGATGTGGAGATAGATTGAATCCTGCGGAGAGACTTAAGACATATAGTCTAGATAAAGAAATTCCCTTAGGGCGCGGGTGAAACCGTGGAAGACTGCTAGTATTAAAAGTTGATATCAAGTTGCTACGCCGTAACTGCTACGTCAGCTACGCCATAAATAATGCTACGCTTGGCGGTCGTAGCAGCAAAATACTGTAGCCCAGTCATCCTATGGCTACTTGCATTAAAATTCATGAAATTTTATTTTCGAAAGCAATTTCATATTACGAATACGAATCTGTAACATGATGTTTTTGTGCTACTGCTAGTAATCTCCAAATCTATATAAATAAAAACGGAATTCGTAGGTCAGCGCAACCCTTGAAAATTATCAAAATGCATTTGACTATTTTTGTTGCAAAATCAAAATTTTAAAAGTTGTCAGACTTAATTTTCTTTTTATTTCAATAGCTTAATTGTATTTATTATTGTCTGAAAGTAATTTAAAAAAAAACAAAAATTAAAAAAAATCTTCCCACCTAACAAAAAAAACAATAAATACAAAAACCAAACTGAGAGTTTCTATAATTGGCTACGTTTTAAATAAAGGTTGTGTTATAAATAGACTCACGATCCCAGATGTGGCCTCGAGGTGTAAATAGAGACGAGATAATAAAATTTTATCTCCTTAATAGCCGTCCACGGGGCTATAGACTTAATGGTGCTATATTTGTTTTATGAAACCGACTTTTACATAATGTTTCTGACGATTGGATTATACAAGGATAATTATACAGCTTGTTTTTGCTACTAAATTCTACTCGCGATTTGGTCTAGAATTTTTGTCGAATAATTTAGTTTTAGGCGTTGTGTTATTTAGTGGGCCTAGCACGAATCACTTTCGAAAAAGTATTCGTATCGTAAGTGATTTTTGAATGGGATATACTCGCTTATTAAGTATTTATTTAAATCGATGACTTTAATCATATCTTTGAATACTGCAAATTGTTTTTTTAGCATTTACAACATAAATTTTGCTTTGGTATAATTGTACTTATGATTTGAAAATCGCTTATTACGTTAGTGCGCTCGTGCTAGTCTCAGAGAATAAGGTATGGTTTACTTATATTATTCCATCATATGCCTAGCTTCTCAATTATGTTTGGGTCGGCTTCCAGTCTTACCAGATGCAGCTGAGTACCAGTGTTTCAAATTGAGCGACTGCCTTTCGGAAAAAGTACTGATCCGATTTGGAGGTTTTTAAAAATAATTAATGTATATTTTGCAAGAAAGGTTTTTTCTACTATATAGTTACCTAAACTATTGTCTCCATACTAATGTAATGTCTTTTACTGAGCCATTCTGGAGTGAATTTGTAATTTCTATTAGATTACGTGTAGAGAATACACGATATAGTCTGAAGCTATTATCTAAATTGCATCTGCGCGTCGCTCCTCCAGCCACCGACATGTCTTAAGCAGAGTCGTCGTTTTGTATGAGTATTTAAATAATTCCTAGTATTTTTACATGAGCTTGGTTTTTATAATGGTAGAAAATATAATATTTTAATTGTGCCATACAAAACTTATCGTAACAATATTTCAATTGATATAAATGTCGAATTTTTAATCCATAAATACTACAATGAGCCTTTCTGTATGTTACCTCTTCACACTTAAACAGCTGAACCGATTTAAATGAAATATGGTATGGAGATAGCTTGAACTCTGTGAAAGGACACAGAGTAGTGTTTACACTACCGTTAGTTGCGTTAAATATATATCTCGGGAAGCGAGAACAACCGCGGGAATAAGTATAGAACTATAAGACTTTCGGCAAATTGAACATACATAGTTATGAGTTTAACTACCTATCGTAATGTTAGTTTTCAAATTAAATGGAATGATGTATTTAAGGTGACAACAGCCTATCACCTAGGTTATCAGTCTGGCAAATGGTAGTCATAATCACAAACTCAATCTAAAACAATTCGTCAAACTATATCTATTCCTAATAATGTATTTGGTCATTAATATTTTAAACCACTAGCATAATAATATACTTTATTTAGGTATTAATTATAAGGAACGGTAACGGGACTACACAATATTTTTTTGATGGAAATGATTCATACGAGTTGAAGAAACATAAAATACTAGTCGTTTTCTGCGGTCTTGCCCGCGTTATGTGGGAATTTATCGCGCTCAGCTAAAAATCTTTTTTTACCTTTACCAGCGATTAAGATATTTTCGTACAAAAAATCATCTAAATATGCCTCGATGCTGGACTACTATGTAATGAACGGGATGACGGGTTCGAATCCCCGATCGGGCCAAAATCACCTTGTGGGTTTTAAAAAAAATCATGAAGCAACCCGGACCACCCATGTCAATATAATATGTTGCAACCATACAATCCCATGTCAGAGGCCGTCAGGTAGTTTTGTGAAAACCATAACAATAAGAGTTGCACCAAAAAAATTGCGGTTACTGGGGGGTTAGACAAGTGGCAAAACGCTAACGCTAACGCTAACGCTCAAAGTATGGGAATGACATTCGTTTACGACTAGCTATATGTCATTCCCATACATTGAGCGTTAGCGTTAGCGTTAGCGTTAGCGTTTTGCCACTTGTCTAACCCCCCTGATATGTGAAACGGAAGAACTCTCATTCAAGATCTGTCAAAATGGAAGATAAAATATAATAATTTTGCTACTATTTTATGTTTTTCGTCTAAATATATGTTTACTTAATTATTATATGTACATATGTATTGATGTCATAAAAATATGCTAATTATTGATATCATGATTTTTGATATTCGTAAAAGTATAAACTATAAATTAATGAAAAAGTTTTTGTGTGTTAGGCTTCCACACGATAAGAAAAATATGACCATGAAAGCGTATTAAGAAAATCGCATATATTTTTATAGTATGAGAAGATAACCAATTGTTTTCTAATACAGTGCATTTGACGTGCCGTAAATAAGACTATCCAATGACCTTGCTTGACTCACCCAGGTTCATAAACGAGATAATAGTTTTCAAAAACAAATATATTAAATAAAAATAATAATAGGGGTATGTAAATACGATCTTTTATAATTCGCATATAGTTTTGGGACGAATTGGCAAGTTAGTATATATGTGTTTTAGTTGGTAATGCGGAAAAAGGGTTCGGGGAAGGACCTGTAATATGAGAGAGTTGTCAATGTAACAAGCATGATCATTCACGTAAAAGGGTTGATGTATTATATACGGAGAAAATATTGAAAGTCATATATGGATGTTCGATTTTTGCACCTGTGACCTTCTATGGATACCTTACACTATTTCTTTAGAGTGTTCGTTCATCTTGGATGTATATATCTGATTATTTTTTTCCAAAAAATAAAACCGATTTGCAAAGGACTTAAAAATAGAAAAAATCTTAAAAACAGGAGCTTTTCTTCTCTTTTGGGTTATGAAATTCGCTGGTAATATTTTGGAAAAAAGTTTTTTGATTTTTCCCTTTTAATGTCTTTGTTGAATATTTTCTCTAATCACTTATATTAACAAAACGAATGACGTGTTTTATCAGTAGTGGGAAAATACAAACTGTCCATGTCTTGAAAACTGCTGAAACAATTTTGACGAACCTTGCACTATTCCCTAATAGAAGCCGATAGACTAAAATATGAATATTATGGATATACAACAATATTACAAAAATACGAGTCCAATTGAAAACCTCCCTTTTTAAGTCGGTTAAAAAGAATAAACCAACAATGGGTCGTCTTTGTTTGAAATCGTTAGAATATTTACTTTCTAAAAGTAACAGAAAACAGGAAAAGTTACTTAACTTATACATTATTTATATAAAAATGTTTATTTGTATTGGTGTATTTTCCTCAAAGGCGATGCCGTGGTAATACATTTTTAAACTTATTTCCGCTGAACTAGGATTAAATTTCCCTTGTACTGAGCTGATGCACAATTTATTTGTGATATTTTTCTCCAGAACTGATCTATACATATAATAAAACTAGCAATTTGCCCGCGACTTCGTCCGCGAGAGATTCGGATTTTCGCTCACATTCCAGAGGTGTCGCTAAATAGCATTAT
The DNA here is from genome assembly GCA_963891755.1 of Pyrrhia umbra. Taxonomy (NCBI): domain Eukaryota; kingdom Metazoa; phylum Arthropoda; class Insecta; order Lepidoptera; family Noctuidae; genus Pyrrhia; species Pyrrhia umbra. Next base: position 1,179,950 of record OY982925.1, read on the forward strand.
AAACATTATTTTTGGATGGCCAGTTTTACTACCTCCAGAAATACCAGTTTCCATATAATTTCAAACAAAAAATGTCCCGATAGTGTAAATCATAATGTCTGTTAGATAATTAATTTACAAAGGCAACGAAACTGAAAAATACCTAAGAGTTTTTTTTAAATACCATAAGCATAACCTCTCTCCGTGCAGGAACAGTTCAGGTCGCATAAGACTATAGTTATTTTTCTTATATTAGTAGGTCTCGGGAGACTAATATTATTAATACAAAACTCTATCTGTCTCTCTATCTGTTTGTCTATAATACCTTCATGGGAAAACGGCTGAATCAAATGAGATGAATTTTGTATAGATATAAACTGAAAGCTGAGGAAGGACATTGGTTATTATGCGGGTGCGTGAAGTAGACTCACAGACACAATCAACCGCCGACCTAAATTTTTCAAGTTCGAGCAAAAAGACAGAAAGGAATTGAAGGGTATTTTGGCTACCTCGGGCCTCCGAACTGGAGTATTGAGAATCGAAAGAATGTACTGATCTCATACGATAGCAGAGTGACCTAAGAGGTCCAGATGGGCTTCAGCTTGTATGCAGATGGTCACATGAGAGGTTCTCTCTAAATAATCATATGCGGAGATTGCGGGGCTCGTAGCTAATTAAAAGCCATGCAAATCGATAAGTGACCCTTTTCTAAACCGACCCAACCGCGCCTAGGAGAGCACGAAAAGCTGTCAGTCCTGCGCCTGATCTTTGATTGGGGATAATTTCATTTTAGCCACGTATTGTAGCCACATCATTTAATGCGTCACTGGGTATCTTGGAATGCAAACACTTTCTAAACCAGCACGCAGTTTGAAACAAACTTAAACAACAGATTTTGGCTAGAATGCCAGCACCAACCGCTGTAAGGGAGCTAACGACAGCTGAGTTAGATGATCCCTTAATAAGGTATTGAAGACAAACATCATTGATGGATTTACAAACAGAAGAACCCCAGGAGGTAATATACTCGTTGCGAAAAGTGAGAAAAGTTTGGTGAACATTTGTTATTTTTTGAAAATACACGTGTGTCTAAGCATTAAAACAGGCGGTTGACGACGACGAACGAAGAAAAAGAAGTAGGTGGCAAAAAAGCACCTTTTCAACAGAAACTTAGTGTAAGACACCGATTTCTAGAACGATGTTTTAGCAGAAAATAAAATTAATTTTCACTTTGTAAGCCGTTTGTATTTTTGTGAAAAGTTTTTCTGATTTCATCGCGTGCATTGAACCCTAAAATTCGCATGAATATTATACGGACATAGGTCCGGTAAATATAATCTGGAAAAAGATTGTTTACTTTTTTACATTGCATTATCATAATTGGAATACCATAATTACTCTATCGCACGTTATCGAAGAAATTACATGAGATACAATTTACATCAAAGTGAAGGGTACAACGACGGTCTTATCGCTAACAGGTTTATTATTTTAGGCGCATACGGAAAGCGCGACAATATTTTCGGCCTATTTATTATCCCACTCTGTAGTGGGCCATAGCCATAGCCCTGTGGCTATGGCCTAATTTTACAGAGTTTTTTTAAGGCGGAAGGAAATGTACATATTAGTATAGTAGCCACATAGGCAAATATATTTTCGAGCTCTTTGTTGTTGAAACTGTACCCACCTTATTTTAAAAGATCAGGGTGTCCACTCCAAATGCCTAAAAAACCCTGACTTTCCCTGATCACTCTACCACATTTTCCTGACGCAGTATTGTCATCGTATAAGGCAAATATGCAATTTTCTCGTTTTAACCCAGATTATGAATGTATTATACTTTGCACTATTGAAGTCAAGGTCTAGACCATGTGCACTAAATAGGAGAAGATATCTGATTTGTGTTTAGAGATAAGTACCCTAAATAGTAAGCTACGAAAATAGGCCAATAAAAATCAGACCGCGAGCGAAGCGAGCGCGATCTTTTTTTAGAAATATCAGGAACATAATTCTTAGGTATCATGTTTTTATTTCATGACTCCCATTTCCATGAATTTTTACTCTTACGATGTTATTACCTGACTATCCCTGACCACCTACAGCTTCCCTGACATTTTCCAGATACTGGATATCCTGGATTGAGCGAAGCGGCTTGCTAACACTTCCCGTGACCCAAGGGCTGCTTTTATCTTTGCCTAAGACAACCATTCATTGCAATCCAACGTGGCAATTCTGCCAGCCTCTTGAGTACGCTTCCAGTTGACGGTGATGATGATTTTCATTTTATTAGAATATTTTGTGGTTTCTATTTTCATGTTTCTTACTGTAAATAATGTGCACACTTATGACTTGAAAGCGCTTACTTTTAACAAATTCGTAACTTGAATTCTTGTAACCGTCTCTAATGGTTATTTTTTTATTGAAAAAAATGTGAATTCAACCAAAAAAAAGAAAAATATAATTTACCAAACGCAAAAAAAAACAAATCTTCGCGGGATTTGAACTCGAAGCAAAAGCAACCGACTCGCATGGTCGTTAATACAGGCTACACTGTTCGTTGACATTTTAGTTAAAATTGACGTTCTCATACATCGTTCGATTCATAAATTCTACTATTCTACCAATGCTTTCGTGTTTTCAATTTCAATTACTGCTTATCTTCTTTAGGAATCAGCGTGATGATTTTCATATCAATGATTGTAATAACAGCTAAAATGCATAATTACTAAAAAAATATAGGTCATCCCATTACAAACTTTTAATACAATGTCTCACTGCTCATTCCTCATAATATTTAGCGTGATGTTTTATAGCCTAAAGCCTGACCCGATTCATAACAATATTTTTTGCTGAATTTCAAGTAGAACTGCTCAGTCGTTTTGGCGTGAAGCTCAAACAGATAAACACACAAACAGACAAACAGACAAAAATTCTAAAAATCATATTTTTGGTATCAGCATCGTTTACTGGTCACGCCGAGACCACTTTAAAAAAAAAATATTCAATGTACAGATTTTCTACCATTACAATTTTATTATATGTATAGATGGTATCAGCATCGTTTACTGGTCACGCCGAGACCACTTTAAAAAAAATATATTCAATGTACAGATTTTCTACCATTACAATTTTATTATATGTATAGATAGATTGTAATGGTAGAAAATCTGTACATTGAATATATTTTTTTTAAAGTGGTCTCTGCGTGATCAGTAAACGATGCTGAATCCAAAAATATGTTTTTTAGAATTTTTGTCTGTTTGTCTGTTTGTGTGTTTATCTGTTTGAGCTTCACGCCAAAACGACTGAACAGTTCTACTTGAAATTCAGCAAAAATGATTGTTATGAATCGGGTCAGGCTTTAGGCTATAAAACATCACGCTAAATATTATGAGGAATGAGCAGTGAGACATTGTATAAAAGTTTGTAATGGGATGACCTATAATTTTTTAGTGATTATGCATTTTAGCTGTTATTACAATCGTTGATATGAAAATCATCACGCTGATTCCTAAAGAAGATAAGCAGTAATTGAAATTGAAAACACGAAAGCATTGGTAGAATAGTAGAATTATGAATCGAACGATGTATGAGAACGTCAATTTTAACTAAAATGTCAACGAACAGTGTAGCCTGTATTAACGACCAAGCGAGTCGGTTGCTTTTGCTTCGAGTTCAAATCCCGCATAGTTTTGATTTTTTTTTTGCATTTGGTAAATTATATTTTTCTTTTTTTGGTTGATTCACATTTTTTTACCATAAAAATAAAAAAATAACCATTAGAAACGGTTATAAGAATTCAAGTTACGAATTTGTTAAAAGTAAGCACTTTCAAGTCATAAGTATTTACATTATTTACAGTATGAAACATGAAAATAGAAACCACAAAATATTCTAATAAAATGAAAATTTAACTAAAATATGGCGTCAAAAAATTTTTCCTCATCACCGTCAACTGGAAGCGTACTCAAGAGGCTGGCAGAATTGCCACGTTTGATTGCAATGAATGGTTGTCTTAGGCAAAGATAAAAGCAGCACTTAGGTCACGGGAAGTGTTAGCAAGCCGCTTAGCTAAATCTAGGATATCCAGTATCTGGAAAATGTCAGGGAAGCTATAGGTGGTCAGGGATTGTCAGGTAAAAACATCGTAAGAGTAAAAATTCATGGAAAAGGGAGTCATGAAATAAAAACATGATTCCTAAGACCTATGTTCATCATATTTCTAAAAAAAAATCGCGCTCGCTTCGCTCGCGCTCTGATTCTTATATACCTATAAAAGTAAACAATCTTTTTCCAGATTATATTGACCGGACATATGTCTATATAATATTCATGCGAATTTTAGGGTTCAATGCATGCGATGAAATCAGAAAATGACTTTTCACACAAAATACAAACGGTTTACAAGTGAAAATTAATTTTATTTTCTGCTAAAACATCGTTCTAGAAATCAGTGTCTTACTCAAAATTTCTGTTGAAAAGGTGCATTTTGCCACCTACTTCTTTTTCGTCTTTCGTCGTCGTCAACCGCCTGTTTTAAAAATAAGAAATGTTCACCTTTTTTCACTTTTCGTAACGAGTATATTACCTCCTGGGGTTCTTCTTTTTGTAAATCCATCAATGATGTCTTTAATACCTTATTAAAGAATATCCCATTCATCTAACACAGCTGTCGTCAGCTCCCTTATAGCGGTTGGTGCTGGCATTCTAGCCAAAATCTGTTGTTTAAGATTGATTCAAACTGCGTGCTGGTTTAGAAAGTGTTTGCATTCCAACTCCCTCAAGATACAAGATACCCAGTGACGCATTGAATGATGTCTACAATAAGTGGCTAAAATGAAATTATCCCCAATCAAAGATCAGGCGCAGGACTGACAGCTTTTCGTGCTCTCCTAGGCACGGTTGGGTCGGTTTAGAAAAAGGTCACTTATCGATTTGCATGGCTTTTAATTAGCTACGAGCCCCGCAATCTCCGCATATGATTATTTAGAGAGAACCTCTCATGTGATCATCTGCATACAAGCTGAAGCCCATCTGGACCTCTCAAGTCACTCTGCTGTCGTATGAGATCAGTACATTCTTTCGATTCTCAATACTCCAGTTCGGAGGCCCGAGTTAGCCAAAATACCCTTCAATTCCTTTCTGTGTTTTTGCTTGAACTTGAAAAATTTAGGACGGCGGTTGATTATGTCTGTGAGTCAACTTCACGCACCCGCATAATAACCTCAATGTCCTTCCTCAGCTTTCAGTTTATATCTATACAAAATTCATCTCATTTGATTCAGCCGTTTTCCCATGAAGGTATTATAGACAAACGGATAGAGAGACAGATGGAGTTTTGTATTTATAATATTACTAATATAAGAAAAATAACTATAGTCTTATGCGACCTGAACTGTTCCTGCACGGAGAGAGGTTATGCATAGGTATTTAAAAAAAACTCTTAGGTATTTTTCAGTTTCGTTGCCTTTGTAAATTAATTATCTAACAGACATAATGATTTACATTATTGGGACATTTTTTGTTTGAAATTATATGAAAACTGGTATTTTTCTGGAGGTGGTAAAACTGGCCATCCAAAAATAATGTTTACAATGCTATTTTGCGACACCTGGAATATGTGCGAAAATCCGAATCTCTCGCGGACGAAGTGGCGGGCAAATTGCTAGTCCACTATAAATATGGATGAAGCCTACGTTTTTCTATAAATATTAATTCCAATCAATATTACTTTGATGTTTTAATGGTACGGAGAATTATCTTGCTTTACTATAAATAGCTTCAACGCTAATTAGTATTTTTAAGACTGTGTTAAAACTTTAGGGGAGACAGAAATGAGAAGGTGATCCGGTTTTTTCATTTTTCTATTATTACTTGACTGACTTAGGACCAGGTGCATCAAACATCAGTCAATTCAACAACTTGTGTGTCTTCATATTTCTTTTGTTATCAAATTATATAAACAATAATAAAGTGTGAAAAAACTATATTTTTTTACAATATTCAATTATTTTTTTAAATATTTTTGTCATTAATTTTAATAGATTATCACGAACTGAATCAACATCATATTTTGAGTGCAGATGGCTTTTAGTCTGTTTTTCGTCAAAATTAAGGAATAAAAACATAGAATACAGGTAGGATTTGATATTATTTAAGTAAAATTAATGAAAAGATTGAGATGAGAAAAAACGTAAGTATATTATGGCGGCAAAAAGAACAGAGCACAGAGTATAAAAAAACATAAAAGGTAAAATATAAACATGTACAGTGGTGCCAACCTATTTACAAGAACTACCAACTATAAAGAACTGTTGCATTCTGTGTTTAATAATACAGACGTAATTTAAAAACATTTCATAAATATTAGAAGTCCGAGCATCTGAATGATTGCAAGTGACCAATTAGCTCAAAGTTTCGCGAACTAATTTAAAATTGGTCCTTCAGGCCCGTGCTATTCAATGTCTTTTTGTACGAATCAAAGAACATTAAAAGCCGCTTGCATCAAACTTTCTATCATTTATATTTTTACGAAAATCACAAAACATTATATAAGTAATAAGAACACTTTTAATATGTTTTATGTTATCAACACATACATAATATATGTATATAATAAATAAGTAAACATATATCATAAATATTAAGACGAAAAACAGAAAATAATAGCAAAATTATTAAATTTTATCCTCCATTTTGACAGGTCTTGAATGACAGTTCTTCCGTTTCACGTATAAGTAACCTGATATTTTTTTGGTGCAAATAAGTGTAAATGTTTTTGTTTCTTAATTTTACCACAATTTTACTTTTATATATGATTTTCAGATTTGCGAATTGAAATCAATCTTAGAATGCTCTATTTTTCCGTATATTTTCGACCAATAGTATAAATAATTTGTATGCAATCCATGAATAATAAAGCGATACTAACTACAGGGCGGAAGGGCGTTTGAAGTTCCATGTCGTTCCTTCGATGAATAAATGAGTTGACCTTCGCGGCTCAGCTCATTTCTCGCTCATTTTACTGTTAGAGATACTGAAGAAATGTATTTACTTTGCAAAAATAATTTCTATTAATGTGTACAATATTTTGAACGAAAAGAATTTGTTCCTAAAACTACATGATAATATTTTCAAATAATTAATGAGTAGTTCAGAGTCAGAATTAGCTGTTTCCAGCGATTTTACCCGCATCATGAAATAAATATTTAGCGACCCAGATAAAAAGTAATCCTATGTATTAATCCAGGTTATAAACTACATAATCTGTGTACTGAATTTCATCCAAATTGTCATCCAATTCGTGAATGAGCACAGAAAAAACATACAAAACTAACGTTCTAGAGAAAATGAGCTACATCTGCCAAACTGCAAAGCAGTAATAATTGTACTGTTAATTAATTAATAAACACTATTTTTTTTCATTTTTACATATATCATTACAAACTTTCTGATGTATAAGGATTGTTATTAGTAGGATGTGGACAAGCATTTTCTATTACTATTCCGAATTTTATTCGTTTGATCATCAACATTTAAGTAAAAGAGTAACTTTCAGATATCGATAAATGCAATGATCAAAAGGACCAAAATTTATGGTCCTTGTACACAAATTAATATTATAAACACAGTTCCGCTCATTTCTCGCTCAGCTCGACAGTCGTTACTTACCGTGGACATTTATTTTCGGACTAATAGCCGGTTGCTAATGGCGGTATTATATCGATCGATATTAGCCGCCGATACGCAGTGGCCCCACGCTATCTTTGTTAAAGGAAATAAATTCTTATAAGGGAAGCTCACGATATTGACTTGAGAAGTTAGTTTTGTCGATACTGGGGTTTTGTTTTTTTTTGATTGCGTGCTCGTAGACTATTTAGTTTGGGTTTATTTGCTTCAAGAAGTAGGTCGTGGTATAATTTTGAACAATTTAGGTTTATAGATTAAGTAGTTATGTTGTTGCTATCTGGTTGTTTTGTTTTTGTATGATCATTCAATCTATACGAATATTATAAAGAGGAAAGATTTGTTTGTTTGTTTGTAGGGTTTTTAACTCAAAAACTACTAGACCGATTTTAATAATCATTTCACCGTTAGAAAGCTACTTTTTTACGAAGTGTCATGGGCTATATTTATTTCGAGAAATAATTAGGGATGCCTACTAAAACTTGAATAATGTTACCCAAGGTGTAAAAAAATGTCCACAATGTGCGGAAAGCTAGTTAAGTTATATTTAAGAACTGCTACACCTTACTATGCAAATAAATTATAAGTTAAGAGTTTGAGTTCTTAGCCTACTATCCTCTGTTGGGAATCAGGTCTACTTACCCTCAATCTGGGTATTAGAGAACTAAACTTATCGATTAACAGTTACTAAACTAAGTTACATTTTAAACTAATACATTGGATATTCCAGATTAGTAAACGCATCTCAAGCGCGAGAGAGGTTCGAAACATAGCAAGTATCAAAGTGACTTTTTCAAAGTTGTATTATGGGTAGTTTCGAAGTTAATCTTGGAGGCCACTGACTAACGGTGAAGGAAACTGTCAAGAACTCATGACAGAATCTGGACTTATAAAAAGAGATCTGAAATCGTCAATCCTCCTTGAACTCATACTTTCTCTGTGTGAAAGGAGGTCTTGCCCAGCACTGGACAATAAATAAGATGTTTATTGTATGCATTTTATCCAGTAGATAATTTGAATTATATTGCATTAAATACACCGATTCTTATTTATATTATAAATGCAAAAGTAACTCTGTTTATCTATCTGTCTGTTACACTTTCATAGGAAAACCAGCTGAACCGATTGAGATGAAATTCGTTATGGTAATAGCTTTAACCTTGTAGAAGGACATATGATTAGTTATTTGACTGCGTGAAGAAGTTTCCTTAGGATGCGAGTGAAACCATGGAAAACAGCTAGTACTTACTAAATCCCTAACAAGATATTAAACACTATAGATTGGCCTGCAAGTGTAGTGTCTAGTGTGAATTTAAAACATATTACCTACTTTAGCTAGATATAACTTTAGCGAGTCTCAGCTGTATAGAAAATGTAATTTATTATAATTTAAACAACTTGAGCACTTCTTCTAACAGTTGATTTTGTTAATAAGCAATTCTATGTACTAAGTTTGTGAGAATATGTTATGTAAATAAACAGTTAATTTAAGCCAACATATTATGTATATATTTATGGATTATTGAATTGAAACGAAAATTGTAAACGATATTTTTCACTATAGAATAGAATAGAATAGAATAGAAATATGCTTTATTGTACACCAAAAAGAAATGAAGACAGATACAACTATATAAAATATTCATCCGTATCACTGTCAACGGGAATCGTGTGTATTGTTTGATAAGTATTATAATAAAGGCGCGAGCTCACCGCGGCGCATGCTGTGCACGGGCACGCGGCGCATTTTAGCTGCGTGTATTAATTTGTTTGACAACGTGGGTCTACGTTTCCACTGGAGTACACGAATATGACCCACGACTTTGTATAGCGTGGCATGGCGCACGGAGAGGCTACGCACGTGCCACTGCAATCCACGGAGACGGGCTGCGATAACTGAGCTTAATTAAAGCTTAACTTAATACATGCAGCTAAGATGCGCCGCGTGCCCGTGCACAGCATGCGCCCTGGTGGGCCCGCGCCTTAATACACGTGCGTAGCTTCTCCGTGCACCGCGGTGGGCCCGCGCCTTAAGTGTATTGTATAGTCATTTTACATTTTGTAATCAATATCAATTAAGTTTCTGATAAAATTGTTACAGAGATTCTGTCTTAAAATCCTGAAAAATGTCTTAGTCCTTACTCAACAAAGAAAGCTATCATCGCGTAAATGATAATTATAAGGTTTATAAATGGGGGTTTATGTTCGCACTTACCATAACTAAGTCATTTTAATATAATATAATCGCCAAGTCAGTGATAAGTTCGCTATTTTATACCTTTCTACTTAATGGATTCTAATAATTTTCTCAACCTATTCTAGTCTTCTTAGTAACTACCCAATCACTTAGCCAAGTCTAATGTCTCTCCAGAGATATTGTAATAGAACAAATACTTTACTTTCCTAATAAATTCTAAGTTTTATAACCTTGACCTCTAGAATTAACCTTGACCCTACTTCAAATTCTGCGTCACGTTTGATTGCACTAAATTGAATCAATGCAGACAAGTGTATATTTAAGTTATTGCAATAAGTCAAGTGAAAAGATTTGAATCTAGACAAGCACGCTTCACGCTAGAATGATCTAGAAATGTTTGATTCAGTTTTCTGAAATGAAAAGGATCGTATTAATGGATGTCAAATAGCTTTATTTAGATATTTCAAAGTAATTCGCACATTAAAGACAGATCAAAGTCGAAGGGAGGGTCCGACCACGGAATCAGCATTGTCATTCAACGTGTCAAGGTCTTTTAGTCATAGAACCCGTTGACGATGATAATGGTATTATAGGCACAATACAGGTGACGCCGTAGGCAAAAGTAAGCAAGTTTTATAATAACAAATATATATTTTAATCTTGCAATTATTATAATAAGATGATTTTAATCTATACATATAAAACGCTTTGTCCTGAATGACTGACGGATCAACGCACAGCCTAAGCCACCGATCGTAGAGACCTGAATCTTGGAGGGTGTGTTCTTTGTATGACGTAGGTATTCGATAAGAAAGGATTTTTCGAAATTTTACCCCTGAGGAGATAAAAAAGGCGCAAAGTTTGTATGAAACTATGTCATTTTTGGGCGGGCACGCGGGCAGGACGCTGGTGGAAAGCTAGTTTGTAAATAAAATGAACGTTGATTGAAGGCAGATATTTTAGAATTTAATGACCTTGGACAAGAGGGCTCGAAACTGACCCCACTTTAAATGCCTCTTGATTCTTAAGTAGATGCTAGTGGTTTCGTGCAAATACTGAGAAGTCTAGATAAATAGTACTTCACACACCGCGCTTGAACGCTTTAGAAGAACTTGAAGCACTTGATATATTCTAAGTTGACCTTTTACTTGGCTGGAGATTTTTTATCTAAAACCAGTGGACTAAAAATGCCCAACCTGTTTATATAGTTATAGTTTCTGAATGAGCACTGGTGAACTAGCATGGCCTCCGAATTATTTACCGGATAATTTCACAATTGCACCGTCCTTAGTCCGCAATTATATGACAGAAAAATTTAGAGACTTTTCCGGAATTGTAAATTTAGACTCATAAAATACTGAATAAAGAATAAAAAGCTTTATTGCCACAACACAATTTACAGCCAGTACTATTCCATACAACACTGTAATTGAACACAATACCAAATGAACACTAACGTCTAAACAAGACCAAAAGACTAGCCTAATACATCGTAAATTAAATATATCCTACACTCCACACTCACCAGTTTAAGAAGGTTGCATTTGAGTGGATTTATAACCATAAGAAAAAAAGCAATAGGTACACTAGCCAACAGTCTCCTAACACCCAATATCTGCACATTATGAACTATGTTAGTATTTCGTAGAACATGGACTGGAATTTCCCGGGCACGTTAGCACTTCAAACCTTAACGCTCGGATAACCGTCAGTCTGCAGAGCAGCTCAACTGTGCCGATGCGTTCACGCGATTAAAGTTACTAGTAAATCTTCTACGTTGTCAATATGGATGAGAAAACAGGGATCTTATGTATAGACCTTATGTATATACCTGGAGACTGTATGATGTATACACTTTCTTTGATTTGTCCTTGAATTTTCGAGCTTTATAAAAAACTTTATTAGGAATCTATATACTAATATTATAAACAGAATTGACTTCTCTACAGATTTATTATAAGTATAGAAGATATATAGATAGAAGATAACAAATAAACTCAAAAAATACTAAACCGATTTCAAAAATTCTTTCACCTTTAGAAAGCTACATTATCTGCGAGTAAGATAGGCTATTTCTGCGGGACGTTCGAAAGAGATACCGCGCCCCCGGAATACAAAGGGCTGAGGAAGGAACATGGATGGGTTTTAGTCAATAAGAGTCTGACACTCTCTTCTGCCCTACCCACGTCGGCAAGGGTCATTTGATGATTACCCATCCGAAAAAAAAGACAGGCTATTTTTTTAAGGTGGCTGTAAATAGTAGTATATTTCGTTAGCATATTTGTAATTCACCTGGTAAAATAACAGACTACGGATACCTGCTTTGTTCGACATGGGAATGGAACTTAGGACCTCAATCGCAATGTAGCTCCTGCAATTACTACACCAAAAAGGCAAACGACATAATGTAATATGAAGGTGTAATCATAAAAAAAAACTCTTATTTGATGACTTCTAAAGACATTTTGATAACATTTCCCATCTCCTTTTAAAAACCATTACAGTGTCATGCGGTGTTTGATATAAAATTAACGTTGAACGCGTGCCCACAAAGATGGCGGCGGATATGAAGCGGAAATTGATTTGAACCTCTGCCTTTTTAGTGTGGAGATGAAAAATTATTGACGTGTTGAATATTTGTGAAAAGACATCACTGTCGTAACAATTTTACTTCAACATACAAACATATTTTAATATTTTTTAAGTATAAGAATGGTTTTTTTCTGCGAATGGAAAGAGGAGCTCGTGGCTAAGTAACAGCCGCACGGTTCGACCGATCAAAGGTTAAGCTGCGCTTGCCGCGGTTGGTCCGTGGATGGGTGACCATCTATGTCATAGAGAGACTCCTCCGTGCCTCGGAAAGTACGTTAAGCTTTTGGTTTAGGTTGTCATTTGTAGATCTTTGACAGTCGTAACGGGTAGTCAAAAGCCAGAAAGTCTGACAACCAGTCTTACCAAGGAGTATCGTGTTACCCGGTTACTGGATTGTGGAGGTCAGATAGGCAGTCGCTCCATGTAAAACACTGGTACTCAGCTGCATCTGGTTTAGACTGGAAGCCGACTTCAACATAGTTAGGAAAAGGCTAGGCAGATGATGAATAGTTTTTTTCTTTTGTCTAGAAAATGATGAAACGTCAAAATTCATAGATAGTTATTATTTCTTACATACCCTAAGAAACCTAAAATTTAAGATTAGAATAATAACAGATGACTACCACTTAAATAGCAATTATTATCATTTGTCAAAATTCAAAATGGCGTTGGAATTAGGCGGCATTATGTCTGCAATTATCGCAGACCCGTGTCAAGAGTAATATGTCGTGTGACGTCATACGTCACGACAATACGGACGATAAGGATGCCCGTATTGTAGGAATCGGGAGCACACGTTTATAATTGTACATATAATTATCATGGACGTTTTCGTCTCGTAAGTCTTATTATTTCATTTTTTTTGAATGGCATCTCGCAGGTCAACCTAGAAGGTTGTCGACTGCTTAACCGGGCTTGCCTGTGAAGTGCCTTAAATGAATTTAGGGCCTCCAGCCAGGGCTTAACTTACAAAACTAAGCGACTACACGCGAAGGGAACCCCCTAGTGGGGTACGGGCCATAGGCCGGCTTAGGGCGTCGCTGGGGGAGGACAGCAAGGGACAGGCTGGATCAGAATATCGATGGGTCCTATGTATATGGGCCAAACTAACAATTTGGCCATTTTGACTTTTTTATGTCAAACGCATCTTATCGATATAATTAATCATGTGAGCTATTAAAAAAAAAAGATTTCTGCATAGAAGCACGATTTTTTATTACAGTATAACGGCATATGTTACATGAATATAAACGTACAAGGTCCAAAGAGTAATTAGAGACTTATACGCGGGGAGTACCGGCGCGCGTTTGTTTATATTTTGGACCAATCAGCTAGTTTGACACTTATACGTTGAACGGATTGCTCCGTTCTGTGATGAAAACAAAAATGTATTGTTGCGTTATTGCGTTACAATTTAGTTTAATAAGTAGAAGATGGCATCTAATTATCGTGCTAGGTTGAGTAGAGGTAGGACTTTAGTGGATTTGGCATTGGGAAATGAAAATAACAGTGCACGGAGAAAATATTTAGGTTACGACGATTTTATAGAAAATAGCGATGATAACCTTTGTAAAAAGTTTTTAAAATTTTATGCATGTTTAAGTTATACAAAGAATGGTATGATCCAACTAAATATGGTAATAAATGTGAGTCGTTAAGGCAATACAGGGACATAGTAAACAAAAATATTAATTTATCATTTCATCAGCCAAAAAAAGACCAATGCCATGTTGGTCATTCATTCAAAAACGGTCCTGTTACTCCTGAAAATTAAATATTTTATGATAATCATATAATTAGCAAAAATCAGGCTAGATCTTTAAAAGAAAAGGATAAATGTGATTCAACGAATGACACGATAATCTTCTGCGCTACTTTTGATTTGCTAAAAGTGTTGTTGTCCCTGAGTGGTGAAATTAGTCTATTTTATTACAGAAAAAGGTTGAAAGTACATAACTTATCAGTTTTCGATATTGGGAATTTAATTGGTACCTGTTACTTATGGAATAAACAAATTGAAGGGATCGAACGAAATAGTGAGCTGTATTTACGATATAATTAAAATAAAAGGTCAAGAAGGTTGTGACGACTTCAGATTTTGGTCAGACAATTGCACTGGCCAAAACCGAAACAGGATTATGTTTTTATGTATCTATACGCTGTTAACAGTTTAATATTAAATATAAAACACACTTTTCTTGAGGTAGGCCACACTCAGAATGAAGGCGACTCCATACACGCCACCATTGAAAGAGCTTCAAAATATAAGAATATTTACACACCCTTTGAATGGAGCTCATTGATTCGATGGGCGAAATCAAAATGAAGTCCTTATAACGTCATAGATGTAGCCCAAAACATGATTTATGACTTTAAAACGATGCAGACAAATACACACTGTAACTGGACTGAAAACTCAGAAGGACATACAATTTTTTGGTCTAAAATAAAACAAATTCGTGTAAGCAGAGACGAATCATACGTTTTATACTACAAATATGATTTGGGTGAAGATGCTATTGAAAATCATATTAAAATCTTAGATCAGCCAGTACGAACAAGAAGACAAATTGCCGATAGACCAACAGGATATTCCTCTGCAATTATGTTACAATCAGCTGTTACCAATACAACCTTCCAAGAAGAAAGACTTGCTTGATTTATGTAAAAAAATATTATTCCACCTGTATACCATAGTTATTATGAAAATTTAGTAGCATCTAATGATATTGTGTCAATTAATGAAAGCGAAGACAATTAGTAATTTTCCACTTACTAGTAATGTTGATTTTGTTAATTTTATTACTTGATTATACTACAGAGATCTTTTTATTTTTGTTTATGCCAGATAGGTTTTTATTTTTGTTAAGTTTTTTTTGTGATTTTATTAAGAAAATAATAATGTAAAGTACATAATTTTTTATTACATAATTTTGTTAATCAAACTTAGATCTTCAGTAACAGTTTCCTTCTTACTTATTTTTTTTTTTGTTATTTTTTTCCTCACGATAATACCAAAAAGACTGAAAATGGGCCCATAATTGTAGTTTTAAGGCTAATTCATTTTTTATTTCAATAAATAAATAAAACTTTAGTGTGTTTTTTATTATTTAAATGATCTAACTGAAAACTCAGTTAGTAGGTTAGCAAGTTGTAAAACGTATAAGTGTCAATGTGACATAGCTATCTAAATATCTGAATAGCTTTTATTTTAATTAATAAATTATCAACTACTTCTATTGTTAATTGATTTTATGAGTAAAAAATAATAAAAAATAATACTTTATTCTAATTAGCGTAATACGCGTATAATGGCCAATATGACACATCGGCCCTTTTAGGGTGTTTTTAAAGAAAATTATTTTTAACGAAAACTAACGTAGAAGGGCCAATGTGACGTAAAAAAAAAAACCAATAAATGTTTATATAAAATACTGTTGTACAAATGAGGAGGATAGTTGTCTTAACAAACATGCAAGGTTTCGTTAACTTCGGTTTTACCGATCTAAAATTATAGTAAATTTAAACTTTGGAAGCCTCTCCTGTAAAGTTGTAATTTTGCATTTTGGCCCATATACATAGGACCCATCGATATATATGATTATTATAATCGGGAATTTAGAGCTATTAGCTCAGCTCGCGGGCTGGCTCGTCAAGCTAGGGACAACGTAAGTCTTAAGATAATAATAATATGTGTGTTATGTTATGTTCATTATGTATGTACTAGCTTATTCCCGTAGTTTTTTTCACGAAATGAGGAAACCAATTTAAATTATTATCCGCAGATAAACTTAACTGATTAGGATGGAATTTGGTACGGAGGCGGAGCCTATATGTAGCCTAAAGGCAGCCTATATCCGTCTTCAGAGTTCCTAGATGGAACTCTGAAAACGGATATAGGCTACCTTTTTTCCCTCGAGAATCGCGTCAATAATTATTATAAATACCTCAAGGTATTACCAAAGGTATTTGAACAACTTTTCCTAATAAATTTAAAGTACAAGCCTTTTATCAAAGTAATATGCTCGTTATTGCCTATTGCACAACTCGGCCATTGGTTGGGCTCCGTCTAACAAATTGTTGGCTAACCGATATTTATGAACGGGTCGAGCTTCCTCTGAACTCAGGTCGTGATTTCTACCCAGATAAAACCTTTAAATGTTTGCCTTGTAAATATTTACAGTTAATTTACTAAGCTCGTCTTAATCCTTACTAATATTATCAATGTGAAAGTCACTCTGTCCGTATTTCTGTCTATTTGTGATTTTATGTGTAAACCGCTGCACTAATTTAAATGATGTTTGGTATAAAGATAGATAAATCTGGGGAGGAACTCAATATACCTTTTGTCCGGGTACATGAAATAGTTCCTTCAGAGGCAAGTGAAACGGGGGGAAGTACCTAGTATTACATACTTTTTTTTGACTTTTGAAACCGGCTTTAGGTCAATATTTCTAAACCTTACTGAAAGAGTGTCGTAGTGGCCTAATGGTTAAAGCACTTGACTCTTGTTTACGAGTGTGCGGGTTCGAAACCTGGCAAGTACCAATGTGACTTTTCTAAAGTCATATGTACTTTCAAGTATATCTTAGACACCATTGCCTAACGGTGAAGGAAAATATTGTGAGGTAACCTGGACTTTAAAGTCTGAAATCGCCAATCCGCCTTGAGCAAGCGTGGTGATTAATGCTCATGCCTTCTCTGTATGAGAAGAGGCCTGTGCCCAGCAGTGGGACAATATATGGGCTGATGAAGATACTGAAACAGAACGTATCATGACAAAGAGTAAATTTTGATCGAGGGGTTTTTGTATTTCAAGCTTGAGTCTTTTCCGGAATACAAAACTAGAGGCCAGTTTTACCATCTCCAGATAGATTCTCCAGAATACTAATGAAACTTATCTACCAGATTATTTTTTACAATAAACGTAGGTAGTTTCATAATAAATTAATCTGTCCATGTGTCACCATTACAATTCATTAAAGTTGTCTCAAAAGGCTTCTGCGTGTTGGCTTCGTCTCCACGTTCGTCTCTTAGAGGTCCGAGACTCTGTAATCCCGTGCATGGCAGAGACATACAAAAAAAAAAAGAATAGATTATCCTGGAGAGCAGAAACAGACCCTGTAACTTTATCTACTAAGTAGAAAGAGACCAAAATGAAATCCGATCAGGATTTCCCCAGATTACGTTTATATACAGAAATAGTACGTACTAAAACACATTTAATTCACTTCCTCGATATCCAAACAAAGCGCTATATCAAAGTAATGCTGTTTTTATTGCCTACCAAGCCATTTGTTTAGTTGCTGCTAACAGATTGCTTGCAAACCAATATTTATGGGTGGGCCGAGCCACCTTTGTTCGTGTTTGAGGCTTAATACTAGTCTAAATGTGTTTAGTGTATTCTTAGTATAGCTACAATGTTGTTGCCTGTAATGAAAGATACGTACCTCACCTGCCTAGCCTTTTCCCAACTATACTATATCGATGTTTGGTAAAACTGGTTGTAAGTCTTTCTGGCTTCTTACTGACCGCCCCATTTTTTAAGTCTCACGTGTTACGAAACGTAAACACACATTAAAATTTTGTTATTATACCTATCTACCGATTGTTTCAGAATTAGTGAACATACTATCATGTGTTGACTGAATTTCGTTATTTATAGACAAAAAACAAGGGTTTTGTTTGGGGCCGGTGGAGAAGTTGATCGCTCAGCCATTCCAGCAATCTAATCAACACACGATTCCAACAATATTCTCCGAATTCTCATCAAAATTTAAATCAGGTATTCTCTGAAACGTCCCGTAGGTAGGTACGATTAAATTAATTATAATTGATTCCTATTTTCCGATGTAGCTGAAGTTTTTTGATGGCACGTGTCAAAGTTACATTAAATTATAATGCGTATAGCTAAATATTTTTATATCACTACATACTATAAAACAAAGTCGCTTTCTCTGTCCCTATATCCCTATGTATGCTTCGAGCTTAAATCTTTAAAACTACGCGACGGATTTTGATGCGGTTTATTTTAATAGATAGAGTGATTAATGAGGAAGGTTTTAGTATATAATTTGTCAAGTTTTTGTATCCACCAGCTAAAATATCGCGGTCGAAGCCGCTGGCGGGAAGCTAGTTTAACATATTGCGTACCTTCTTTTTTCTCGCGGTCTCACATCCTCAGTGAACTACTTTGTGTACCTACATAAAAAGTATCCTATATGTTAATCCAGGTTATAAACGACGTGTGCACCAAATTTTATCCAAATATATTCAGCAGTTTTTACGTAAAAGAGTAACAAACATACTTGAGGATATTTCACAAACTTTAGTAGGATGTGTTCTGTTGTTAGCAAAAACAACTGCGACACGTGAGGTGGTAAGTTCGATTCCCCGGTCAGGCAGTGTTATTGGGTTATAGTATGAGGTATTTCTCTGTAGCAGCTCATATTTGCCTGTTAATGGAAATAAGCTTACCCTGTATTTGTTTTATATATTGAAAATTGATTTTTAATATTTTTTTGTTTATTTAATTAAATCTTTACTTAACCCTTAGAGTGAACAGGCGCTATGAAATACCTATCTACAATTTTAATTAACGCCAATATTCAGAACTTACTAGTGATATATTCATACACGTAAGTTAATTTAAGTAACAATAGTATTTTAACAGATTTCTAGGAAACCTTGCACATTTCAAGCTCACCAAAGGACGTACGTAACTTCATTTTGCATACAGGCACTGAATAAATGAAAATACCGTGTATTGGGAGCTAGGTCGCTTCGTGTGCACTGATGTGTAAATATTTGAGAGTAGTGAGGGAAGGTACCTACAGTTGCAAGTTTTTTTTTAATTCCTTTAAAGCAAAATTTTACAAATTAATATTTTTTTACACATCAAATAAACAATATTTTTATTACTCAATCAAGTCGAAGCTAATTATGAAACTAGCTACTTCACGCACCAGAATAAAAATGGCGTATATCCTTCCTCCAGTTTCGATCTATCTCAATATCAAATTTCATCAATATCGGCTAAGCCGTTTGGCCGCGAAAGGCATTACAAACAGACAGACACTGTAATTCCTGCAACATAAAAAAATAGAGAGATAAAAAATGTTGAAAATGTAAAACAAATGTTGAATAAATTCTGCAATTATTATTTGATTTAGAATTTTTGGCTTCAGAAGTCAGAAGAATCTAAGTTCTTTAAATGACTGCCATAACCAACTACGCAATGTGATTTTTGAACCACAGACCGGTCTCGGTATGACAAAGACGGTCTTCCATCCAAGACCCAACCGCAATATAGCTTGACCTCGATCTATCGAAATGTACGGCTATTTACTCAGCTTAAATCTAGATGAAATTCATTTAATCTGCGAAATACTGCTTTCAGGGCATTTACTTGTATAGTTGTCCGCTTGACCCATTTCCCATTAAGCACATTAGGTACATATGTGTGCACGGATGTGTAAATGTCCCGATGTCGCTAGTACACTTATCTTGCTTCCCTGTTCCCGAGGAAGTGTAACAGTCATACTTGTGTGTATTTTATATGTTGAATTGTTTTGTCTATACTAATATTATAAAGAGGAAAACTTTGTTTGTTTGTAATGAATAGGCTCAAAAACAACTGGACCGATTTTAAAAATTCTTTCACCATTCGAAAGCTACATTATCCACGAGTAACATAGGCTAAATTTTATTTTGGAAAAAAATAGGGTTCCGTAAGATATTTGGGTTTTCTACCACTATTCCACGCGGACGAAGTCGCGGGCAGAAGCTAGTAGTAAATAAATGACGATCATCATCATCTACCTAGCCTTTTCCCAACTATGATGGGGTCGGCTTCCAGTCTAAACCAGATGCAGCTGAGTACCAGCGTTTTACATGGAGTGACTGCCTATCTGATATCCACAACTCTGTTACCGGGTAACACGATACCCCATGGTAAGACTGGTTGTCAAACTTTCTGGCTTCTGACTACCCGTAACGACTGTCAAAGATCTATAAATGACAGCTGGTACCAACAGCTTAACGTGCTTTCCGAGGCACGGAGGAGTTCCGCTATGACATAGATGGTCACCCATCAATGGACCGGCCACGCCAAGCGTAGCTTAACGTAACTTTCCTCTTTATAATATTAGTATAGATAGTATCTCATTAAAAATAATGTGACTTCTATTTACTTACCTAAATTTTTTACATAACATTCTACAAAGATATTGACATAATATACCATACCATTTTAAAAATACCCTAGACCATTTTATTATTTACTAAAATAAATAATACTACATCAAATAATTATTCATTTTCATACAAAAATTTTTGATAACGTTGTTCAAAAGAAGGAATATAGTAGAAATATAAAACTGCCTATGTTTATATTATATTCTGTTTTTGCCTGCACAACTAACGATTTACAAACAACACTGAATAAACACAAACACTGGAGGCGAGATATACCTAGCTCTATGAAGCATTACGGCCCACTTATCTGGGATTTGCGATAGTTTATTTTGTTGTAGCAAAACTAAAGGTATTGGTTTACTAGTTTTGTGAAAGTGGGTTATTTAAGCATGATTTTTATATAAGACTGGCCCTTCAAACTGTACCTAAGATTTAAAACCTTACTTATATTAATGAATTCGAAAGTAATACTGTCTGTTAAATTACGCTTTCACAGTCAAACGGCTGAACCAATTGAGATGAAATTGGCATGGAGATAGACTGAAGCCTGGGGAACACAGGGTAGTTATTATCCGGATAAGTGAAGTTCTTCCTCAGGACGGTAGTGTAACTGCGAGAAACCGCTTATGATATTATGTCACTGATGTTTGCTACGCTTTTGCGGAAAAAACAACTGAACCGATTGACATAAAATTTGGTATTGAAATAGACCAAAGGACATAGGGTTTGCAGGTTCTAAAATGACCGGTGATGAAATAGTAAGAAACACATATTACTTTTAAAAAATATTCTTAAAAGAAATACGTCCCACTATTCCCAAAAAGTTCAAAAACACATCCGAATACGACAGCTTAAACGGAATCTGAACGAACTTTTTTGCATATCCGAAACCGCAATCGACTTTTCGAGAATACCAAATGGGTACATATCAATTAGTTGCGAACCCTATTTTCCAGCCCATCGGCTCCGTGTGGTTGTCAGGCCAAAGGATTTAAAACGTGGAATAGATTGGTTTGCTGGAAGCACCGACTAGCTCTAACAGCTGGGTTTGAAGGGTTGCTTTTGTTTCGAGGTGGGCAGTACCCACTTAATTTTAGGTAGGGTATGATTTAGTTAGAGGGGAACTTGTCAGACTTAGATGGTTGGTGCTCTTGGGAGAGAAATATTTTCAGGACTGTTTGGCGATAGGATGATAATTATGATAATGAGTCTGAAATTAAAAGCTGTCTGATCTAGAGACAAATATGAATGCTGAATATGTTTTTTTTTTCACCCTATAGCCAGGTCAGCCAATCTGTTAATGAAATTATCTATGAAGAATTTCTCTTTTCCCATCCCAGCGTGGGATCGATATTATATGTTGTATGTATTTAGCAGGTAGTAATTTCTCAAGATATCTTATTGTTGACTTGCCTTATTATAAATAATAAATAAATATCTTTGGACAGTTTCAATGCCTCTTCTTCACCCATAATTTAGAATAACATAGTGAAAATAAAATTTTGTTTTGGGGGGTAAATGCAAAACAAGAATTATAACGAACGGTGACTAGCGTTCGCGAACTATAACCATTCAGCCGTTACACAAACCGTGCTGTTTAAAATTCTCTTTGCCAATTTCACAACTTTTTTGTTAACTAAACGACCGATTTTGATTGCGTTTGTCGGAGTCAGCTCTTGAATATTTATGTGAGCATTGTCACGGTTCAACGGAACTGTATACAGTTGCATTTATGGCGATTTAAATAGGCATACTCGTATACGATGGAAATACGATAGAACTCATGAATAATGCTTCGCTTTTTTTTTCAGATAGTCTTCGGAGAAAACATCTAGGAAAAATACTACAATTATGTAAGTTAATTGTTTTATTGCATGCGAAAATTATGTATTGTGTGCAAATGTAGAATGCGGCACGAGAAAATGTGGATGGTTAATCTACACTAATATTATAAAGAGGAAAACTTTGTTTGTTTGTTTGTAATGAATAGGCTCAAAAACTACTAGACCGATTTTAAAAATTCTTTCACCATTCGAAAGCTACATTATCCACGAGTAACATAGGCTAAATTTGATTTTGGAAAAAAAATGGGTTCCGTAAGATATTTGGGTTTTTCGGACACAAGGTGTAAGAAATCAACCAGAAAAGTTACTTTCTTTGCGTAGCGTACGCAAAAAAAGTAAACTAATCTCAGGAACTACTGGTCCGATTTGAAAATTCTTTCAGTGTTAGATAGCCCATTTATTGAAGAAGGCTATAGGCTATATTTCATCACGCTAAAACCAATAGGAGCGGAGCACCACTATTCCACGCGGACGAAGTCGTGGGCAGAAGCTAGTTGGTTATATAAACAAAGAATATTCTAGAAAATGCAGATAAAATAATATCGCAAGTTTAAAGAATGAAAAAATACTCTGGAAGATAGATCGAATTAATAAAATTCGTGATTTTGGACTTTAAACGTAAATTGTACTTTATTGTCCATTATGTGATAAGGCAGATACCTCAAACGAGAGATACCACAGATGATTAGCATAGTTCTTGACAACAAAGACATCAGACAAGCGGCACTGAATTGATTTGAAAGCCAAGAGGATTATGTGTAATCAGGCGTGTTACCACACTAATTAATTGTTAATTCATACAAGTTGTTGATCTGTGAACGTAACATATAGGGTAAACGTTTAATTATGTATTAAATCATATAAAATATAATATAAACACCATACCAATAATAAGTTATGCTCCAAATAGATACACTTTGTATTTAGCCACTACCTGGATATAGCATATAATATCAGTATGTGATCATTGCGATTAGCAGCCATCAGTATTTTTTTGTATATTATTTACTAGCTCTTTCCCGTGGTTTCACCCACGTCGAGACTACTGCACGAAGCCGAATAAAAAGTATCCTATATCTTAATCCAGGTTGTAAGCTATGTGTTGCCAAATTTCATCGAAATCTGTCAAGTAGTTTTTGCGTGAAAGAGTAACAAACATCTATCCATCCTTACAAACTTACGCATTTATAATATAAGTAGGATGTTTAATTTCAGCTCTTAAAATAAAGTAGGTTTACACATCAACATCTTGTTTATAACATACTGAATATCATAGTTTCCTCCGAAGAGTAAGACTGGTTGTCAAACTTTCTAGCTTCTGACTACCCGTAACGACTGTCAGAGATCTACAAATGTCAACCGGGACTAACAGCTTAACGTGCTTTCCGAGGCACGGAGGAGTTTCGCTATGACATTGATGGTCACCCATCCACAGACCGATCGTGCCAAGCCTCCTCCATATCTGCCGAACTCATTTGCAAAAATAGTCTAGATTGTAATGTATTGATTGTGAAGAAATATTGATATACAAATACACTCGTACTTGGTTAGCAAAATACAGATTAAGGCCCAAGTTCACAGACAGCTGATTACCTAATCGGCCCGTTAAATAAAAACGTTTTTAACCACGAAGCGGGAATTTTCGTGTGATCCACTTCTTGTCCAACCCCGGATTGGTAATCAACCGTTTTAGGAATAAAAAACCCAAATGATAAGGTGTCCATCGTAAGACAGATGTTTGAATTTATGGTAAACAGCTGTTTTAAGTTAATCGGACCGTTATCTTGTCGGGGAACTTGAGCCTAAATTGGTTCACCTTTAATGCCTACGTATAAATTCACTTGCTGACAGGGTTAATTGAGTACAAAATACACTTTGCTATACGATGATTGGCACGATTTGAAATTTACATTGTATTTAATTAATAATCTGTAATTTAAACAAAACATTGACTCAGAAAGGAGCGATAATGGTTTAGGTATAAAATATACAACCGAACAACTAAAACGACTCCTTCGTTGGTCTAATGGATTGCAAACGCGACAGCTATGAAAGATCAGTACTGCAGCATTTGTTGAAGTAAATGTTGCAGCATTATGCTGAGGTCAGAGCGTTTACCGATCTCGTGCAGGTAAAATAATTTGTCACTCTCATTTGGGTATCCTGAAATAATTATTTTTTATACCAGGTTTCAATCTCGCACACTCTAACACGAAATGCAGGTGCCTTAACCACTAGGCCACCACGACTCTCAGCTCACTGGCTAAAAACACTCCCTATTTGTTATTTCACAGGCGTATTTAAGCCTTTGTATAAAGTGTTCGGTTCAATTACACTTAGGACTTTATTCCCCCGACGAAGTGAGGTAGACAAAGTCCGTTCCACTCGTACATTCGTTCAGCTCAATTCCCTACGTGCCTGTCACGTGCAATTGTTACAAAAACTAACAGTTTTTGTACACCGAGCTTTGTTTGCGAGTTTTTTTTGGAAAGAGGATACGGAATAAAGGTGTTTTATTTCGGAAATAAGGCTATTTTTACAATATAGCGGTTAAAATAGGTCTTCATCAAGTTTATGTTTATTGGACTGAATTAATTTTATTAATCAAGTGGGCCAATTCAATAATGTATTATTTTTTTGACTCGCCATTTCGTTTTCTTAACCTTCTATGGTTTGTTTAAGTTTGTAGTAGGAGACGATTATGTATAAATATCTCATTTATTCAAAAACTGAAACCTTAAAAAAATAAGCCACACCAATTTGATACTCACGACATAATTAATTATTTTTTTGTATATGAAATCGCATAGTATACATCCAGCGGACATTTAAGACGCTTCCAACAATACGTCATTTGTCAAATTATGATAAGTAATTTAGAAGTTATGAAGGAATAGATGAACTGATGAAGAACAAATATTTTTTTAGCCAGGAAGGTTATGGTTTTTGACCGATATGGTACTTATGCGGTCAAAAAACGTAACCGACTTGACGTAGTCGGTTAAAAAACAAACAATAACAAAACAACAACATACTTAACATAAAACCCTCATCACAAATAACAGAATTACACTATAGTTAACAGAATTATATTATCCGGCGTCAAAACTAACTGGATTACAAAGTGTCAGGTAATCCAATCTTAGTTGAACTTAGTTTAGTTTGTGCACGATTAGGATGCCATATTGTTAGGAGATTTGTGTAGGAGTATTTATTAGTGGGAGGATTTATCCATCCATTAAACTTGTCAACTGTATCTAATAATACTTGTCTATTTTTGTAGCTGTTTGTCCGCTTTACCTGTGAGATCTTGGAGTTAGATCCAGATAACGAGATAAAAAGTTAATCCAGGTTACATTATTGTGTGCGTCCCAAATTTCATCCAAATTTCATCAACTTTCGTATTTATTATACTAGTTGTATCACACACACGCATTCACCCACGTCCTAAAAGAACTACTTCGCATTAATCGTATATCCTTTGTCTTAATCTATATTATAAACTATGTGTGTATCAAAAATCCAGATCCATAAAAACATTATATTTCTCACAATATTAATTTTAGTCAGCACATTATTACGTGCCTAAATAGGCCGGCGTCCTAAGTGAATTATCAAAAACTTCAAATAAAACGTATTTCAGATTTTCATAGACCTGAAACATTCTTGATTCTCAACAGTCAACAAATATTACAGCAATCATTTTATTGAATGTTTTTTTAAGATTTTATCAAGAAAAATATTATCATTTTTAATTCAATTAGCATTTATTTTTAGTAGTACACATTAAAGGCCAAGTTCACCAACTGATGGTTTCGTAATCGGTCCGTTAAACGAAAAGCTATTTTAACCAGGAATCTGTAATTTTCGCGTTACCCACTTCTAGTTCAACTAATCGACCGTTTTAGGAATAAAAAAACCGGCCAAGTGCGTGTCGGGCCACGCGCAGTAGGGTTCCATAGTAGGTCTCAGTTAGTCGACTATAACTCTGTAACCGGTTAAGCCTACCTAGCCGTGATAGTTTTCCTTGTAAGTTCATTACATGTGCTACGTCTGTGATTTTTTTCACATTTCTAGGTACAACCATTCAAAAGTTAGAGGGGGGGTAACTCGTATCGAATAAAAAATTTCACTTAAAATCTAGATATTTCGCAAATGGCTCGCTTAACCGAAAAATGATCTTCACACACCCATAATATTTTTGAAAGACCTATCTAACGATACCCCACACGAAGGGGTACGCGAGAAAAAAATATTCATCCCTACTTTACATGTTTGGGAGCTACCCTAAAAAAAAATATTTTTCAAAATTTTATTTTACCACTTTCTCGGCGTAATCAATATACATATTCATACCAAATTTCAGCTTTCTAATAACAAAAACCACGGAGCTATGCCGCGGACAGACAGACAGACAGACGGACAGAGCGAAACTATAAGGGTTCCTTGTCGGACTACGGAACCCTAAAAACCTCAAATAATGCGTTACCCATCAAAAGTTGAAAGTTTGAATTTATGGTAAACAGCTGTTTTAAGTTAATCAGACCGTTATCTTGTCGGTGAACTTGGGCCTTATTAGAAAATAATATAGAATTTGAAGATTAAAAGTGACAAGGTCACGTAATTCTATTTTCGTCCACAGCCTAACAATACAGACGGCCTTATCGTCCATATGTCGTGACAAGTGATGTCACACGACATGCTAGCATAACACTTGACACGGGTCCGCGATAATTGTTATCAGAATTCCCGTCGTTTTGAATTTTGACTTAAGATGGGTATTGTGAAGTTCATGTTTCATGGGCCTCGGGGGGCAAAAGTTGGTCTCTATTTTAAGCTAAAGTTGGACTTTTTTTTTTAATTTTTAAAATATCCTTGGACAATTTCACACAGCGACATCTAGCCCCAAAGTAAGCAATGCAAGCAAGCATGCTTGTGTTATGAGTGCTAGCTTAACGGATATACTACTTATATACTTTTTTTAAATACATATTATACATAGTAACACCCAGACCGTTACAGAAATTAAAATTCATCACTTCGATTTCTGCCCGGCCGGGAATCGAAAAATCTCTTGCGTGGTATTCCGTGGTATGTTGACCACTAAACCACTCAGGTCGTGGATTATCTAAGTCGGTCATAAAACGGATCATCATCAGCCTATCTAACCCTCCCCTTTACGTGTGCCATATCTCCCGATGCATCCAACTTCAACCTGCAGCTTTTTGCATAAAACGGATACCAAAAGACTACCGACAAATTGTGGTTTTTAATGCTACATGATAACAAATCATGATAAAAAGCTCCGATCACTTTGATTTTAACTGACGTCAAAAAAGATCATCACTGCTACGTTTGCTTAGCTGTATAGTCTCCACTCAAGAGCCCGTTTTTCTTTGCCAGAGTTTCATCTTTCTTGTCAGCGAGGTCTAAAATATTATTTTCTTTTAACTGTCACAATTATCAGCACGTCTCCCGGGACTAAACGCTTCAGTACTTAGTAAACAACTGTAGATTACATTAATTTGCAAACATTCATTAACGAAATACGCGCCGTAATTAGGAAGGACGTGCCTCATAAATTAGATGAAGAAATAAAATTATGTTTGATATTTAGGAACTACAGGTCACCTTGAGGGGCTCGTGGCTAAGTAACATCTACACAGGTCGATCGATCGAAGGTTAAGTTGCGCTTGGGATGGTCAGTTCAGGGGGCCTACTCTAACTCACCGAAACGAAACTTCGGACCAAGAATACGAAACCAAGAATAGACGATATTTTTTTTTTGTGGTGCGGTAAATTGCAATCTGATGTTCTGTACATAGAGGGATGTACTTAGACTTTCCATATACAACAACTGTTTAAACCTTACCGCCCTAAAATTCACAAGGAAAAGTTCCGAATTTTAAACGAATCCTCGTTGTCGTTGAGTTAGAGTAGGCCCCCAGGTCCGTGTGGTTATCTTGTGATTTGTTCAAGTAACCAGAATTCTAGGTTTTCCTTACTCCCTTTATATTTCCAGTTCAATCAATAATGGATCTATGTATCTTTTTCTACTATATTTTTTTAGTATTCCGTAGTCAACAAGGAACTCGTATAGTTTCTGAAAATGCGAATTAAGGACATGCTTTTAATTTCTGAGAACTATGCAAAATAAAAAAAAACATTTTCCATTTAAAAAGAACAAATATTACTACTCTTTGAAGCTGCTATTTTCATTGGAAAATGTTATAATACTCCACTGTTCTCAGAATAGCGTGGTATTCACTTAGTTCCGGTGTTTATTTGCCTCTTCTAGGAAATCACAAGCTCTTAAAAATACAATAGGGTAAAATTTATCTGTCTATTGAGGTTCAAAGTTATTTTGAATGAAAGGAAACTCGTGCGGTTTGCTTGATCAATATAATAACGCTATGAAACTTACGTAGTTATATATCTATATTGTACATGTTTATACCATGTGTAGTTTAATTGGCAACACACGTAAATAATAGTGGTTTAATAAAATCTTCTCCTACAGAAAATCTTTTAACGGCCTAAAGTAGTTTCCACTTCTCAAATATAAATTTATCGTATCGTAATCAGTACCAGCAATTTCATTTAATATTTAAAAAAAAAACTAATGAAAACATTCGTTCACATAAAATCTGTAACTTCATGAATAAATTTTCAGCGGTAAAATACATGAAGTACAAAAACTCTGAATCGTGCAAAAATATTTTCACCAAACTCATTCATTTTGAAAAATTCAAATCAACCGACTCATTGAAATTAATATAACGATTCAATTTGAAGAAAAATGTTCATATCGCTTCAACATCGCGTGAGTTTGCATGTAACGATCTATTTTACGTAATGATCGTTCACTCCCGAACTTGACTGAGCGAATGAATGAATGAATGGCTAATGGAGCAAGCGCTCAGGTGATTTGGAAAGTTCCAATGTCGCAACTGACTTCTGATTAATGAGAAATGAAGTTACAATTGAATTTTAAGGAGTCTAAATAAATGATTATATTCTGTTAAAGTTAATAGATTTTTATACTTGTAAAATAACTGATGTTGCTATTCTAAAGAGCTCTTCAATTTGGGGCTCTCGTCGAGTGGATTGGAAATATCAAAGCCTGGGCATATCTGAAGAGATCTTGAATGCTTTGAATAAGTTATTAAAACGTGTGTCCTTTACGCTCTGTTTAATAGTGATACGAAAAATAAGTACCTAATTTATTTCGTAAAGTAGACGTAGGTTCATTGTTGAATTTGCGTAGGAGGCTTCGAGGTCCTATCTTATTTTATTTTAGTTTATGATCTTGATATATTTGTAAGCCATGTGCGATAATTTGAAATAGGGCTTATGTCTTGTGTTTGAAAGATTTTAGAACAGGTAGACTTTTTAACTTTTTTGGTCGGGAATTTTTCAGTACCCAGCTCGGAGTCTTATGCCAAGCTGAATATTTTTACTTAGGTTGTGGAGAATTGGTAATGAGGTTATTATAAGTAACGTCTACAAATGAAAGTTTTCGAGGCATGGAGAAGTCTCGGTATGACTTACATAGTCATACCACCCATCCACGGACCTACTGCGGTAATCCCAGCTTAACCTTTAGCGACTGAACCGTGCGACTGTAACTTAGCCACAAAAGCCAAAAAAAACTTCTTGCAACAAAAGTACTCTATCTATACATATAAAATGCTTTGTTCTGAAAGACTGACGGATCAACGCACAGCCTAAACCGTTGATCGTAGAGACCTGAAATTTGGGAGGGTATGTTCTATGCATGACGTTAGATAAGAAAGGATTTTCCAAAATATACCCACAAGGGAATAAAAGGGGCAAAGTTAATTTGAATTAGTATAGACCACGCGGGCGAAGTCGCTAGTGGAAAGCTAGTTAAAAAATAAAAATTAACGAACATTTCAATTCCAAGCTTCGTAATTCAAATTTCAATTTCGATTTAACCGACATGACATGACGTCAACCGAAGCGGTCGCCCAATGAGAATGCATTAGCGATTCTGCGGGGACTATTGCAATCACAATGCTGTATCGGCTGCACGAATAAAACCAATCGTGTAATTGAGTTTGCGAATGTTTCAATTTATGGCTCGTACTTTTAACATAATTAGTTTTATATCATATTTTTGGTAACTGTTTTGAGTGGGTTTTTAATTGGGGAGGCATGATTTGATTCTTTGTTTTAATATTAAAATGAACAGTGACGGACTTGAAGCTTTGTGTTATTTTTGTAATGATTTTATTTTACTTTACAACAGATACTTATATTTTTACGTATATAAAGACGCAAGTGTCTGCCTGTCTACTTTCAAGGTAAATAGGGTGAGCCATTTTTCATAAAATCTGGTGACGCTTAGTAGAATAAACATTCAAACGTATGCAAGAATGTACCTATATTAAATTTCTTTGGAAACGAATGTCATTTGGAATCCCTTTTTTACGTAATTGAGGTGCCGACTTGTATGAATGTAAAATAATTTTGAGTAAGTGATCAATGTTCACACATATATCATAACTACATTCATTGTATGAGAAGTGGACTTTGTCCTTAGTCTATGTAATGGACTCAAAACCAAATCAATGTATTATAACATACTAGCTGTTTCCCGCATTCCGAGGGAACTCCTTCGCGTACCCGGGTAAAAAGCCTATGTTGTTCCTTAGGGTCTATTCTATCTCTGTACCAAATTTCATCAATATCGGCTCACTGGTTTAGGCGTGAAAGCGTAACAGACAGACAGAGTTACTTTCGCATTTATAATATTACTAGCTGTTTCCCGCGGTTTTACCCGCATCCCGAGGGAACTACTTAGCGCACCCGAGTAAAAAGTAGCCTATGTTGTTCCTCAGGATCTATTCTATCTCTGTACCAAATTTCATTTATATCGGTCCAGTAGTTTTGGCGTGAAAGCGTAACAGACAGACAGAGTTACTTTCGCATTTATAATATTAGTAAGGATTACAAACCATTTAATACTTTCTCGCCTGGTTCTAATATATGCCATATTTGTCATTAATGACAATGAATACAAAGTCAACTCTATCCCCATGATTTTAGGGTTAAAAATAGAACAAAACATAAATCAGAAGTAAATCAAAGTCACGAAGTGTTAGGAGCTAGCCGCAACTAGCTAATCTCCGACCGCAAGTCGTTTGCTATGTGACCACTTCATTACTCTAGCGTGGATGTAGTAGCAAGTGCAGATGCATTTGAGGTCCAAATTTTAACGAGGCAGCGAAAGAAAATTTTTTTTTTGTGTATGGCATCTCGCAAGTCAACCTAGAAGGTTGTCGACTGCTTAACCGGGCTTGCCTGTGAAGTGCCTTAAATAAATTTAGGGCCTCCAGCCAGGGCTTAACTTACAAAACTAAGCGACTACACGCTAAGGGCACCCCCTAGTGGGGTACGGGCCTCGGCTTAGGGCGTCGCTGGGGGAGGACAGCAAGGGACAGGCTGGATTAGAATAAATTATGATTATTATAATCGGGAATTTAGTATATTCCTGCAGACAGTTAACAAGACCCCAGGATTCCAAGAGTTATTGCGGTCCTGGAATACAAAGGGCGAAAAAAGGAACATGGATGAGTTTTAGTCAGAGTCTGACACTCCCTCCCGCTCCGCCTGCAGCGGGAGGAATCATTTGATGATTTCCCATCCCTTAAAAAAGGATTCCAGAATTGCGGGTTGACTTGACAGATATATCGCACAGAAGGTAAATTAAAGTGGCCTGTGAGAAGTTTAAGATTTGACGTCTCAGCTCGCTTTCTAGCCTAACCAGATGCAGCTAAGCACCAGTGTTTTACATGGTTCGTCTGGCTATCTGACCTCCAACACCCCTTGATAAGACTGGATGTCACACTTTCTCGCTTCTGATTACCCGTATCGACTGTCAAAGGTCTACAAAATGACAGCTGTCGCTTGCAGCTGCTTATCGTGCATTCCCAGGTCTCAATATAGATAAACACCCATCCACGGAGCGACCGCGCCAAGCTCAGTAACATTAACATTTGCTCAATCGACCCGTGCGGATTTTACTTAACCATGAACTCTCTCAAGTTCCAGAGCATGCAAAAAATAATATTAAAGTTATCTTTATATACATTTTTTATGTATGTGTGTTTGCCACCTAACTTCTAAACGGCTAGACAAATATGGATGAAATGTTGTGTATATACTTGAGATGGATGGTTTGAAAATACAATTGGATCCGGTTCATGACATCGTTTTCATAAAAACGCCAAAGTTAAGACAGTACAATGGCCGCGATTCTCTTGACACCATCTAAATTAAATTTAGTCTATAATTCTCTCTTTCCATCAACAAATATAAGAAAGGAATAGCAAACTTTTAACACCTGTCAATTTAGCAAAAAATAGTTTTCCATACAAAATTAAACATCACGACGTAACATCTCGACTAAATTAACAAACCTGTACGAACAAAATGTCATCCGTCATTTAATTTGACAGCACTGAATTACTTGGTATCCTCTTCTTGTATTTCGCAATAGAAAAAGAGCATGATATTTTAAAATTAGTTTAGTCGTGTCTAAGTCAGAATCGGCACCATTGTCTGTCGGATTCGCTAGTATTTTAAAATATTTATACATGTGTACAATTGCAGTCCAATCACGTCTATTATAATATTACAACACACAGAATCACGCCCGACCTATTTGACTACCCCAGTTATAAACTACGATCTATGGTGTCCCATCAAACTGAATCAACATCCATCGCCCCTCCATTAGCCCGTGTGTACAAACATAGACAATTGCAAATTAGCAACTACCTACACTAATTACGAACTGTGATTGTTTACTGCAGCCAGCCCCGTGGGCTGACACCTGGCAAATTATTCATGAAAGCAGAAAAGCGGACTGGAATCTCGCTAGCGAAATTATCTGGTCATACGATATTTTGAATATATATATGTATATGTTCATGGCTTCTTTTTTGTATTTTTTTATATTGTAATGGTGTAATCAAATGTTGGTAACTCTAAATAAATAAATAAATAAATATATACTTTTAATTATTTATTTGAAGCTGTTTTGAAAACCTATTGCTGGTAATCCTAACTTTTAATTCTAACTTTCTTACTTCAACTTTTTTCCGGATGGGAAATCATCAAATGACCCCTCCTACCATGAGTGGGGTGGAAGGGAGTGTCAGACTCTTACTGACTAAAACCCATCCATGTTCCTTCCTCAGCCCTTTATGTTCCGAAGCGCGGTAACTCTTTCGAACATCCTGCAGTTCTTATTTCAACTTATATTATAAATTAACTACGAAAGTAACTCTGTCTGTCTGTATGCCTTTTAAGCTCTCACGGAAAACGGCCAAACGAATTCGGATAAAAATTTGTTACGTAGATGAACCCGGTTGAAACAACTGGGTACGTAACAAATTTTAGGAAAAGAAAAGTGATTTTATCTAGGTAGGTACGTAAAGTAATTCCCTTGGATTGTGGACAAAACCGCAAATAAAAACTAGTATCTAATTATAAATGTAAATGTTTGTATGAATGTTACGCTTTCACGGTTAAACGGGTGAACCGATATAGATGTAGTTTGGTATGGCGATAGGATATTAACTGAATGCAATAATTTTGATTTAGATGCATGAAGCAGTTCTCTCAGGGTACAGCTAAAGAACCAGCTGGTTAGAAATAAATGCCTGTACCTACTTGACATTATTCATGAATAAATTAATGTTGGTCAACAGTTCAGATTGAAACCTACCACAGATTATTATGCGCCTACGTAACATTAATATAACCTAGATAATTACCATGTCAATAACCTGAGGGCCAAATTCACCAATAAATGGTTACGTAATCGACCCATTAAACAAAAACTTTTTTAACCAGGAAGCTTACTTATTACTTAGCTTTGTATTTATTACTTAGGGACCCTTTTTCGGAACAAAGTATCAAAATTTATAAATTTGTTAGGGACATATTTTTAAGACGAGAGTAGTTAATTTCGTTTTGTTTTTTTTTCTGTTTGTGTTGAATTTTTTCTTGTTTATATTTTCATTTATTTTGTAATTATTACATTTGTTATACCTTACGAGGCTGGCTTGGCGCAATAGCGTAAAAAGCCTCAACAAATAAATGATTTAAAAAAAAAAAAAAACCAGGAAGCTAGAATTTTCATGTTACCCACTTCTAGTTTACACCCTGGTTTGGTAATCGACCGTTCCAGAAATAAAAATCTCAAATGATACGTTACCCATCGAAAGTTAGAAGTTTGAATTTGCGGTAAAGAGCTGTTTTAGTTAATCGGACAGTTATCTTGTCGGTGAACTTGGGCCTTATGCGGCCACAAACTAACAGACATCATGAATTAGCCACAAACACTAATTAGGAACGTTTGTCTATACATGTAGGTACTCAGTTTACCTTATGAGGGGGTAATGTACTAGACAGGGCTATATTTCATTCCTTGGTAGTCTGTAAGATATCGCCTTGTGTGAAAAGAATGCCAATTGTATGTTTTCTTTTGCTCTTCTCTTCTAATTGTTTTTTCTCCTCTTCTTATTGTTTTTATATCATCCCACTGCTAGGCACAGGCCTCTTCTCATACAGAGAAGCGAAGCACGAGCATTGATCACCACGCTTGCTCAAGGCCGGATTGGCAATTTCAGACTTTTTAAGTCCATGTTTCCTCACGATGTTTTTCTTCACCGTTAGTCAGTGACGTCTAAGATTATACTTACCAGGTTTTGAACCCACACACTCGTACACGAGAGGCAGGTGTCTTAGCCACTAGGCCATCACGACTTCACTTGTGAGTAATCTTCCATCTTGTGAGTTTAAAAAAAACCGGCCAAGTGCGTGTCGGGCCACGCGCAGTAGGGTTCCGTAGTAGGAGTTAGTTAGTCGACTATAGCTCTGTAACCGGTTAAGCCTACTTAGCCGTGATAGTTTTCCTTGTAATTTCATTACATGTACTACGTCTGTGATTTTTTTCACATTTCTAGGTACAGCCATTCAAAAGTTAGAGGGGGGGGTAACTCGTATCGAACAAAAAAAATCACTTAAAATCTATATATTTCGCAAATGGCTCGCTTAACTGAAAAATGGTCTTCACACACCCATAATATTTTTGAAAGACCTATCTAACGATACCCCACACGAAGGGGTACGCGAGAAAAAAAATATTCATCGCTACTTTACATGTTTGGGAGCTACCCTAAAAAAAATATTTTTCAAAATTTTATTTTACCACTTTCTCGGCGTGATCAATATACATATTCATACCAAATTTCAGCTTTCTAATAACAAAAACCACGGAGCTATACCGCGGACAGACAGACAGACAGACAGACAGACAGACAGACAGACAGACGGACAGAGCGAAACTATAAGGGTTCCTTGTCGGACTACGGAACCCTAAAAAATCCATTAAGCATCCAGAAGTCAGGAAGTTGGTGGTGTTACACCCCCGTGCCTGGGACGTACGTACGTACGTACGTACGCTGAGCCGTCGTCCCCGGCTGCTATATTGATAGCAGTCGTTGTTACAATTCCATGTTCAGAGGCCGTCAGGCGGATTTGAGAAACCTCTGACACTAGAGCTTGTTAGGTTGGTAAAACCTGCAGCTCACAGGATAAAAAGAAGATTGTTTTCCTATTAAAAAATATTTGTTGAACAAAAAAATGTGAAATAAATCTTAATTTATATTATAAATGCGTTTGTAAGTTTGTTTATTTGTTACGAAAAAATAAAATGAAAAGCCTGGTCATACCATCTATCTTCTATCTATAATATAACAACGAATCGCTGAATGTGTTGCTAAGCGCAAATCTCGGGAGCAGCTGAACCGATTTGGATGAAATTTAGTACGGAGATAGAAGAGACCCTGAAGAAGGTTCTTTTTATCCGGGTGCGTTAGTAGTTCCCTCGGTACGCAGGTTAAACCGCGGCATACAGCTAGTCTATATATATAAAAATGAATCGCTATTTCTTTTGGTCACGACATCACGCGTAAACGGCTGGGCCAATTTGGATAAAATTTGGTACAAAGATATAAGGCTTTTTATCCACGTCCGTGAAGGAGTTCCCTCGGGACACGGGTGAAACCGAGGGAACCAGCTAAACATTAAAAATTTTGACATTATCAAAATTGATTTGTATATTAAACCAATTAAAATAAACACGTTCGTTAGTACAAAATGGAGCTATGCCAACATTCAAATTGAGAACGTTGGATCACATATTATTCACAGAATAGAGCGCTCCGATTCAGTATGACACCAATTGAATTTAGATGTAAATAACATACAAGAGCTTGTTTGTGGTTCAAATACATTTGTATTGAAATATATTTAAACCATTTATTTTTGCTACACATCAACATACACAACATAATATTTTTACGATTTATAATGTGTAATTAGTCAATTTATATTCTGCCTGCATCAGAAAAAGGTAACTAACGTAACTACAATTTTTGGTCGATATCAAGTACCTACATATTTGGAATCGGGAAAAAAAAATGATTATGAATTTGTATTTAACTCAATATCGAAAAAAAAAAGTTGTTACGGCCTTTTTAGGGTTCCGACGTCCGACGAGGAACCCTTATAGTTTCGCCATGTCCGTCTGTCTGTCTGTCTGTCCGCGGCATAGCTCCGAAGTTCTTGTTACTAGAAAGCTGAAATTTATTATGGATATGTATATTGATCATGCCGAAAAAGTGGTAAAATAAAATTAAGAAAAATATTTTTTTAGGATAGCTCCCAAACACGTATAGTGGCGATGAATATTTTTTTTCTCGCATACCCCTTTGTGTGGGGTATCGTTAGATAGGTCTTTCAAAAATATGATGGGTGTGTGAAGCCCATTCTTCGGTTTAGCGAGCCATTTGCGAAATTTCTAGCTTTTAAGTTCAAATTTTTGTTCGATACGAGCATCCCCCCCTCTAACTTTTGAATGGCTGTACCTAGAAATGTGAAAAAAATCACAGACGTAGCACATGTAATGAACTTACAAGGAAAACTATCACGGCTAAGTAGGCTTAACCGTTTACAGAGTTATAGTCGACTAACTAACTCCTACTACGGAACCCTACTGCGCGTGGCCCGACACGCACTTGGCCGGTTTTTTATAATATTAGTATAGATCATTACCGAAACTAGTGTTGACTCAATGGTTGAAATTCAACCTTATTATTTAGAAATAATTATTTGAAAAATTGTCTTTCTGCACTTCGTCTCTATATAATCTTTTACTTAAAATTCACGCACTAGGACGATTTTAGTATTTGTTGTTATCATCCTGTGAGAATTTAAAATGTCGAGCTATTAAGTTTCATGAGATATAGGCAGACAAACGGACGGACGGATAGTGAAGCCTTAGTAACAGGGCCCTTTTTACCCTTTGGATACGGAACCCTAAAAATGGTTCCAAAGTTTTTTCTTCACATATTAATTTAAATATAGATACCTAAGGCTGTATTACATAGTTATATTTATATGTTATGCTATACAAAACTAACCTCAGCCGTTCGTAAAAGCCCTTCAAACACAGACGGCAGCAAACCACGAACAAATTGACTTAATCACTGCTCTTACTATGTATATTTACCAAGGCAATAATGAGCGCAGCAACCTACGCACTTTAGAACTCAAACTAATACAAACACTATTCCATCCGAAATAAAGTCGATAATAGCGTGTGTCTAAAATGTTTCACATATATATGTATGCTTCTATTCTAATACTTGTAATTTATGGAATTGTTTGTTTTAATTTCATTGAATGATTTCAATACTGATACTGTAATGGAAAGGAAACAATTTGTAACTATATGGAGTGTCAGAATTGTATCGTCTCTCAACTGAATAAATACTTTTTATAACCGATTTTAAAAGAGAAGAGAAGAAATTATATTCTTCCCTTATTTAACTATTATTCCTGGATCAATAACATATCCAACGTTTGAATAATGAGTTGCGAATGAAGCAAAAATGCAAGGTTTTTTTTTGGTATGGCATCTCGCAGGTCAACCTAGAAGATTGTCGACTGCTTAACCGGGCTTGCCTGTGAAGTGCCTTAAATGAATTTAGGGCCTCCAGCTAGGGCTTAACTTACAAAACTAAGCGACTACACGCTAAGGGCACCCCTGTGGGAGGACAGCAAGGGACAGGCTGGATCAGAATATATATGATGCAAAATGCCAGGTTTCGAATACTTTATTAC
This sequence comes from Pyrrhia umbra, assembly GCA_963891755.1. Classification (NCBI taxonomy): domain Eukaryota; kingdom Metazoa; phylum Arthropoda; class Insecta; order Lepidoptera; family Noctuidae; genus Pyrrhia; species Pyrrhia umbra. Next base: position 1,218,668 of record OY982925.1, read on the forward strand.
GTAAGCAAGTGAAATAGGCCACTACGACAAAAACATTTAAAAGAAACAAAACGGCCGAACCTATGTTGGAAAATTTACCAAACAAAAAAAGGATTATCAAAATCGGTCTACTCTGTAAAAAATATACGCATAGACTTGTTAACGTCCTCCGTATTTTTTCTAAATACCAAGTCAGTCCAGCGGGCCTCAAGATATACGCTTAAAAACCAACAGCATTTAATTTGTATTAGTATAGCTAGATACAATCCGATTTTTCTCTCAGAAATACCTTATATCCCAAATTACAAGAATGTTTAAGCACATTGAATTAACCAACTATAAGTATACTGCAATTCAGTAAAAGCAGGCGGAATCCTATTTAAATTTCAATTGCATTCAATACAACCCGACCATATCATGAATGAATGAAAAGCTCGCTCACTTACTAACGACTTCCATATAGTTATGTGAAGCAAAACATCTCGCTTTAAGTCTAGGAACTTTGAAAGCATAGGAACCTAATTCAATTGCACGTTGTTTTTGTCAGAACTTGTGTTGTCAAAGTTCTCCGAATGACCATCGCATTTCAATACTTAATACAACTTAATTGGTATATTAAAACTTAGACAACAATTCCGAATTGAATGCAACTTGAAACGACTTGATCGTGGGCGTTTCAAAAGCGAGAGATTTCGGTACTCATTTTAAGTTTTCTCTTACTCCTTCATGCAAAAACATTTGAATGGATTGGGATGAAATTTGTTACACACATAATTTATAGCTTATGTTATACACACAGACACTTTTTATCCCAATTTAATATATGTAGTGAAATTATTTATTTTGTTAACTGGATAGATGTCACTTCTACACGTCAATTCGATTTTTTAAGAGAACTTTGGCGTCGGCATTATTAACTGACGACCTCTAAGAAGAAATGCCGAAACAAACTCAGAGGTCATGGTCTCTTTTAAAGTCCAGACGATATTAAATTGTACTAATGTGATGCCATTATGCAGGGCAAAGTCTGGAATAGCTGGAAAGAGCTATAGCAGTTATGATTTGATCCATTGCGACAGATAGCATGCATGCATCAGTCATCGTGTAGGTAGCTCAACCACATTTTAGCGAGCTCAATGACTTGTCACACTACAATACCAGATCAGATAGAAGACTACGCAGACGAAGTCGCGGTCAGAACCATTCACACATATTCCTGTTTAAAAGCATTCATTACCAGACGTTATGTATAGAAGCAAATTAAATTTATCACGGCCGGCGATTCCACCATTTTGTAGCGGCACGCGCTGTAAAAATTAAAACGTTTATAAAATCGTTTGAGTGGACTGTTTTAATTGCAGTACCAATTGCTTTTTGCTTTCATGTTTTTTTATATTATTTTGTTTTCGTTTCGAAACATCACACACATGGCGCGGCCTGGGAATAAAAAAAAGTTTTATGGCGTGACAGCAAATGGAATAACGCTCGCGACTGCTTATCTGACCTCCACAATCCAGGTACCGGTTACCGGGTAACACGATACCCCTTGGTAAGACTGGTTGTCAGACTTTCTAGCTTCTGACTACCCGTAATCACTGTCAAAGATGTACAATGACAACCGGGACCAACAGCTTAACGTGCTTTCCGAGGCACGGAGGAGTCTCGCTATGATATAGATGGTCACCCATCCACGGACCGAACTCGCCACGGTCGACCCGTGAGGCTGTTACTTAGCCACGAGCTCGCTATTAATAGTACTATAATAATAGTAGTCTATTAATAGTACTACCTACCCAGTATAAATATTCTAAGCTTTGAAGCTTAGTATTTATCAGTCCAGCAAAAAACAAAGCGGCACAGTGACCGCACAGTTCTACAAATTAACCATTTACTCTCACAAATACGTTCGTCCGTCCGTTACAAAAAGGTTCGTTCGCAAGTTTTTGCATTGTTTTAGGAAAGCGTTCTCATGTTCTTCACAATTAATGAATAGTTTTGTGCGGGAAAGTTTTCTTTCGTTCATTTTCTGTTTGATATTTTATTTGGTGATGTAATGTCTGAGACTCAGCGAAGTTCAATTTCATTTTCAATGCTAATTTCATAGCTATGTTGCTAACATTCACAGTTAAATTAATGTTTTTTACTCATAGTGAAGTGCATGACACTCATAGTGAATGTCTGACACTAATAGTGAAGTGTCTGACACTCATAGTGAAGTGTCTGACACTCATAGTAAGGGGTCTGACACTCATAGTGAAGTGTCTGACACTCATAGTGAAGTGTCTGACACTCATAGTAAAGGATCTGACACTCATAGTGAAGTGTCTGACACTCATAGTGAAGTGTCTGACACTCATAGTGAAGTGTCTGATATTCATAGTGGATTTGCTTACACCCATAGGGAAGTGGACATTCAACGAAGTGTCTGATACTCATAGTGAAGTGTCTTACATTCATAGTGAATTTGCTGACACCCATAGGGAAGTCATTTTTCGGTTTGTTGGTTTATCGGTTTTTCTGTTTTCCAGTTCAAGTTCATAGTGATGTGTCTGATACTTATAGCAAACTTGGTGACACTCATAAGATAAGATAAGATAAAGATATATTTATTTCTAAGTATATGGTACACTGAGATCTTAGTATAAGATATTACATAGTGTTAAGTCTGACACTCATAGTGAAGTTATGATTTTTTTAATCCATTAACCTCTTGTACGCCCGAAGCGTGGATCCGCGCGAGACACAATTGATTTCTATTGTCTTTAATTACCTGGTATACGTAATACGAAATAATCATCCCCACTTTCAGTGTATGGAAGGTAAACTGAAATATTTTTTTTTGAAAAATGATTTTTACCACTTTGCGTCTTCAATATGTATATCTATACTTACTAAATAACTTTCTAGTACTTAAAACCTCTGAACTACGAACAGACGGACATTGCAAATCTATTAGGGGCCTTTGTCGATTACGGAACCCTAAAAAGCGTACAAATAAGTTACCAAAATAAAATAATTCTTATTGTTTATTCTCGAAAACTAGAACATGATTTTACATCTCTTTACAAAAGCAACAAGTACCCGCTTCTAAAGTATTGTTCCTTGATTTAGTTCGGGAGTACTGACGTCACGTGCATTGGTTTGCTGCACTCGTACGCTGCATTTGAAATAAGATTACTAGTACAAAAGTTACAGTGCACAATAGTGGCCCAAAAGCTAGTGGAAATGTGTTTAAAGTAGTCACTTGTATTGCATTATAAAGTTGCATTATAAAGTTGCAGGGGGGTTAGACAAGTGGCAAAACGCTAACCGCCCGTTCACGACTTCGGTCTAAGCGGCGAGCGGTGCGGCGGGCGGCGCGGCGGCGCCGAGCGGCGCGTCTAGCACGCCACGTACCCTCACTAGCGGCGAGCGGCAGCGGCCAAGGTGGACGTACTTGGATACTCAAAATTAAATTCATAACGTCATCTAAATTATCCCTTCTCTGTTTTGAAAGCAATATATATTTTTAAAACAAGATATTCTTAATATTAGGGAAGGAGTGCACGACCTGAATAAAGATCGGTATTTAAATGGAAAATTTCGTGATTTATACGAAGATTAAAGAAAATATCCAGATAAGTTTTATGAGTACACAAGAATGAGAGTGACATAGAAGAACATTTAAAGCAGCACATCAGATAAATCTTTCAATTCTTTAATCAAAATCTTTGTTTTATTTCTTCTCATAATATTTTAATGACATGTTTAAATTTATTTTTAGGATGTTTTGACATCCATAGAGGCGGTCGATTTAAAATTTCTGATAAAAACGCCTCGGTGTTCATAACTGCTACAAAATCCTTTAAAATATTTTAAGCGTCCCTGAGTCCGTCACTCCTACACCGCCGTTCGCGCCGCTCTGGGTCGTGGCGTCGCACTCCTGCGCTAGTACATTTGTTCCTGCCGCTCGCCGCGCCGACCGCTGCGCCGCGCGCCGCTGTAGAATTCGCTCGGAGAAATTCGCGCGGTTTTTCGCTGTGAGCGTAGACTCGTGGCGTGCTTCATACATTTCTATACATTTGATTTCGCCGCTCGCCGCGCCGCGCTAAGCCGCCGCTCACAGCGGCAAGGTCGTGAACGGGCCGTAACGCTAACGCTAACGCTCAATGTAGGGGAATGACATCCGTTTACGACTAGCTATATGTCATTCCCATACATTGAGCGTTAGCGTTAGCGTTAGCGTTTTGCCACTTGTCTAACCCCCCAGTTCTTTGACTGTAGTATTATTTATAGTATACTAGTAACCCGCCTCGTCTTGCTTGGCACGAGTAGTATTAGAGTATATTATGCCTACATATTCTATCGTAGGATCGTATCAGCTTAGCATTTTCGATGAAAGTTCCCAAACTTTTTTTCTCCCAAAGTTTATGTATTTAATTTGTCAAAGTTTTATGTACATAAATTGGATGAAATATAACGTTAATGCATAAAGTGTCAGAAAAAGTCAAGCCGCCAGGAAATTTTCATCGAAAATTTGGTGAATCGAATGAAAATCTGTTCAGTAATTTTTGGATTTATCGAAAACAGACAAGCAGACGCGGCGGAGGACTTTATTTCATAATATGTAGTGATTTGCTAATAAAGAAAAAAATAACTAAAGTAGAACCGACTGTCTGTCTGTCTGCCTGTCCTGTAAGATAGTCAGATTCTGAAATTAGGAAGGCTCTGTTAGACCAGATAACTTTATAATTTTAACGACATTCATTTTGCACAATATGTTTATTTACACAATATTGTTACCTATACGAAATTTTCCACAACTGATACTTACACAGCCCTGTAAATATTTCTATAGATAGACACTGTTACCAACCTTCCTGAATACTAATAATACTACGGTCGTTCTTTGTTACTTTGTCCAAGAATTCAATATATACATAATGTAAAGTATATCTGTCTGTTCGTTACAATTTTACGGGGAGATAGCTGAACTGATTGTGATAATATTTGGCATAGATAAATAGATTGAGGGGATTAAAACTGATGAAAGACGTAGAGTAGTTTTAAACGGGATGTTTTAAACGGCAAGTAAGCTTTTTCCCGTGGTTTCACCCGCGTTCCGAGGGGACTTATGAACGCACCTAGATAAAAAGTATCCTATAACCGTTTTCAAGGTCACATCTATCTCCATATCAAATACATCCAAATCGGTTGATACGGTTTACCATGAAAGCGTTACAAACAAACAAACTCGCATTTATGATATCATGTTAGGATTTCATATTTTTTCAACCAGTTTGAAAATAAGCAGCTTATATCATACAATGTTTTGTACCGGATCCTCTCGTGCTTTATATCAAATATACAGATGAGTGGTTTAATTCTAACAGCTGTGGAATTCGTACAGATTATGTTTTTGTTTTTACCTTTAGGTAAAATTATTCGAGTGGTTACTATAATATTACTCATTGAAATGTTACGGTTATTTCATTTAAAGCTCATCAAAAAGCTTTATTTATTAGTGTGAAATAATTAATCTCTGTGTTAAAAGAAATCGTATTAATCATATTTATATAGGTACACGGATAAGTTTGCAATAGTTAGGTACTACACTTTTGTTTTATCTAGGAAATAAAAAATAAAACTTTTATTAAAATCAAAATTAACGTTTTTTTTCCTTTTTTCATCACAAGAACATTGTTTACCAATTTTTTAAAATATCGACACTGTCGTAGAACAAAGTCGGATCTACAAAATAGCTACTTTACAGGAGAGCACTTTAAAGTTTTGAGTTCACAATTTTCGGCATAATATTTTTTGCTATCATATAAATGAAAAGAAAATTAGCAATAGCCTTTTGTCTCTTATTAAGGGTTATTAATAGACAATGATATTAAAAAAATCTTTATTAAATAAAAAAAATGCCTTCACATGTAACAATCCGACGTTGTACTACGTAGCTTAGGATGTTTTTTGTGACTTTCCGACGTTTTTCTACGGAAACTACTACGACGTATGTATACATGCCACACTGTTCTATGGAGTTACATAAAAATTTGGTGACTTATGTTATTTCTGAGTAAATAAAAAATATGGATATGTATAAAAAAATTATGAAGAACTATTATACACACACATATATTATTTATTATACATTATTTATTCTATTATATCAAAAATATTATAGAGAGAAACATAAAATTACAATCAATACTTTTATTTTTAATTCAAATATATTTTGAAAATTTCTACATCAAACAAATACCTAGGTTATTAGAAGTCGTAATATTAATACATAGTATGGCTCTTCATCAGTCTTAGTCGGTAACAAGATAATCAGTCTGAATCAGTTTTAAAAGATTTTAAAAGTAACTTAAATCAATTTTTATCACAATTGAAATCAATCATAAACACAATATTATTTATCTCTGCTATACCTATAAGACAAAATAACAATAGATATAGTATGAGTGTTTACCTAGTTGTAAAAAATTATCAAAAAAAATAACATTTAACTTACAACATGATTATAAACTTTTATTTTGGTACTTAAAGAAAACAACAATTATGATTAAAGAAAGTAACCTTGAAATACTAAAAAGCATTTCCAAAAAATCCTAACAATACAAAAATCAACCTTCAGTCAGGTCATATCGCCAAAAATATAGTAATGTATGTAATTATTGCACTTGACCCAAAGCTGTCTGAAATCTCTTTATATAGGTAATAAAAAAACAATGAGTTTTCATTCCGAATCAAATGAATCACATGTTATCAACTTAAAATGAAATGTAATTGAATCTGGTAAGAAAGGAATATTTGTAAAGTCACTTATCATCTGTATCATTATCGTTGATAATAAGACCACGATTATTTTACAAAAGATAGGGATTTGAAATAATAGGTTGTTCAGAAATAATTATTCTAGTGGTTTGCACATATGAAAAAGGTCGTTATAATTTTATCTTTCTATATTTATCAAACTTTAAGAAATAGGTTCCAAATTAGGTAAAGGTGATGAGTATCTGGTACTAGATCCAATAACCATATAGCTAGTTAGCTATGAGTTCATTGTAGTATTACTTTCTTTGAGATTATATTTATAATATAATTTTTTGGGCTCATTTTTATTAACATGTACTTCTTCTATCTGCCTCTTCTTCTCTTCCTATATCTAATTTTTAACCCATACATTTAATATCATCTTTATTTTTAAATTGATTATAAATGTCGGTCCAAAAAAATCTTTTACTCCATATTCAGTGGTGGGGAAGCCAAAGTCAAAACATAATCTTTGCCAAGAAGTGATACTTAAATTTACTATATTTAAGTTAATTTAATTGAGGTGTTCCTCACCATCTCCAAATATAACACATATTCCTGCGCTACTTCGCTTAACTGATTGGCTATGTTTCCGATCCTGGGAGCCTACAAGGACAAGAATAGGTGATAACTTTATTATTATTATATATTGTGGTGCAGTACCTAAGGTGCAATCTGATGCTCTGCACATAGAGGGATATACTTATACTACCCATATAAAACATTTATAAGAAAACGAACGGAACATCAATCGAATCTTCGTTTTCGATGAGTTATGTAGTAATGGTGTAATGGTGGTAACACCCCCTGGTAGTAATGGTGATTCGGGTTTTTCAACCCCCGGACCTGCAACATAGTAAAATATTTAAAGATACATGTTAATGGAATAAATGAATAACAATAAAATAAATCGGGTAATTTATACGTGTTTTATTGGCGTTTGAACATGCTGAACAAAAACCTATGTGATATTATACCGAAGTACATAGTTAGTTCTCAATATGCTACATCAAAAACGTGATAAAATTTCGAAGAATAACGTCGGATGTGCACAAGCAATCCATATAATTGAGAAGAAAAACGAAGCATAATTACATACGAGGTCTGAAAAATCAAATCCCAGAAAACAAAAATATAAATTACGTAACGAATGTACATAAAACAAACAGCATTAAAAATAATTTTATCTAGTAAATTATTATTTTTTTAAATTCCGAAGAACACTGTCGGTTGTTATGATACGATATGAAATTTGAATGTTCCGGCATAAAATGTCAACCAATGATTCAAAAACAATAAACTCGAAAATAATAGTACTGTTATTCATCACAAATAAATATTTATAAATTAACTTACCAGAATAATGTGCATTTTCCGTAGATTTTCTTAAAATACTAGAGTGCTCCGCGAATCGCTTTCTTATTTCTTCATTATTAATAATTAAATTTAATATTTTTTGTATTCGTGTCATTTTTTACGTCGATTTTAATACAGAAAGTAAAAAAAGATTACATAGTACAAGCAATAACACCCAAATCAATCGTCAATCATATTCTTGATAAGCACCACCGCTTTCCGTTGAACATCGCCGCTTGTGACGAACGACGCACGGCGCGCGGCGCTGATACCCAAGCGACAGTGGCGCTATTGACCTTACGACGATGTTCTTTGGAACGTATTTGAAATACAACTTTGTTCGTTTCAATATCTCGGAAAGTATCAGATATATAATTTTTTTTCTTGCTTATATCGATAGATTATGCTTAGTTGAAGCTGATTTTGTAAAAATCTCAATTTCGCTGTATTATCACATCTGGCTTTGTTCTACGGCAGTGTCGATATTATATTCAGTTTTTTTTCTCTTCGTAAATCTAAGCTCTGAAAAGAATAAAACAGCTTTAACCTTTTGCCCAATTAACGGAAAATTCTAAGATTCCTGAAAATTGTGTGATCAAAATAAATGGTTTGATTTGAAAATCCAGACTCATCAATCAGTTTTGTAATTACAGCCATTACAGGTAATATCTAGCTTGTGGAAACGATTCAAACTAGAATTAACGGAGCTGTAATTATCACTAATGGAATTAATTTGCGGAATCTGATGACGGTTCTATGCGATCGATCATTACTGGCAGATGAACGAGGCAATGACGGCGTTTAACTGAAAATGCAATTAATATTATATAGAAATGAATACCTAAGGATATTGTCGGATTTTAATATATTGTTGTAATTCACATACCACCTAATAACCCTAGTGTAAGAGCTTTTTCAAATCCACCTAACGGCCTCTGACATGGACTTGTAACGACGACTGTTGTCAAGGTAGCAGCCGGGGACGACATCTTAATATCCCAGGCACGGGGATGTAAAACCACCAACTTCCTGACTTCAGGCGGCTTTGTGATTTTTTTAAGACCCATAAAGCGATTTCGGCCCGACCCGGGAAAAGAATCCGCGATCCCATTCCCAGCAGTCGCATTATGCGATCGCTAGACCAACGGGGCAGTCTTTTTAATTTATTATATTAAAGACATAGATAATTTATCTTCATTATAAGTCCGACGGAATTCAAGTACCCTGGGCATTGAGAAAATCTTTAATTTTTATTTGAAAAATACTTGTTTATCTGAAAGGGTTTTTTAATTAAATCTTAAACGGATTGAATGGGATGAGAATTTGATTTCATTGTTCCCAAGTGGCAAATTAGTGCTGGTCTTTTATTTTGTTTCTGTTTGTTGCTTTGACGTCGAAAAGAAATACTTTTATTTAAATTCCGTTCATTTTTCACAAAGACAGTGATCTTGAAAAAACCTATTGTGAAAAATGTGCGGTAATTATAATATATTAAATGCCTATCCTTCTTGTAGCGAAGGGTAGGTTTAGTCTTTATAGAGGGATGAAAAAATTTGAAAGCAACGCAAAGCAAAAAAAAGCAAAATCCCAAGCAACATATTTTTATCTTTTATTTTCAAGACGTTCATTTATGTAAAGACTTCTAAATAGTCCTTTACAATTCCACAATATTGTAACTACGATGAAAACATAATAATTTACGGATCGTAATATTTCGGCAAACTTCGGCAATCTTCGGCGGTCTTTTGATCACGATTATTCAAGGGAAATAATTAATTTTGTACATTAAAACTGGTAATTAATGCGGTAGCGTCTCTGATATTGAGTGTATGTTTAAGTCTTTAACAGATATTTAATGATGGAGGTAAAGCGTTCAAATAATATGATAGACCATTTAGTTGAGGTATATTTACTCGTAACTAGATACCGTCTGTGGCGTCTCGCCTGCATTTTTAAAGGATACTTTTGTATGTTAAATGAGAGAGGAGCTCGTGGCTAAGTAACAGCCGCACGGTTCGACCGATCAAAGGTTAAGCTGCGCTTGGCGGGGTCGGTCCGTGGATGGGTGACCATCTATGTCATAGCGAGACTCCTCCGTGCCTCGGAAAGCACGTTAAGCTGTTGGTCCTGGTTGTCATTTGTACATCTTTGATAATCGTTACGGGTAGTCAGAAGCCAGAAAGTCTGACAACCAGATTTACCAAGGGGTACCGTGTTACCCGGTAACTGGGTTGTGGAGGTCAGATAGGCAGTCGCTCCATGTAAAACATTGGTACTCAGCTGCATCCGGTTTAGACTTGAAGTCGACCCCAACATAGTTGGGAAAAGGCTTCAGACTTTCTGGCTTCTACCCGTAACGATTATCAAAGATGTACAAATGACAACCAGGACCAACAGCTTAACGTGCTTTCCGAGGCACGGAGGAGTCTCACTATGACATAGATGGTCACCCATCCAGGGACCGACTACGCCAAGCGCAGCTTAACTTGATCGGTCGAACCGTGCGGCTGTTACTAAGCCACGAGCTCCTCATGTATTTAAGTCAATATAAAAAAAAATGTCGTTACGACTTTTCTTCTTATGATGGCAGTATGATTTAATACTTAGATTACGGTGCGCGAAGTAGTTCCAAGGATGCGGATAACACCACGGATCAGTTAGTATTAATTATATAAATGCCAGCTATCATTGTGAAAGTGGACAATACAGCATTTGGAATGAAACATGAATTAAAACCATTCTGAACCTATCAAACAATATTCCAATAAGAAAAAAACCTTGTTCCTAAACAGATTAACTATAAATCATTACCTACATATTACAATTTACAGTGTCCCTCAAAAATCAACTTTAATGTTCAAATAATACAATTTATAATGGCTTGCCATAACTTTCTTGAAAATTCGAGTTTCTTAATACCCTGCCATCCTGCAAGAAAAGACTTGAGAATTCGAGTTTCCAAATAAAATTAAATCTGTCAAATTGTACTGAATAATTTAATTGAATTAAGTTCTCAAGAGGTTTGAAGTGTTCGATGAAGTTAATTAAAGAATCCAATTGTGTAATATTACATCATTAATTTTACAAGGAAATTAATGTTTAATACGCGGCATTTTGAAGTTTTGTGCTCCATTTATCGCAGTGGAAATGTAGGCTGGTTTATTGGAAAACCGATACTTTTCGAGGTTTGAAGTTTTGGAGTATGCAATTGGGAAATAGCTCCGCGATGCTTTGCCGTAATACTGAGCTATTTCAGAATTTATCGTGAGCCGTAATACGCTGCTTATTGGTGGTAGAATAAATAATATTTTACTAAGAAATTATTTCAACTTCGTACCTATTATATTGTTTGGGAATTAATCCAATGAATTGTACAGAATAGATATAAATGCATAAGTATAAAAAAAACATGCTCTATTTAAGATACAATAAAGGCAATGTTTTCAAATCATTTGTAACGTAAGTTATTTTTCCCAAAACATATTCTCAGATAAAAGACAAAAAACGCAAAAACAAGTATCTCTGAAGAAATTTCTGTCCAAATTTAGACTGAAAAAGACGAAAACATTAGGACTTATTTCATATTATAACGGAAAAATACCACGAAAGCAAATAAAGTACAATTTTCTTCGCGGACGATAAACAATTTGGTGAAAGTAAAAGAAGTTGAACAATATAAATAAAAATAAAAGGCAGCTCGCTTAAAAAATATTAGATTTTTATTTACCTTACTTACTTGCCTTAGAGATAAATTGAAGCGAATAAGGTCTCTGTTGAAGTATGAAAAACTGTTTGATAGTCAAAAATTACTAAATAGGTATAGTCATTAAATAGTCGGGTTAGTAATAAATTTGTAAAATAATATTCATTGTTATCTAAATGAGTTATTATTGTTATCTGACTAACGGTGAAGGAAAACATCGTGGGGAAACCTGGGTTTAAAGTTTGAGATCGCCAATCCGCCTTGAGCAAGCGTGGTGATCAATGCTCATGCCTTCTCTGTATGAGAAGAGGCCTGTGCCTAATAGTGGGACAATATATAGGCTGATGATGATGATTTAAATGAGTTTGTTTTCCTAAGGGGTAAAACGTCTGAACGATCGAGATGAAATTTGGTAATGTGTGAAGATCCCGGGTTTTAATGTAACACAATGTATGTTCTTACATTATATAGGATAGTTATCCAGGTATCAAGAAACCATTTACCGTCTTACTTAAAAAACCTGTTATCAGAATCTCACCTAATCCTTACTTTAACGCCGTAATCCAGGATTAAGCTACAACTTAATTTGGGATTAACGCTAAACACCATCGAGATATATCAATAGAGATGCAATCCCGAACATTACGCGGTCACAAAAACGTAACCATTTTTTAGAATGCAGACATAGCTTTGAAACTGTAAAATTATATCTATCTCTCTCACACTAACCGAAACGTAATATTCATGACATCTGTATGATAAGGATGACATTTACTACAAATTTGCCCATACATTTACTACAAATTTGCCCATATTATTATTAAAATCGTCCTGCTTTCACTCTGATAGATTCAAGCTGGCTACCAAGTGACAGATGTCATGAATTATGACTGGTCACAACCTTTATGGCACGCATTTTGCTTGGTGATTGCACATCTAGTTACTTTAGTAACATATATAAGTGTGATTTTTGGTAATCCTTTGTTAAGCTGCAGATTAAAAATTAATCGAACTTTATAAGTAAGATGGATAGTATTTAGGTACCTACCTATATATAACAAATGGAATAGATATCACCAAAGTGCGTTGCTAAGTCTGAGCACGGTTTCGCAATTTCCTGTGTGTTTCCCGCGTAATCGTGTCAGACGGATGTATGGCCGCCATTTTAACTTTCGACGAAGAAAGTTTTTCGCCTTTGCTTCGCGAGCTCAAAGAAAATAGTAAAGATACCTCAGTTCGTCATTGTCAGTGTACTTTGAAACTTTGAACAGATATTAGTCGGAGATCTTCGAGTTTTGCTCGTCTTTTTGTAATTAAGAGAAGTGTCGAAGTAAAATCTGTAACTTTGATAGCTTACACTGCATAACGGCTGAATCAATCTACATGAAATTTGGTATGAATTGAATATAGAGAGAACCCTGGAGACGGGTTTGGGCTACTTTCGATCCGAATGCGTTAAGCAGTTCAGAAGTTAAATCCGACTAGTAGTTTATTAATGAGTGCAAACGAATAATAATAATAGCCTTTATTCACACGAAAAATAAAGAATAATTACATCTAACAATCTTAATTTAAAGACATATCGACATTGGCAAAGGCTTCCTACATTTATTTCCAATCTGATCGGTTTAAAGCTTTCGTTGTCCATATTTTTCCTGTTATCGTCTTTATCTCGTCTCGTAAATGTAAATTGTAAAATTTTTAAGAAAAAAAAACAATATTCAAAACAATTATTTCAACAAGACCATTACAGGCTTATAAATAATTATGAGTCCGTCAGTAAGTCAAAAAAAAAGAATATTTGAAGCTATTTGCCCGTTCCAAAACGTAGATTCCTGTGGAGAAGACCGGGCGGGCAAGGAACTCTATGGTTACTCTTTTTTAACGTGTTTTAGTTACCAATATTTGTTTCAATCGAGAAAAAAAATTAGAGAACAATGTTCAGATTATCTGAACCAACTAAAAAATATAAAGGTTTTAACGCTATGCTAAAAATATACAGAAGTAACATTATACTAAATCTGTATTTCTTGACCCGCGAAACTGCTAGCCCGGCTCTTACAACTTAAGTACCCATTAAAGTACTTTTCGCAATTTTACACTGAAACTGCCATTACTGAATGAAATGAGACAGAATACTTTTCTGCTCTAAATAAGATGTCGTGTTTTGTTTAATAATGAATGTTGTAAATGTATCATCATCTGCCTAGCCTTTTCCCAACTAGGTTGGGGTCGGCTTCCAGTCTAAACCGGATGCAGCTGAGTACCAGTGTTTTACATGGAGCGACTGCCTATCTGACCGCCACAACCCAGTTACCGGGTAACACGGTACCCCTTGGTAAGATTGGTTGTCAGACTTTCTGGCTTCTGACTACCCGTAACGACTGTCAAAGATGTACAAATGACAACCGGGACCAACAGCTTAACGTGCTTTCCGAGGCACGGAGGAGTCTCGTTATGACATAGATGGTCACCCATCCACAGACCGACCGCGCCAAGCGCAGCTTAACCTTTGATCGATCGAACCGTGCGGCTGTTACTTAGCCACGAGCTCCTCAATAATATTGTAAACTAGCTTCTGCCAGCGACTTCGTCCGCGTGAAATAGTGGTGCTCCGCTCCTATTGGTCTTAGCGTGATGATATATAGCCTATAGCCTTCCTCGATAAATGGACTATCTAACACTGAAAGAATTATTTAAATCGGACCAGCGGTTCCTGAGATTAGCGCGTTTAAACAAAATGACAACATTTCCCTTCACTGCTCTGCTCCTATTGATTGTAGCGTGATGAAAAGTATACTATAACCATCTCAGGAGTATGACAAATAATTGCACCAAGTTTCGTTAAAATCCGTCGAGTAGTTTTTGTTTCTATAGAGTTTATACAGACAGACAGACAGACAAAAAATTTACTGATTGCATTTTTGGCATCAGTATCGATCCCTAATCACCCCCTGATAGTTATTTTGGAAATATATTTCATGTACAGAGTTGAACTCTCTACAGATTTATTATAAGTATAGAAGATGTATACTACTAATAATATAAATAAGAAAGTTTGTGAAGACGTATGTAGGTATGTTTGTTACTCTTTCATGTAAAACCCAAAAGCCTTGACCAACACCTCAGGAGGCTGTCGTTAGGCGGCTGGATCGAGACTAGGGACTTTGTTGCCCTTCTTACAAACATTTAAGAGATTTATAAAATACTAGCTTTGCGCCAGCGGCTTAACTCGCGTGTGAATGTAAGAGTTTTATACAAACTTTGCCGTAATTTTTCACCCCTTTAGGGGTAGAATTTTGGAAAATCCATTCTTATGGGATGCCTAAGTTATACAAAGAACAAACCCTCTAAGTTTCAGGTCTCTACGATCAGCGGTTTAGGCTGTGCGTTGATCCGTCAGTCATTCAGGACATAGTATTTTATATGTATAGATTTATAGAAAACTTCTGCCCACGGTTTTGACTGCGTGGTCTTCCGGATAAAACCGGGATATACTGGGATAAAAAGTACTCAATTGTTAATACTGGTTATAAACTATGTCAGTTAAATCCATTAAGTTGTTTTTGCCTAACAGAGTACCAAACATACACCCTCACCAACTTTCTCAAGTAGGATTTTAGTAAAGACACCTCACTATATCTACAAATATTATAAAAAAATACCCTTGTCTTTCTTCAATCCTTTGTTAAAGCTCTCATGGACATGTCGTTTGATACTTGACGGCATTTGCTACGTTCCATTGTCATGTTCGATTCGGATCGAGACATATTGGATTTGTGACGTCACGATCCCTTTTCAAAGTAATACAAATCAACATCACGTTACTTGAAAAATCTCCAAATCGACATAGTGATATGGTTTATGTAGAATATTTGTTTATTTGTAGGACTTGAATATTTTTAGATCGCACAAATACCGTTTACTAGCTATTCGCGTGGGGTTACTCGCAGCTTGGGAGAGCTACTTAACACACATGCATAAAACCTATACTATATGCTTCTCTAGAGATCAAACTATTTCCTTGCTAAATTCTGTCTAAACCGGTCCAGCCGTTTTGCCATGAAAGCGTGACAAACAGACTTAGTTAATTTCAAATTAACATATACGAGTATGTATTAACTAAATGAAATAAAACCTAGTAGCTAACAATAATATTCTCATTTGTTGAAACAAAACCCACGATTATTTCACATTATACCGCTGAGCGCGTAGCGTGTAAAGGCATAATATTTCAGGCTTAGCTCCATCCCGAAAAAAGTCCAAACCAATTCATTTAGAACCTTAGTCTTGTACAAAACAGTTCTCAAGTCGAGCTATTTCTCAAATTAAAGCACAATAGAGCCTTGAAGATGGAAAAAAGGCAAATTGTTAATAAATCTAAGTGAAAACGTTTCAGACTGAACCAAATACGGTCAATATTTCAGGGTCCCACGTTTCAATTTGTTGGATTGCGTGAAAAATCGAGAAGACGTTTCTTCTTGTACTGCGAAACACAGACATTTATTTCTATTTTGGTAATGTGAAATTGAAATGGGCATCGGAAAGCCTGGAGCGAAATTGCTCGGAATTATTTGCAACAAATTATTTTGTTATTACTCTAGTCTGTCCAGTTTTATATTAGAATTTAATGTTCGCAAAAATTCTTGTAAGCCATTGTTGTTGAAAAGTGAAGTGGAAGTGATATTCTGGAGACTGATAAAAGGCTCTTGGAGACGAAAAGAAAAAGGTTTTTCTTCTTCATACTTTTGATGTGGCTTCTTATTTTTTTGTATTTCAATGTACCACTTTTTAGAGTTCCTTTATAAGTACGCCGTGTCTGTCGGTCCGTGGTATAGCTCAGAGGTTCTTAGTACTAGAAAGCTGTAATTTAGTATGAATATGAGTATTGATCACGTCGATAAAGCGGTAATTAAACATTTGATTTTTTTCTCAAGCACTCCATCGTATAATTTTTTCCGATTTTGATCTCCTTTACAAAATATTAAGCTTTTAAGTGATTTTTTTTTGTTATTGTCGAACGTTTTTCCTTATAACTTCTTGGCCCTTCTTCTATTGGGCCTTCCTGCATGTATAAAAAACACACACACACAGAAGTAGCATATAATGAAGAAGCTAAAATAAAAAAAATGGTAAAGCTCTCTTTTCCTCTCATGAAGACAAGATTTATTCGCGAGGGTCATTTTAAAATACCAATCTTAGAGATACACAATAAATCTTGATTACATGTATCAAACTTTAAATAACAATTTAAATAAACAAAGCCTGGGCAGCCAGTTTACATATAGTTAAATTCAAACCCAACTAGCTTCGCTTCTATAAATTCCAAGTTAAACAAACCACAAAATAATACAATTAAAACGAACTGTCCAACGTTTCAGCTTTGAAGCTTTGCTGAAAATCAGCGCTGCAGTCAAACTGTTCAGCGGTTGCAAAGTCCCCTTTTGGCGAGTAGTGTGGTGCATACATTAACTATTTATAGACGCAAATGTGTACACTACTGCCATTACGACATCTGTTAGGGGAACAGAGCTCTTTTGTTTATTTATCCAGGACTAGATGCTTCCATGTTCCTGCTATCTCCATACAACATTTTAGTTAAAATAGTTCAGCCGTTTTATTATGAAAGCGTAGCCAATAGATAGACAGATAAAGTTAGGTTCACATTTATAATTAAGTGAGTATTGTATACCAAATACAAGAAAAGCTTCCCAAATAAGCTAAAAAAATTACAACGAGCTGCTTTACAAAACATCAGTAAACTGACATTTGTAAATTCAATAATAATCTTTGATCATCATCATCATCTGCCTAGTCTTTTCCCAATTATGTTAAAGACCGTTTCTCATTGAACTACTTAAATTTTAAATGAGCAAGCTGGCTATTAGACTTCTACAACCAATGATACCTATGGCTTGATACTCATGTTTTACTTATCTCCAAAAATAACAGAACGCAAACATAGGATTCTATTAAAAAAATAATTAAGTACAGCATATAAAAAAATCCAACAATACAAAAAGTCCCATTTCATCACACAAAAAACTAACAAACTAAACACGCGATACAAAACATAACCACTTATTGCTCTCACAACAATAGTCCATCAGATCTTCAATTGCCAGGCTTGCGTTGCCAAGATAATGTTTTGACAGCTCCCAAATTGCTCAGGACTTGTCCTTTGTGACCGGCAATGGGAGGTTGCATAACTCTGACGTCATAGCCAAGTAATAATGAAACATTTAGTTGGTATTAAAGTGACCCGCAGCTGGGATTGTTGTACTTTGTGAGTAGTTAGTGACAGGGTTAGTCTGAGCAATTTGATTGTGTAATCAGGTTACGGGTTGGTGAAGTTGAATAATGTTTCTGATTAAGAGTTACGGTACGGTACGGTACGGTATAATAAACCCTAAATGATTACGAATTTCACATGGAAATATTCTAGATTATATTTTCCACTAGATGACCCGTGATTATATTTTTGTCACCGTTTAAACCTTCCCTGGATTAGGACAAATATTTCACAGACACATTTCATCGCAAAACCAAAATCAGCTGATTCGGCCCAGCTGTTCTCGAGTTTTGGCGAGACTAACGAACATAATTTTTATTAATATAGATTATATTTTTTTTTACTTGTAGTACAAAATAAATTAGGTATTATGATAAATTTACTTTTAAACACATAATTATATGTATATAAATACGCCTATTTTCTCTGATTATTGACCTTTTGATCGCTAGAGTCATATATAGGTACATGACAAAGCAAAATGTATACTACAAGATGCAGGTGCCTTACCACTAGGCTGCCACGGCTTACATTTTAGAAAATAATTAATAATGAATAAATACTTTACATAAGCCGTTTGTGTAATGGATTTAAACATGATTACCTAGCGTGCAGTCTATCAAGTGGTATTCAGTTGTTCCATTATGTAAGTTGTCAGCAGTGGTTTGCAGTTTGAATTTGTGCCAAATTTGTGGCAATAAACTCGCTTCTCATTTGTAGGTATAATACGTATAAAATAATTGCCAATAATAAGGGTTTCATAACACCTCGAGAAACTCCTAAAAATATAGATTACGCGGAAATATATTACGCACCTGGAAAAAATATATTTGTCTCGCCTATAATTGTCTACAGGCTCCAAACTATCCCAATATCAAATTTTATTAAAATTGGTTGAGACATCTTATCGTGAAAGGGTAACAAATAAAAAAACTCACTTTTGCATTGACAACAATGGTTAAACTTATTTTAATTGAACTGTATTTTTTATGAGTTAGAACTCCGGATATTTCATCAACAATATGCTTTTGTTTATCTTATTATGAAGCACTTTTCTCATATCACCCAAAAGACTTAATTACTTGATGAGTTTTCCGTGTCCCACAAAGAGACAACGCAACTAATTTGGTTATGAATCATCATAATTACTTTACAGCTACATTAAGATGAAATGCTGGAATTAGAAATATATTCCAGCGCTTTGTATGACAAGCAAATTCACACAAACCAGTACCCATGATAAATTACTTGACATTATACCGTTCAGCTCATTTTAAACAGCATTAAGATTCATGGCCCGACACTGTAAACAAAGAAGTTAAAATTGCGGTTTTACAATCGGATTACGAACTTTAGTTATAAATTTTGTAAAAGCGTAAAGAATACTAAATCCATCGAACACGATCAAGAAGTTTCATGTTCAAATTCTGTTCTTTGTTTCAGATAAAATGATGGATTGGGCGCGAGAGACGATTAACGAGCAGTAGGTGGATGTGAGAAGACGTCAATATGCTTCACAGAACGTCATCTTCGAGACGACGGCGCGCTTCCAGAAGTGCTGCCACGTCACCTCAAGCTCGATCCCCGAGGGCATCAGCACAACCTTCACGAAGAGCATCGTTAGCAGCTACGGAAACTGACGAAGAAATGGAGCCAACTCCTCCTCCACAGAGAAGCCCACGAGCAAGCCTTGCGCCAGATGCCGCATTAGACTACCATCGCAGTCCACGACACTCCTTAGTGCCTGAACCTAGATCGGCGAGAAACTCTATAACACCTGATACGGCTTTACCAACGAGAAATACTCTAGCGCCATCCAGAAACAACTTAGCAGTTGATATGAACTACGGATCAAGACTCAGTCTAAATCCTCAAGACTTCAATAGAAGTCCAAGAAACAGTATTACACCAGATGCCAACGCCAGAAGTCCAAGACGAAGTTTGGTACCAGAGGGTACATCATGGAATCAGCCACGAAACTCCTTGGTGCCAGACGTAGGAAGAAGTCCACGTCATTCTGTAGCAAGTATTCAAATAGACCCCGCTCGAAGTCAGAAAGACTTAGGCCCAAGTCCGCGGACAAGTCCAAGAGGCAGTGTAGGACCAGAAGCTCCTCTTAAGAAAGACATCCAGGAAATGAACAGGAGTCCGAGGGGTTCTTTGATTCCTGATTCACAACGGAGTCCTCGAGGAAGTATTGCGCCATCAGAGCGGAGTGCGCGGGGTAGTCTGGTCACAGGAGATTGTGAGGCGAATAGGGTAAGCCCTAGGGGAAGCTTGACGCTGACATTTCAAGAGCCATTGGTTTCGCGAGAACGACGGCCGAGCGAGGACAGTCAGGCGGGTAAGTAAGTCGATTAGTCGCACCTTTGACGACACTGTACAAATATCTCAATTAGTCCGATTAATAGGCAGACTTAATATTTACGACACAAAATGAAGGTAAATTGGTGCCAACCCTGTTGGGATAGCGCCCGAAATCCTTGTCTTATTTAAATTATGTGGCTTGACGGATTTCTCGGAATAATCTCTATTTGGACAGCTAGTCGTGATTTGAATTATGTGCTTATTGTGAGAGTTAGGTCCTAAAGTCAATTTCCGTTTCTAAAGTACGTATAAATTTCGTAGTATAAGACCGATTTTTGACTATACTAAATAGCTAAAATTTTAAGTAATCTATCTCACGTATACTGCTCTTCTTTCCGGCAAACACTGATCAATTTAATGATTATCTCTATAGGTACTCGAGGCAGAAGCGTGTCTCCGTACAGGGCGTCTATTGGTGGCAGACAGACCGGCGCTGGAGCCCCCTCCGACACTGGGTCCCGGCGAGCCTCCAGCTCTGTAAGTCAGGTAAATTATCTCGAACATTATTTTACTATTTAGATATATAAGTTTAGTTAAATGGTCCAACGACCTTTGAAAGATAGTTAAACATTTTGAAGTACCATATAAGATAATCTAACGGAGTTCTGACGTATTCAGGACGCAGAAAACGTGGAAATGGTTATTGTGATGTATCTTAGGAAAAGCCTTACTAGGGGGTGTGTTGTTGCCAAACCCAGCTACCGGAATAACTGGGTTGTGAAGGTCAGAAAGGCAGTCGCTCCCTGTAAAATACTGGTACTCCAAATTAGTTGGGAAAAGGCCAGGCAAATGATGATGTCGGCAAAACCCTTTGCTGCAATAATTGACAATACAAATTTAACTGTTTTGGTTGAAGTGACTTCATAAAGCTAGGGTATAAAAGTTGACTATGGTCTTCCTCATTTAAAGAAAGTTTTATTTCCAGTTATACTCACGACCAGTAATGAAGACTCAACCATATAAACTGACGTTAAAGCCATCCTAGTTTCTAAAAGAGGTCATTAAATAATTACCTCTTTTAGAAACTAGGATGGTTTTATAAAGATAAAATTCATTTTATTAATTAATTTTATAAAGTACGGCTTCACCCGCGTGGACATTTTTTTTACACCTTGAGTTACATTATTCAAGTTTTAATAGGGATCCCCAATTATTTCTGGAAATAAATATAGCCTATGACACTTCATAAAGATGTAGCTTTCTAACGGTGAAAGAATTTTTAAAATCGGTCCAGTAGTTTTTGAGTTAAAACCCTTATTTGAGTTTTTGATTAGTTTATATAGCTAGCTGCGCTACATGCGTTGCAATGTTTTTTTTTGGGGTGAACCACACCTTATTACTTAGGGGTATAAAAATAGTTTACGTCCTATTCTCAGAGCTCAAACACAAAATTTTCAAAATTGACCGATTTTTGTTACAAACAGAGGAGTTTTGTTACAAACAAAGTTACACGAGATTTTTTTTATATTAGATTGTTATTTTTAATAATCAGGGACATACAGAATCTTTCTACGTATTGAATATAATAATAGTATCGTAAAAGTGTCAGAGATATTTATTTTCCACGCAAAGCCTTTAGGGTAAATATTTATTTTTATTTGATTCATCGTTAGAAGTAATAAGCAGTAAGTCCTTGAAACTAATAGACAGTTAAATTTCAAATAAATTATTCGTATTTCAAAATGGTAACAACAAAATTACTTCTACTAAAGCAGAGGCAATTCCAAATATCGTCAGACGTTGATAACCTAAAATACGAAAAGCAATTACGATGAAATGACTTAGATAATAATTTTAATACCTAAGTTTTGATATTTGTATAAATACATTTTTGACTTCGTAAATAAATCATTTAAGTTACGTTCAATATTTTAATATCGTATAGAAAAAAAAAGAAGATTTAAATAGAAGAAATTTTATTTTTTATTCGTTCGGGTTAAGAAAATTATAATAATAATTAACTCAAGAGCCAGAAAATTTCTTTAAAAAACTAGAAGGTGAATGACCAATAAATGGTGTTATAATTTTAAGTTTCGAACTAGTACATTAGTAATTACTAAGTTTTACATGCAACTAACTGCTTTAAACATGCAACATGCAGTAATTATGTTAGTACTTACATTAACTGCAACACTAATTAAGATTGATATTTCAAAAGAAATCTTGATTTAAATTAAGTGTGCTACTCACACTAGCTTTCAAATTATTATTCTAATTAAATAAGTGGGTATTAAAGTGATTAATCGTTCATGGTAAATATAAAGTAGTCTCGTAGCCGCGTAGCAATCGTAGTAGCACTACGCTTTCGTAGCCGAGGCGTAGTAGTAAGGTCTTCGGTTGCAGATAAAATATTGTAGTTCGACTTAGTTCGATGGATATTTTATTAGTAGTAATGGTAAAGTATATGAAATTCAGTCTGAAACTTCAAGGGAAGCAATCAAAAATATTGTTTTTTTCTCTCTTACTACTCTTTAACGGTTTTTTTATTGAATTTGTTGGTTTATGTATATTATATCTGTTTTAGTGAAAGTTGTGGCTTTAACGGTTTTAGGTAGGTACTTATTATTCGGAATCGATCCAGACATAATTAGGGGAATAAATTAAAAAAAAAATAGCTTGATGTGAACGTGCAAGTTTAATCTCATAATTTTAACAAATGTAGGTAGTAAGTCGATAAAAGTTTAAAAATAATATCAAAACTCAAATTGCCTCAACATTAAAATGCGATTTTTTTTAGGCGCTTGCGGGAGCACTATGGTCTATGGTTACATACATGGCAGTGGAGTACTAATCCCGATTGAAATTATAAAAGTACTCTGGGACAGATTGGGTTTGCATTAGACCCACAAGCTCCTTCATAACTAGTAACAAAGAAAGCATATATTCAAGACACCTCTACTCCTCAGGTATCGGGTGATGAACAGCGGCGTCTCTGCGGCGAGCAGGCCAAGTACAGCGACAGAACTGGCCTAGGGCTTGGCATGGGCCTCACAACCTACGGCTCCGTGGCCTACCAGCTGAAAGACGCCAACATGGAAGCTTCTGGAACCGTGGACTTTGTCTGCAGAGCTGCTAAGATCATGAATAGGACCAGTAAGTGTTATTTAGCTTTTAGATATCAGTAGCAGACCTGAGGAGCTCGTGGCTAAGTAACAGCCGCACGGTTCGACCGATCAATGGTTAAGCTGCGCTTGGCGCGGTCGGTCCATGGATGGGTGACCATCTATGTCATAGCGAGACTCCACCGTGCCTCGGAAAGCACGTTTAGCTGTTGGCCCAGTTGTCATTTGTAGATCTTTGACAGTCGTTACAGGTAGTCAGAAGCCAGACAGTCTGACAACCAGTCTTACCAGAGGGTATCGGGTTAACCGATAACTGAGTTTTGGTGTTAGGTATTCAGTCTCTCTATGTAAGAACACTGGTACTCAGCTGCATCAGGTTAGATTGAACGGCGACCCCAATATAGTTGGAAACAGGCTAGGCAAATGATAAACCATCGTCTCTTATCATACACCAAAAAAAAAACATCAAAATAGGTCAAGGTATTTTTGAGTTTTATACGGCAATTTATTTTTATATGTTATATACCCGTACCTATATATACCCTTTGCTGGCTTCCAAAGTATTTAAAGCCTTTTATTACACCCTTCAAAAAAATACAAAACTTAAAACTCTTGGGAGTGAATGAAAATAAAGTTTTTTTTACAAAAGAACTTTTTTTGAGCACCTGGGAATAAGCCTTAAAAACTTTCTTACATTAAACAAAAGGATAGATATTACTAAGACGGTTTTTGCTTCTTTCCAAAAAAAAACTAATAAAATTATCAAAGTTTATACCGTTGCAAATTAACTTCTTTCTTTGCTGAAAATATATTAAAGATTTACTAAGTGTTTCAAATATGATTCAACTAGTAGTATCTAAATATACACAGTTTAATTCAAAATTCATTTCTCAATGTTAAAGTTATTTACACTACCACTGAATTAAATCAAAATAAAATATATATTAATATATCATTTTAGACTATCATTAACTTTTTGATTGACTAGCGGTGAAGGAAAACAGCGTGAGAAAACCTGGACAAAAAGTTCGGGATCATCAATACGCCTCGAGCAAGCGTGGTTACCAATGCCCATGCCTTCTCTGTATGAGAAGACGCCTTTACCCAACAGTGGGATAGTGAAAAGGCCTATAATGATGATTATTAAGTTTTTGTCTCATATAATACTGTTAGCTAAGACAGAAACTCATTTTCCTTGTCATCATCATCATCATCATCAGCCTATATATTGTCCCACTGCTGGGCACAGGCGTCTTCTCATATTCTCATTTAAATTATTCATTATAAATTTTTTCAATTCAATTCAATTCAATTTATTTGCCATAAGTGCTGGTACAATTTAGGTCTTAACATAAATAATAATAGATTCGCAACTCTTAGTCATAATAATGTGACATGCAAACATTTTTGTTAGTACATAATTAAAATAATAATGATATGAAACGATAATGATGATATGACAATATTTGAATATTTTAGTACAATACGAACACATTTCATACAGACAGAATAGGAATGAATATTAATTAATAAATAAGTATCGTAATATAAATGTCAGATGATAAATGTATATGGTTTATATTGCTATAATTTTTTTAGCCCCTTGTTAAATATGTCATCAACTGAATAAAAGTTTTTTTCCCTTAGCCACACTTTGAGACTCCTTGTGAATTTACTAATTGGTAGTGTTTTATTACTCTCAGGTAAAGCATTAAATATTCGACAGCACATTGCGTAGCTGTTTTTACTGTATAATGCTGTCCTAGGAATTATGGGCATAACCAATCTATTCTTGTGTCTAGTACTTTTTGGAAACATTTCATGAGCTTTTGTAAATAACTCTGGGTGTATTTTAACAAATTTAGCGCATTCAAAGATATACAGACTTGGCAGGGTTACTATCTTAAATTTCTTAAAAAATGGTTTGCAAGACTCCCATGGGCGTATTCCAGCTATTGCTCGAATGCATCTTTTCTGTGCGATGAAAACCCTTTGACTTTCTGTTGAGTATCCCCATGTGATAAGCCCGTACCTCAACACAGAAAATTTTTTAATTTTTTAATTCAACACAAAGAATTTTAATTGCTTATAGTAGACCTGTGGTGTTAATTATTTATTCTAAAGGTATTATTTACCACATCAATTAATTAATGGAATAACGATTAAATGATACTAACTATCGATAAATATGGAAATTGTCGCGAAGTGAGAAAATATTCAATTACATTTTGAATATTGTATTACACTTTAAAATATACAACGATATTGGTATATTTTTTATTTTCGAAAATCTTTTAAACTTGATGTAGGTAGTAGGTACTTTCGGTAGCTACTAATTTTAAACAAATAAAAACAGATTTTCGGAATCAACAAGAGTTTATCCCTACAATAGCAACATTATGCTCTAATGAATATGATCACATGTCACGTCAATGTGTTTAGCAATTCAAGCTTAATGTTAAAACAAATAAGATTCAATTTGCGATATCATTGTTCTTCTACATGTAATGCTTTTGTTTCAGTTCTCATGACGGTGTTCCTGGTGTTCCTGTCTACCCTGCCTATTATTATGATGATCATGGGTGAGTTACTACTATGAAATATTACTAGCTATTTTATACTACTTCACGTAGGGTCGTTGCGCCGGTTAGCGACCACTTAGCTGACTTGCGCACTTTGAAGGAATTAAAAACTACTTAATATGTACGCAAAATCGTTACTGTCCATATAAATGATTCAGAAATATAGTCAAGATGCGTATAAATAAATAAAAATAATACACTTCCATATATAAATTTGGAAAAAATATCGAAAATGTGCAAAAATAGCCAAAACGTCAGTTACCGACCACTTTGGTCAGTATGCGACCACTCGATGCCAGTTACCGACCACTATTTTAAAGGTGTTTTTTTTATTATAAGGCTATTATTATTGATGCAAAAATAAATTAAACATATTTATAAACAAATAATCATCAACACCAATAATGATTTTTCATTGTTTTTTTAAATATAATATTGATTATCTCGAGCTTGGATTGAAAGCCACTTTAATTCGCTTTTCACTCTTCGCATGTAATACTGGGTCATTCTGGTCTTTTGGTCTCGTTATCGTCCCGTTTTCTTCCTCTTAGTAGACCCTCTATACTATTCTATAGTAATTCGAGGAATCCGACGTACCTGATATCATCAGCCTATGGTTTTCCCAAGTATCTTGGGGTTGGTTACCAGTCCCAACAGATGCAGTTGAACACACATGGAATGACTGCCTATCTAACCTCCACTTTCTAATTACCACGTATCCCGATACCTTTCTGTAAGAGAGAGGATGTCACACCTGGGTTCTGACTTCCCGCAATATCAACTGCCTAGCCTTTTGCCAAATCGTTAAATTAATCGTCGTAACGATTATCAAAGTTGTCAAAGTCAAAATTACAGCTGGGACCAACAGTTTAACATGTTTCTGAAACACGAAGGAGTCTCCGTATTATTTAGATGGTCACCCATCCACAAACCAACCGCGGCAAGCAGAGCTTTACTTTGACTTTCAAAGGTATGTTTTGAAGGATCTTAACTCAAATGTTATTTATTACATACTACACCATGGTGAACGCTAACTGATGTCAAATTCCATAGATTATTGCTCACAAACCGCGCGCGGCCACATATTTGCACTGATTTTGAGAGGCATTTGTCAAAAATTTACAAAGAAAACAAGTGGTCGTTTACTGAAAAAACGTATCTTCATGCCTAAGTTATACTATATCCAAAAATATGTAATCATAATTTGAAACCTTGGGATCATAATTAACAAAATGAAATAAGACTGAAGCAATCAGTATACGGCCACCCGGCCGCTTACTGACGCATCAGTTACAATTACGTTTCAGTAAGCGACCACTGGATTTTAGTGAAAAATAAGATAAAAATCAGCAAAATTATTATTAAATAATCGAAATCACTAAATAATTGAACTAACCACGCTTTAATATTGGTTAAACATACAATACAAACTACCAAAACATATCATTGAACGCGGTCCGTCGCGCTGTTTTATTTGCAAATTCACTGTATTTTCGCACATCACCGATTATCACGAAAATTGAAAGGCTTTTTTCTAAGTTAGGTAAAAGCATTTAATTTAAAATGTATTAAATACTAAATGCTTAACTATTCCAAAGTTATTTGGTATATTTTTTTTATGGTTATGTCTCATAGAAATGTTATTATCCTTAATTAAAGAAACCTAGTCGGTCAAGTGGTCGGTAACCGAAGGTGGTCGCGTAACCGACGCATTGACCCTACTCGTATAAAAAATATCTTATGTTCTTCCTCAGTCTATCTCATCTGTATCCATACTGAATTTTATCTAAATTACATGAACCATTGTTAAGATAATGTCTTACCTCTTTTAACGCATACTTTGTGTATGAAGAATTGTGTTTGAAACGTTAAAATTTCCTTGGAAAAGTGTGAAGGGAAGCAAAAAGCAATTTTTCTAATTATGTATTTGAGTGCGTTCGGCAGCATCGCACCTGATGTTGACTGATGATGCTGCCGAGGACGGATCATGCACGCTCAAATAGTGCCTATACACTCTCTCCTTGTATTTTTTGTGTTCATTTGTAGTCTTCGTTCTTCTCGTTACTTTTTTACCATCAATTACAAAAACAAAAATGTTTTCAATTCAAAATTCAAAATGTTTTCTTTATATAAACAGAAGAGATAAAATGTGCCTTATCAAAACAATATTTTTAAACCTAGAATAATGATATCACATCAGCAACGCGTCTTCTCGCAATCGATATCTTTTATCTCTTATCAAAACCGCGATAACGACAAAGCTGCAAACAGATCGCTTTCCAAAGAAAACCAAGTAGTAACCATTATTTCTAATAGCCGAATTTATCTCCCAATATCTAGACATCAATACATTTTTCAGGACTTTTATAAAAGTGAAGATTGTTAGGATAGTCGGTCTGAAACTCGCAGACGTCTTTACGAGTTCGTCGATAAAGGACTCGTATTCGTTTAGCTAATAGAAAATTGATGCTGGTTTGAAAATGTCTGACCGCCCAAACCTTTCGCGGGGGAGGCTTTTAGCGTAACATTTTATTGGTATACGATCGTAATATAGGCGTTATTTATGACTTCCACGAAAAAAAGAGGATGGTTAGAACCTTAAGTTATTATTTTAGATATATAGCTAGTAAAGAGATAGATTATTCAACAGATAAATATATACAAAGGAACTATTTAACGCACTCGGATAAAAAGTAAACCGTAACCGTCTTCTGGGAAAAATCTATTTGTATATTTAATTTCATCCGAATCGATTCATCTGTTTTACCGTGAAAGCGTAACAAACTCATTTTTGCATTGATTATACTAGTTAAGTAGTTAGGATAGAATTTAATTGTTGCTGAAGAGTTTGTTGCGCTACTTCTTCTTCCCAGCAAAACACGTAGGAAGCGGTGAACGGTGGGTGTTTTAGGGGCTGTCTTTTGGAAAATTGTCATTCAAAATCTATTGATTTTTCACCTAGTTTGAATAAATGACTTTTGAACAATAGAAACGTAACACAGTAAGTTTACCTATATAATTATTTAGGTACGTATAACATGGTAGACACAATGCCACGCAATCTTTGACGAGGAAAGGAATTGTAAAGATAGCGAACGACCGCAAATTACGCCAAGGCTTCGTCATTTAGACGAATACGCACTAAAATTTAAGTCAGAATTACGCTAAAATAACCTTTATTTCAAAGAGAATTTTCCTATTAGAAGTCTCAAGTATAACATTACTGCATCGAATTTAAAACTCGAGTGTAAAAAAATAATCTTCTTAAAAGATTATTACAAACATCGTTTTACGTCATTACATTTACATTAATATTGTCTGAGATCATAACCTTTTTTGGAAAATCATCAAATCATCTGACCATCTAAATGAGAGTCTAACACTTCCTCCTACTGTGGGTGGAGTGGGAAAAAGTATCAGACTTTTATTAAATAAAACCCATCCATCCTTCCTTCGCTCTTTGCATTCCAGGGTAGCGGTAACTCTGTCGAACTATCCGACAACCCAATAGAAACGTTAAGAAATTAATGTCGAGCTCTTTCAATTGTTTACAACCAAAGACTTTGACGTTGCAAGTGTAAAAGTGATTTTTAACATCCTTATTACAAAGTAAAAAAAATGCAGTTGAATTTTTGGATTTTTGTCGCTCTTATGTTCATCACAACGGTAAAACAATATTTAGCAGCAAGCATCCCGAGTACAGTCAACGAGATAAAGCTTTAACCAAAGTTGACATAAATCTGATAAGTCCGTGCCGACAAGATGCCACCGTAATGAAATAACGGACTGACAGACACCACAAAATGGCGACCGAAAAAAATGTTACGAAAAAGTTTGTAAATAAGTTTATTGATTAAAAGGAGGTTCTAATGGCGGTCGTCGAGAAGTTGTGGTGGTGTTTGATTGAAGTTACCGAGTTTAGACAAGTTTGACTTAGTTTAAGGGCAAGAGGGATGTCGGCAAATTTTGTTCAGCTTTTGAATAGATAACGATAATAATAGCTTTATTTCTGTAATAAATTTAAGTTTTTTTGTTCATTTTTTGTTGTACTCTGTTATGTTATAAATTTATAAGGAGCTAAAAAGCCTCCCACCCTCTGAATTTTGTGAGTCTATACGCTTAAGGTTAGATTGTCACTCAACCTCTTGAGTTTTTCTCTGTTGTTTTTATTTCAAATCCATGCAACATTATACTAAAAATAATACAGATATTTATCAAATTAAGCAATTTATCCCTCCTAAAATATACATTTAATAAACTAAATTCGCCCTTTTATTAAATTTTATCACACTGACAGTTCCGTCCCCTAAAATACTATCACTAACTTCAGAACCGAACCCGCAGCTACAACCCGACATCTCCCAAAGTCACAACTGATCATTAATTCCGCACACAAGTTCAGCGTGGCCCGTGAAATCGCACATGAATATTCAAATTAATTAATACACAGCTGATCGAACTGTTTCACTCGATTGTACCTTGCCCCAATAAGCTCCGAGCAGAGTTGCTCATTACAAAACCGATCTGTTTCTGACAGGGTAATTAAATTGAAGTGTGCTTTGTGTATTCAAAGGCTTTTAAATAATGTTCTTGAACTAGAAGCTTGCTATTTTCTTATAGCTAAAGTATGGATCGTAAGTGTTAAGAAACCTATTTATAGACAAATAGCTTTTTTCTGTTTTTTTCTTTTACCCGCGGCCTGAGGGAACTACTTAATGCACCTCTAAGATCCCATCTACTTCTGTACCAAATTTTATCCATATCGGTTTAGCCGTTTTTCCGTAAAACCGTAATAAACAAACTCACTTTTATAATAGTTAGGATAAGTAATTTGTTATGTTAAAATGTTTAGTGTGGTGAAATAATTTGTCTAAGACGTCAGATTAGATAGAAAAAGAAACATTTGACACAACAACACATTACCACAGTTTATCCCACATTGATATATTAGTCCATTGAAATGTTACATTTTTTAGGCCTAACCTTGCGTTTTTTAGAGGACGCAATTTTATTTTTTTGATGTGTAGGGGGGGTCAGTGTAAAGCTAAAACCAAGTTTGTGGGGTCGCCACCCTTGTCCCCCGGCCGCCATCTTGAAAATAGGGGTTGAAATGGTTTTTACGATATATCTCTTAAACTATTAATTTAATAAAAAAAAAATTTAGCATTTTTTGTTGCAAATTAAATTCTCTACAACTTTGGTCCAGAAACTTTTTGTCGTAGAACTATAAATAAAAAAGTTATAAGCGAAAAGGTTCAGAACCTTCAGGCCTTACTACCTGTTATTTCGTAGCGTTTCTTTATATTTTCTGGAACATTTACCATAGAAATGTAAATATTTTTTTATACCATCAGAAAATAGAGATTTCAACAAACAAAAAGGCCACCGACTTTTTAAAAAAAAGTGATATTTTGACACGAGAATTTTCGATTGAAAATTAGGGTGTTTTTTCGATATTAAGTCAAAATAAGGATAAAAAATAATTATTTTAAATAAAATAAATTACAGTGTGTTTGGGACATAAAAAGGCAAGTTTTCACCAAATTTCGTGGAAAAAAAATAATTATTGTAAAAGATAAAAATTAAACTCCAAAAACTTGGTTTTTTGAATTTTTCACATAAATTTTGAGGTTATGTGAAAAAGTGTCAATACAAAAGTTGTAGGTCTTTTTATTACCTACAATTTTGCCATTTAACTTTTTTTCATAGGACTTGTAGTTTTGCCGGAAATTGAGATATACCATTTTTTTAACTTTAAACCCCCTCTCCCCCCACTTCCCGACCTCAGATCACCCGTAATTTATTTTTCCTATCATTTTTATTATATTTTCCTCCTTTTCCAATGGGTTTCATCCTACTATTATTTTATTCACTTTTTACCGTTTTTAGAGGCTAAAAGCACTGGCCTATTACTTCGGAGCGCTGTAAAACCTTAGCTATTGACTTAATGAAAAAATGTTGTTAATAAAAGTTGTTCCTCAAAAAACGATCTACAAAAATGGTCTGATATCATTTTTTCGTAAAATGTTAAAAAAAAGTTATATCGAAAAATATATTTTTTTTTCAGGAATTCTGAACATTTTCGCTTATAACTTTTTTATTTATAGTTCTATGACAAAAAGTTGCGGATCAAAGTTGTAGAGAATTTAATTTGCAACAAAAATTTCAAGATTTTTTTTAAATCGGATAAACAGTTTAGGAGATATATCGTGAAAACCTTTTCAACCCCTATTTTCAAGATGGCGGCCGGGGGACAAGGGTGGCGACCCCACAAACTTGGTTTTAGCTTTACACTGACCCCCCCTACACATCAGAAAAATAAAATTGCGTCCTCTAAAAAACGCAACCCCAAATGTAACTTTTCAATGGACTATATAGTAAAGAAGAAATTAAAGCTATAAGTGGAATACAGTGTCCCGTTCTGTGACATAAGTCCACACTTAAAATCTTTCTTTTTATATACAGGCTATTTAAGCATATTTATTACGTTTTTATATGTAATTATACTAATTAAACTTATTCTTGAAAAAATGACGCAACCTTGTGTTTAAAAACCTGTATTTTATTAAAAGCTTACCCTGAACCATTATGTATTCACAAGGAATGTAAAATATAAACAAAATAACCCTTCCTTTTAGTGGATCAGCTTTACACCATAACCAAATAAAACCTAACACACGGTCGAATATAACGATAAACCAATCTTTTTAGGTAAAACCTTCACCAAAATTATGATTATTCGTTTCCAGTTTTTGTGTACGTATCGACAATAACATCGAGTGAAAAACGCTCATTCGATGTTGAACAGGAATCGATCGATTGTACCTACTACAAATATTTGTACAGTCAGGCACGGTTTAATCAACACGCTGATCGGCAAATCCGGTGCGTACTGCTATAATCCGGTTCCGTGCGGAACCGGCCACGGGAATTAGGTCGGCGACACATTATTGGAATCTTGTTGATTGTACTGGGTCCTAGCTTTGACCCACTTCGGATACCGTGATAACCTACGGTGGACTCAACCCTCTTCCTAGAATGTTCTACGTTGGCTTATATAGTTATTTTACGCAGATACATAGATTATGTTCTCCTATATAAATAAAGTTAATATTGGTATGTTTCTCCTCTATGGTTCCCAAGCCATTCAACCGATTGTGAAAAAACTTTTGTGGGTTCTACTGTGTACTCCACGTTGTTGCTAAAACCGTGGCATTGCAACGCAAGCCGAATGCAGCTAGTAACTATAATATTTTTTATCTAATTTTATTTCTATCTTTTAATCTAACTGTCCTATAAAATTCCCGAGATCAATCATATTTCCTTATCAATTTCATCAAAAATTTCAAGTCTCGCTCAATCCGTTTTACCGTGGAAGCCTAATAAACAAAGTCATATTCGCATTAATAATGTCATTTAAGATATATAGGATATATATTTTAGTGTTCAGCCTACTAGCTAGCTAAAATTAGGTCACCTATGCACTTCCTTTATAAATTGCATGAGTTATCAAAGCTTCAGAGACATAGAAGCAGGATATTGAATCTTCCCACATTACCTGAGGACGATGAGGAAATTGTACATATCGAGTACATTACATCACGAGTTTATAACTTCGTTCAACAATGTTATCGGGAAAATACTGCTCCGTTGCATAATTATTTTTAAATAATTATAGAAGTTAAACAAATAATAAAAATATTTTTATTAATATTTCGGTCGACATTATCATCATCAACTTTTTTTTACTTCGGTTCAAAGTTGAACATAAGCCTGGCCTTATGTGTGCCATATTGTCCGGTCCCTCAACTAAACGGCTGACTTAACAAATAAATTATTAGACTCGAACGATTTTATTTATATGAACATACCTACCTTCCTTTCATTACTCCTCAATACAAATTAAAAAAAATGCGATAACCGTCAAAAAATCCTAAAAAGTAATTTACTTTTATTTTGTTTTATGTTTAAACTAGCTTCTGCCCGCTCCTATTGGTTTTAGCGTGATGATATATAACCTATGGCCTTCCTCAATAAATGGGCTATCTAACACTGAAATAATTTTTCAAACCGTACCAGTAGTTCCTTAGATTAGCGCGTTCAAGCAAACAAACTCTCCAGCTTTATTATATTAGTATAGATTACAAACAATAGGAATGTTTCTTCAGCCTAATAAACATATAAACATATGTTCCTAGGTGTCCACTACCTCCGGGACTGTCCGGCAGAACCTCGGCTGCCAGTCTACATGATCGTGGGAGGAGTGTCTGGGGGCGCCGGTCTAAGCTGGCTGCTGTTCACCCAACTCTTCGGCAGGAACTCTAACTCGTCCGCCAGCGTGCCTGAGAAGATCCTCGCATATTTACTTACATTGTTCCTGATGGCCTGGTAAGTCGCATCATAGTCATCAGTAACTCAATGCAACATCGACCGTACCTATAGCGTGTCGCTTCGGACTGCTCTTAGCTAGATACATAAAGAGTAAGGAGTCTTGTGTACCTGCCACCCGCCATTTTGAATGATTCTTGCTTTGGTATGGTTTGATAGTTTAAGTGTAATGGAATATGACAAATAAAAAATATTTCTGCACTAAAATACTATTTACGACATTAGTGACAAGCTGAAAAAAAATGAGGTCGAAAGAAAAACTAAGAATATACATATTATTTATATGCTACATGGGGGACGGTACACGAAATGGTATACTATGCTAACAATCTACAAATCTCTGTACAAATTAAGAAAAATAAACCCATATATATTATTCTGTGTCTGTGTGGTTAAAGTTTAAGAAAAAATCGGAACGAAAAATAATTTTGTTACTGAAGAATAAGTAGTAGTTCTAAAGTGACAAAATGATATTTCGTTGAATAATGTCGAAAATATAATACGGAGCAACTAACCCACATTTCGAAAGCACTAATCAAATTATAAAACCACAAACGTTGGCTTTGACGGGCTGAACAAAACAAATTATATTTATGAATAACAATGTAAAAGTAATTAGAAATTCTAATTCAAACCTAATTCCCTTATAACCCTACATTTGTAGCAAAAGTCTCATTAATTTATCAGAGCGATAATTCTGAATCAAATTGTCAGTTTATATAGGAAACCTATCAAAATTTGCTAAAACCAAGTTGTTGGAATAGCTGATAAATAATGAGAACAACGTATATTTCTCACAAAAAAAAAAAAAACAAAAAATGCATCCAGGAAAAGTTTTAACCAATAAACATAGATATATATGTTACTAAAGTAACTAGATGTGCAATCACCAAGCAAAATGCTTGCCATAAAGGTTCTGACCAGTCATAATTCATGACATCTGTCCCTTGGTAGCCAGCTTGAATCTATCAGAGTGACAGCAGGACGATTTTAACAATAATATGGGCAAATTTGTAGTAAATGTATGAGCAAATTTGTAGTAAATGCCATCCTTATCATACAGATGTCATGAACATTACGTTTCGGTTAGTGTGAGAGAGATAGATATAATTTTACATCAAAATGATTACTAGTTTCAAAGCTACGTCTGCATTCTAAACAATGGTTACGTTTTTGTGACCGCGTAATGTTCGGGATTTCATCTCTATGGATATATCTCGATGCCAATAAATAATAAATAAATTAGTGAATATGTTTCATAAACGATAACTTCTTTTTAGTACTACTTAAAAATACGTGTTTGTTAAAAAAATATTAAGTTTATTTTGTCAAAATTTGCGCACTGGTTAAAAACTTTTCCAGCATAATTATTATAAAAAATAATACAAAATAATAGCTATTGTGACTTTTTTGAGTTGTGGATCGCTGGTGCCTTTTTTTGGATGGGATATCATCAAATGACTCCTCCTACCATGAATGTCGAGAAAGGAAGTGTCAGACTCTTACTGACTAAAACCCATCCATGTTCCTTCCTCAGCCCTTTCTATTCCAGGGGCGCAGTAACTCTTTCGAAAATCCCGCAGCCCCGGCAGGGGATCGCTGGTGACTACGCTGTACCTGATTTTAAAATATTAATTCGAAAGCTGGTTTTAC
The DNA here is from genome assembly GCA_963891755.1 of Pyrrhia umbra. Lineage (NCBI taxonomy): Eukaryota > Metazoa > Arthropoda > Insecta > Lepidoptera > Noctuidae > Pyrrhia > Pyrrhia umbra. The sequence goes on from OY982925.1 coordinate 1,254,854, forward strand.
AAACAACACAATCGATTTAATTTACTACTTTAATATTCAATTAAGTTTCATAACTCATGAACTGAAAACCAATCAAAAACTTATTTACGACAGACACAAAAATATGGACGAATTTCACGTTTGTGGAAACGGAAACTTGTTTTACTTTATTTAAGGGTAAAGTAGTTTAATAGCAGTTTGGAAGTTTATTTTATGCCGTCGTTAACTACACTTTGGAGCAAAATATTGGGACATCCCGATAATTTAAATGTAATTTTAGAGATGATTTTTACAGCAGCAAAAATACGTATATCATGCAAAGAAAATATGAATTTTAAAATGTGTACTTATAAAACATGATAATTAGCATTCAGGGATAATGTAGTTTTCAATTAGTGAAAGAATTTTCTGGAATTATTCCAGTAGTTACTAACAAACTGGCTATTTTTAGCTCTTTTTATGTCATTAGTATAGGTAGTATTTGTAAAATGTACTGTAAAATACAATAGTGTTAAAAATAATCTTCTTCTATACTTATAATAAATCTGTAGAGAGGTCAATTCTGTACATGAAATATATTTCTAAAATAACTATCAGGGGGTGATTAGGGATCGATACTGATGCCAAAAATGCAATCAGTAAAATTTTTGTCTGTCTGTCTGTCTGTATAAACTCTATAGAAACAAAAACTACTGGACGGATTTTAACGAAACTTGGTACAACTATTTGTCATACTCCTGAGATGGTTATAGTATACTTTTCATCACGCTACAATGAATAGGAGCAGAGCAGTGAAGGGAAATGTTGTCATTTTGTTTAAACGCGCTAATCTCAGGAACCGCTGGTCCGATTTGAAAAAATCTTTCAGTATTAGATAGTCCATTTATCGAGGAAGGCTATAGTATAGCCTATAGCCTTCCTCTTCCTTTATCATCACGCTAAGACCAATAGGAGCGGAGCACCACTATTCCACGCGGACGAAGTCGCTGGCAGAAGCTAGTAAATTATAAAATAGAATCAAAATATGTCGTGGTAATTATTATTATAGCCAAAATCTAACTAGGTGTGGTTGTTAATGATGGTCGCAAGTGTAGTTGACAATGTCGTTATTTCTTTGAAATAGTTCGTGAACTTCAGATTATGTATTATAATGTGAAAAATTTGCAAATACAATTTATTTTGCTAGATTGGTTTTGTTTTTGTTGCCTACTTTGAATAAGAATGAGGTTGCCAAATAGTTTTATTGTTTTGTGTCTTTCTATTTTGTCGCGTTTATTTGGAAATAAACAGCTTAAAACAAGTTTGATAGAACTAGTACCTTACAAGACTACCAAACGTAGTACCTATCGAGATTGATTTAGTGAAGGTGTGTTCATAAGGGTACATATTGGTTTGTGAATTATTATACATATCGGTCTATATTATTAGTAGAATCAACATCACCGTCGGAATAAAAAAGGCTGAAGAAAGAATATGGATGGGTTTTAGTCAGTAGCACTCCCTTCCGCCCCACCATTGATGGTTTCCTATCCAAAAAAGGGCTTCTTAGGGAAGACTAGCACTGCAGAATTTGTTCTCATAAATGTTGCTGCATTATGCTGAAAGAAGTTTGGGGGCTGGTTACCACAACTCCATGACAAAGCACTTATTTTGCATTAGGTACCTCAGCTCCTCATGAAAAGCCAGTTCTACTAACTATCTCTTGGATAATACCTGGGTTACCGAAGTACTTAGCCCTGTATGTGGTGTTGTTGGGCATTGATAGTACATGTATCACTTTTCCCTCTTCCCACATGATAGTGAGATGTTTAAATAACACTATTAATTAAAATGTCCAAAAAAGTAATAATAATGTCCATAACCACATGATATATTAAAATATTGAATAGATTGAAGGGTGCAGATGTTTCTAAGATAGAATAATAAAAACGTCTCGTCATTGTGAAGATCAATCAATCTGAAGACACAGAGCTTCAGTATCGAAAACTGAGCTGTCATTCTGAAAGATTTGATTTCAATCATTTTCAGATGGATTTTTTGTTACATATTACGATTATTATTTTATTCAATAAGCGTTTTATTTTGCACTTATTTATTTGTGTTGTCAATTATATCTACACATATAATTAAATTGGCAACCCCATAAATAAATAATCTACAAAAGTATAACTGTGCAGTTTAATTAATAATGTTATTAGGTTTTTTATCCCATCTTTCGAGTATTTTATAATGTTTACGTAATTCACACGTGATTTCTTAACCTAAAATAGACATATATTTCGAGAATTATTAAAATTAAATCCTTACTGCGGCTTTAACTGTAATATTCCCAATTAGACTTTGTCTGACTCGCGAAACAAACCAAGAACTTTAACCTCAGCATTCATTCTTACAACCACTAGACCAACAATACCATGTTCATATTTAAGATCTACAAAATCCGTATCAAGTACACCTCCTCTAACAGGTTTGCTGTTGGCAACTACTGGACATTGGGCATCATGTGGCCAGACTACACTCCAACACTGTTCGAGCCGAACCAGTGGTGCCACAGAACTCTGTACGTGTTCTCGCTGACACAGCTGGGAGTGGTGTGGGGGCTGATGGCCTTGGTGCTGCTAGTCTTGCTGGCTCTAGCCGTATGTCAGGTAATGGCTCAGGTATACTATGACAATTAATACCTTATTATTGCTGTAGTAGGTCATATTTTGTGTTGTAATTATGTTATTTTGTCATGGTGGCCTAGAGGCGTTTGCACCTCAAGTAGGAATTTGCAGGATCGAATCCTGGCAAGTACCAATGGAAATTAAAAATTCGAACTCCATTTTTTTTTGCATTGTGGTTCACTCACATTATATTAAAGTATAAACAAGCATATAAAAAGTTCAAATAAGTTTATTACAGGAATACTTTGTGTATTAAGATTCTGAAAGTTAATACCTACTGAAAAAAGGGTTCGGATATATTGGGTGGAGAGGTTATATAAAGTTTTTAAATTATATAGTCCGTCGTAATACCATAGATGTTTTTATATTGAAGAGCTTTTTATACTTTAGTTTAAAGATAAATAAGAGTAGAATATATAAATAATGTTTTGGTCCAGGTATTCGGTTGTGGCTGGCTAGGACCGCCAAGATACAAGTAGCAACGGCGCAGCGTCGTGCTAGAGCTATGGCACAGGAACATCAACAACACCATGGACGTGGCCGGCGCTCTGCTGCCCTTCACGCAGGTCGTGCGCCCCGAGCTCACCATCCACGTGCAAGAGGTCCTCACGCAAGCAGACAAGGAAGCAGACGGGCCCAAACCAAAGAACACAATCCCAGAAATTAATGAACCTAGTGACAAAGACGATGAAGTGAAAACTCCTACGAAAAACGTTGACAACACAAAAAGTGTACATATAAACAAAAGTGTTAATGACAATGCTAGTAGAGAATACTATGACAAAAGTGCTAACGGTAAGAATAGTGAAGTGAGGAGCTGCGATGTGGTGACTATGAAGAATCCTAGGAAAGGCAGCCCTGCCTGATGGTTGTTCGTCGTGCTGCCACCGCACGGCAAAAAGCATGTACATTTCGAAGCAACAGATAAGATATATTATTTCTAAATTGCTATGGACAATTCCACTGTCGAGCTAAATGTCGAACCAAGTTTTAATATTGGTGTAAAATATAAATATAAAAGTACGTCATTATTTTTTATTACGGGATAAGAACGACGATGTCTTGTCTATTAAAATTTGAAAGCGGACTATAAAATTACATGAAACATTTATTTTAAAAAGATTTTCTTAGATAAAAGTAGACAGTTTTATTGTTGGGACCAGAAGTTGGCTTCAGAAAATCTTTCTTAAAAACTTTATTCTGAAACGAAATCTGTATAGCTATTATCCGCTTTTAAAATGTTCGCACGTTAAGAATACCTTTTTAAACTTTTTAGCCCACTATCTAAATAAAAGAAAAAAGAAACCCTCTGTGTCTGACAGTTGGAATCTAGGTTTAGGCAAGACCGCTGGGAAAAAAACTTTTGGACTAAATATATTTGTCTTAAAAAAAGTTAAATAAACTAAAAGTATTTAGATGTAGTTCGATATTTATGCTCGCCAGTGTACCGTTGCTTGACTGTTACTGCTTTTCGACTCCGTGCTCAAACCGCTGTCTATAACTGTACTTTTAACATAGTATATATCTTAAAAATATGCATAAATAATAACATAGTATATGTGATAGTAGTTTTAATTTCATATCATTATTTTGTCAAGGTACGTGTGCCGGTTCTTTATAGTTAAGATACAACGAATATTTATTAGATATTAGTGCTTTTTATATTGTATTGTAAATATTGGGATTGAAATCATTATATGGTAGGTGTATCATATCAGCTTACGTATAGTAGTGAACACATATCCTCTATATAGAGTAGTATTATAAAAGAGTACAGGAACGTTTTGATGTATGACACGTCCGGAGAATAAAGAAAAAAAGTATTTACGAATTCACTCATAATATTCATATTCCATTGGCCCTCGCCACCACGAACCACTTGCGATAAATAAGCAATTTTCGAATGGAGTAAAGGTACTCGTTTCTTATATATTTTTTATAAGCTGCCCGCGACTTCGATAAAAAAATATCGTATGTGTTAATCCAAGTTACAAAAGTATGTATGTGTATCAAACATTTAAATCCATTGTGTAGATTCTACGTGAATGATTAACAAACAAAGAAACAAAGCATTTATAATAATTAGTAAGGGTTTAAATCGATGACTTTATGAAATTAAAATAACTTTATGGAATATGAAATGCTAATAAATAGATTTTTTTGCATTTTGAATATCAAATTTTGCTTAGGTATGGATGTATAATTTGTAATAATTTCTCCCCTGTGGGTGGAATGGTAGGAAAAACGGTAGGGTGTCTGACTAAAACTCATCCATGTTCCTTCTTTCTCTCGAACTAATCTTTCGAACAATCCCACAGCCATTCGAGAATCGCTTACGTTAACATTAGTAAGTTTGTGCGAGGCCCTCAAATCCGTGTTTCAATATATACAAAAGCGTAGGTATGGTGACATACCAGTTTCTGCTAGCACGTACACTATGTCATGATGCGTAATAACATAAATTGAAATACTTGATCCTAAGATTGTCGTAAGCATTATAGAAATTGTTGGCGGGATGGAAATCAGCATTTGTGTATGACGTCACGAGTCTTAGCGTTCCATTCTATGGTTCCTTGTTGTAATTAAAAGATGGTTTGGAAGCTTCGTTGGTATTTATTTTATCAAAATATAAAGATTACAAAATATAACGTGCTGAATATGCAAAAACAAAAGAAGGAAGCCAGATTTCTAGAATCTTCCACAGACTCAATAAAGAGCAAGTTTGAACCACAGAGTAAAAATAACTAAAACTATGGAACGCAAAATTTATAACTTCAACACTCTCTCCAAATTGTAGCGTTCTCCATCTTAGGACTTAAATAAAATATAACATTATGTACCTACCCAAACTTAAGATAGAATACAAGGTACATAACAAAATCAACACATTTAGTAGTTACCCCAACATTACAATATTATAGTAACAATATAGCATAATAATATAGACACAAAACAAAAACAAAGCATGTTACCTCTTAAATCTTAACTTAAAGTACAACAAACTTAAACTGACACAATAAGAATATTGCAGAGAACTAAGTTACAACTTACAAATGCCTATTTTAGTTCTTAAATATTCAAATTTACTTTTAGACAAAGGTTTTGTAAATATGTCAGCATTTTGTTCAATACTACAAATATATTTTAAATCAATTTCTTTTCCCTCATATTTTTCTTTTACAAACTTATATTTTATGTCTATGTGTTTGCATCTTTTATGATAATTTTCATTTTTTATGACTGAAATTGCACTTTGGTTGTCTATATAAAGAGTGATAGATTCTTGGTTATACTCATTTATATCCAACAAAAGTTTCTTCAACCAAATTATTTCCTTTGTTGCACTACATGAAGCCATAAATTCAGCTTCAGTTGTAGATAATGCTATACTTTGTTGACGCTGGCTGGCCCAAGTAATTGCAGCACCATTTTTCATGAATACATATCCTGTGATGGACCGCCTTGTTTCAATATCATTAGCATAATCAGAATCACTATAACCTTCTACTATATTCTGATTCTTTGGCGTGTAGTATAAACCATAGCTTTTAGTCTCTTTAAGATACTTCATTATTCTTTTAACGGCATTCCAGTGACTATGATCAAAACAATCAAGATATCTGCTTACTAAACTAACACCATACATAATGTCAGGACGACTGACTATAGCTAAGTGCATTAAAGAACCTACTGCTTCTCGGTATGGTATCTTCCTGTCTATTTCTGAAGGATTCTTTTCCAACTTAGTGTTTGGATCTACTGGTATACAGTTTCCATTGGCATTAGCCATATTAAATTTATTTAATAATTTCTCTATATATTTATTTTGATGTAAGAACATATAGTTTTCACCTCTTTCTATTTGAAGCCCAACAAAGTTTTTAGGTTCACATACTTTTATTTCAAAGTTTTCTTTCAAATCATTGATTACTTTATCCAATATCATTTGATCTTTTGAAATTATTAGTCCATCATCTACATATAGAATTAAATAAACTTTAGTTCCATTTAATTCACCAGTGTATACACACTTATCAGAGTGACTACTTGTGAAACCAAATTTCTTCAATACTGAATCAAATAGTTGATTCCAACACCTAGGTGCTTGTTTTAATCCATATAGAGACCTTTTAAGTTTACAAACTAACCCGTCAGATGCATCTAAACCTTCTGGTGGAGTCATATATATATTTTCAGTTATATTTCCATAAAGAAAAGCAGTTTTGACATCAAACTGTGTCATTTTCAAATTATCTTGACACACTTTTGAAAGCATTACTCTTACCGAATCATATCTTACAGTTGGTGAAAAAGTCTCTGAGTAATCAACCTGATGCTTCTGTGAACATCCCATGGCACAAAGTCTTGATTTGTATAGAGGTCCTGACGACTCATCTTTCACACGGAACACCCACTTACAACCAATTGGTTTTACTCCATCAGGTTTCTTCACAAGCTCCCAAGTCTCATTCTTTTTGTGTGCTTTCAATTCCTCTTGAATAGACAATTTCCACTTTTCTTTATCTGGACATGACAGTGCTTCACGGTAAGTATTTGGTGTGTCATTTAACTGCTGATCTCCACCTTGACAAAGGTAAGTGTTAGATTCATGTTTTATATTTCTACTTTTAGACCTAGTAGTTATATTACTGAACTGATTAACATCTATTTCTTTTTCAGGTACATACAAGGAATCATCATCGGAGTAAAATGACTCAGCATCAGATAATGTTCCTGAAGACTTAAACTCTTTAGAATCATGAGTATTTTGTATATCTGTACTTTTTGATTCTACATTATCATCTGTCAGATTATCAGTATTATTATTTAAATTTTCTGTTAGTGGAACCATAGAAAATTTCCTCTTTATGGAATTTTCCATAAACACAACATCTCTATTGATAAGAATCTTTCTTGTTTTAGGATCCAACAATCTGTATCCTTTAGTAGTATCTGAATAACCAACAAAAATCATTTTACTTGCCTTGGAATCTAATTTTTG